>CM066031.1:204306934-204940044 GCA_033557465.1 Ichthyophis bannanicus | reverse complement strand
AAAATAAAAAGTTGCTTGAGAATTGTTACTAATTGTGAATGCTATTGAATTCCTAAATATACCTCTAGTTACAGCTCTTTGTGTTTCTGTAATATATGAACAATAATTATGCCCTCTATGAGGTGCCTGCTACAATATATAAAATCCCCTTTTAACTTTTAAGTTTACTTGATAGCATACACAGTCAAAGACAAAGAACGAAGGGAAAGGGTGGTCCTCGTCATATCCGAGGACCGAGTCAATCAGCAACCTATAGTCCTGCCCCATACACTGCAATCCTCGGGTCCCCCGCATAATACGGGAACGCCTCCCGATCCCCCAAGCACAATCACCTGATCATATCTTGGTGGAAGGAATCAAAACTACCCTCCTGTGGAAAGGGGCTCGCACTCCGCATACCCTCTGTCCACCCTGCCATATTATCTGCAAAGGGGTCCGTATAAAAATATCCCACCACCCGGGCCACAAATTCCTTAGGCATCTCAGGGCCAATAGGGCAAGGAACAGGGGTGGTATGGGACCTGTTGGCAGCAGAGGACAGGACCTTAGAGGGGTTTTTAAACAACCATCACCACCTTTTTCTTGCGTCCATTCTCTCCCACAGGGTCCTGGCAGTGCTCCTTATCTTGAGCTCCCCCCATTCCCTAATGTTCACACCAGTCACGTCACCTGGCCACTTGCGTTCTGGTTTCTCCTGTCACAGGCGCACGCCTCAGAGAGAACCAGGGGTGTCTTGCCAGACCACACTCACACAAGCAAAGCAGGGGGAGTACCCGGGATGAGTCCGGGAAGGCAACAAATCCCAAACAATACATTTATTGGATTCCCAGGACATACCACGCGCCCTCCCCCCATCTCCCAGTGCTTCCCCAGCGCCACCTTAAAGGGACTTACCCAAAGTCCGCAATCGGGGGATCCCACTTCTGACACCAACTGTTAGGGTTCTTTTCCTCCCCAGTTATCCGTTGCCTTCCCTCTGGACCCCTACCCCAGGTTCCCTCTGCTCAGATACCTGGAGAATAAGCACCTACACAGAATAAAGCATGCAAGGCATTTATTCCAATGAGACAAAGGAGTTCCTTTCTTAAATACTGTGAAACAAACAGTACGAGCATTGAACAATGAGTCATACCTCCTATCTGTTAGTCCAGCAATATCATACAGGGCACGACACCAGCCCTGACCTGCATCTTATCACGTACATATTCTTTACAGGGTCAGATGATATAGTAGACATTTCCAGACTTAGAAAATAACATTATCATAGCACTGTCACAACAAGCCTGTTGCCTAACACATTCTTACCCCCTTAGACAATACACCCAGGGGTGGCTCTATAATGAGGCGAAGTGAGGAAGAGGCCTCAGCAGCAAACCTTTGGGGGCGGCAAAAATGTCCCCCAAAACAGCCGCTTCAATCCGCCTTCAGATTTAAAAAAACAACAAAAAAAAGGTGGACAAGTGACTGTAATAGCAGCAATTTAAAACGAAAAGTGTGGAGCCTTCCGGCCCTATGAAATCCCTGTTGCTGCATCCCGCTCTAGCGTCACTTCCTTTTGGGGGCAGGATGCAGTGGCAGGGGTTCCATAGGGCTGGAAAGCTCTGCACCAGTTTCCTTTTCATTTTAAATCATTATTGCTATCGCATCCACTGAGAAAAGGAAAGGAGCGGAATGGAGACGACACAGGGGAAGGAGAGAGAATGGAACCGGGCTGACACAGGTGGCAGGAGAGGGAGCAAAACTGAGCTGCATGGAGAGGGGAAGGAGAGGGAGCAGAACAGAGCTGACATGGGTGGCAGGAAGAGGAGCGGAACAGAGCTACACAATGGGAAGGAGAGGGAGAGGAACGGAGCCACATGAGGGCAGGAGAGGGAGCGGAATGGGGCTGACATGGGGGGAAGGAGGGGGAGCGGAACGGGGCTGACACAGGGGGAAGGTGTGAGAGTGGAATGGAGCTAACAGAGGGGGAAAGAGATGGCTGGAAGGGGGCTGAGAGAGGGGGAAAGAGATGGTTGGAAGAGAGCTGACAGAGAGGGAGAGGGCTGGAAGAAAGCTGACAGAGGGGGAGAGGGCTGGAAGGGAACTGAGAGAGGGGGGAGGGCTAGAAGGGAGCTGACCGAGGGAAGGAGAGGGAGCGGAATGGAGCTGACAGAGGGGAAAGAGATGGCTGGAAGGATGCTGACAGAGGAGGAAAGAGAGGGCTGGAAGGGTGCTGACAGAGGGGGAAAGAGAGGGCTGGAAGGGAGCTAACACAGGGGAAAAGAGAGGACTGGAAGGGAACTGACAGAGGGGAAGAGGGCTGTAAGGGAACCTACAGAGGGGGAAAGAGAGGGCTGGAAGGGAGCTGACAGAGGGGGAAATAGTGGGCTGGAAGGGAGCTGACAGAGGGGGAAAGAGATGACTGGACGAGAGCTGACAGAGGGGGAAAGAGAAGGCTGGAAGGGAGCTGACAAAGGTGAAAAGAGAGGGCTGGAATAGAACTGACAGAGGGGCAAAGAGAGGGCTGGAAGGGAGCTGACAGAGGGGAAAGAGAGGGCTGGAAGGGAACTGACATAGGGTGAAAGAGAGGGCTGGATGACAGCTGACAGAGGGGCAAAGAGGGGGCTAGAAGGAAGCTGACAGAGGGGAAAGAGAGGGCTGGAAGAGAACTGACAGAGGGGAAAAAGAGGGCTGGAATGGAACTGACAGAGTGGAAAGACAGGGCTGGAAGGGAGCTGAAAGAGGACTAGAAAGGAACTGATAGAGGGAAATAGTGGGCTGATGGAGAGTTAACAGAGGGGAAAATCGATGGCTGGAAGGGAACTAAGAGAGGGGAAGAAGATGGCTGGAGGGGAACTGACATAGAGGAAAGGAAGGACTGGAAGAGAACTGACATGGGGGAAAATAGGGGGCTGGAAGGAAACTGATTCCTGAGGATGGTACTGGAGGGGGACTGGAAGGGAGATGATACTTGGGGATGGGACTGGTAGCTGGCTGGGTAAAGGGGAGGAGGCTGCAGGGAGTGGAAGGGACTGACACATGGGGAGGGTTACTGGGATTGGAAATAGGCTGATGGAAGAAAATGAAGAAAACAAAAGAAGAGACAAGAAATGGCAGATAGACTATAGTGAGGCAGCCAGGGAGATAGCTGTGGGTAACCCCCCCCCCCCCCCAAAGCCATGAGGTTTTTTACATAATAATCAGCTTGCTAAGAGAAGACATAGAGGTCTCAGTAGGCACCCACCCCCAGACCTGAGCTACAGTGAAACAAACCTGAGCACAATAACCCCCCGCCCAGAAACCAGCAGACCAGAGTATACCAGTTTGGACAGGTCACTCAGGAATGCTTTATGATAAACTCATCACCCCCCAGGGACTACTGATTGGTGGACAGGAGATACCTGGGACGAATGAGAAGGTAGAATGACCTTTGAAAATGTACTGCATATAAAGCAATGTATGACGTCCTTCGGGGCTCTGATCTTTGTGCAGGGTGCCAGCTCTCTGTCTGAGCCTGTGTACACATTAAAGATCCGGTTTGCATACCAGTCTGTCTCTTTTCCTTCTGTGGGTGAGAGTGATAGAGAGAGCATACTTTCAAGCCACTTAGCTGCATCAATAGACCATAGAAAGAGTGCTAAGAGAAGACAGGAAAGCAGAAGCCTCAGAAGTGGACCAGCATGAATCAGCTTTTTGGTTTGGTTCAGTCCCTGACTGGAGTTTTGAGGATGCCCCCCCCCCCCCATACTATGGGGCATGGGCGCCATCTCATCCCTCGCCTCAGGCAGCAGATTGCCTAGAGCTAAATACACCCCCGCTCCCTATTGAAATTGCAGAAAAGGAGACGAAATATGTAAAATCTCCTCTCCTATAAGATACCACTTTTTTTTTTCATTTATCCCAAAACTGAATTAGGATTTTTCGGTCCACCTTTCACCAGGCCTGAGAATCCTGGCTCCTGAGACCTCAACCAACTTCTGGAAAGAAAAAGACAAATTTTCCTCCATAATCTTCCTATTTAACAATTCTGTTAGTTCATCTAACTCATCCCCTGGCTTTCCATATAAGGAGTCAGCTAGAATATGCTACACAATCATTTTACTTTCAAAGAGCTGTGGGCCCCTGCATGCCAATCCATAATCCACTGCAAAGAGACACATGCTGATTCTTCCGCCTTCATATCAGGGAATCTCATGATCATAGGGGTACACATTTGTTTTAACCACTATAACACTTCACTCTTCACTCTGTTACTTTCTGTTGGGGGCAATTTCTCCAAATGGGTTAATTGTGTGCATACAACACAGCTGTCCGAGGGCAAATCACTAATCCAATAATCAACACCTACCCTCAATACCAGATTTACTCCAACAAATACTGTCACTAATTTCCAACAAATTCCACACAGCACTTATCCGGGCAATATTGACCTCAGAATGGCTAGAACCCTACATGTAGTGAATTAATCACTATAGGGAATAGCTGACGCATGCATCACAGGTCAAAGAGCCACTTCACTCACCCCAAAAATTTCAAAAAACTTTTATTAATCTCAAACCACAAAATTACCTATGGGAATATACTAGAACACCACATATTACAACTAAAAAACTTACACAACTCAATCACGACATTCAACCCATACAAAGCTTTACAAAGCTCCTTTGAGTTTGATCGATTGTGCTTCTCTGTTCTGTTTAACTGGATGTTTTCTGGTATTACGAATTTATAGCGTAGCGACTGAGCGCTGGGACGAGCATCTTCCTGATCTTGGAGATAAGTATTTGAAAACCTGTTATGGTTCGTTTTTTATACAGGGACCTATTTCTTTTTCCCTTTCTCTGCAGGGGGTTTCTTCTGTTCCAGTAACGCTCATTTGCTGGCTTTTTAATATGACGCTTTTTGTATGGGTTGAATGTCGTGATTGAGGTGCAGATTGAATGTGGTGACAGTATTTGTTGGAGTAAATCTAGTATTGAGGGTAGGTGTTGATTATTGGATTAATTGTGTGCATACCATGACAGTCATGAACTTCACTCCTAGGCCAGGATATGCGGAGTATGATCTCAAGCTCTCAAATTTACTGCTAATGCTCAGTGTAGTACTTGCAAGGTACTTGCCAACTCCTTCTGGAGTTCGTAAGATAAAACATGCATGGGTAATTTGGAAGTTCTTCTTAACCAAGTCTGTGGCAGCCAACATAACGGTATCTTTCTACTCCTGTGAGGAATCTGATGATGAAACACATATTAGAGCACTCTACACTATCTGTTTAGTGGGCGAGATCAGTGTTATGGATCAAATACTGACTATAAGATAAGTAATGGAGAGACATGGGTTTCATGGAACTATCCAACCGGTTACTGTACTGTTTGCTATATGATGCTAGAATAAAAAACACAGTCTCATGCTATTGTTTCTCTCTAGGGTGAAATTAGAATACAAATGATGACAAGCAGCAGCAGGCAACCATCCAAACCAAGGAGAAAACCAAAGCCAAGACCAACTCCGAAACTAGGACGCCCCTGCCTTGGTTGCCATTCAATACTTGTGTTTCCTGAAGATCGAATTGAGAAGGTAATAAACAGTGAGATAATGAACCGCAAGTTATCTTGTGTTAAAGCACATAGTAGACCACTGTTGTCTGTGATTAAAGCAGTGAGAACTGAGTGAGAATCAAAAGATGCTGTTCAGCCTCAGTGTGCCATTGAATAAGCTCTAACAGGAGCTGCATCCTACCATCTCAGCCATAAGATGTTGCAACAGACATTTTGTTAAACTTTTCCATCCTTCTGGGCCCTGTTGTAGAAATGATAGTTATTTTTCAGACTTATCAGGGCAGTATGTGGGCTTGGAGGAAGATGAAGGTAAAATAAGAAGATGAGATCCTTAAGGGAAGAAAGCATTTTAAACAAGTGGGGAAAGTATTCAACTTCATTCCAACCCCTCCATGAGCACACATGTCTGTGTGTACGCATGGGTAGCTGTTTTGTGTCTGTGTATGTCTTTGACTTAAAGGACAGAGGGATGGTTTTGTTGATGGGGGTGAGGTGGTAGTTTTGAGAGGTGGAAGGTAGATGTGGGTGGGAAGGTAAATGAGGGGTGGGTGGTGGTGAGTTTGGTAGGGGGTAAGGGTAGATGGGTTCGGGGCAGGTAGGATGTAGTTATGGGAGGATGTGGTAAATGGGGGTAGTTGTGTGGGGGGAAGGGCAAGTTAGGGGTAGTTATGTAAGGGGTAGGGGATCTGGTACGCTAATGTTAGGGTGCAATCTGATATAAGTTCTGTTCCCACCCTTATTGAGTTCAGGATTGGTCTAAAGACAAATGGTAATTTTGACAGATAATTCATTAATATAAAATAAATTCATAGGCTAATAGTCAAAAATAAATATGTATAAACAGAACATAGTAACATAGTATATGATGGCAGATAAAGACCAGTATGGTCCATCTAGTCCGCCCAGCAAGGCGGCAAGAATAGGTGCCGCTCCGTGAAGGTCACCCCTCCCCATGCCTTTGTTTTGGAGTATACTCACTGCTCCCTGTAGGTCACCCTATTTATTGAGATATAAGAGATAGTTATGTTTACTTTGGGGTATGTTTACTAAAGCGCGGTAACGTTACCGGCGTTAAGTGCAGCGTTAACGTGAGTAATGCCATATAAGGAAGTGGGAGTACCGGCGGCAACGTAGCAATGGCCGTTTAACGCGTGTTAAAGGGCACCTTGGCCAGTTAGCGCACCTTAATGGGATATTGCACATTAAAGCTGACAAACAAAGCACATTACAAGGCTGACAAGGTGCTTTATAAGGTACTCTATAGGGCGCCCTAAAAGGCACCTTAGGTTAACATAGTAACATAGTAACATAGTAAATGACGGCAGATAAAGACCAGTATGAGCCATCAAGTCTGCCCAGTAAGATGGCCGGAGTAAGATGGCAGGAGTAGGTGCCACTCTGTGCAGGCCACACCCCTGGGCCACACCTCCCCATGTCTGTTTAAGGGTGAACCCACCACTCCATGCAGGACACCCCTATTTGTTGAGAAACTAGATGGTTCAGTTTATTTAGATTTTATTCTGTTGCTATAAATGGTTCCATTGTGTCTGTCCCATGCCATTTTGAATTCTGTCACTGTATTTGCCCCACCACCTCCATCGGGAGGAAATTCCAAGCATCCATCACCCTCTCAGTGAAAAAGTATTTCCTGACATTGCCTTTCAATTTTCCACCTTGCAGCTTCATGTTATGCCCTCTCGTTTTACAGCTTCCCTGACTTTGGAAGAGGTTTGTTTGTTCATTATTTCTCCTTAAGTATTTAAAGGTCTGAATCATATCTCCCCTGTCCCTCCTCTCCTCCAAAGTGTACATATTTAGGTCTTCAAGTCTCTTCTCATAAGGCTTCTGACGCAGGCTCCAAATCATTTTGGTTGCCTTCCTCTGAACAGTTTCCATTCTTTTTACATCCTTTGCAAGATACGGTCTCCAAAACTGAACACAGTATTCCAAGTGAGGCCTCAACAGTGACTTATACAGTGGTATTAGAACCTCTTTCTTTCTGCTGGTAATTCCTCTTCGTATGCAGCCCAACATCCTCCTGCCTTTTGCCACCGCCTTGTCGCACTGTTTTGCTACTTTGAGATCTACAGAAATAATCACACCAAGGTCTTTCTCCTGATCCGTGCACACCAACCTCTCGCCCCCTATCGTGTACATTTCCCTTGGGTTTCTGCTACCCAAGTGCATGACTCTGCACTTCTTTGCATTAAAACTTAATTGCCAAGCATTTGACCATTCTTCCAGCTTTTGTAGATCTTTTCTCATGTTAAGGACTCCCCCAGGGGAGTCCACTCTGTTGCAAATTTTCGTGTCATCTGCAAAAAGACAGACCTTTCCATTCAGTCTTTCAGCAATATCACTCACAAATACACTGAACAGTGCCGGGCCCAGGACTGAACCCTGGGGCACCCCACTAATCACCTTCCTTTCCTCCAAGTGAGCTCCATTTACCATCACCTTCTGTCGTCTATCAGTCAACCAATTTCTGATCCAGTTTACCACCTTGGGACCCATCCCCCAACTACTGAGTTTATTGATAAGCCTCCTATGAGGAACAGTATCAAAGGCTCTGCTGAAATCCAGGTAGATGACATCCATCGCATGCCCCTGATCTAGTTCTATCGTCACCCAGTCAAAGAACTCAATCAGTTTGTTTGGCAAGATCGTCCTTCAGTAAAACCATGTTGCCTTGGATCTTGCAACCTGTTGGTTTTGAGAAAGTTCACTATTCACTCCTTCAGAAGCGCCTCCATTACTTTTCCCATCACCGAGGTAAGGCTCACAGACTTGTAGTTTGACACTTCTTCCCTGTCACCACTTTTGTGTAGAGGTACGACATCAGCCATTCTTCAGTCCTGTGGAACTACTCCTCTTTCCAAGGAACTGTTGAAAACATCCTTTAATGGCCCTGCAAGAACCTCTCTGAGCTCTTTCAGTATCCTGGGATGTATCCCATCCGGTCCCAAGGCCTTGTCCACTTTCAGTTTCGCAAGTTGTTCTAACACATCATCTTCTGTGAATGGTGTGGTATCTACTTCATTCCCATCTTTATATTTGGCAGTCACAGTTGGTCCTTCTGCAGGATTTTCTTTAGTAAAAACAGAGCAGAAGTATTTGTTTAGCAATTCCGCTTTTTCAATGTCTCTTTCCACGAGTCCATTCCCAGCAGTTCTGAGTCCTGTGATTCCACCTCTGATCTTCTTTCTTTCCTGAATATACCTGAAGAAAGTTTTGTCGCCACACTTAACATCTTTAGCCATCTTTTTCTCTGCCTTTGATTTTGCTATCCTTATTTCTCTTTTTGTCTCTTTGAGTTTAATCCTGTATTCATGCTCAGTGTAGTACTTGCAAGGTACTTGCCAACTCCTTCTGGAGTTCGTAAGATAAAACATGCATGGGTAATTTGGAAGTTCTTCTTAACCAAGTCTGTGGCAGCCAACATAACGGTATCTTTCTACTCCTGTGAGGAATCTGATGATGAAACACATATTAGAGCACTCTACACTATCTGTTTAATGGGCGAGATCAGTGTTATGGATAAAGTACTGACTATAAGATAAGTAATGGAGAGACATGGGGTTCATGGAACTATCCAACCGGTTACTATACTGTTTGCTATATGATGCTAGAATAAAAAACACAGTCTCATGCTATTGTTTCTCTCTAGGGTGAAATTAGAATACAAATGATGACAAGCAATCCTGTATTCATGTCTGTGTTCCTCTGTTTGCAAGCTTTTGAATTTTGCGAAAGCTGTGTTTTTTGCCTTTATTTGAGCAGTCACTTCTTTGGAAAACCAAATAGGTTTCCTTCTCCTTTTGTTTTTATTTACTTTTCTTACATATTTATCTGTTGCCCCTTTTATTGCCACCTTTAGTTTAGCCCATTGCAATTCCACTTCCCTTATCTCCTTCCACCCTGTCAACTCCTCCTTTAGGTACATGGCCATTTTATTGACGTCAGTGTTTTTGAAGTTTAGGACTTTGAGCTTGCTATAGTTGGACTGCACCTTGGTTTTTATCTCAAACCACACCGTGTGATGATCGCTGCTGCTCACAGGTGCACCTACTCAGACATTCGACATGCTATCACCGTTGGTGAGGACTAAATCCAGCATTGAGCTTTCCCTTTTTCCTGTTTCTGTTTGCCTCTCTCTGCTCTGGGAAGAGCAGTGCCCTCACAGTGCTCTACTAGAGAGGTGGATATTTAACTCCTGTGACGACTTTGCTGTGAGTTCTAGCTGTCTATTTATTTATTTATTTGTTGTCCTTATTGGTGTGCTACTTCACCTCCCTGTTCCCTTTAGTTTTGCACTTCAGCTTTCTCAGCTGTATAACTTACCTTGCCTCTCTCAACTAACTGGCCTTTGTGTGGTAGCCAGGTTAACTGTTACTTTAAATTAAATATCTCTCCCTGCTCTATCCCCAGAACGTGCTGCGTTTTAAACTTTTTTTCCTGCTCTAGCCTATCTGAGGGACTAACCCCCTCCCCCCCTGCTGAGGGTACAGGACAGGGTACCTTGTAACAGCCCTCTTTTAATAGGTCTTATTTCCCACCCTCCCTCCCCAACACCCACCCGCTCCTGGGGTAATTGTAGTTTTATAGGTACTTACACGTCTTAGAGGAAAGGGGCTGCTCTCAGGTGCAGCTCTTTATCCAAATCAGTCATACATTGAGGACCTCAGATTAATTAAGCTTCAGGTGAACAAGGTATATTAGAGGTATTAGATACACTTTTATTAGTATAAGCATTTACACCAACCCTTAGTAAGTACAGAATTTAAAGACCTAAAGACAAGCTTTAAACTAAGATGCAGACAACAGTCCAGCAGCGAGATGGGGGCTTTCCAGTCTTTTGCATTGAGTGTCACATGTATGATTTTCTCCCAGTTGGTGAGAGGTCTTACGTATGCACTAAGTGCAAGGAGCTCTTTGCTCTCAGGGAACAAGTCCGTTCTCTAGAAGCTAGAGTAGCAGACCTGGAAGACATAAGAAAGACAGAGAAGTAAATGGACGAGACCTACAGGGATATAGTCCTGAAGTCCCATCTCCAGTCTGGCAGCATCCCTGTTGCCATGGAGGAAAGAGGTCATGTGACAGGAGAGCATCACCCTGGTGTGGCAGGACGTGATCCTGTAACTAGGACCGGTCCTCCAGGTGATGTAAAACCCTCTCGCACTGAGGGCATTTCTCCAGGGCCATGTGCCCATGAGGGAAGGGTTAGGACAGCTGTTATAGTTGGTGATTGAATCATTAGGCATGTAGATAGTTGGGTGGCTGGTGGACGTGAGGATCGCCTGGTAACATGCCTGCCTGGTGCGAAGGTAGCAGACCTCACGCATCACCTAGATAAGATCTTAGATAGTGCTGGGGAGGAGTCTGCTGTCTTGGTACATGTCGGTACCAATAACATAGGAAAATGTGGTAGGGAGGTTCTGGAGGCTAAATTTAAGCTTTTAGGTAGGAAGTTGAAATCCAGAACTTCCAGGGTAGCGTTCTCCGAAATGCTTCCCGTTCCACGTGCAGGACCCAAAAGGCAGGCAGAGCTCCGGAGTCTCAATACGTGGATGAGACGATGGTGCAAGGATGAGGGTTCTGGATTTGTTAGGAACTGGGGAACATTCTGGGGAAAGGAGGGGCTCTTCCGAAGGGATGGGCTTCACATGGAACCAGACTGCTGCCATTAACCTTTAAAAAGGAGATAGAGAAGCTTTTAAACTAGAAAATAGGAGAAAGCCAACAGTCGCCCAAGAGCACATGGTTCGGAAGAAAGTATCCTTGAAGGATACTACCAAAAGCAGTGAGGTTCCAAAAAACAGTAAAGTAGCCCAAATGCCCTTGAGTATGGTGCAGACAAAGCGTAAAGATTCCAAATTACCCATGCCTACCAATAGCCAGATTAATATTAATAAAATACAGTCTCTAAAATGTTTGTATGCAAATGCTAGAAGTCTAAACAATAAGATGGGAGAGTTAGAATATATACCACTAAATTAGAGGTTAGATATGATTGCAATCTCAGAGACATGGTGGAAGGAGGATAACCAGTGGGACACTGTGATACCTGGATACAAACTATATCGTAATGATAGAACTGATTAAATTGGTGGAGGGGTTGTGCTCTATGTTAGACAGGGCATTGAGTCAGAAAGGATTAAAGTTTTGCAGGAAACAAAATTTGCTGTAGAATCTCTATGGATTGAAATTCCATGTATGAAGGGGAAGGTGATGGCAGTGGGGGTGTACTATCGACCGCCTGACCAGAATGAACAAATGGATGATGAAATGCTCAAAGAAATCAAGGAAGCTAACAAAAGTCACAGCACAGTAATAATAATGGGTGATTTCAATTACCTCGGTATCAACTGAGTCAGTGTCACGGCAGGACATGCTAGGGAGTTAAAGTTTCTAGATGAAATAAATGACTGCTTCCTGGAGCAGCTGGTTCATGAACCGACCAGAGGGGAAGCCATACTGGACCTAATTCTTAGTGGAACACAAGAAATAAGGGTGTTGGGGCCACTTGGCAATAGTGATCATAGCATGATCGTGTTTGATTTAATTACTGGAGGAGGGATAGTAAAGAAATCCACAGTACTACCTTTTAACTTTCCAAAGGGAGACTATGATAAAATGAGGAATATAGTTAAGAAAAAACTAAAAGGAGCAGTTGCAAAGGTTAAAGACTTACATCAAGCTTGGGTGTTGTTTAAAAATACTATCCTGGAAGCCCAAACCAGCTGTATTCCACGCATTAAGAAAAGTGGAAGAAAGTCCAAAAAACTGCCAGCATGGTTTAAAGGTGAGGTCAGAGAGGCTGTTGCTGCCAAAAAAGCATCTTTCAGGAAATGGAAAAAAGAGCCAAACGACGAAAACTGGAAACAGCACAAGTACTGGCAAGTTAAATGTAAAGCATTGATAAGGCAGGCAAAGTGAGAAATTGAGAAGGAACTTGCTACGGAAGCAAAAACACAAATATAAAGACTTTTTCAAGTACATTCATAGCAAAAGGCTTGTGAGAGAGTCAATTGGACCGTTAGATGATAGAGGGGTAAAAGGGGCAGTAAGAGGAGACAAGGCTATAGTGGAGAGACTGAATGAATTCTTTACTTCGGTCTTTACTGAGGAAGATGTAGGGATGTTACCCAAGACTGAAGTGGTATTTAAAGGTGATACTGCAGAGGAATTGAGAGAAATATCGCTACACCGGGAAGATGTATTACAACTATTTGATAAACTGAATAGTAGCAAATTACCTGGAACGGATGGTATACATCCAAGAGTGTTGTAATCTGTGAACTTTCATTAAAATCATCTGTAATACCTGAAGATTGGAGGATCGCCAATGTACCGCCAATTTTTTAAAAGGGTTCCAGGGGTGATCCGGGAAATTACAGACCGGTGAGCCTGACGTCAGTACCGGGGAAAATGGTAGAAAGCATCATAAAGAACAAAATTACACAGCATGTAGATAGTCATGGCCTAATGGGAGACAGCCAACATGGCTTTAGACAAGGAAGATCTTGTTTTACTAATCTGATATGTTTTTTTGAAGGTGTGAATAAACAGATAGATAAAGGTGAGTCGGTTGATATAGTGTATCTGGACTTTCAGAAAGCCTTTGACAAAATCCCTCATCTTTTGGAAAAACTAAAAAGTCATGGGATAAGAGGCAGTGTACTATTGTGGATCGGGAACTGGTTAAAACATAGAAAGCAGAGGGCAGGTCTAAATGGCCAATTTTCCCATTAGAGAAAAGTGAATAGTAGAGTACCCCCAGGGATCTGTGCTGAGTCCGCTGCTTTTTAACATATTTGTAAATGACCTGGAAATGGGAATAATGAGTGAGGTAATCAAATTTGCAGATGACACAAAACTATTTAGTTATTAAAACCCAAATTGTGTAAAATTGCAAGAAGACCTTGATAAACTGGAAGACTGGGCATCCAAATGGCAGATGAAATTGAATGTGGATATGTGCAAAGTTATGCACCTAGGAAAGAACAACCCAAACCATGGTTACACAATGCAAGGCTCCACATTACGAACCACCACCCAGGAAAAAGATTTAGGCGTCATCATGAATAACATGTTGAAACCCTCCGCCCAGTGTGCAGCGGAGGCCAAGAGAGCAAATAGAATGTTAGGTATCATAAGGAAAGAGATGGAGAATAAAACAAAGGATATTATAATACCTCTGTATCGTTCCATGGTGCAAGACTAACGATCTATTTATCTCAAACATCTCATTCATAAATGACCTGGAAAAGGGAATAACTAGTGAGGTTATCAAATTTGCAGACGACACAAAACTGTTTAAAGTTGTTAAAACCCAAGAGGATTGTGGAAAACTGCAGGAGGATCTGAATAAATTGGAAGACTGGGCATCCAAATGGCAGATGAAATTTAATGTGGACAAGTGCAAAGTTATGCACCTAGGAAAGAACAATCCACACTATGGTTACACAATGCAAGGTTCCACATTGGAAACCACCACCCAGGAAAAATATTTAGGAGTCATTGTGGATAACATGCTAAAACCCTCCGCCCAGTATGCAGCGGCAGCCAAGAAAACAAATAGAATGCTAGGTATCATAAGAAAAGGAATGGAAAATAAAACAAAGGATATTATAATGCCTCTGTATCGTTCCATGGTACGACCGCACCTTGAATATTGTGTGCAATTTTGGTCGCCATATCTTAAAAAGGATATAGCATTATTAGAAAAGGTACAGAGAAGAGCCACCAACATGGTAAAGGGGATGGAAGGCTACTCCTATGAAGAGAGGCTACAAAGTTTAGGGCTCTTCAACCTGGAAAAGAGACGGCTGAGGGGAGATATGATAGAGGTCTATAAATTAAGGAATGGAGTGGAACGGGTAAACGTAGATCGATTGTTTGCGCTATCAGAATATAGAAAGGCTAGGGGACATGTAATGAAGCTACAGGGTAAACTATTTAAGACAAATAAGAGAAAATATTTTTCACTCAACGTGTAATCAAACTCTGGAATTTGTTACCAGAGGATGTAGTAAAGGCTGTTAGTGTAGCTGGGTTTAAAAAAGGTTTGGACAAGTTCGTGGAGGAAAGGTCCATAAACCATTATTAAAAAAGCACAAAGGATATCAATGCTTGACCCAATACAAGCATTGTGGAACCTGTGTCTCTTGGGGATACTGCTAGGTACATATGACCTAGATTGGCCACTGTTGGAAACAGGATACTGGGCTTGATGGACGTTGGTCTGACACAGTATGGCATATCTTATGTTCTTATGTTCCCTTGTTGGTTCCATCACCATTTGTCTAAGTAACGTATCTTGCAGAGCATCCACAATTTTTTGCTTCTTTCCAGATTTGCAGAAGGAGTAATCCAATCCACATCGGGTAGATTAAAGTCACCCAATATGATCGCTTCCCCCTTTGTGGCTATTTTGACAATGTCTATAATCAATTCGTTATCTAACTCTTCGATTTGAGTCGGAGGTCTGTAGACTACAGCAGTATGGATGAGAGTGCCATCTCCTCTTTCCAACATAACCCAGAGTGCTTCTTCTTTTCCCCATGCCCCCTGCATTTCAGTAGCTTTAATATTGCTTTTGACATACAAGGCTACTCCTCCTCCTCTTCCATTTTCTCTGTCTCTTCTGAATAGATTATAGCCAGCTATGGCTATATCCCAATCATGCGATTCATTAAACCATGTTTCTGTAATGGCCACAATGTCCAAGTCCATTTCCACCATTAGGGCTTCCAGGTCTGGAACTTTGTTGGCTAAGCTTCAAGCATTTGTGCTCATTGCTTTCCAGCATTTAACTGGCTTGTGTGTGTTTTGCATTGATTTTGTTCTGTCCACTTCTTCCCACTTGTTTTTGATGTGTGGTTTAAAAGTGTGTCTGTTTCTGATGTTGTTCTGCTTTTGCAGGTAGTGACGTCCAGAACTTGACCTTCCCCATCCGTCACCCCTTTTTCTAGTTTAAATGCGTATCCACATACTGCCTGAATTTTTCACTTAGGATTCTTCTCCCTGCGACAGAGAGATGTAGTCCATCAGCACAGTATAGTTTCTTGTTGGTCCATCTGTTTCCCCAGTCGCCTATAAATCGGAATCCTTCCTCTTTGCACCAGGTTTGGAGCCATGCGTTAAAGCTGTTTATGCGATTTAGCCTTTCTGCCCCCTTACCAAGAACAGGTAGAACTTCTGAGAATGCTACAGTGTTAACAATGGGCTTTAGTTTCTCCCCCAGAGTTTGAAAGTCCCTTTGAACTGTAGTGGCACTGTTTCTAGCTAGGTCATTTGTACCGAAATGGATGATAACATCAGTTTTGGAGTGCTCACTTTCAGCGCTAAGTACATCAACAATTTGGTTTGTATTCTTGCTAGCTGAAGAGCCTGGGAGGCATTTGACTAACTTCCCTCCTTTGAACTGTGTTTCCAAGTTGGTGCCTCTGATGATGGAATCACCAAGTAGCAGTAGTTTTCTGTTCCTTGAGTCTTTATATTTGGTGCTTTATCAGGAGATTGGGCATTGACTATCTCATTTAAGGGCACTTGAGCTTCCATACCTTGGGCATCCTCATTAACCAAAGCAGAGAAGGCACTATGCAGTGATATCTCTTGATGTACAGGGTGTTTCTGCATTACCGGACGTAGTCTACCAGAGCCCACTGTAATCCATTTGTTCTTGGGATGTTTAAGTCTCTGTGGGAGCGGCGGAGGACTATGTTTGGATTGTATCCTAGAAGAGGTGCGTTTCATTGCAGCTACTTCTTCCCTTAATAGAGTCAATTCATTTTGTATGGCTGCCAACTTGAGGCATATAGGGCAAGCTCTTAGGTTCCAGATAATTCGTCTCAGAATGAAGGCACCACAATTATTGCACTGAATACAAGACATGTGTGGTCGAATTAAGAGGATAGATGTCAACGTATATGACCGCTATATAAGCAATGCAGCCCGGGGGTGGGAACCTAAGTGTCCCCGGCCAGCAGGTCTTACCTGAACCGAGGGCACCTTTAGATTTCTGATTGGAGGGCTACCCAAGGAATGCAAGCAGATTATTCCCAGAAGTGAATGTAAAACCAGCAGTTAGCTATACAACCACCAGGATAGCTAAACCCAACAGCAGTTAGATATTATATATCAGCTACACAACCAACAGGATAGGTAAGAAAATAAGTAAGAGATACCAAGCTGCAAGCTTATTAAAAGATACAAAGCTATAAGCTTATCTGTTTGTATGAGAAGCTGTGGAGCCCAGATTCAACCGGGTGTCTGCAGGAAGTCCACTATTCAAGAGCCCCTCCCTGGCAGCAAGCTTGCAGACAAATTCAAACAATGGAAGCTGAATTAGCCAACTGAATTCTTAATGTTTCTCTGTCTTTTGTGAAAAGGTCCCTGTTCTACTTGGCACCCTTAGATTTCTGATTGGAGGGCTACCCAAGGAATGCAAGGAGATTATTCCCAGAAGTGAATGTAAAACCAGCAGTTAGCTACACAACCACCAGGATAGGTAAGAAAATAGGTAAGAGATACCAAGCTGCAAGCTTATTAAAAGATACAAAGCTATAAGCTTATTTGTTTGTATGAGAAGCTGTGGAGCCCACCCTATAAGGCACTGAGGTGAGGGTGTTTCTGGCTGGCAGCACAGATTGCAGAGATGTGTCTGACTGTTACAGGCATGAAATGGACTTGCCTTGGACAGACTTAATAAAATGATACCACTGAAGGATTAAACCCATCACCTCTGCTTTGGCAGTCATTGTATTAACCAGTGCACTACACCTCTATGGCTTTTATCATAGCAATGGCTGGCTACAGAAAGACTGCAGGTCACCGCACAAAATGTCTGCTGTGGTTAGCAGGATAGGGTAAACCCACCAGTACCCATGATGCAATGCACATGCAGAACAGCAGTCTACATCTGACCACAAGATGGGGTATGCACCTCTACAGCACCTCAGCTTGGTAGGGAGAACTGACCGTGTGTGTTACTGGCACAGAATAGCTACAGACCATGCCATTGTGCGGGTTCTGTGCTCACCCTGAGGTTGAGGTGGAATGCCCAGCACCAGGTCCGCAGTACCCGGGTTGGTTGAGATAGGCTTTGCTACAGGTCCTCATCAGTGCCAGTGTGTGATAGGTATTCCTTGCTGACAGACCTAAGATAATCCTGTGTCCATCTGTATTTTCCAGTTTGTGGACCATGATACACCCAGAGTAGTGCATATCCAGTGTGATTGCCATAGTCACTTGTTATTAGAGCAGGGGGGTGTCTGGACTCACATGTGGATTATGTAGCACCACCTACCAAACCGCCCTCTCTGGGTCAAGGTGGTGGACAGGATCTGCCCCCAATAGACCCACACTCTACATCTTTGCAATGGAGGCAGTAGAGAGACATGATGAAGGGCTCTGGGACCAACAACCCCAGTCCTGCTGGCGTAAGGGCACCATCCAGGGCAGTTGATGCAGATATGTACTTGTCACAAGGGCACTGGTCTGGAAAAGCTCAGCTGCACCCCACCACGATCTGACATTCACCAGCAGAGGGCACAGTCAGTCTGCACCTTGCAAGGTATGCCAGCCATGCACATGCTAACTGCAGACAGTCCACTAGCCCAGTGTTTCCCAACCCAGTCCTATGGGGCACACCGGCCAGTCAAGTTTTTGGGATATCCCTAATGACTATGCATGAGATATATATGCATTAGAGATATCCTGCCAACCTGACTGGTTTGTGGCCCTCCAGGGCTGGATTTGGAGACATAAGAACATAAGAACATAAGATATGCCATACTGGGTCAGACCAAGACCCCTGCCTAACACCTCTGTCATCTAAGATTGTGAGTGGGCAAGGTGCAGATGTCCAAGACATCAAAAAGGTATATAGAATGTGTCACATTCCTCCTCACTTCTCACCACCACCAAAATATTTTCTATTAGACAACTTTTTGGTGGTGGTGAGAATCGAGGAGGAATGTGTCACATTCTATATACCCTTTCGATGTCTAGGACATCTGCACCTTGCCCACTCACAATCTTAAATGACAGAGGTGTAAGGCAGGGGTCTCCAAATCCAGCCCTGGAGGGCCACAAACCAGTCAGGTTGGCAGGATATCTCTAATGCATATATATCTCATGCATAGTCATTAGGGATATCCCGAAAACCTGACTGGCCGGTGTGCCCCATAGGACTGGGTTGGGAAACACTGCACTAGCCAATCCATAGTGCATGTTCCCAGCAGAACTATATGCATCCAGAAGAGAAATGTATGCACAGACACCAAGCAGGTAGCTCAGTGAATGGACCCCAGAACAGGGACCACACAGATATCACTTGAGAGAAACATTGCATAGCACTATGTGGGAACCTAGACATGCCATGGTCACTGCTCAGTTAGAGTGAGTGTGACCCCCCCCCAGCATGACATGCTGTGGCCACCCTGCCCATGCTGGTGGTGGTTGGGCACTACAATATCCCACCCATTGTCCCACACCCTGTGCAGATGCATCGTGCCCGGTCCGCCCTGTCCGGACCATACCCACAATACCTTGCTCCTCATTATGCACATTGGCAGGATAACGCTGGAAACAGTGTAAGTATTGTGGCCCCAGTGAGGAGTGGGAAGCCACAAAACAATGGATAGACATACACACACTCCCACTCCTATTTCAGCATTGTGCAAAGATAGGGGTGGTTGGCAGTCCTGCCCGCCACACTGGTCCTGAGCACAGTGCAGGCATTGCTAAGTTATGCAGGTGCTAGTAGTAGTGCTCTGATGGTAACTGCTGCTCTATGCCGGGCCCAACAGCCTGACCCTCCATGAGGCTTTGGATGGTGGAGTCTATGTGTGTGGGTGTTTGTGCCCCTGTTGGCCGCTGCTCTAGGGAGTGTGCATGTTTATATTGTATGTAGGGTAAAATGTAGGGACATGGTCTGCAGGAGACACAGCTGGGACTTGAACCTGTGACTTTCTGCCCCAGGACACACTGACTGTGTGTACTGCACCATACTGTTGCCACAGAGGCAGGTCAGTCCCTGGGGATACCATGACTGTTCATCAGACAGACCTTGTCTGTTGCACTGCATGCCACTCACCTGAACAGGGCTTGGCTTGCCCCTCCACCACCAGCACCTCTCCCCCACCATGCTGACATGCCCATATGCTGGTGGTGCTGGTGGTGCACAGTCCCAGGCCATCCAGTGTGCAGGTATGCGGCTGCCTAGGGTGTGAGGTCTGGGGTAGGGGTGCCTACATAGACATCCATGCTTCCCCCCGGCACCGCCTGCCAATGTTATGTGCCCTTTGGGGTACCTGCTGGATAATGTCCCCTGGATGGGACACTGGGACACAGACTCTTGGGCATGTTTGACCTTGATCTGCTGCTGTCTTGCTGATTTCCAGTTTCTGCATTCCTATGTGCCACCTAGGCATCTGCCTAGTCCACCTTGTGCCCCAGCTGCTCCACTGCATGTCCCGCCTGCAGCCCCCTATGCCCCATTTGCAGCATCACCATAGTACCCTTTCATACTTGGGCTCTATGCTGTTGCTGCACATGTAGCACTACTATCACTTTTTTTGGGCTCCCTGCCTATGCTGTACATTGCTGACACTGAAATGGTTTCTTTCTCCTGCAAATGTGCATCTAACGACAGGTTTTCACTAGCGGTAATGTTCGGCTCTTCAGTTCCCCGTGTTAGTGTAGCAGGAGCCTCTCCCCTCCCACTCCCTGCCCATTGACCCCTTCTCTCCACCCTCTGTGGGACTTAACGCTGCCAGAGACGTTAACGCTTGCTAACGTTGCATCTGGTAACTTTAGCGTGCGTTAACGTTACTTATCACGCAATAACGTAGCTGCTGCTACATTACTGCAGTTTAGTAAACATACCCCTTTGATTTTATCCTGTTGCTATAAAAGGATCCACTGTGTCTGTCCCATGCCATTTTGAATTCTGTCACTTTATTTGCCTCCACCACTTCCATCGGGAGGGCATTCCAAGCATCCACCAGCCTTTCAGTGAAAAAGTATTTCCTGACATTGCCTTTCAGTTTACCCCTTTGCAGCTTCATATTATGACCTCTAGTTTTACAGCTTCCCCGTCTTTAGAAGAGGTTTGTTTGTTAATACCCTTTAAGTATTTAAAGGTCTGAATCATATCTCCCCTGTCCCTCCTCTCCTCCAGAGTGTACATATTTAGGTCTTCAACTCTCTTCTCATAAGTCTTCTGGCACAGGCTCCAAATCATTTTGGTCGTCTTCCTCTTAACTGTTTCCAGCCTTTTTATATCCTTTACGAGATATGGTCTCCAAAACTGAACACAATATTCCAAGTGAGGCCTCACCACCGACTTGTACAGTGACATTAGTACCTCTTCCTTTCTGCTGGTAATTCCTCTCTGTATGCAACCCAGCATCCTTCTAGCTTTTGCCACCGCTTTGTCACACTGTTTCGCCACCTTGAGATCCTCCGAGTACAACACAGGTAATAGCACAATAGAATGTAAACTCTAGTGCAGGATTTATTTATTTATTTATTTTAACAATCGCTTTTATACCGTGACCTTCCAAAGATCAGGTGCGGTTTACAGTGAACAAGTTAAGAAACAGTGTAACAATACTGTTTTATACATGAAACATCTGAGAACTATTTACAAGAAACAGTGTAGCAATACTGTTTTTTACATGAAACTTCTGTGAACTATTTACAATAGTTTGTTATTTACATATTAACGTTAGGTAATATTAGGTAACCTTATAAACTATATACAGAGGTATGGTACTTATAGACAAAACTCCCTTGGAGTAGCTACTGAAAACGAGGTAGTTGTGTCTGAATGAAGAAAGAAAAGAGGGAGAGATATTTGTGATTGTGCAGAGTAATTAGTGTTACTGTTAGATTAAGCAGTAGATAAGAGCTATCCATTTGGACTGAGAACAATGTTGCAAGTGTAATGGTAATATTGAAATCAAGTTGGTCTAAGGTGGATATAACTTAAGGCCGTCTAGCTATTTGTTATCCATTTTCTGTCTGGGATAAAGAGTTTATAATTGGTCCATAGTGTAGGCTGAACAGATGGGTCTTTAAATTCTTACGGAGCTCTTTGAGTTCAATTGATGTTCTTATTGCTTCAGGGAGGGCGTTCCAGAGAATGGGGGCTGCATGAGAGAAAGCTTTTCTGTTAGTTATCTTTTTGGCCTTTGTGAAGACTTTTGGTATCTTTATTTTATTTGCGTTGCCTCTCCTATGATAAATTCTAAAATCATTTTCCTGGTCTTCCTATCTGCAAATACATAGCAAAATGCTTCTGTCTGAATAAACTCCAGCCTAAGAAACAATTCTCACCTAGTTTGCAGCTTCAGCAGTAGCAGCAGAAAGATAAACAGACAGACACAGGCTTCAAGTCTATAGGAAGAAGAGCCTGGATATCAAAGGACTTTGCAGATGAGAGAGACAGAACTGAGGGAAAAGTGAAGCAATGTACTTGTGTGATTCCCCACCCAGGCCAGTTGGATGTTTAGCCCTTGGCCAAGAGCTGTGCAACAGGTCCTTCTCATGCAGGTCTTCTCGCTCAGGCAGTCAGTGGGCTTCCTCTTTGTTCTCAAAGGCAATATATACTTCCTCCGGCAATGTCAGCATCTCTCCTGGGTCATCGAAGTATTGGTTGATTGTAGCAACAAGGTTCTAAAACTACAAATCCCAATGTTATTTTCAGTTCTCTTGCTGAGGTAGAGAGACTTCAATTAATAGGCCAGAGCTGTCATGCCTCCTTAATTAACAATGGCTTGGTTCTCTCCTCGGCTGGTACAAAGTTCCTTATTAGGCCAGTACAGATGTGCGCTTTGGTGATAAAAAAACCCGTCCCAGTTGTAGTTCACACTGCTGCATCTGTGTAGGCCTTTGATTAGCCTCATGGCAGGACAGAGGACAGAGACTCTAGCTTGTCTTTGTTTAAAACATGTAGCCATATAGTGCATCCTACAGTTAGGCTCCAGACGCACCTCTTTGAGTTCACTTTTGGCTCATAATCCCCGTCTTTATGTTTCAGGTCCTTATTGCACATTTTGTCCTTCCCTTTTCATACCTCTGTATGTTCGTCCTTTTAGATTGTAACCTTGACAAGCAGGGACCTTTTTTTCTGTGTCTGTACAGCGCTGCTTATGCCTTTTAGTGCTTTATAAATGCTCAATAATAATAATATTTGTTGGAAACGTTCATACCAGCCGCGTTGCTGAACTCAGAATGTACTTGTTTAAATGTATTTTTGGTGGTTGATGCGAAGCAGATAAAGTTCCAGGAACTAGATGAAGGGATGTACATAGGAAATCACTTGGATATGGACAGTTTGTCTATACACAAGCTGATGTTTAATTTTAGGAATCCAAAAGATATTGTTGCTATGATGAATAGGTTCTATGGTTATGAGATGTTGGTGCATTCAAAAGTTACTAGGAATGTGGAAGTGTTGACTGTTGATCAATAGCCGGAATTAGGGTTGACAACTAGGATGGATTTTTCTAAGCATTCAACTGAGATGTTACGTGCTTGGCAACATTCCACAGTTGGAACAACTCAAGGTGAAATACGTAAGACAGCAGTGTTGTATTTGAATGATTCCGATGGTAAATTATTAGCTGTGAAAGAGTTGCAAATTGTAGAGTTAACTAGGCATACAGAGCACTTATAAACAGTAACAGACAATTTGAAAGAAGTAGAGGTTTTTTTGGCGAAAGTTGATATGTTGCCAGATCTTTATGACCTTATGCAAACTTAGTTGCACTTTCCGAATCGGCCTGTCAAGAGATTTTCTCTTGTCAATAAGTGTATTCATGTTAGAGAACCTCATCCTGAAAAAGATTCATACTATTTGTTGTAAACTTTCATACCAGCCACATTGATGAACTCAGAATGTACTAGTTTAAATTTAGAGGCCAGCCAAATTGTCAATGGAATGTTCACTAGTGGTGAGGTTCACGCTGATGGCATAGGGTTACCAGTAAGAGACTGTATCCAGCGAAAATGATAGTTAGATTTAAGGGCTTCATTAAAAAAAAAGTAATGCAAGAGGACAGAAAGAGATAGTTTACAAGGTAATACAGGTTAGCTGAGCGGCAGAGGCTGCATTTTCAGTCTCTTGGGAAGAGGAACCCCCAGTTTTCACAAAGCGGTGACATCCAGCAATCAAACTATAAGTGCATGTGTGCCAGGTTTAGGAAGAAGCCACGAAGTGTGAGCCCCCAACATAGTGGCCTTTATTCCCAGTGCTGGAGGGCCGCCAGTCGATGCGGTTTTCAGGATATCCTTAACGAATATGCATGAGAGAGATTGCATAGAATGAAAACAACAGGCATGCATACTCATTAGAGATATCCTGAATTCCTGACTCGCTGTCGGCCCTCCTTTGTTTGGAGTGAATACCAAGGTGCTAAGATGGAAGGGGAGATTTAAATGGGGAACATATCCTAAGCAGCTGCAAAGAAAAGATCATGTTGCCGTGGCCCAGTAAGGGCTGGTTCCAACTGAGCTGGAACCAAGAAGAGAACTGCATAAAAACACTAAGGATAAAACAAGAGAGCTTCTTTAGAGTCCTCTTCATTGACTTAAAATCTATTCACAGACTCTCCTCTGTTTTCACAGGATGTTCACGTGTGGAGATCCCCTGATGAAAAACCGACTACAGCAAAATGAAAAAAGTGGAGAAAAGAGGCCACAGCAAAGCAATAGCCAAGAGGAATCTGTCTTCTCACATGCCTGTAAATAAGAGACCTGGCTATCTTACCTATGAAACTCTCTGAAGAAAAGACCTGCAAACTCTTTCCAGCAGCTTTTGCATCTCAACACCTGTTTACATTTTCATAAGTTTGCCTTTGTTTCAAAGCATTTCTAATTTCCTGCACAATAAATATCATCAAAGTAGCATTCTGTGTCCTCCTAGACCCCTTTTGCAATCAATGTTCCCTCTAATTTTCTGTAGGCTGTGTGCGCATAAAATATCAGCTGTGTGCAGCTTTTGAAGGAAGGTTAAATTTTTGTGCGCCACATAATGACACTCGGAGTTATATACTTTAAAATTTGACTACAAGTCAGAATACAGTATGTACACCACATTGATTTTAATCAAATTAAATGAAAATAGACGATTACTAAATGAAGCAGGAAATTTCTAGTAATTACAATCATAACTTTTAAATTTTAAGACGTCTGTGGTGTTTTCTATCAGAATCAGAGCTGTAATTTTTGTGCACTCTGTTGTAAAGTATGTGCGCTCGCTCGGCAAGGTGTGTGCGCGCGCACACGCGCACAGCTTAGAGGGAACAGTGTTTGCAATGTGTGTTATATAGGCCCCTCTGTTTACACAAGACAGTGATCTAAAGATTCCCCTACAGATGGTAAAGTCACAGCAGCAGAAAGATGAGACAGGACAACATAGAATAGAGTGAGCTGTATAAGAAGGTTCCAGAGAGAGAAAAGACAAATAGTCCAGTCATCTCTAGGGGTAAAGCCATCCCAAAACACCAAGAAAGTGAGATCAGTTATGGGCCAAAGGAGGAAACAACCGAGGAAGTAAAACTAAAGTTGAACGCTACCGTAAAGAATCACACAGGACAAAAAGAGAAAGCAGCCAGGAGAAAGAGATGGTTTCTTATACCTGCGTACTACAGGGACATTTAGATTAAAGCTAAGGAGAGACAAGCCAGGGCTGTGCAAGAACAAATCAAAAGCATACAGATATGAGGGTAAGAACTCAAAATACAGGAACAGAAAAACTAGGGAGGAAAAACAATCGAGAAACCAGTAGGGTGTAATTTTATAAAGCTTTAAAACCTGTTAAAAAAATGTTGTGGTCAAATATGTCGTAGGACGAGCATCTAGCGGGGTCCCAGTCCAGTCCAAATAATACCTGGCAAGGAGAGAACAAAACAAGGAAAGAGAGAGACAAAATTTCCAGGCAGATACCTTTTTATATACTTCTATAGCAGGGCTGGCTCATAGTAAGCTATCAAGGAGTCCAGCACTCACACAGTATACAAGCTGGGTTTTTATACAGTCTTAGCATAGCAGTTTGTCACGTGGGTTAGAGCAGAATAGCAATTTGGAAGAATTCTCTGGGCCCCTTGCTTATCTAGGTGGCATATCTGGAATGTACCTAATGGCTAGGATTCCCTGATTGGTCAGTTGAGGGGTGGCTACCTTATTCCTCCCTGCAGTCTAAGGTACTTGTGGCTAACGCCCTACTCCTTTGTATGTGTGCCTGAGAAGATAACTCTAGCAAAGGCATCTCTCTACCTCCTCCTTCCCATATTTTTGTCAGCTTGGTTGTAAAGATAGTTTATCTGGTTTTAGCCTGTGGGTGTTCTTGTGCAGCTGCTCCTGTCTTTGTTGCCAGATATTTCAGCCAGCAAGCCATTTTCTTCTAGCATGCTATCCCCTTTCCCATCTCAAAATACACATAAAAAGAAGGCACATTGGAAAGAGCATGCTTACTGTTACGCAATCTGTGCATAGACATTCCTGAGGGCAAATTCTGGATGGAGGAGAAGCAGAGTTACAGTGTATGTGCATATTTGATAAAACGTGGTGGTACATGCATAGTGTACACACAGGGCCAGCCCAAGCCTATTTGCCCCCCTAGCAAACCTTCGGCTATACGCCCTGCTCCTAGGGGATGGGGGAAGGAGGGACTCATTCTGTAGCATTTCAAGGGACAGCAGCTAGGTTGGCTGCCTCTTAATGCCACTCTTCCTTTAGTGCTGTACTGACACCCCTAAAATGTGCTGCCTTAGACGATTGCCTGGCTCACCTAGTGGAATGGCCGACCCAATGTGCACACATACATTTACACCTTTTTCAGAGCAGGTATCACTGTGTGTAAGGATTTATGCAGTATCAGGACTGTTCTTGGAGCCTGACTACTGTAACCTACTCCTTGCCGGTCTTCCTTTGAATCATCTTTCTCCCCTTCAATCTGTTCAATACTCTGCTTTGCAGCTAATCTTCTGCCAGCCTCGTCATGCCCATATTACCCCTCTTCTCAAGTCACTTCTTTGGCTCCCTATCCGTTTCTGCATCCAGTTCAAACTTCTACTGCTGACCTATAAAAATGCATTCACTCTGCAGCTCCTCACTACCTTTACTCTCTTATCTCTCCTTACACTCCCCCTTGGGAACTCCACTCTTCTGGCAGATCGCTTCTATCTGTGCCCTTCTCTTCTATTGCTAACTCCAGACTTTGCTCCTTTCACCTTGCTGCGCCTTATGCCTGGAACAAACTACCTGTGTCTGTACACCAGGCACCTTCTCTGACCCTTTTCAAATCCAGGCTGAAAACTCACCTCTTCGCTGCTGCTTTTGGATCTTGACTCACCTGACCCCCTTGTTTCTTTACCCTTCCCCCCTTGTTTTATCCCTGTCTACACCTTCTGTGTTGTCTGTCTTGACTAGATTGTAAGCTCTGATGAGAAGGGACCGCCTCTTACATGTCTGTGCAGCACTGCGTATGACTTGTAGCGCTATACAAATGCTCAGTAGTAGTAGTAGTAGTTTTCTAAAGGCACACTGGCACCTATGTTGCCTTTATCAAGTAGGCCCTATTTTGGACTTAACCACATAAGCATCTAATTATAAAATTAACACTATAAAGAGCAGAAAGACTGCTGTAAATACTATTACTAATATATATATCTGGACACAGGTGTACTGGATTTCCTAAACTGGACTTTTGAGGGATATTCATAAAAGCTGGAAAAATAATTTATTTATTTGAAAGGCTTATATACTGCATTTCCAATGACCAAGGCAGTTTACATAAAATGTAACATAACGTTACAGGGAACATGTTAACAAAGGTATTTTCAACTTAACATTTACAGTCAACATTTCACGTTCAACCATGTAACTTAGCTATAGTTAAGAGGACAGGTAGATGTGGACTTAGGTAAAAAAGTCGTTTGGGAATTTAGGTGATCAGCGTGCAACTGGTGAGCAGTTCAGAACTCACTATGCAAGAAGTTACTGGCTGAGTGGGTATCTAAGTGATGCCTCCAAAGTGCTCTGTAAAGAGGAGCGTTTTTAATAACTTTCGGAAAGTTATAATAGAATTCTAGGAATCATAAGGAAAGCAATAGAAAATAAAACAAAGAATACTATAATGCTTCTCCATCGCTCCATGGTGTGACCACACCTTGAATATTGTGTGCAATTCAGAATTGGAAAAGGTAAAGAGAAGAGCTACCAAAATGGTAAAGGGTATAGAAGGATATCCCTATGAGGAAAAGCTTGATAGGTCTCGTCAACTTTGAAAAAAGATGATGTAGGGGAAATATGAGAGAAGTCTATAAAATAATGAATGGAGTGGAATGGGTAACATAGTATAAGATGACAGATAAAGATCAGATGTACCCACCGCTCTGTGCAAGTCAGCCTCTCTATGCCCTTGTTTAGGGTTATACCCACAACTCTGTGCAAGTCACCCCTCTCTATTTGTTGAGTTATAAGAAATAGTTAAGTTTATTTTTATGTTATCCTCTTGCTATAAAGGGATCCACTGTGTCTGTCCCATGCTATTTTGAATTCCGTCACTGTATTTGCCACCACCACCTCCATCGGGAGGGCATTCCAAGTATCCACCACCCTTTCAGTGAAAAAGTATTACGTAACGTTGCTTTAAGTTTACCTCCTTGCAGCTTCATTTTATGCCCTCTAGTTTTACAGCTTCCCCGTCTTTGAAAAAGGTTTGTTTGTTCATTAATATCCTTCAAGTATTTGAAGGTCTGTATCATATCTCCCCTGTCCCTCCTCTCCTCTAGGGTATAAATATTTAGGTCGTCAAGTCTCTTCTCATATGTATTCTGGTGCAGGCTCCAAATCATTTTGCTCACCTTCCTCTGAACCGTTTCAAGTCTTTTTATCTCTTTTTTTTTAATTCTTTGCATGGAGAACTTCGGCTGGTAGTGTAACCCCTGAAGATGCTGATTTTAGCGAGACAAAGGTCTTTGTAGGGTTATTCTGAGAAATGGCATGGTGGTGGATTCAGTAGTGAATGTTGCAGTGGTGCCTGGTATTTTGGCGTCCTGTGCAGGAGTGTTTGAAGTTTAGAGTGCTGCAAGCTTAAAGAGCTGCTGTCCTGAGCTAAGTATGGGGCTGTGGGCAGGCTTCTGAACTGTGTTTGAGAAGTTTTATTTATCAATCAAAGCGGTTTACATTGAAACTTAAACTTGGTAATATACATTAAACAGGGACATTGATAACTTGGATTTTTCTGAGGCAATGGAGGGTTAAGTGACTTGCCCACTCCTGCCACGTACAGCGCTAACTGCATGAACACTGTGCATATGCGGGGTGTGCTGGCTGAAGAATATGCTGGGGCAGCTGAGCGCAGGTTGGATGTCTGGCCTGCACGTACGCCAGCGCTATCAGCAGTATGGGATATCACCCTCAGCGGAGGATGTAGTAAAAGCTGTTAGTGTACCTGGAGTTCCTGGAGGAAAAGTCCATAAGCCGTTATTAAAGAGGACTGGGGAAATCCACTGCTTATTCTTGGAACAAGCAGCATGGAGTGTGTATACCTTTGGGAACCTGGCAGATACTTGAGACCTGGAATGTCCACTGTTGTAAACAGGATAATGGGCTTGATGGACCTTTGGTCTGATCCAGTATGGCATATCTTATGATCTTATGGTTCCAAGAACTGAGAATATGATCCAATTGGAGCATTAGCTGGGCAAACACATCCTTCCTCTCCCCACTTTGAAGAATGTCAATGTGCACACAGCCAAATTGGGCAGTGCAGGGGCTAGCTGAGGCTGGGTATGGGAACCTGGTCATGATATCTGAGGCAGCCCAGCTGAGAGGATGTGAGGTTACCTTATTGAATCTATATTATTCCATATTCATAAATAATGATGCTACAGTAAGCAATAAATAATAAGTTAAAACCTAGAAGATAGGCAGTTCCTGGTTCCAAGAGCTGGGAATCCAGTTCCATTGGAGAATTACCTGGCCTCTTCCTACTCCTTTTAAGACTGTCAGTGGGCATGCAGCCTAGCGGACGGTGCAAGAACTAGCTAAGGCCAGGCATGGGACCACAAGCACAGTATCTGAGACAACACATTTGGTATTCCAGGAGAGCATGATTAATAAACTAATGAGCAGCACACTACAAACAAATAAACAGACAAATTAACTTTTTGCTTTATATAGACAAGTGGAGAAAGCATGCAGAACGTAGCTCATTGACTTCTTTCCAACCACTTTGTGTGGGAGTAAATATGATGTTTGGTCATGTACACACCCATCTGTTTGTATTTGAATTGTGTGTATATGTTTGTGTGTCTTGTGTATGCGGTGTCTGTGTGTGGTTTGCAGGGTGGTAAGGCAGTGCGGTAGTATGTGGGAGCGGTGGTTTGTGGGGAGGTGAGACAGTGGTGGGGGTAGTAAATGGGGTTGGGACAGTTTGTGAAGTGGTGGGGCAGTTTCAGGGGTATTTTTAATGGGGTAGCTTGACGGATAGTGGGGCAATTGCAGGGGCTAGTTCTTGTGGGTAGGGCAGTTGCAGAATGGTATTTATTTGGAGTGGGGGAAATTTGCAGGGTGCAGATAGCAAGGTGGTGGGATAATTATAGTGTAGTTTTGGGGATGGGGCAGTTTGTAGGGTAGTAGGGCAGTTGTGGGGATATTTTTAGAGTGTGAACAATTTGTGTAATGGCATTTGCTTCAAGGGGTAATTTATAGATAGCGGCAGTGTGCAGGTTGGTGGGGTAGTTGTGAGGGGATAGTGTCTGGGTGCAGTTATGGGGTAGACCTTTTCAGGAGTGGAGACAGTTTGAGATTTGGTGTGGCAGGTACAGGTAAAGTTGGGGAAATGGTGGGACAGTTGTGGGATAGGTTTGGGGTTGGGATAATTTGCAAGGTGGTGGGACAGTTGGGGTATTAATTAGGAGTGGAGTAGTTTGTGGGGTAATAGGAAAATTGCTAGGGAGTGTTTCGAAGTAGGGACAGCATGTGGGTTGAAGAAGCAGTTTACCAGGATTAGTAGGGGTGGGAGTCATTTGTGATATGATAGGGAATTGCAGAGGGTAGGATTTGACGGCTGGGCAGCTTGTGGCGTGGTGGGATAGTTGTACAGAGATATTTTTGGGGACGGGGCATTTGCAGGAGGTTGTTAAATTGGGGTGGGGACAGTTTGTGGTGTGGTGTGGTGGGGGAGTTGCAGTGGTGTAGATTTCATGATGGGGTGGTCAGGCAGTTGCAGGAAGTTGTTTTTTAGTTTACAGTGTGATAGGGCAGTTGTGGGGGTGCAATTTTTAGAGGTGGAGCAGTTTGCAGGGTGTATGTGGGAGCATTTTTTTGTGGTGGGGACATTTGGCAGGTCGATAGGGCAGTTGTAAGGGGGTATCATTTGGGGAAGGAACAGTGTGTGGGATGGTTGGGGGCCAGATTTTGGGGAATGGGATAATTTGGGAGGATGGGAGCAGTTTGGGGGGTTGGGAGAGTAGAGAAGAGGGGAAGGGTGTTTGAAAGGAGCAATTCCCTAACTGCTATGTTTCACTATCTAGGTTTCTATGCTACAGAAGCTGGAACTCCTCCTCCTCCTCCCATAGAAATGCATTGGGCTATTTTTTTTTGGGGGGGGCTTATTTCTCTGGAACCCCCAGTCCAATTTGGCCCATTTTTGAACTCGATGTGTCTGTTTATCAATTTTATCAAATGCCAAGTTTCATCCCATTCCATTACATTTTCAGACTTATTCTGCTCCAGACAGAGAGACGTTTTTGACCCCTTTTATATAATTTGTTCCAGCTACTGTTGGGTTAGAAAGAATACAGAGAAAAAGATACTGCAAAATACCACCAAAACAAAGAGCCCTGCTGAGCAGAAATACAGCACCTGCAGCTTCCCTAGCCACAGAGAACAGACCAGTGTTGGCGATCTGCATAGAAGAGATGCGGCCTCGTATGCAGCTGAGTCTTCGGACCACAGACAGACCAGACTCAGCAATCAGTGTACTAAGCTTTCAGGGCAGTGGAGAAGCAAACTATTGTACAAGTCGATTGATATAGTTGTGAATGTTGAAAAGGTGGTTCAGTATCCCACTGGATTTCCTAACTCTTCAGCCTACTATGTCAAAGATGCAATATTAAATTTCTTGGGCAATGCTGGGTACCACCACTAGAGGTGCTCTAGGTATTTCCCTATCTCCAGAGCGAATAAAATCTAATATTGTACCTGAGGTAATGGAAAGCATCGGTGAGATTTGTCCTCTCTTTGGGAAGAATTTATCTCACACCTTTTCAATAGTATAGTACATGTGCATTCCCTATAAGAAAGGGGGAGGGGGGTACATGTGTTGATTTTTGTGCACTCAGGCTATGCCGAGACCATACCCCCAACATGCCCTCTCAAAATGTCCACATATTGAGGATATCCACATGTACGAGGACTCTTTCTAAAATGGCTATTTACATATGGATACAATTTACCTCTGTAAATCATGAATAAGGCTTCTAAAATAACCCCCACATTCTAATAGGGTAATGAGGGCTTTTTTTGAGGAGGTATGCAGTGGTACGGAGTATCAGCAGCTTTTTCATGCCTGCCAAAATTGACTGATAGTCCTCATGTATTAATGAAAGAGCCCTGCATAAGAGCAACAGCACGTTTTTCCTAGGAAACATGCACTTCATTGCCAAGTCTTGGAGGAATGTTAGAATCCCTAAAAAATAAGAGCTTGAGTGCTTGCATGGTTTGTCTTAGGAGTGGGCGGGGACAGGGACAATGTCTCCAAATAGATTAGTTTTATAGCCCTGTAAGTATGATGAAATCATTGTCTGTATCTGGCTCTGGGAGAGCTGAAAGCACGTGCTGAGTGTTCGAGTAGCTGTTTTCTTGCTTTTGACCCCTGCTACGAACCACTTTTACAAAAGTGCTTCTTTTGGCCATTCCTGCACAGGAGGATTAAAGGGGCTCTGCCCCTTTGCCCTTTAATGTTTGTTTCCCCTTTCAAATCATAAGGAAATAAACTTAGGTCCTCTGTATTCCATTAGTGGCATCTACATGACCAAATGGAGCACTTTTGTAAAACTAGTTCGTGTCAGGGGGAAGATGTAACTTCACATATGCAATTCCATTCGTACACATGCATCCCATATATGAAATGGGGGATACAGTACTGCCAGGCCACACCCCCAAAACACCCCTGGAATGCCTCCTAGCCAAACATTGTTTATGTAGACATGTCCAGAACAAAACTGTTTCAACTGTGGCCTTTTCAAAATCGCTTTTCACATACATATGGCTGTGAATTATAGATATTTCTGCTGCTATATACACGTTTAAAACTCAAATAGGGCTTCAAAGGTAACCTCCTTAACGTTCTTTAAATTTAGCATGAAACCTTTATATAAGTGTATCTGCTTCCAGGATTTCTGTTAATAATAAGACATTGTGATTTGCTTCAGACTGTACAACAAATTATATGGTTTACCTTTTAAAATGTTCCTGCTTAAAGTTGTATATCGGGAAGACAACTAGGCCATTGACGATCCGATTAATAGAACATAAGTACAGTCTTTTAAACTAGAAAATAGGGGAAAGCCGACAGTCACCCAGGAGCGCATGGTTCGGACGAAGGTATCCTTGAAGGATACCACCAAAAGCAGTGAGGTTCCAAAAGGGAGTATAGTAGCCCAAATGCCCTTGAGTAAGGAGCAGACAGAGCATAAAGATTCCAAATTACCCATGCCTACCAATAGCCAGATTAATATTAATAAAATACAGTCTCTAAAATGCTTGTATGCCAATGCTAGAAGTCTAAACAATAAGATGGGAGAGTTAGAATATATAGCACTAAATGAGAGGTTAGATATGATTGCACTCTCAGAGACATGGTGGAAGGAGGATAACCAGTGGGACACTGTGATACCTGGATACAAACTATATCGTAATGATAGAGCTGATCAAATTGGTGGAGGGGTTGCGCTCTATGTTAGAGAGGGCATTGAGTCAGAAAGGATTAAAGTTTTGCAGGGAACAAAATTTGCTGTAGAATCTCTATGGATTGAAATTCCATTTATGAAGGGGAAGGTGATGGCAGTGGGAGTATACTATCGACCACCTGGCCAGAATGAACAAATGGATGATGAAATGCTCAAAGAAATCAAGGAAGCTAACAAAAGTCACAACAGAGTAGTAATAATGGGTGATTTCAATTACCCCGGTATCGACTGGGTCAGTGTCACAGCAGGACAAGCTAAAGAGATAAAGTTTCTAGATGAAATAAATGACTGCTTCTTGGAGCAGCTGGTTCATGAACCGACCATAGGGGAAGCCATACTGGACCTAGTCCTTAGTGGAACGCCAGATCTGGTGCAAGAAATAAGGGTGTTGGGACCACTTGGCAATAGTGATCATAGTATGATCATGTTTGATTTAATTAGTGGAGGACAGATAGTAAAGGAATCCACAGTACTATCTTTTAACTTTCGAAAGGGAGACTATGATAGAATGAGGAATATAGTTAGGAAAAAACTGAAAGGAGCGGTTCCAAAGGTTAAAGACTTACAGCAAGCTTGGGTGTTATTTAAAAATACTATCCTCGAAGCCCAGACCAGCTGTATTCCACGCATTAAGAAAAGTTGAAGAAAGTCCAAAAAACTGCCAGCATGGTTTAAAGGTGAGGTCAGAGAGGCTGTTGCTGTCAAAAAAGCAACCTTCAGGAAATGGAAAAAAGAGCCAAATGATGAAAACTGGAAACAGCACAAGCACTGGCAAGTTAAATGCAAAGCATTGATAAGGCAGGCAAAGCGGGAATTTGAGAAGAAACTTGCTACGGAAGCAAAAACACGAAATAAAGTCTTTTTCAAGTACATTCGTAGCAAAAGGCCTGTGAGAGAGTCAATTGGACCATTAGATGATAGAGGGGTAAAAGGGGCAGTAAGAGGAGACAAGGCTATAGCAGAGAGACTGAATGAATTCTTTGCTTTGGTCTTTACTGAGGAAGATGAAGGGATGTTACCCAAGACTGAAGTGGTATTTAAAGGTGATACTGCAGAGGAATTGAGAGAAATATCGCTACACAAGGAAGATATATTACAACTATTGTAATATATCTTCCCGGTGTAGCGATATTTCTCTCAATTCCTCTGCAGTATCACCTTTAAATACCACTTCAGTCTTGGTAAACTGAAAAGTAGCAAATCACCTGGACCGGATGGTATACATCCCAGAGTGTTGAAAGAACTGAAATATGAGATTGCAGACCTGCTATTGGTAATCTGTGAACTTTCATTAAAATCATCTGTAATACCTGAAGATTGGAGGGTCGCCAACGTAACACCAATTTTTAAAAAGGGTTCCAGGGGTGACCCGGGAAATTACAGACCGGTGAGCCTGACGTCAGTACCAGGGAAAATGGTAGAAACCATCATAAAGAACAAAATTACACAGCATGTAGATAGTCATGGCCTAATGGGAGACAGCCAACATGGCTTTAGACAAGGAAGATTTTGTCTTACTAATCTGATATGTTTTTTTTAAGGTGTGCATAAACAGGTAGACAAAGGTGAGTCGGTTGATATAGTGTATCTGGACTTTCAGAAAGCTTTTGACAAGGTCCCCCATCAGAGACTTTTGCGAAGCTAAAAAGTCATGGGATAGGAGGCAGTGTACTATTGTGGATCGGGAACTGGTTAAAAGATAGAAAGCAGAGGGTAGGGCTAAATGGCCAATATTCCCAATGGAAAAAGGTGAATAGTGGAGTACCCCAGGGATCTCTACTGGGTCCGCTACTTTTTGACATATTCATAAATGACCTGGAAGAGGGAATAACTAGTGAGGTTATCAAATTTTCAGATGACACAAAACTGTTTAAAGTTGTTAAAACCCAAGTGGATTGTGGAAAACTGCAGGAGGATCTGGATAAATTGGAAGACTGGGCATCCAAATGGCAGATGAAATTTAATGTGGACAAGTGCAAAGTTATGCACCTAGGAAAGAACAACCCACACTATAGTTACACGATGCAAGGCTGCACATTAGAAACCACCACCCAGGAAAAAGATTTAGGAGTCATCGTGGATAACATGTTAAAACCCTCCGCCCAGTGTGCAGCGGCGGCCAAGAAAGCAAATAGAATGCTAGGTATCATAAGGAAAGGGATGGAGAATAAAACAAAGGATATTATAATGCCTCTGTATCGCTCCATGGTACGACTGCACCTTGAATATTGTGTGCAATTCTGGTCACCGTATCTTAAAAAGGATATAGCGTTATTAGAAAAAGTACAGAGAAAAGCAACCAAATTGGTGAAGGGGATGGAAGGCTACTCCTATGAAGAGAGGCTAAAAAGGTTAGTGCTCTTTAACCTGGAAAAGAGATGGCTGAGGGGAGATATGATAGAGGTCGATAAATTAATGAATGGAGTGGAACGGATAAACGTGGATCAATTGTTTACGCTATCAGAATATAGGAAGACTAGGGGACATGTAATGAAGCTACAGGGTAAACTATTTAAGACAAATAAGAGAAAATATTTTTTCACTCAACGTGTAATCAAACTCTGGAATCTGTTACCGGAGGATGTAGTAAGGGCTGTTAGTATAGCTGGGTTTAAAAAAGGCTTGGACAAGTTCCTGGAGGAAAGGTCCATAAACCACTATTAAAAAGGGACCCAGGATATCAATGCTTGACCCAGTACAAGCATTGTGGAACCTGTGTCTTTTGGGGATATTGCTAGGTACGTATGACCTAGATTGGCCACTGTTGGAAACAGGATACTGGGCTTGATGGACCTCGGTCTGACCCAGTATGGCATGTCTTATGTTCTTTCAAAAATTAGAGTGGAAACCTCTTTAGTGAAACATTGTATCATGAATAATCATAAGTTTGAAGAGCTACGTTCTATAGCAATTGATCAAGTTCCACAAGATATCAGAAGGGGAGACAGAGGAAAACTTTTATTGCAACGGGAACAGCGCTGGAGTTTTAGATTGGACACTTTAGAATCTGATGGACTAAATGATAAGATCGAATGGAACCTTTTCTTTTGAAGTTTTAGAGTGAATGGAAGGCTGCTTTTGCCGTAGGTAGCTGTGGAGCTCTTAAAAGTGCTGACATCTCCTGGGGAGTGTGGATAGTCTGTGGTCTCTTGAGGATTGGTTGGAGAATATTTAAATTTGGTGAGGTCAGACGCTGAGATTCCTCCTTTGCGTTCGTCATCTGTGAAAAGAATATACCCCTGACGGAGCCTTTGTAAAGGATGAACGAAGATCTTTGTTGGGTGTTGAACAAAATGTGATTGAAGGCAGACAATGCTGGTGATATTTGCAGGAGCTTAGAAGAAGACTTCTGTGGATAAATCTTGCAAATAAATAATGAGAATATTGCTTGGATGGTGATAAAGATTGATAATGTGTAGAGCTGTTTGGCTTTGTTTTTCAGGAATATCGTAAATGATTAATTTGGGGTAGATGTTAAGAAGAAGAAAATAAGTTGACAAAGGTATAAAAAGTAAAAATGATTAAAGATATTATAGGCAGTATTGGAAAAGTACTTTTTTAATATTGGTAAGTGATTTTGAGTTTGCAAGTTAGAAGGGAGTGGCTGTACCTGTGATGTAACATCTTTTGTAATCCCCTATAGTGATGAATTTCGCCGCACAGAGGAACAGAAAAGTACAACTTTGAGGTCATTTTCCTCCCTATATTTGATTGTAAAAAGGTTGATTGCAGGAGAGTGTTTGATACGTTTTTCTGAGAATTTTGTGAAAGTTTTTTGGGAAGGTTCATATAGAGACAAGGGTTTGCGATGGCATAATTAGTTTTGCATATACCATGACAGTCATGGATGTCACTCCTAAGCCAAGATATATGGAATATGATCTGTTTCTCAAACTGACTGCTAATGCTCGCCTTAGTACTTGCATCATCCCAAAGAAAACTTCCTTCTGGAATTCATAAGATGTAACATGTATAGGCAATTTATCAAGATATGCTTAAAATTCCAGTTAATCAAGCTTCTAGTACCCAATATGATGGGAAAATTTCCTATATCTTTCTGCCACATTTTCTTAGTCCCTGACTGCATAGTTTGATACTTAAAGATCTTCTCTCTCTCCACTTGATGCACAGAATAATCATTTGGCATTGAAACCTCTATGACAATGCTGTTCTCTTTAACCTGGAAAAGAGACGGCTGAGAGGAGATATGATAGAAGTCTATAAATTAAGGAACGGAGTGGAACGGATAAATGTAGATCGATTGTTTACGTTATCAGAATATAGAAAGACTAGGGGACATGCAATGAAGCTACAGGGTAAACTATTTAAGATTAATAAAAGAAAATATATTTTCACTCAATGTGTAATCAATGTGGAGGAGTAGCCTAGTGGTTAGAACACTGGCTTGGCAACCAAGCAACCAGGGTTCAATTCCCACTAGCACTCCTTGTGGCCTTGGGCAAGTCACTTAACCCTCCATTGCCCCAGAAGAAAGGCCTGGCAATCTACTTCCAGTAACACTGCCAAGAAAACCCAGGAGCTTCTGGGTTGCCAGGAGTCAGGACTGACTCAAAGGCACACATTACATTTTTGTGTAATCAAACTCTGGAATTTGTTACCGGAGGATGTAGTACAGGCTGTTCGTGTAGCTTGGTTTAAAAAAAGGTTTGGACAAGTCCCTGGAGGAAAGTTCCACAAACCATTATTAAGAAGGGACCAGGGGGGGGGGCGCTCGTGAGCCCACACAAGATGGCCACGTTCCTCTAAGGCTCCTTAGCCTTCCTCCTCCATTCTACTAATTTACCTGAGAAAATTTTCATTATGAGTCTTCAAATGGGCTTCTAACAGAAACGCTGGGTTAGCTGTAGAGGCTGATTTAGTCGGATCGCTCCTCCGCCATTCAGATGGCGTTAAATCATCTCTCAAACTTTTTCAGTGGTCCGAGAGGTCTGTGTGGAGATCGGCGCACTACTCAGCAAATGTAATTTCTCTGCCTCAATCTACCCTTTGATCCTGGATCCTGCCTTGATCGGAAACACCTTCCTTTCCTCCGATGGAATAGCCTTCAGCTTTTATGGTGATGGATAGTCGCTGTGGCCGCCTAAGACCCCCTGCGAGTAAAGAGCTTTAGAGAATAGGCGTCCCTGACACAGTTTCTATGTTGGTGATCAGAGTTAAATATAAGGTACATGAGTGAATGAAGAGAGCTGACTGAAATTCCTGCCTCCGTTTAAACGCCGGGGCATCTTAACTCACCTGCTGCCTGTGTGAAATGTGATTTGGGATTCTACCTCATAAGAGCGACGCCATTGTTAACTTACCGGTGGAACGCAGGAGGGGGCTTCATTATTGGCGGGAACATCGAGGAGAGGTTCTTTTGGAACGCACAGAGGGGTGGACGTCACCAGTGCAGCCCTTCTGACATCTGTGTCTGGAACACAAACAGGGGCTCTCCAAGATGGCTGCCAAGTACTGGAATGCGTCTGGGGAACGCATGAGACGCTGAATAAGATGGCCAACCAAGGACAAAATTTAAAGGGACCGGCGCTGCGACTGTGAATCGGCTTTTGCTGCCACTCCGGTTAAAACATAGTGTTGAAGATCCCCGTCGGGGAGCAGAACAAGGTGTCTTGTTACTTTTTGTTTAGCTGCATCCACTACAGCGTCTCCACCTGAATACAACCAGCTTTTCAGTGCCTTGTCTAACATCATAGGCACATACCTTGGCCTGGAGCTCCTCCATATGGTCATTGCCTGAATTGCAGGCTAATTATTTCCTGATTATTTATTTATTTCTATAATTAAAGACGGTTTACAGGGAGTGTAACAGGCAGTATATTTCAACTGAATACATCGAAACAAAACATAACATAGTATAAATGTTTAACAAGTAACTTTCTCCCTGAGGAGGCTTATGGTTAGGAACTATTTACATGGAGATTTATAGGAGAAGTTAGGGCGAGCTATGTAAGTAGGGAAAAGTGTTCCTGGAAGAGATGAGTTTTTAGTTTCTTCCGGAATTCTGAGTGATTGGAACAGTTCCATAGTTCATATGGTAAGGCATTCCAAATCGAGGGGGCATAAAGGGAGAATGCCCGATTACATGTAGTCTGGCTACATTTTCTCTTAGATGTTGGGATAGATAGAAGGTTTTTGATGATGGTGCGGCCTGTTCTACTGTTGTTGGAATTAGATAGAAGCGAGGAGAGGCATGGAGCTGACTCATTGGAAATGATTTTATGAATGAGGGTGATTACTTTGAATTTAACTCTGGACTGAATGGGGAGCCAGTGTAGATCAATGAGGATTGGCGTTATGTGTGAGCGTCTAGGGTTATTTGTGATGAGTTGAGCTATTGTGTTCTGAGCCATTTGGATAGGGTGTAAGCAGTTCTTGGGAAGGTCATGATAGATGAGATTGCAGTAGTCGAGGTATGGGATGGTGAGAGCCTGGCAGACAGTGCAAAAGGAGTCTGGGCTTAGGAGAGGTTGGAGGTTCTGGAGAATTCGTAGTTTTGCATATATTGTGTTAGATGTTTTTTTAATCTGTCCAAGGAATGTAAGATTTTGATCAAGGATAATTTATTTTATTTACATTCTCTTATATACCATGCTATTCTGCATCAGTGTGGTTCACATTGAACAAACTGAAACTACATTGAACAGGGCATTATAACTTGGAGATAACTATTTTACAGGGAACATGGGCTATGGAGAGTTAAGTGGCTTGCCCAAGACCACAAGGAGGACCTGTGGGACTAGAAACCCCAGTCCTTCCAGCCCAAGGTTGCTGTCCTCTAGTGGGATTTGAACCCCCAACCTTCCAGCCTGAAGTACATTGCCCCCAACCACTAGGCCACTCCTCCACTCCACTCTGTAATACTGAGATACTTCACTTGATTTTTAATAGTGAGGGTGAGCTCACCAAGAGTAAGGGTTGTAGGTGGAGTATAGGAAGCGTTGGAGAATACTTGAAGAGCTTCAGTTTTGGATTGTTAATTATGAGGTTATGATTTAAAAGCCAAATCTTCAGGTTTGTTATTCATTCACTTAAGTTGGAAAAGTTAGGGTTTGTTAAATTGAAAGGGGTGAAGCACATAATGTCGTCCACATATAACTGGTAATAAATTCCATGGTTTTGAAAAATCTTGCAAACTGGTTGAAGGAATATGTTAAATAGTAGCGCGGATAAGCTGGATCCTTGGGGGACTCCCTGTTTTAGTATAAAAGGGAGGGATATATCATTCCCTATATGGACCTGTTGTGTTCTGTTTTCAAGGTAGGAGTGGAACCATTTTAGAGTTGTGTCCCTAAGTCCTATTTCATAGAGCCTATTTAAGAGTTGGAGGTGAGGAAGAGAATCAAAAGCTGAGGATAAGTCGAGAAATATGAGGAGGCATCCTTGGGTGGTGTTCTGGGTAAATAGGTGAAGTGAATCTAAGAGAGAAGCAAAGAGGGTTTCCGCTCCATGATTCTTTTTGAAGCCATGTTGGAATAGGTCAAGGGGAGAGTGCTCATCTATGAAATTCTGAAGCTGGTTTTGGACTAGCTTTTCGGTTATCTTAGCAAGGAAGGGGATACTGGAGATAGGTCTTTAAGAGGTGGGTGAGGTGGGGTCAAGTTTTGATCCTTTTAGGATGGGCCGGATAGTGGAACATTTTAGGGGTGCTGGTATGGAGCCAGTCTGGAGGGAAGCCTGTATAATGTTGAATATGTAAGGGCTAATGGAGCTATTAGTGGTCTTAAGCCAAGATACAGGGCAAGAGTCGAGGGTAGAAGTTGAGGCATTTAGATCTTTGATGACTTTGGAGATGTTTTCCAAGGTGAGGGGTTCAAAGTCATTCCAGGTAATTGAGGGGGTGAGAGTTTGAGGTTGGATATTGTGGTCATATATTGGTTGGGGGTTAGATGTTGAGGGGGGTGGGGGGAATTTTGAGGTAAGGTGGTTGGCAATGGTTTGGGATGTTATTTTCGGAGTCAAGTCCTGATGTAAGGGTTCACTTATTAAGGATTTAGCGATGGAAAAGAGCTCTCTCAGTTTATTAAGAGAGCATTGGATCATATTTTCATTGTATTCTCTTTTGTGTTTTAGAGTTTCAAAGCCGTAAGCTTGGAGTTTGCTTTTGTAGATCGAATGTGTGTTTGGGTCACGAGAACGTCTCCACTGACGTTCTAGGCGTCTAAGTTCTCTTTTTAGGTCTCTTAGTTTTGTGGAAAACCAGGGAGCTTTTCTGCATTGGTTTTGAGAAAAGTTGTTTTGGTGATAATAGGGCAGCAGTGGAGAGGATGTCGTTCCATTCATTGATGTGAGAGTCTTGGTTCAGGTGTTTACTATTGAGTACATCTAATGATGGTACTATTTGCTCAAGGAAGTTGGCAGCATTGAATTGTTTGAATTTGCGGGTATGTTGGGGTAAAGTTATTTGCTGTTTTTTATGTGGGGAGTGGGGGATTGAGAAGAGGATACGGGTGTGATCTGACCAGGGAATAGGCTGAATAGTGTGTATAATCTGTGTGGAGGGTAGTGTTTAAATCCCTGCACTTGCTAAGAGACTTTTGCTAAGTTTCCAGATCTCAAAAGAGTCTGAAACTGGTGGCTTATGTGCTGGAAGCTTTGAGTGTGATTGTGCTATTGGATGTTCTAACTTGGAAAGAAAACACCCTTCAATTCCTGCTGCGACAGAAATAAGATCTATTTCCAAGTTATCTGTCAGCTTTGTGAAATTAGCTTTGATGAGTGTATCGCTCCTGACCTGCTACTACTACTATTTAGCACTTCTGGAGAGCCATGCACGCAGTGCTGTACAGCTAACCTACAAGAGGTAGTCAGCATGTATGAGATAGTCCCTGCCTATCAGAGTTACGCTCATTGGAGCTTACAATCTAGTTAGAATAACACATTAGTACAATAGTACATTGGCTGAGATAAGATTGGCTGCCAGGTACTCACCGAGATCAGTGGGTGACAGAAATCCTCTGTAGAGGCTACTGAGATGATTTTGTGCTCAACAGTTTTCACCAGACACATTTAGTTCTTGGAGCCCTCACTGCATATAGAATAGGGCACAGCCTGTTGATAAAGAGATCTCTGGTCACACTGGAATCACTGGTGGATTACATAGTGCACGTAGCGAAGCCGAGCTTGTGGAGCAGAGCAGAAGAGTTTCAGGATGGCCACTCCAAAATCATATGCTTCTTCTCTCTCTAAATTCGCTAGATCTGCTGAATCTCCATCAACGAGTCCCTCATCAACAGCAGAGTGAATCACTGCCTCAAAAATCACTGCCTTTGGACCACAATCTCTGGTTACAAAAGCTGGTTTTCTGGAAATTTTAAAAGAACTCAAGCTCTTCCAGCAAGATTTCACTAAGGTGGTGAGTGATATAAGGATGGATCTCAAATCACTGGATGACCGTGTCACACAAACTGAGATCAATATAGGGGAGCAAATGGATTCGACGGTGGCTTTTCAGTCCAAAATTAACAAGCTAGACCTTCTCACAAAAGATCTTAAAGAGAGACAAGATGAATTAGAAAATCGCCAAAGAAGTAATAATATTAGAGTATTTGGACTTTCTGAACAGGATGGAGAGCGAGAAAATACCACGGCTCTAATACAGGAGCTTTTTGCCCTTTGTGTGCCAAATACTTCCAATCCAGTGCGTCTAGAAAGGGCGCATCGGAATTATGGAGCTCGGAGGTCTTCTGGCACGCAACCAAGGGCAGTAATAGCTTGTTTTAGCTTTTTTGAAGATATGGCCGCCTTAATGAGAAGTCTCAGGGGTAAATGTGCGGTGGTTTTTCGAGGCCAGGAAATCCAGATATACCAAGACCTCTCTCAATATACTCTGGAGCGGCGTAGAAGTTTCAAACCCTTAACTCAAGCGCAATTCCATACCGGTGGGGGTTCCCCTTTTCTCTATTGTTTGAGTGGAACAATGGTGCACAAAAAATTTCATATTTGTCAACTGCATTGGAGTTCTTGGACCTGATGCAACACGGAGAACGGAATTTGCGTCCGAGGAGTAAGAATGGGGATTGGGAGACATCTTTACCTAAGAGATGTAAAGTTCCAGCTCCCGTAAAACATCCAGCTCTGATCTAGAATCATCTCATTAGAATGAGATGGACACTTCATCGCCTTCTTGAGTACCCTATGTTTGCTTGCTATAGTAGGATTTACTGTGAAGGTAGCTTGCACCTTTTAGTACTGGTTTAGGGTTCAACCCACCATTACTGAATAGGAGTTTTGAGGCTTTTTTGATAGAACTGAGGGTCGGGACCATGTGGGGGGCTCTGGGAGGAGGAGGGCAGGTTTTATGGAAAGAAGGTAAAGAAGGGGAGGCTAGCCGGAGGAGTTACCATGATGCAGAGCGGTGCATAATAGGGAAGCTTTTCTTAGGAATACTTATATTTTGCTTGGGGGATGGGGGGAGGGGTGAGAGGGGATATGTTTGCATACCTGTGCATAGTGCCTTCTCAAATGACACGGATAGTGTCGCGCTTTAGGGGATGTTTTTGTGTCTGGTTTACTTCCTGTTTACATAGGAATGTGGGGGGAGTGGGGAGGGATGGGGTTGGAGGGGTGGGGGTGGGGGGTTGGGGGGATGTCTGACCCCTGCAGTAAACAGCTAACTCTGAAATTTAGGGATAGTTTTCTGGCTCAGTTGCTTTTATTGAGAAAGGGGAAGAGAAGCTGGTGGGAGATGGAGATTGCTCACCCCAGGGTAGGGTATATTGTTAAATGGTTTTTCTCAATACTTGGGAATGGTTACGGCACTTTCCTGGAATGTGCATGGTTTAAACAATCCATGCAAGCGTAGGAGGGTTCTAGATCAGGTGTGTCGGGAGAAAGCCGAGATAGTTTTTCTTCAGGAAACCCATTTTTCCATGCAAGATCACTTCAATTCTGCTAGAAGTAGATTCCTGCAGATATTTTTGGCAAACTTCTCCTCTAGAAAGAGAGGGGTAGCTATTCTATTCTCTACTAATTGCCCCTTTCAGCTCATAGACCAATTTATAGATCCAGATGGTCATTTTCTACTGGTGGTGGGTTCTATTAATGGGATCACTTTGACGTTAGTAAATGTTTACCTTCCCACTGCTTCGGTGGGGATCGCCTTGTTGGAGCTATCTGAAGCGCTCCAGAGGTTTCGTCAAGGGGACCTGCTGGTTGGAGGGGATTTTAACTGTGTGCGTTCTGAATTGGATCATTCTGGGTCCAGAGTCTCTAGAATTCCTCCGTTGAAAGTGTCGGAGGATTGGTTTATGGGATGCTTGGAGAAACCTTCATACTTCGGAAAGAGACTAAACTTTTTATTCTAGGGTACACAATTGGCACTCTCTTATTGATATGTGGTTGGTGTCAGGTTCTGTGATTGATTGGGTGACACAAGCATCCATTGGTACAATGGGTCCTTCGGACCATGTGATTATAACTATCAGTATTACATTAGGGAAAACGGACTCCCCTCTGCTTTGTTAGTCTCTTCCTCGCGGATTGTTGCATAATCAGGAGTTCGCTTCCGCAGTATGGAAAGGCTGGAAGGAGTTTTTGGCATTTAATGATACCTCTGAGATATCCAGAGCACTGTTGTGGGAGTCAGGGAAGGCCGTTTTACAGGGGCAGCTTATTTCTTTATCCAGTGCCTTCAAAAAGAAAAAGGAAGCTAGGCAGAAAGAACTACGGTGAGAGATTGCTGATTTAGAGAAAATCCATAGACACACAGGGGAGGCAAAGGTGTGGAAATTGTTGACTGATCGTAGGGGAGAGTTGGAGGCGCTAGAATCTGAACGTATTGCTTCACTTCTCCTGAGGACTAGGCAGAGGTTTTATGAACAGGGTAATAAGGCAGGGAAGGTGTTGTTGTGGCAATTGAAGCGACAACGGCAACGTCATAAAATAGTGGCGATCCAATCACCACAGGGTCAGGTCTTACGAAGTTCCAAGGACATAGCAGCAACGTTTGTGAAATTTTATGAGCAGTTATACACGAGTGAGTCCTCGGCAGCAGTTAATGATATCAGTGAATGGTTGCGGGAGGCAGCTCTCCCCCAGCTCTCATCTGAAGGAAAGGAGCACTTGGATCGTCCCTTTAACCTTCAAGAGATCCTACAAGTAATGAGGAACCTAAAGTCTGCAAAGGCGGCAGGGCCTGATTTATTGCCAGCTGAACTATATAAGGTGTTTCCAGATTTATTTGCCCCAACTTTGTTGACGGTTTTTAATGAGATTCTCTCCAAGGAGACACTTCCAGCATCCTTTTTTCAGGCGTCTATTGTAGTAATCCCCAAAGCAGATAAAGATCCTTTGCAATGTTCTAACTATCAACCGATATCTCTGCTCAACTTGGATTATAAAATTTTTACCACAGTTTTAGCTAATCATTTGGCTACTTTCATCCCGGATCTAGTGCACCCCAGTCAGATGGGGTTTATAAAAAATAGATATGGTTTTGAAAATGTGCGCAGGCTGGTGAATGTGTTGCAGGGTCTGAGATCTAAAGTTGGGTCGCATGGTATCCTCTCACTGGATGCTGAGAAAGCGTTCGACAAGCTAGAATGGGTCTATCTTTTACAGGTCCTCTGAGAGTTCGGCTTTGGGGTCTCCTTTTGCAAGTGGATTACTGCTTTATATGCTAATCCTCAAGCTTCGGTATCCATAAATGGTTTTCGGTCTGCACCTTTTTTGTTAGGCAGAAGCACCAGACAGGGCTGTCCACTCTCACCTTTGTTATTTGCCCTGGTGATGGAACCATTAGCGGTGCATATCCGACTGCGAGCTGAGGAATTTGGTATCTATCTTGGCTCTGATTGGCACTCTATTTCACTGTATGCGGATGATACCCTAATATATTTTAGTAATCCTTCCCAATCCCTTCCAGTAGTGGTATCCATCTTAGACCATTTCTCGTATCTATCCAGCTTTACAGTAAATATGCAAAAGTCGACTCTACTTAGCTGCATATCCCGATCTTCGAACAGATCTATGTCTAGTGGGGGAGGGTTTCCGGTGGTGGATTCCTTCCACTATCTAGGTGTTATAATACATAGAGATATATCATGGTTGTATAATTTAAATTATCTTCCTCTCCTTAAGGCAACTACACGCGATATGGAACGTTGGGGATCGTGTTCAGTCTCCTGGTTAGGATGGAAAAATACATATAAGATGCTGGTACTACCCAAACTACTTTTTCTTTTTATGCAACTACCAATTTCTCTTCCTGGAGCTTTCTTTAAAAACTTACGGCGGGCGGTGTCACGTTTTCTGTGGAATGGAAGTCATCCCTTAATTAGTTGGCAGATTCATACCCTACCCAAATGGTCCGGGGGCCTAGGGCTTCCTGATCCAGAGATGTATTATTATTGCATTTGTTTACGATCTCTGCTGCTCTGGAGAATTAATGCGGAGACAGATTGGGTTCATTTGGAAAGGGAATGGTTGAAGCCTACTCCATTAGAAGTTGTGCCTTTCTTTTGTGAAGTACGTGAGGTGGCTAAGATACGGGCACACCCTTTCATTGGCCCATGTTGGGGGGCTTGGAGGAGAATCTGTCGCCAGTTCGGAATACAGGTGTCTCAATCACCTTTTTTGATTTTAGGAGCTCTGGGGTTTGTTAGAGACATGAAAAGAGGATTAGATTCAGAAATCTTCTTAACCAGAATCTCCTCCTTGTACGAAGGATTACATCCTTTACCTAAGGGGCGACTTGAGGAGTGCCTCGGTTTCCCAGTTTCAGTTTCTTCAGTTTTGTCACTGTCTGGATGCCCAGTTATTAAAGTCAGATGTGGTCAGATGCCCTAGATGTTGGGAATTCAAACTCTTTGAATCCAGACAACTTCCAACCTTTATTGCAAGGCTGCATCATAGTATGGCAGAAGATCTACCTGTGCTCTCTACTTTGAGGCTCCCGCAGAAGAGATGGGAAATGGCCTTGCAGGGGAAGGACCAGGACTTCTGGTTAGAAATTTATCAATACTCACATACATGTTCTATTTCATTGGGATTAATACACACTCAATTAAGAATTCTCTATCGATTATATATAGCTACTTTTTCGCTGGAATCGTGCTGACGATTCACTATGTTGGTGGCTGTGTGGCCGTCGGGGGGACTTTGATCACATGTGGTGGTACTGCCCACATATTCGCCAATTTTGGAGGAAGGTATGGGAGTGTATCATCGGTTGTCTACAAATTACCTTCCCCTTTGACATGGAGATTTATCTGTTGGGGGTACTCCCTGTTACAATTGGCGATGCCCCTCTTCGGAAGGTGGCTCAGTCACTCTTGCTAGCGGCCAGATCGACCATAACGCGGTTCTGGAAGCGTAGCATGGCGCCGTTGATCATCGAGTGGCGAACTAAGTGTTGGGACATTTTCTGGCTGGAGAAAATCACAGCTTCTGTGTGAGGTGTTCCCTTTCAGGGGGAAGATATTTGGACTTTGGTGCTGAAAGACGAATCAGGTTATTGATGCCTCAGACTGCCATACTGGCACTTAGCTTGTAGTGGCTTTGGGTTTCCTTTTTTTTTTACTCTCTATTCCCAATGTTGTTTGAGGGCTTAGCCCCTTTTCTTCTTCTTTCTTTCTTTTTCTTCTTCTTCTTCTTGTCATTATTTACTAGATCCCATCCAGATTTTGAGGGGTCAGAAAGGGAGGGACGGGGGGAGGAAGGGTTGGGTTGGGGGATGGGAAGGGGTCCGGGGGGAAGGGGAGGGAGAAAAGGGAGGGGGAAAACAAGAGCAGTGTTTGTAGAGATTTAGTCTCCTTGAGGGTTTAAGTCACCCACATTTGAGGCATAGTTGGAAGGGATAGGATGGGGGTACTTATCTGAGTCTGGTATTCGAACATCTTCTTTGATAGAAGGTCTTTGGCACCGGCCTTGTGCTACTTTTACGATATTATAGCCGGATATCGTTAGGGCTCAGTAAGGTTTCAAACTGGTATCACTTTGGTATCAAACTGTTATCACTTTGTTTCTGCATTGTTGTGAGGTTTTGTTCTGGGGAAGTTTTTATTATGCCATGTAAGGTAGCATTACGACATTATGACATGTGTTCTATGTGTCAGGGAGATAGAATTCAATTTAGTTTATTACTTGATTCAAATATTGTATCCAGTCATATTTACTTCTTTCTCTCTTTCTTTCTCCTTTTATCCCCTGTTCTCGTTATCCTGTCTGTCATGTTTTAGAAATTAGCAGGTATATTTTGTTATAAGCATGAAGAATGTTGCCATATTTTATATATCTATTCATTTGACTGTATATGTTTACAGGATATGCTTTATCTAGCTGGGATATGATATATGCATTTCAATTGTGATTTAAGGAGTCTGTATGTTTATTTCTTGATACTGCTCAATAAAATTTATTACACACACAAAAAAAGAAGGGACCCAGGACATCAATGTTTGACCCAGTACAAGCATTGTGGAACCTGTATCTTTTGGGGAAACTGCTAGGTACCTAGATTGGCCACTGTTGGAAACAGGATACTGGGCGTGATGGACCTTGGTCTGACTCAGTATGGCATATCTTATGTTCTTCCCTTTACCACAATGTCCAGTCTTCTTGCATCCATGGCCAGCCCAAAGGTTTCTGCTGTGCCGCCCCCACTAAGCCACGTCGCCACTCCCCTCAGCTTCTTCCACTGCCCCCCCCCCCAGCTGCTGCTGATTATGTCTCAGGGGGGGAGGCGGGCAGCGGCAGCAGCAGTATTTCAAAAGGCGGTGGTATTTTGCTGTTTCTTTCTTCCCCGTGGCAGCAAAATACTACTGCTGCCTCCCCCTACCCCCGTGATGGAATCAACAGCAGCTGGGGGGGGGGGGGGCAGTGTGGCCAGTCATATGTGCCGCTGCTGCCCACCCAGGCTGGCCACTCTAGGTGGCTGCCTAGCTCACAGGCCGGCCATGCTTGCAGCAGCTTTTTATCAGATGGAATGGGAATGTCCCAAGTGATCATAACCTCTTCATTTTCCACAATTTTCTTAGGGTCATGATCTCAATGCTTTCCCGGTACAGCAATGTCGTAATCTTTGCAAAGTTTCCAGTGGACAAGGTGTGCCACCTTATTGCGCCTTTCCATATAGAGATTTTCTCCCATCAGAACTTTGCAGCCAGCTATGAGATGATTAACTGTTTCCAACAATTCCTTACAGAATCTACATTTATCAGTTTTCATAGTTTTTCTATGCTTACTGTGCACCATCTCTTCTATAATCCACTGTTCTAGGCTGATAGAATCAATCATTCATCCTTAAGTTTCAGTTCACCCTTCCTTAACTATGAATGGAGTGGAACGGGTAAACGTAGATTGATTGTTTACTTCATCAGAATATAGAAAGACTAGGGGACATGCAATGAAGCTACAGGGTAATCTATTTAAGACTAATAAGAGAAAATATTTTTTCACTCAACGTGTAATCAAACTCTGGAATTTGTTACCGGAGGATGTAGTAAAAGCTGTTAGTATAGCTGGGTTTAAAAAAGGTTTGGACAAGTTCCTGGAGGAAAGGTCCATGAACCATTATTAAAGGGGACCTGAGATATCACTGCTTGACCCAATACAAGCATTGAGGAACCTGTGTCTTTTGGGTAAACTGCTAGGTACTTATGACCTAGATTGGCCACTGTTGGAAACAGGATACTGGGCTTGATGGACCTTGGTTTGACCCAGTATGGCATATCTTATGTTCTTATGCTCTTATTCATGTGTCCTTATTTGATCAACAAACAGCTCCCGGAGTAACATTTTATATATGCTACTTTATATGTGCATTTATCACTTGTTTCTAGTTGCTGATCTAATTCTTTGAAGATGTTTTTTTTCTCTTGTTTTCCAAATTCTGTTGCTTCCTTCTTGCTGTGTACTGGTAGATTATTCATTCCTTCTACTTGTCAAAATGCCTGACCAAATTTGATAACTGAGATGGATTCCAGATGTTAGCTTTCATATTTCATTGCTTTTTGCGTATTGGTATCTGTTGACACTTTTAGGCAGGCCTATGATGGAGCTCTGTAAGTATAATCAATGTTTATGAATCCTATTTCTCCTTCAGTTCAAGGAATGTACAGCTTCAGTGTACCCTGGTTCTTATCCATTAATTCATGGGCATGGAGAAGTTTTCTTGTTCATATATATGGTTTTTCAAGAACTTTAAGAGGCCAGTCGACAATTCTAAAGCTATATGACAGGGGCTTCTAGAACAAGTGTGGTAGTCAATATTCTATCAGATCTAACAATTTCCCATAGAAAACAATTAGTGTGAAGTTTTGGTTTTCTGAAAATTCAGATGTATTTAATTTTAAAAACATTTACAAGATATTAAAAATGTTTTCAAGCATGGAAATTTTGATGAATTTCTGTCCCTTTTTGAGAGACTCATTGTTCCTAAAGGCAGATGGACAGACATTAATCCCATTTGTATAATTATTCCAATATTTCATATGTTGGAACGCATAAAAATATAGCTACTAATACCAGAATTCAGAAAAAAGAGAGTCAACATAGGTTCTGTGGCATCATTACACCCGGTCAATAAACAGCATCTGACTACTAAGGATACAGGAAAGTAAAGTTTTTATTTTGTGAATATTTTTGCAAATATGCCACAAAATTTGTGTTGGGAGTCACCATAGACTGTACTGGAAGAATTTGCCTGCAAAAGTCAGAAAGGATGAATTTCACCTGCTCTATTACAGTTCGCTGGGTTTTAAATAAACCAACTAGATTGTATCAATGCAGCAAGACGTATATCTTTGGCCATCATTTGCCTGCTTTCCATTACCTTGAATGGCAAAAAATTTCATATATATTGACATATTTCATTAATTTTTCCACAAAGGTATAACCTCTTGCTTTTTTACTATTGCTGCAAACTGTCAGGCATATCAGTTGTTTTCAGGGACCAAGTGCTGGTAAAACAGATCATTTTCCAAGACAATCATATCTATGTAATCAGGCTATCAGGGCTAGATTTAAAATTTTGGCACCCAAAGACAAGGAGCGAAGGGGACATTGAGGAGAGGAGTGCAGGGGGAGGAACTGTCAATGGAGAGAAGTTCGCTGAGCTAACCAAGGGCGACTCCTTCAAAGTGGACAACAAGAGGTTCTACTTTGATGTGGACACCATCACTGTCCCCTACAAAGTGTGTACAAGCTTCGGTGACAATTTCCTTAAGTATGAGGAAGAAATGTGGAGGATTTATAACAGCCATAAAGAAAAGAAGATGGAGGTTCGAGGAGATAGTGAAAAACAAGAATGTGCTGATTAGGCTGGAATTGATATCTCCTAATAAAAACCATCTGGCAAAATTGTTAGGTGGCCAGCAGTACTACTGTTATAATCAGTTAAAGTTGCTCTCTATTTTTCTGCCCTTTTACCTGGAGCTGGGGATGTCAGAGGTCTCAAAGACTGAAGAGCTAGAAGAGGAGCAGAAGAAGGCCTTTGTACTACAATTGTGCCCTTTTAAAGGAGTACATGCATTTGTTGGTAAGATATGCAGGAGCTTCTTTGCCTATGTTGCAGGCTGCACGACCTTGAAAATGTAGTGGTAGAAACTCGCTGATTCTGCCAGGTTTGGGCCATAGGCTTTTTATCTAATAAAGAACGTCTTCCTCCTGCTGTCCACGTCTCAGACTGGGTTGTGGTAGAAACTCGGGCAGGCTGAGAACCGGGATAGGTTGGTCTTTAGGGTCTGAACCCTTCAGTGCCTCTCTTGTGTCAGCAGAGATTGCTGCAGCAATGTTAGTAGCCTTCCCTCCTTAGCCAGAATTTGGACATATCACGGCTGCAATACACCTCACCACTCTTTTCTGAAGCTAAATTTGCCAATGGTTGTATTATCCAAGCCTGAATTACATAATCCCTATTTAAAAGCACTGTTATAGTTCTCGATATGCATACCACGTGTGATCAAAAAGTATCAAGAGTTGTGTAGCTATATAACAATACGTCACACCACAATGCTATTAAGCAATCAGTGACCTAATTATGTGCTCTGCATGTGCAAAGTGTAGCATGGCTGCAGCACACCTGTACTTTTTTAATCACGTGATGTTTGGTATCGTGTAAAAGCAATGTGTCAGATTTACAGTGAGTGAAAAAACTGAACATCAAACTTGCATTAAATTTTGCCAGAAACCTGGAGATTCGTGCAAAGAGACTTATGACAAGTTACAGCAAGTGTATGGTGATGACTGCATGAGCTGTGCTCGAGTTTATGACTGGTACAAACATTTCCAAGAGGGCTGCCAAAGTGCTGACACTGACAAATGCTCAAATAGAATGCTAGGAAACATAAGGAAAGGAATGGAGAATAAAACAAAGGATATTATAAAGCCTCTGTATTGTTCCATGGTGCGACCGCACCTTGATTATTGTGTGCAATTCTGGTCAATGTATCTTAAAAAGGATATAGCATTAATAGAAAAGGTGCAGAGAAGAGCCACCAAAATGGTAAAGGAGATGGAAGGATACCCCTATGAGGAGAGGCTGAAAAGGTTAGAGTCCTTCAACCTGGAAAAGAAACGTCTAATGGGAGATATGATAGAGGTCTACAAATTAATGAATGGAGTGGAATGAGTAAATGTAGATCGATTGTTTATGCCATCAAAATATAGAAAGACTAGGGTACATGCAATAAAGCTACAGTGTAACCTATTTAAGACTAATATGAGAAAATATTTTTTCATTCAACGCGTAATCGAACTCTGGAATTCATTACTGGAGGATGTACTGTAGTAAAAGCTGTTAGTGTAGCTGGCTTTAAAAAAGGTTTGGATAAGTTCCTGGAGGAAAGGTTCATAAACCATTATTAAAGGGGACCCAGGAAATCCACTGCTTGCCCCAATACAAGTAATGCTCGAGGCCGCGGGCCGGGTCCCGCGGCCGTCAGTAACCTGGGCCCGGGCCCGGCCTCGGCCTCCAGCATGTGACGGGGGGCGGGGGGGGGGGGAGTGAGAGGAGGCCATGCTCGCGGCATTCGAAATCGCTCCGTCATGTTGTCGGAGCGATTTCATTGGCCGCGGGCTGAAGAGGGGGGGCGGGCAGTGTCTGCGAGGAGCCGCGGCCGTCTCCTTCTTGCCGCGACTCCTCGGGAAATGGACGCGTTCCCGCCCTCCCACCGTTTCCGGTGGTGGTCTTGAAATGTTGCCGCTGCCGGGGGCGGGGTACAGAGCCAGCGCTCGCAGGTGCGGCGCGGGCTTGAACTGGTTTACGAGCAGTGGGGGCGAAGTGCTCCTCGGGGTGGGGCGTGACGGCGCGGTGGGGGGTCTCGGCCCGGTAGCGGGGGGGTGGGAGCCGGCCTTTGCTACTAGTATGGCGAGGCAGGCGGAGGGGTTTGGGGGGGAGGAGGATGCTCCGCCTTGCTACTAAGATGGCGGGTGGGGGGGCATCCTCCGGCAATGGGGTGTGGGGGCTGGGTTATGTTGGATGGTTTTATATTCAGGCCCATGTTGGGCCGGTTGTTACAGGTGTAAATAAAGCTGCGACCAAATGTTTGTACCAAACTACAGTTGTTTGTGAATTTGTGGGGGAATATTATTGTGGGATGCTAAGACTGGTGATGGAGGCGAGGAGGGCCTCCGGGTTACCAGAGTTACTGTGGAACCTATGTCTTTTGGGAAACTGCTAGGAATTTGTGACCTACAGTGATGTGCAAAAGTCTGGAATCACTTGTGAGTTTTGCGTTTTTTGTACTTTCTAACGTTTTATTTTAAATTTTGCATTAGCCCAGCATATTCATCTTTCTACCACTTTAAAAGGGATACATTTGGCTATTAGAATTTTTTGCATTCCTTGCTTCCAATTTAAATACTTTACAGACACTGGGAGATAGCTACTGCGATTTTTGTGGATCCTGTGTCAAAACTGGATCGAGATTATCCAATATGCACAGGTTATTTCTGACCAATCAGAAGGCTGGTTTCACTAACCAATCGCAATGCAGATATCTAGCTAACAGTGCAGCTATAAAAACGCGCGGAATTTTTGAATTTCATATGCTTTCTGGATCGACCATGAAGATGACTCGGGCCCTGACGTTGGAGGAGCATGTTCGTGTGTCCTTTATGAGCAAGGAAGGATTTTCAAGCCATCAGATAGCCAGGAAAGTTGGCTGCAGTTAGAGCACTGTTATTAAGATTGTACAGAAGAAGAAAGAAACGGGTTCAGTGGTGGACAAGCCTCGTTCAGGTCGTCCACGTGCATCAACATCATAGAAACATAGAAACATGATGACAGAAAAAGACCACAAGGCCCATCTAGTCTGTCCTTCCATAACAACAACTACAACAGTCCACGTTTTACCTTTAGAGATCCTCTGTGTTGGTCCCATGCTTTTTTGAATTCAGTTACTGTCCTCATCTCTACCACCTCCACTGGGAGACAATTCCACGGATCCACTACTCTTTCCGTAAAGAAATATTTCCGCATATCACTCCTGAATCTATCTCCCTTCACCCTCATCCCATGTCCCCTCGTCGCAGAACTTGCTTTCAATTGAAAGAGGCTCTCTCCCTGAACATTTATGCCATGGAGGTATTTAAACATCTCAATCATATCACCTCTATCCCGCCTTTCCTCTAAGGTGTACATATTAAGATCCTTTAGTCTGTCCTCATATGCTTTATAATGAAGCCCATTAATCATTTTAGTAGCAACCCTCTGCACCGACTCCATCCTGTTCACATCCTTTTGAAGGTGCGGTCTCCAGAATTGCACACCATACTCCAAATGAGGTTGCACCAAAGACTTATACAGAGGCATTATCACCTCTTTTTTTCTGCTAGCCATTCCTCTCCGTATGCACCCAAGCATCCTTCTAGCTTTTGCCGTCGCCTTTTCTACCTGTTTAGCTACTTTAAGATCATCAGACACAACCACGCCTAGGTCCCGCTCTTCTTTAGTGGACAAAAGTACTTCACCTCCTATACTGTATTGCTCCCTTGAATTGCTGCAGCCCAAATGCATGACCTTACATTTTTTAACATTAAATCCCAGCTGCCAAATTCTAGACCATTCTTCAAGCTTAGCTAGATCCCTCCTCATGTTATCTACACCTTCCTGGGTGTCTACTCTATTGCAGATTTTGGTATCATCCGCAAAGAGGCAAACCTTACCCGACAGCCCTTCCGCTATATCACTAACAAAGATGTTAAAAAGAATCGGACCAAGGACAGATCCCTGGGGCACACCACTGGTAACATCCTTCTCCTCAGAGTGAGCTCCATTTACTTGTACTCTTTGTCGCCTCCCACCCAACCAATTTCTAACCCAAGCAGTAACTTTAGGGTCCATCCCTAGGGTGCTCAGTTTGTTTATAAGTCGCCTGTGAGGAACAGTGTCAAAGGCTTTACTGAAATCTAAATACACCACATCTAGAGCTGTCCCTCGGTCCAACTCCCTGGTCACCCAGTCAAAGAAATCAATCAGATTTGTCTGACAAGACCTGCCTCTGGTGAATCCATGCTGCCTCGGATCCTGTAATCCTCCGGACTCCAGAAACCTCACTATTTTCTCTTTCAGCAGCGTTTCCAATAATTTACTCACCACTGAATTTAAACTAACCGGCCTGTAGTTTTCAACCACATCCTTACTTCCGCTTTTGTGTAAAGGCACCACATGAGCCTCTCTCCAGTCCTTTGGCACCACTCCTGACTCCAACGAGGCATTGAAAAGGTCAGTCAGTGGAGTTGCTAGAACGTCCCCAAGTTCCCTCAGTATTCTAGGGTGTATCCCATCCAGTCCCATCGCTTTGTCTACTTTAAGTTGAGCTAGTTTCTCACGAACACAGTCTTCTGAAAATTGTTCAAGATGTCCCTCGCTTCTGGTCTTATTTGTGGGTGTTTTCTGAGGTCCTGCTCCTGGTTCTTCATCTGTGAACACAGAACAAAAATATTTGTTAAGCAATTCCGCTTTATCCTTATCAGCTTCTACATATTCCCCCCTGCACCCTTGAGTCTGACAATACCACTTTTGCCATTCCTCTTCTCACTAATATATCTGAAAAATGTCTTATCCCCCCCATTTTATTGCATTGGCTATTTCCTCCTCCTTTAGAATCTTTGCCTTCTTGACTACTTTGCTAGCTTCTCTAAGTTTTTCCAAATACAGATGCCTGTCTTCCTCTCTCTGTGATCTCTTGTATTTCATGAAGGCCTCCCTCTTTTTCTTCACTTTTTCAGCTACTTCCTTCGAAAACCATAGCGGTCTCCTGTTCCTTTTGCCTTTATTTACCATTTTAACAAAAAGGTTGGTTGCCTTTAAAATACCCCCTTTCAGTTTTGCCCACTGTTTTTCTACATCCCCCAGCTGTTCCCATCCCACTAACGACTCCCTGAGGTATTGGCCCATCTTTGCAAAGTTAGTCTTCCTAAAGTCTAAGATCTTCACCTTGGAATGGATTCTAATAGCCCTAGTCCTAATACTGAACCACACCATCTGGTGATCACTGGATGCAAAATGATCTCCCACTACAACATCAGAAACACTTTCACCATTGGTAAGCACCAAGTCCAGTATGGCCCCTTCACGTGTGGGGTCTGTTACCAATTGCCTGAATAGTTCTCCCTGTAGAGAATCCAGGATCTCCTTACTCCTAGATGATACTGCAGCAGGAATGTGCCAATCAACATCTGGCATATTGAAATCTCCTAGCAGTAGCACTTCCCCTTTCCTAGCAATGCTGCGTATGTCTTCAATTAACTCTCTGTCCACCTCTTCCTCTTGTGAGGGAGGTCTGTATATCACACCAATGCAAATAGATTTCTCTTTCCCTCTTTCTAGTTTAACCCACAATGCCTCCTCTCTCCCTTTTAAGCTCTGTAATTCCAAAGCTTTAATAGTAGTTTTTACATATAGTGCCACTCCTCCTCCCCTTCTTCCTACCCTGTCCTTTCTGAATAAAGTATAGCCAGGTATAGTTACATCCCAGTCATGGTTTTCTGTGGACCATGTTTCTGTAACTGCCACTAAATCCAAGTCAGCCACTCCCACCAAAGCTTCAACATCATGCCAGGACCGCGCACTACGACGCATTTCACTGACTAATCGCAAGTTGACCTCTCCTAAGCTACTTTGAGAGTGGTCAGACATTGGTCAGACAGTGGTCAGAGAGTGGTCAGACAAGAGTGAGGTCAGTGTCAGCTCATCAACAGTTCGTCGCCAGTTCCTGCAGTTTGGTCTCCGGGGCTGCAAAGCACGGAATAAGCCACTTATGACTGACATACAAAGGTGCAACCGGATCATGTGGGCGAGAAAGCACTCAACCTGGTCGACTGAAATGTGGGAAAAGGTGCTATTCAGCGATGAAAGCACCTTCTGCCTGTTTGGTTAGCAGGCCCTCACCTATGTGAGGAGATTTCCTGGAGAGGAAGTCAAGCCTGAGTGTCTCAACCTCACTGTGAAGCATCCTTTGAAGGTCATGGTCTGGGGCTGCATGGCTGCCAGTGGAGTTGGACGTCTTCACATCGTCGATGGAATGGTCAACGGGGCCAAGTACATCACCATACTGCAAAAGTGCATGGTGCCATCAGCACACCAGCTGTTTCCTGGCCAGTTCCTGTTCCAAGATGACAATGCACCCTGCCATTGCTCCAGACAGGTGATCAGCTGGAAGCAGCAGAACAACATCAAGTCAATAGACTGGCCTGCCCAGTCTCCAGATCTGAATCCAATCGAGAACCTGTGGCACAAGGTGGCCTTGGAAATATCCAAGAGGCATCCGACATCAAAGCATGAGCTGATTGAGTCACTCATTGCAGCTTGGAACCGCGTTGTCACCAACGATCACCTTGTCAGACTGGTTCATTCAATGCCAACAAGGTGCAGTCAGGTAATCAAGAACAAAGAGTGGCCCATCAAATACTGAGCCATCACTGACACATAAAAACGGCCTTTTTCAAGGCCACTTACATTAATTTGAAGGAAACCTGGCGTGCGTCCATAATATTTTAAAGCATACTTACAATAATATATCGCTGGCCCACGATGTATATTACGTGATTTTCAGAGAAAATCTATCAACAGGACAACTATGGGGGACTGTCACCAGCAGTGGCCCAACTAGGTATAGGTAGCTAGGTACACTGCCGGGCCTGACCCTTCCAGGTAAGAAATTGTAGTTGCGACGGACAGGGCCGGATTTAGCTATACGCCATGTACGCCATGGCGTAGGGCCCACAGCTGCAAAGGGCCCACAAAAATTGAACTAGTTAGGCTTTTTTTTTTAAATAAAATAAAAAAAAACCTGCTGGCTGCCGCCGCGGGGCCCCCTCTGCTGCCGCGGCAGCATGGACTGACCCGCGGGGGCCCCCTCTGTAAGCTCGGTCCCTCCCTCCGTGCCTCCGTGTCTCCCTCCGTTCCAGCTGTTAGAGACGCGAAGGCAGACTGTCTCCTTCTGCCTTCCCGTCTCTGTTAAGCCCGCAGGGGCTGATGGGAAATTTCCCATCAGCCCCTGCGGGCTTAACAGAGACGCGAAGGAGACCGTCTGCCTTCGCGTCTCTCACAGCCTGCCCGGAGGGAGACACGGAGGCACGGCGGGAGGGACCGAGCGAACAGAGGGGGCCCCTCGGGTCAGGCCATGCTGCCGCGGCAGCAGAGGGGGCGCCGCGGCGGCAGCCAGCAGGTTTTTTTTTTAAATTAAATTTTACTTTAGGCCGGGGGAGGGGGAGGGGGTAGGACTGGTAATTGGGGGGGCTGGGACTGGGGCTGGAAATGGGTTGGGACTGGGACTGGAAATGGGCTGGGACTGGGACTGGAAATGGGTTGGGGGGATTAAGGCTGGAGGTGGGCTGATGAGGTTAGGACTGGTAATGGGCTGTGGGCTGTTGGGGGGGGGGGTAAAAAATGGTAATGGGGTTTGGGGGGGTTAAGACTGGTAATGGGCTGTGGGCTGATGGGGGCTGTCTGGTAATGGGCTATGGGGGGGGCTAGGACTGGAAATGGGCTGGGGGGGTGTTAAGACTGGAGGTGGTCTGATGGGGTTAGGACTGGTAATGGGCTGTTGGGGGGGGTTTAGAACTGGTAATGGGTTTTGGGGGTTTAGACTGGTAATGGGCTGTGGGCTGATGGGGGCTGTCTGGTAATGGGCTATGGGGGGGCTAGGACTGGAAATGGGCTGGGGGGTTAAGACTGGAGGTGGGCTGATGGGGTTAGGACTGAAAATGGGCTCTTGTGGGGGGATAGAACTTGTAATGGGGTTTGTGGGGGGGTTAATACTGGTAATGGGCTGTGGGCTGATGGGGGCTGTCTGGTAATGGGCTATGGGGGGGGTTAGGACTGGAAATGGGCTGGGGGGGGTTAAGACTGGAGGTGGGCTGATGGGGTTAGGACTGGTAATGGGCTATGGGGGGCTGACTGGAAATGGGTTGATGGGGTTAGGACTGGAAGTGGGCTGATGGGGGGTTAGGACTGGTAATGGGTTATAGGGGGGGCTTAAACTGAAAATGGGGTGATGGGGGGTTAGGACTGGTATTGGGTTGGGGGGTTGCTAGGACTGGAAATGGGCTGATGGGTGGCTAGGACTGGAAATGGGCTGATGCAGGGACTAGAAGGGAATGGATGCTGGGTGAGGCTGGAACTAGAAGGGAGCTGATGTTGGGGGAGGATTAGAATGGGATGGGGCTGGAAGAGTAAAATGGAGAAGGGAAAAATATTTTGTGTGGGAGGGATAAAAAAATCTACAATTGGCCGGGTATTGGGAGAGTAAGTGGGGATTGAGGATGGAGGGGTAAAATTTGAGTGGATGAAATAGGAATGAGGAAAGAGCAAAAGGAGAAAGATTAGTATGTTAAAGCAGATGTAGAGAGAATGGAAAAAAACTAGAAGAGAGAAGAAAGGACAAATGGACAGCAGACGATGGAGAGTTAGCAGAAGACATGAAGAAACCAGAAGAAAGTGGCTGGAGCAATTGCAGCTGAAAAAAATGCACAAAAGGTAGAAAAATATCTCTTTATTTTGAATTTATTAATTGGAATATGTCAGCTCTGGTAAATGTGCATCATTAACGTCTGCGCTTTGTTTAGTACAAGAGCAAATTAATGTATAGTTTTATTTCTACAGTGTTGTACATTCCAAGTTTGGCTTTTGGGATTCCCAGTTTAATTATTGTCTTCCTGTTTCTAAAATGTGATTACTTGTTTGGTGATGGTCTATGTTCTGCATGTGTAACTGAGCTGAGGTGTTCTGTTTATATAATTCCTATTTGACATTGCCACTTGTTCTCTTTCCCCAGTAGGTCATGTATTGTTGTTCTCTGAAATGTATTGGTTTAATATTTGCAGTGTTGCCTTTTGATTGGTAGAGTATGGTGCTTTGTGAGTCCTGGTAGTGCTGTTAGGATACGGCGGGTTTGCTATGGGTTCTAAATGGGCAGTGTTTGTAGTAGTTCCTAATGTGTCTGGCAGTTGGCACTGGATTATAGTAATGTAGAAATCTTTTAGTCTTTCTTTATCCATACACTCATTAAGAGGCACGTTTACTAAAAGTTAGTATATGGTAACATTATGCAAATATTTATGCAAATGAGGCCCCTTATGCAAATGAGGCCCACACCCCCCTTGGGCCGCCCCTGCTGGGGGCCCACAATTTTTGTTGGCATAGGGCCTCACTCAAGGTAAATCCGGCCCTGGCGACGGAGTGTCAGGTTGAAAACAGGCTTTATTCCCCTCCCGGGGTTTCAGGATTTTCAAAGTAATACACAGTATGAAAATTAAGAGGTAGCCATACTTCTGGCAAACAAAATGGTGAAATGAAAACAGCTTCTTGCTTGTACAGAATCAGTAACAAAACAGGAACCAGGTGAAATAAATGCTGACAGATTTTCTCTGTATTCTTCTAGCTTTGTGCACGGCACCCTTATGCTTAGCTAGCGTAGAGAACTCTCATTAGTTATGACCAGAGAGCAGTCCATGTCCTCCTCATAAGGTATATAACTATCTGTACACATGGGCTCTTCAACTGTATTATCTTGTGGACAGAGAGTTTGAAATGTTCTTAACTCAGTTTCAGAACCTTCGTCAGAACTCTCTCTATGATATGGCAAGTACTTATCAGAGAGCTCATAGAACTGCCCTGCTCTGTTCCTAACAGGTTTTTGCAGTTTCTTATAAGGCTTTACAAACATGCAATCATCTTCTTCACTCATACAAATGTCCTGACTTACATTAATTTCCTTTTCCCAAGGCTGTAAGTACTTCTGGTGGTTTTGCCTTTCAGATAAACAGGGAACCTTATCAGCTGCTCTCCTTTCCCTCCACGGCACTCTGTGTCTAGGAAATTCTTCCTGCGTCACAGGTGAGGGTTTCCTCCAGTTAATCCCTCTGTTTGTAGCAAGCTTTCTGTCCCTCCTTGAATCCTTCCTGGGCTTTCTGGTCCACGGCTCACATACAACAGAATCAGCTGGTGAATATCCTGACCTTCTGTTTGAAACTTTCAAGTTATCTTTTACTTGCCAAGTCTCCCAGTCATTCTCAGCTTCTGAGCATTCACCAAACAAATCACCGTCAGGATCAGAATCAACATCCAAACCATGAGAATCCAAATCTAACTATGTTTGCCTAACATGCTTTTTATTCAGGTTTAGGGGCGTTCTCCTGCTCATGTGCACACTGTTCTGCTGATTGCTAGGGGAGTGTTTGTTCTCTGGGCGTGCTCTCAGACCTCGTGTCTCAGCCTGCCCTTGTTGCCTATAGCAACCTGGAAGCTTTTTCTCTCCCTGCCTGTCAGAAATTGTGCTGATCTCTGCATCTCTCTGTGTCTTACAGGTATAAGGTAGAACTTCGGTGTCACACATCCCCGTTCTTAAGACATTACGAGCTGCAGACGTCCTCGTCGGACAGCGCGTAATCCCACCTGAGAGAAATCTGTTGCGTACAACCTGCACTAATCTCACTTCTGCTGATCTTTCCCGCCAAGGCTTCAGCAGATTTAAGTGGTATACTTGGCGGCGCCCATTTTCATTTTCTACTTTGTAGGAAACAGGACCCACCTGACCAATTATTGTAACTGGGCCTTTCCATCTGGCCTCGAATTTAGGACCATTGTCCGCTACCAAGATTAAAACTTTGTCTCCTATGGACAACTTCCTGGTTTTGGTTCCCCGGTCATAATATTTTTTCTGCTGGCGTTGGCTGGCCTGCAGATTGTCCATAGATACTCGGGCAGTCCGTTCTAAACGGTTCCTGAGGTCTTTCAGAAATTGGGGGACCCCTACCTCTGTTTCATCTGGTGCAACCCACTGCTCCCGAAGGATATCTAAGATCCCCCTCGGTGCCCTACCAAATAACAGTTCGTAAGGTGACGCTCCCAATGATGTTTGTACGCGTTCCCTACACGCATACAGAACGAATGGGAGGACATTATCCCATTCAATCATATTCCCTCCTAAGCTCCGCCTTAACATTTGCTTCAAGGACTGATTCAGGCGTTCAACCAGCCCGTTGGACTGGGGGTGATACGCTGATGTGCGGATATGTCTTATCCCAAAGGCGTCCCAAAGCATGGCTAAATGTTTTGACGTAAAATTTGTCCCTTGATCCGTTAGGATCTCTTGTGGGAACCCAATCTCACAAAACAATTTTATGAGTTCTGTTGCTATGGTCCTTGCTGAAATATTGCGTAGGGGTATTGCCCATGGAAACCTGGTCGCATGGTCCGTAATTACTAAAATATATCGAAAACCCCTTGGTGTGCGTATTAATGGACCCACAATATCCATCACTAACTTTCTCACTGGAGTTGCAATGGTGGGTGGTGTAATCATAGGTACCGGCTTAGGCTTAGCAGCCGTCACACGCTGGCATGCCGGACAGGACTCGCAATACCGGGTTGTTTCCTTAAACACCCCCGGCCAGTAAAAACGAGCCAGCACCTGGTCCAATGTCCCTTGGACACCTTTATGGCTGCCTATGGGGTGATCATGTGCCAACTTTAATACTATCGACTTAAAGGTAGTAGGCACCACTAGCTGCTTGCGCACAGTACCTATCCTGGGATCTGTGCTTTCTCTATGCAACAGTTCCCCTTCTAAGAAGAACCTGGGCAGAATAGTCCGAGGCTCTTGAGCATATTCAAATGCCCTTTTCAAAGCTGGATCTTCCTCCTGTTCTTTTGGGAAGGAAGGGAATTTCCTTACCAGCTCAGCTGGTATCCAAGGTAAACCTTCCCCCGCTTCCAAATCTGTTCTTCCCTGCGATCTTTTTCTTCTCTCCTGACGTCGCTTTTCCTTATCTTTCCTAACCTTTGTAGGAAGGTTAATTAACCCCTCACTAGAAGGAAGTATGGTTTGGGGTTCTTCATCGGACTCTGGCTCTGGGTGTAAGTCCCTATCCTTGGGCACTTCATTTGGCTCTGGTAGTGGACCTGTCCCTGCCTCTGAGACCTTACTCTGGGATCTAGTGGAAACTAGGCCTATTCTTTCATCTAGCCTTTCTTTAAGGGCTTTCTGAAAGGAAGGCCAATCCCTTCCTAACACCACCTCTTTTGGTAGGTTTGGGATTACCACTAGCGGTACTTTTTCCCTGGTACCTAGCCCCTCTACAATCATATCATACATTTGGTAATCATTCGAGTCCCCATGCATACATTTCACTTGCACATACCGTGGTTCCTGGCATAAGATCAAAGGATTGTTAGTCAGAATAGCCTGCCACATCTTGGAGGAGACCATACTCTGGTCTGCTCCTGTATCAAGGAGTGCTACTGCCTTCAAACCTTCTACTTGGACGTCTAAGAGAAATCTTCCCTTGGGGTCTTTCTCTCCCCCTGCGATAAGGGCAACACGCTCTTTGCAGTCCCTGCTTATGTGACCCTTTTGTCCACATTGAAAACATTTGATCATATCATTATATTTTCTCACATTTTCTCTTGAGACTTTGGAAGTATAAGCTTTCTTTGTCCCTGGCATTCTTTCCATGCCGGTCACCCTTAGCATATTATTTTTAGAAGCTCCGGCCAATTCAGCCTCACAATAACACTCTGTCATTTCTGTTGCTTCCTTAGTGGTCTTACATTTTTGCAATAACAAGAAAGCTTTTACTTCTGAAGGCACGGCGTCAAAGTACTGCTCAAGGAGCACAGCATCCATCAAGGATTCTACTGTGGCCTTTTCTGGAGCCAACCACTTTGCTGCCAGACCCTTAAGTCGCTGCATTAGAGCTTTTGGCGTCTCTCTAGGCAAGATCCTTGCCTCCCTAAAAAGGCGTCGGTAGTGAGCAGGTGTTAAACCTAACCTATCCTGTACGGCTAGTTTAACGTCCGGGTAACTAGACGCTAGACCAGCGGGCATGGCCTTGTAGGCTGCTAATGCCTCTCCTGTCAAGGACATAGCAAACCGGACTGCCCATTGGTCTAGTGGCCACTTAGCCGCTTCAGCAATTCTTTCAAATGCATCAGAATAATCGTCAAAGTTATCAGTCCGCTGCAAAGGCCCGAGTGCCAGCGCACTACAGCTTTGCAGTCCTACCACAGATGGCATCGCTCCAGCTTCCTCATCTGCAGTGGCTGTCTTCTTCAGGAGCTTGGTTAGTAAGTCCAATAGTGGCTTCTGCTGTGCCGCCATTGCTGCCACAGTCCTATCCTGTGCTTGTCTTGCGAGCTCACTCTGTGCTTTCCACTGCTCGTCCATCCAGCGAAGCATCTCTTTTGGATCCATCCTGGCGTTGAGATAAACCTGTAGAGGGCGAGAAAAAAACACAAGGCCCACCAAGTGCGGCACACTAGATAATTTTTTTTCCTGTCTGCCTTTAACAAGGTATCTCTTCCCCTTTCTCTGCAATCCTCCACCACCCGTGCCCAGCTACTAATACCTCAGCACGGTGTAGGATCTTATGTTGAGAAAGGTTCTCTGCACGCTTCTTTCCGGTCAAACCCAGCTGGCTTTCACACTGCGTCAGGATTTCCTTTTTCAGGATTTTCCTTCTTTGCCTTTTTTTTTTTTTCTTCAGCCACTTTGTATCCCCTTAGGAAACTTCAAGTAGTGTATTTTTTTTTTTTTTCAAAAATCCAACTTGCTACGCCACTCAATGTCACCAGCAGTGGCCCAACTAGGTATAGGTAGCTAGGTACACTGCCGGGCCTGACCCTTCCAGGTAAGAAATTGTAGTTGCGACGGAGTGTCAGGTTGAAAACAGGCTTTATTCCCCTCCCGGGGTTTCAGGATTTTCAAAGTAATACACAGTATGAAAATTAAGAGGTAGCCATACTTCTGGCAAACAAAATGGTGAAATGAAAACAGCTTCTTGCTTGTACAGAATCAGTAACAAAACAGGAACCAGGTGAAATAAATGCTGACAGATTTTCTCTGTATTCTTCTAGCTTTATGCACGGCACCCTTATGCTTAGCTAGCGTAGAGAACTCTCATTAGTTATGACCAGAGAGCAGTCCATGTCCTCCTCATAAGGTATATAACTATCTGTACACATGGGCTCTTCAACTGTATTATCTTGTGGACAGAGAGTTTGAAATGTTCTTAACTCAGTTTCAGAACCTTCGTCAGAACTCTCTCTATGATATGGCAAGTACTTATCAGAGAGCTCATAGAACTGCCCTGCTCTGTTCCTAACAGGTTTTTGCAGTTTCTTATAAGGCTTTACAAACATGCAATCATCTTCTTCACTCATACAAATGTCCTGACTTACATTTCTTTCCTTTTCCCAAGGCTGTAAGTACTTCTGGTGGTTTTGCCTTTCAGATAAACAGGGAACCTTATCAGCTGCTCTCCTTTCCCTCCACGGCACTCTGTGTCTAGGAAATTCTTCCTGCGTCACAGGTGAGGGTTTCCTCCAGTTAATCCCTCTGTTTGTAGCAAGCTTTCTGTCCCTCCTTGAATCCTTCCTGGGCTTTCTGTTCCACGGCTCACATACAACAGAATCAGCTGGTGAATATCCTGACCTTCTGTTTGAAACTTTCAAGTTATCTTTTACTTGCCAAGTCTCCCAGTCATTCTCATCTTCTGAGCATTCACCAAACAAATCACCGTCAGGATCAGAATCAACATCCAAACCATGAGAATCCAAATCTAACTCTGTTTGCCTAACATGCTTTTTATTCAGGTTTAGGGGCGTTCTCCTGCTCATGTGTACACTGTTCTGCTGATTACTAGGGGAGTGTTTGTTCTCTGGGCGTGCTCTCAGACCTCCTGTCTCAGCCTGCCCTTGTTGCCTATAGCAACCTGGAAGCTTTTTCTCTCCCTGCCTGTCAGAAATTGTGCTGAACTCTGCATCTCTCTGTGTCTTACAGGTATAAGGTAGAACTTCGGTGTCACAGGGACAAACTCAAAAAATAAGAGCCAAACCAATACTAAAAGTTGGCCCTAATAGCCAAATCTACCACTTATCATGAGATACACAGAAAAAGCCACTGGGAGGAAAAAGAAATTAAGAAATAAGGTCACAAAGTTGAAAAAACTTCAAATTTACAAGTGATTCCAGACTTTTGCACACCACTGTAGATTGGTCACTGTTGGAAACAGGATACTAGACTTGATGGACCTTGGTCTGACCCAGTATGGCATATCTTATGTTCTTAAGGCCATCCACAACTAGGAATTAAGACAGAGTTGAAGCAGTGTGTGCTACAATATGCTCAAATCGTCGATTGACTATCAGGGAGCTTTCTGAGGACATGGAGATCAGTTTTTGGTCAGTACAGTCCATTCTTACTGTCAATTTGAGGATGAGATGTGTGTCTGCAAAATTCATGCCAAAACTCCTGTCCCCTGATCAGAAAGGAGATCAATTGTCTGCAGCCAAGGAGTTGTTGGAATGCATTGAAAATGACTCAGATTTCATCAAAAAGATTATTAATGATGATGAATCAGGGGTTTATGGTTATGACCCAGAAACTAAGGCTCAATCCTCACACTGGAAGACTCCAAAAATTCCCATACCCAAGAAAACCCATCAGATGAGGAGCAACGTCAAGGTCATGCTCACAGTTTTCTTTGATTTCCATGGTATTGTTCATCATGAGTATGCTCTAAAAGGCCAAACCATCAATAAGGAGTACTATATCCAAGTTCTGACTCATTTGAAAGATGCATTTCATCGTAAGAGGCCAGAGTTGCACAGGAATGGTGAATGGTTGCTTTATCATGATAATGCCCCAGCTCACGCATCACATCTTGTTCAGCAGTTCTTGGCCAAACACCGAATCGAACAAGCCCGTTAGCCTCTATATTCACCTGACTTTGCACCCTGTGACTTTTTCTTGTTTCCAAAACTGAAATTATCACCAAAAGAAAGGAGATTCAATGACTTGGAGTCCATTAAGCAAAATTTGACACAACAGTTTCACAGCATAATGAAAAAGGCATTTCAAAATTGTTTCCAGCAGTGGCAGCAATGCTGGAGAAAGTGTGTTTTATCGGAAGGAGACTACTTTGAAGGAGACAATGCAATAACTATCAGTGTTATACTTCTTGTGTTATTGTACGAGTCTTGATACTTTTTGATCACACCTCGTGCAAAGAAAATGCAATGAGTCTGCTGAAAGGAACCTGTAGGATGACTAATAAATAGAGATGAATCATTTTGCTGGAGGCTTAGAACACCTTAGAATACATTCAGGCAGATGGAAGGTACGGTTCCCACTTACTTTTGTTTTTTAAGAACTTACTGGTCCTAGTTTTGCACCCCTCCCCCCTCCCCCCCTCACCCTCTACCCCTACACACTTAAATTGACTTGTAGAGCAACGTTTCTTACAGAAATCAGAGCTAGAAATCCCTGCACGGTGGATGAGTTCAGCCTTTGCCAGATAAATGCAGGGAAGTAGCAGACGAGAGAAAATCCTGGCAGAGATTTGTTTTGGCAATGAAGGGCTTTAATGGCAACAAATGTTGAGAGGAAGAATGACAGCAGTCCTTTCCAAGCTACCAAAAGCTTGCCGCTTGCCATCTAGACCATCCCCTAACCCATCATTATAACTAACAGCTAATTAAAAATATGATGTTAGAAGGAGCGATCGCGGCATGCACCTCCCATATTAGAGGCTGCCAGACTAATTCATGTTTTGATACTGCAATAAGTGAAAGATGAATCTTCCTGAGTGACAACGGGAAGCAAATAAAAGGAGCTCATCCACACCACATCAACGATCAGTCTGAAGTGGAAAGCTAAAGAATGGAGCGCTGGCTGAAAGTCGTGTGGATGCTGGGCATGGCCCTAATGGTTGATTCAGCTTCACTTTACAGGGATTCCGAAATGCTCAAAGACAAGGACATTGCTGTGGCTATTGACAACTACAACAAGGATCATCCTGAAAACTCTTTCTGCAAGATCTTTGAATATGACTCTGAAAACAAAATAGTAAGTGTCCTAGATGAGCTCATATATGTGTCTATGCGTGTGAGAGAGAGTGTATTAGCTGCTTAGTATAGCAGGTGTTATAAAAGTCACCTTCATGCTATCTTCACCCTACATCAACTGCGATCCATGAAAGTAAATCAATTGAACTTTATTTGTCTCCATGCTTTCGCCATAATAAAATCATAAATATATAGTTGCTTAAAATGCATTAAGAAACTAGGGGGGATCCCAAAAATTAGACAGATTCATGCTGCTTATCCTAGGAGGTAAGCAGAAGACTTTCCCAAGTGCACTTAAATAATAATTATTGACTTTTCCTCCAGAAATGTATCTAAATCTTTTTTAAACCCAGCTACTCTAACAGCTCTTACCACGACCTCCCTGAGCTTAATTAGGCATTGGGTGAAAAATCATTGCTCCAATTTGTTTTAAAAGTACTATCTTGTTGCTTCATGGTGTGTCCCCTACTTTTTGTACTTTTCAAAAGAGTAAACAACCCATTCACTCAGGATTTTATAGACATCTATCATATGTCCCCTCCAGTTAAACAGTCCTAACCTCTTCAGCCTTTTCTCATAAGGGTATCATTCTTTCCTCTTTATCATTTTGGTTGCTCTTCTCTGTACCTTTTCTAATTCTGCTATATCTTTTTTGAAAGGCGGTGACCAGACGTGCACACAATATTCAAAATGCAGTTGCACCATGGAGCAATACAGAGGCATTATAATATCCTTGGGTTTATTCTCCATTCCTTTCCTTATGATTCCTAGCATTCTATTTGCTTTCTGGGCCACCGCTGCACACTGAGCAGAGGATTTCAATGCATTATCCAGAATGACACCTACATTCTTTTTTCTGGGTGATGACTCCTAATGTGAAACCTTGCATTGTGTAACCAGTCTGTGCTGTTTTCTCCTAAGTGCATAACTTTGCACTTGTCCATGTTAAATTTTGTCTGCCATGGAAGAGGGGGGAGGGGGAGTGTTTGGACCCATAGGCAGATTATGTACCACCACCCAACCCAACCCACCCTCTGGGGCTGAGGGTAGGAAACAGGATCTCCCACCAACCAATCCACATTCTACCGCCCTGCAATGGTGGCAGTAGAGGGGGACCATCAACCCCAGTCCTGCTGTACACATCCATAAAGCGATAGCAGACAGACATTAGGCCTGGAAATGCTCAGCTGCCCCCCACCACTATCTGACATTCTCCAGCAGCAAGCCTCCAGCCGCTGCACCCTGCAAGGTGCTCCAGCAAGACACATACTAGCTGCAGACAATCTGCTAGCTAGTCCATAGTGCATGTTCCTGGAGGAGATGCATGTACCCAGAACTGCAATGTCAGCATACACACCAAGCAGACAAGTCAGTGATTAGGCCCCAAAAAAGAACCCATACATATCACATAAGAAAAATGCTATACAGCACTATGGGGGAACCTAGCCATGCCGTGGTCACTGCTCAGTCAGGGTGAGAGTGACCTCCCAGCAGGACATGCTGTGGCCACCCTGTCCGTGCAGGTGGTGGCCGGGCACTACAATGTCCAAGTCATTGCCCTATGCCCTGTCCAGATGTATCCAGGCCAGGCCACCCTATCCAGGCTATTCCCACAGTACCTTGCTCCTCATTATGCACATTGGCAGGCCAATACTGGCAACAGTGCTAGCCGTGTGGGCTGAGGAGGGTGTTGGCAGCCACCACACACTGGATAGACAGACACACACTCCCCACACCTATGCCAGCATTGTGCAACTATAGAGGTGTTTGGCAGCCCTGGCCACCGCACCAGTCCTGGGCACAGTGCAGGCATGGCTATGGTACGCAATACTGTTGGGGTCACTCCCCAGGGTGGTAAACACTGTCAGACACAAGACCTGTAGCACACACCACAGACATCAGAAAGGTTGATATGATGCAGCTCAATCAGAAAATTGTACTTAACTTCGGAATTGCTATCTGCCAGTAATCATAGCAACCTTCTGATAGCTGTGTACCGTATTCCCAGGTTTAGGGTGGCATTGCTAAGGTATGCAAGTGCTAGTATTGGGAGATGCACGCATTGCCCAACATCCTGCCTCTCCAGGAGGCATTGGATAACGGAGTCTGTGGGTGCGGGTGTGTCTGCCCCTGTTGGCCGCTGCTTTAGGGCAGAGGTTCCCAACTCCAGTCCTGGTGGGCCAAACACTGTTCGGGTTTTCATGCTATCCCTCATGAATAACACTAAAGACTAAAGCGGTCTACTTACAGAGGGTGTTTACTGTACAAAAATCTGTTGAATATCTCCCTCCAATTAACGCCACCTCACCGGTATCTATTCCACGTTTCAAATCTTCTTCAGGGGGTATGTAATTTGTGAATCAGCACTTAACTAGACTGGATTATTTGTAAAAATAGACTTATGCGATCAACAGCGTGTTATCCAAGGCTTGTCAGCTCTCTCAAAAAACGCCGCGCATGGCGTTAATTGGAGGGAGATATTCACCAGATTTTTGTATAGTCCCTCATGAATATGCATAAGATACATCTGCATACCATGGGGGCGACGCATAGACATGCAGCACAGGCATTTTTATTAGAGGCAGCATGGAACCTGAATGGTGTTTGGCCCTCCAGGACTGCATTTGGGAGACTCTGCTCTAGGTAATGCGCATGTCTATGGTGTCTGTGCTCTGTAGGGTAAAATGAAGGTGTTTTGGGCATGTTTACGTCATCTGCAATAAAGGTTCTGTCTGTATTACCACGTTTTAGTAGTGGGTAAAATATGGGGACTGGGCTGGCAGGAACCACAACTGGGACTTGAACCTGTGACCTTGTGCTTCTGCACACACTGGCTGTGTGCACTGCACCACCGTGTTGCCACAGAGACTGTGCATTCCCTGCTGATACCATGACTGTTTCTCAGACAGAGCCTGTCTGTTGCAGTGCATGGCACCCACCTACACAGGGCTAGGCCACGGTCTGCTCTGGGCAGCTGCCACTGCCCCCTCCACCACCAGTACCCCTCTGCCACCATGCTGACATGCCCTTCTGCTGGTGGTGCTGGTGGTGGGCAGTCTCAGGCCATCCAGTATGCAGGTAGGCGGCTGCCCATGGTGCGGGTTCTGGGGTAGGGGTGCCTGCATAGCTGTCCACACTTCCCCCCAGCACCGCCTGCCAATGTTCCGTGCCCTTGGGGGTATCTGCTGGGTACTATCCCCTATGACACTGTGGGAAGAACACTCGTGCCCATGTTGGGCCCTCATCAGTTGCTGTCTGGCTGCTCTACTGTTTCGGCATTCCTATGGGCCACCTAGGCATCACCCTAGTCCGCACTGTGGCCCAGCTGCACCACAGCAAGTGCTGCCTGCAGCCCTCTTTGTCCACTTTTCCAGCATCTGTCCAGTTGCCCGTGCCGACATGCCCAACCTGCTGTTGTGGAACATGTGCGCACCATAGGAAACCTGTCCAATAGAAAGGGAAAACCATGATCAGCGCTATTTCACTGTGGGATCATTCACCTTGTATGGGGACAGAGCATAGACCCTTCCAACATTCATATCTTTTTTGGGGGGCTTTTTCGGTAGTGTTTTTTGATGTTTCCCATTAATATTTATTTTTATTTATTTAGTATACATTTGTATACCGCTCCTTCCAGCGATCAATAGCGGTTTGATTACAGATTGTAGTTTGTCAATCATGACAGAAAATTTGGAGTATAAACACATTGATTTGTAGGGAAAAGCACAGCACACAGTAGGATGGTTTTAAGGAGCGGATTTAGAATTTACATATCTACATTTTTACATTTTTACATTTTCACATAACAGTTCCCATGTTTCGTAGTGAGGCAGCTTGGAGTCCCCTGGGATTTACATCAAATTGTATTAACACTGGAATAGATGTGTCTTGAGTTTTTTTCTGAAAACTATTAGGTCTCTGATTGCTCGTAACTCAGGTGGTAGTTGGTTCCAGAGGGTCGGGGCAGAGTATGAATATGCTCGGTGGCTAGTACTGGCTTTGACAGATCTGATATCGGTTGGAACGTGGAGGGTGTCTGAGGTGACGGTTCTTCTGACTCTGTTTGGGGGTTGCGTGCTGATAAGGGTGGAGAGAAAGGATGGCGCTGTGTTATGTATGAGTTTGAATGTGGTTATCAGTGTTTTATATTTTATCCGAGCCGTAATGGGGAGCCAGTGCAGCTCAATTAATACAGGTGTGATGTATTCAGTAATGTTTTTTCGCATGATGATCCTAGCCGCCACATTTTGGGCCATTTGTAGAATGTTTAGGGTTTTCTTTGGAATATCACTATTGGCCAGCTTGGTTATGTTTTTTTTATATTTTGTTGGGGTCTTTTTCAATGTTTATTTGCCCTTTTGTTCCGTGCACATGTATCACACTTATCACTTTTTGTAGTGTTTCCCTGGTTTTACTGTACATTGCTGACGGAAATGGTTTCTTTTCCCTTTGAATTAGCTCTAACGCCAGGGTTTCACTGGCGTTAGTTTTCAGCCCCGGATTTCACAGCGTTAGTGTGCAGGGAGCCTCTCCCCTCCCACTCTCTGCCCATTGACCCCATCTCTCCACCCCTGGGGAGCCTTCCTCCGCCCTCCGGGAGCCTTTCTCCACCCTCAGCGCTCATTTGCGCCGCTGCGCACGTTATCGCGCGCTACGGTACCTGTGCGATAAGGTACCTTATCACGCGATAATGTCACCGGGCGCACGTTAAGACGGTTTAGTAAATATACCCCCAAGACTATTTACTGTACAGTATATGTTCAGATCATTTTGTTCTTGAGGTTTTCCTAAGTAACCAAGTAGTGTATCTGCCATATTAGTCCACTTGAATATACAGAAATAAAGGCTAACAAATATAAAATATAAGGTAATACCTTGTATTGTTGAGTTTTTGGTTTTGTTTATTAACTCTTATTTATATGAGTAATTAAAGCAGTGTTTCTGTGTTCCATCATTTATTCCTTTAACAGCTAATCCTTTGTATGGATTCCTGGGATAGAAACATTTGCCGATTACTGATTTGCAGAATAAAAATTACTCTTCACTTTTTTTGTGCCATCAAGTCAGTGTTGACTCATAGTGACCCAGCTACCTCTGGGCTTTCTTGGCAAGGGACCATTTTATTAAAGTGCATTAGATTTTTGCATCTAGAACACATTAATGCAAAAACTAACGTGCGTTAAGTATAAAGCCTCTGCAGTAACAGTCAGGGTGTGGTCAACCTGTTCTCAGAAATTAACATGCAGATGCACACCACAACAGGGTTATTCTGGAAGCCCTATTTCTGCTTTGGACATCTGAAAACGGGCATAGAGACATCTCCAGAGGCATTTTAGAAGCTGGGTCTGTGGATATGAAAGTCTAACCCTGAGCATGACAGAAGCATGGCCAGGCGTTCCCAAGAAGCTGAACATCACCGCCCGATCTCGGAAACATCCTGGATGTCCAGAGTCACGCCTAAGGTTACACCTGCTCCCGGCACGAATAGGCATTGGGAAGGTGCTAGTTTTGGCCATAAAACATCCAGAGGGTGTAGAGAAGATGGCACCCACTATTCTGCACAATCACAATGATCGCAGTAATGGGATTTGAACCCTGGTGTCTCTGATTCTAGTCTATCATGCTAATCATTAGGCTAGTCCTAGACAGCCACAGTCTTGAATACTATTCCAGGGATGTCTATGTAGACGCCCCCGCAGACCTCCATATCAGGCATGTCCACGTTTGTGAAATCATGCCTGAACTTGGACATGCCTGCTTTTTTTTTTCTTATTTTATATTTATGCATTTTACAAAATAAATCAAGCGTAAATATACACTCAAAAGAAAAAGTAAGCGGTCCAGCAATAACAAATTCCATAGGAAAACATAAAATACAAAGGAAAATTTTTCAAATATAAGAACCGCCAACCACCAGCCCACAAAATAAAGGGGGAGATGGCAAATAAGAAACAAAACCACAATATGAAAGGAAAGGCATTCAGAAAGGCTGACTGACAATCCTCAACTAACAGCATTCCCTGCCTCGGTCAGGGCAACTCTCCGGGAGCTCAGAAAAGCCGACAGTTGGAAACAGCTCGCAGCTAAACATTACATTTACATGGAAACTTTGGGAAAAATTGACCCCCCAACTGTTGGAACCCCGGGTGCAAGAGAAGAAACTCTCGCCTCCTTTTCTCAGTTTCCTGGCACAGGTCAGGAAAAACCATACCTGGAACCCTCTAAACATTGTCAACCGTTTGAGAAAAAACATTTCAAAAACCAGTCCCTATCATGAGATAATGCAAAGTCACCAAAAGTGTAGCAGGAGTGCAGGGTTCATCTCCCGAAGTCTCCAAAATAGCTGAGACATCGAGCAAGTCTGCCTGCAGTACCCCTGGAATATCCCAAGTACCTGAGGATCTCCGTCCAGTTGGCAAATAATTTAGCTACAGGAGGATGGGATTCACTAGGGACACCAAACACCTCAATCATATATCTTTTAAACATATCTCTAGCACTAACAAGTAGTGATTTAGGAAAATTAGTAAGTCTGAGATTCTAATATCGAGAAAGGTTCTCCAGGTGTTCCAAATGAGACCTTGGACAAAGCAGCCTTAGAGTCCTCCAAACGATGAACTCTTTCCAGCACCGAAGACACAGACCCCCGCAGTTCAGATAACTACCCAACCTGCTGTTGCATGGAAATGACGTTAGACTTCACTTGAAAAGACACAGATTGTACCTGTTGGGATAAAGAGTCTCCCAGTTGTTGAATCGCCTACTAAATTGTTTCTAAGGTAAATTCAGCAGGACGTTGCAGACAAAAACCCAGAGAGCCATCTCCCACGTCTGGGGTCACCTCTGAAACTGGTAAAGATGCCACTGCAGAGGCCATACCTGCCGGGAGCACCACACCACCAGCTAAGGAGACGTGTAGCTGATGGTCAGAGCGATGACCCAGAGGGGTTTCATTCTGCATTGCTTATGCTAAGTTATAATATTCCTGGAAAAGGTGGGTTTTTAGTTTTTTCCTGAAATCCTGTAGGTCGCTGTTCGATCTCAGTTCGTCTGGTAGCTGATTCCACATTGTGGGTGCTGAGTAGGTGAATGCTCTGTTGCTTGTGTAAACTTTGACAGTGCGGATGTTAATTGAGACATGAAGGGTGTTTAAGTTGTGTGTTCTTCTGCTTCTGTTACGGGGTTGTGTAGTGATGAGGTTGAAGAGGTAGGATGGTGCTATGTTGTGTATCAGTTTAAATGTTGTTACTAATATTTTGTATCTTATGCAGGCAGTAATGGGAAACCAGTGTAATTTGATTGTATTGGCGTAATATGCTCAGAGAGTTGTCTCTTCAGGATGATCCTGGCTGTAACGTTTTGCGCCATTTGCAGTATGTTGAGTGTTTTCTTTAGTAATCCTTGGAGAATGGCATTGCAGTAGTCTAGGTGGGGTGTAATGAGTGCTTGTGCTACTGTTCTGAAATCGGAGTGTTCAATGATGTTGCGTAGGGGTTGGAGGACCCTTAGTTTATGGAATCTTGCCCAGTTAAGCAGTCGAAGGTGCTTTTCCATCCTTAGGTTTCTGTCGAGTGTCACCCCTAAGTATTTTATCTCATTCTTTATGTTATATGAGTTGTTGTTCATGGTGATTGTTGAGGGAGGGTTGAAGTCTAGTTTTTTGGAGATGTACATCACTTCAGTTTTCTTGTGGTTTATAGACATATTGTTTTGCTGAAGCCAGGTTTGCATTTCATTTAGGCATTCTTCTAGATGGTTGTAGTTCGGATTGGTCATGTCCAGTTGAGTATATAGCATTATGTCGCCTGCATAAATGTGGTAATTGACCTTGTGTTTCTGAAAGATTGTGCAGACCGGTTTTATGTATAGGTTGAACAGTGGAGAGGACAATGCTGAGCCTTGAGGTATTCCCTGGGTTTGAGGGAATGCCTTCACTTTTTCTTCATTGAATTGGAGCTGCTGTATTCTGTTAGTTATGTATAATATGAACCACTTTAGGGGGGTCCCTGTTATTCCTATGGACTCCAGTCTGTTGATGAGGGTTCTATGGTTTACTGTATCAAATGCAGCAGTTATATCTATGAATATTAGAATGAGCATTTTCTTATTGTCTTCCAGGCCTTTGTATAGATTATCAAGAAGCACGAGTAGTAAGGTTTCAACACCATGATGTTGGCGGAATCCATATTGTTGACCGTCGAGTGCGTTTCTGGCGTCAACATGATCTTGTAGTTGCTGTTGGACTGCCTTTTCAATAGTTTTGGCTAGGAATGATATACTTGAGATTGGCTGGTATGAGGATGGGTCATCCTTCTTGAGTGTTTTGTTTTTTAGTGTGGGTCTTATGAGGGATTTTTTTGAGCTCAGTTGGCATGATTCCTTGCTGGAGTGACTGGTTTACCATGTGTGTAATGTATTGGGCAATTTCTTGTTTTGTTGCCTTGAGTCAGGCTGCTGGGCAAGGATCTAATGTGGAGGTTGTGGTGTTTAGGCTTGTGATTATGTTTATTATTTGTCTGTCCTCCATTGCGTAGAATGCGTTCCATTCCTCATTTCTGTTAGTGGTTGTGACGTGCTGTGGGGGGTAGTTTGAGGTCTGGTTTTGGGTGTGATGTCCCGCTGATGGTGCATTGAGTTTGCTGGCATAGTGGTCAGCTAATGTTTGAGCTTTAATAGCGTTGTTGGAGTTGTCATCCTGGGAGGTTTTGGTAAGGGATTTAACAAGCTCAAACAATTCTTTGGGTCTGTTCAGCGCCTTGTTGAGTATGTTGGTATGATGCTTTTTCTTTGCAAGGTTGATTTCGTCTTTGTATTTTGAGAGGAGCGTTAAGTATTCTGCTTTGCATTTGGGGGGTCTTCATTCGTCTCCATCTTTTTTCTAGTTTCCTTAGGTCCTTTTTCATTCTGTTTAATGTTGTCATGTACCAGGGCTCAGTTTTGGTTCTTGTTTTGTTGTTTGCATTGTTTGGTGCTTTTGTCTTTAGCTCTGAGATTGCTTCTATCTCTTCGTTCCATTGGTTGATTAGGGTTTCCAGGTCGGTGTAGTCAGTGTTTATTAGGGCTTCTTTGTTGAATTTCTGGAATTTCCTTCCAAGTTGCGTCATTGTTCCAGTTCGCTGATTGCCAGGTTTCGTGTATAGGTGTAAGATAAAATTTATCAGGTGGTGGTTGGACCATGGAACCTGTGTTATTTGTGGTACAGGTTCTGTGCCTCCATCCTGTTGGTCCTTCTTGGGTATAAATACCAAGTCCAGTATGTTTCCTTTGTTATGTGTAGCATCTTGTATTATTTGTTTGTATCCTAGCTGGTCCATAGCTTCCAGGAAGGTGTTTGCATGTGTAGGTGAGGTTGATGCTAGATTGAGGTCTCCTAGTATGATTTGATATTTTTTGATTGTTGCTGTAGAGATCTTCTCTAGCGCGGCAGCCAGAATTTCATGCTGTGCAGTGGGGGGTCTATAGATGAGGCAAATTATTAGTATTTTGCTTTCTAGTTTGAGTATATCGATTCCATTGACTGAGTTTTGCGAGGTTTTGGTTAGGTTTAGTGAGTCCTTTGCAATAATTAGGACTCCACCTCCCCTTCTACTGGTCCGCGGACAGTTGAATATCTTGTAGCCAGGTTTGTTCATTTGGTTGAGAAGGACTGAGTCAGTGTCTGTGATCCATGTTTCAGTGATGCATAGGATGTCTGGCTTAAATCATTCCCAGAACACACTTGTTTTTTCTATGCTTAAATCCCTACGTTCTTTCATCTATACAATATGGGGGTCATTCTGACTCACATTTAGCAGGGGTGGACGTCCGGTTTGGATGACCATCCCCGCTAAATTCCCGAAACCGTATTCCCTGCCCAAAGCTCCTCACATATATAGGGGAGATGTGGGGGAGCTCTGGACTGGGGCAGGAGGGCATGGGCTGTAGGAGGAGTGAGGGTGGAGAGTGGACGGGACCCTGACCCCGGACTTACGAGGCGATTTGGTGGAATAAGTGGAATAGGTCCCCCTAGACGGCAGTGGAGACTGGACCCAAGGTCAGAAAAGAGATAAGGGAGTGCAGGGGATTCTCTGCAGCCCAACCCTGGCCATTGCAAGCCCAATCAGGGGTCGGGCAGTGGGGAAAGGACCATTGCTGTGTCTTCTGGGGATCGGGGCTCCTGCACTGAGCCACAATGCCATAGCAATGGGACGTCTTGGCACTGCTGCTCCATGCAGGAGCCTGGCTGGGCTAGCCGCGTAGCAGCTTGTATGTCCAGAAGCCCAGATTTGGAACAGGGCCAGTCCATCCAGGCCAGCCGCACCCGATTCTGATCCTGCGGGGATGTCTAGCCACCCTGGGATCAGGATCAGGTGCAACGCCGACCCATCCAGATTCTGGATATCCGGACAAGCCGGAGGCACTCAGACCTGAATTGTCCTCTTTGTGTAAAATCACGAATTATACCTATATCTAGTTTTGCAGGTGTAACAAAAGTGCCTAAAGCTTCCAAAATCTACTCCAGAAAGTGTATTGCTCTTTTGTTGGACTTCAACACATTGTCATTTATTGTTAGTAATAACAATGCTTATCCATGTATTTTATTCACATTTTTCTCAGGGCGAGTCTTTCAAGCCTCAGCAGCGGAAGTTCAAAATTAAAGAGACGGTGTGTCAGAATTCAGAGAGAGGAAGCACTGAAGAATGTGCCTTCAAAGAGAATGGGGTAAATATAATTTATACAGCAGTCCTTATAAAACATCAAAGACTTTACCAGCAAACTATGATGTTAAAACTAGTAGGGACAATTATGTGGTATTGAAGAGGGACTAGTGGGTTAGCTTTGTCTTTTTGAAGAGTGATCAAAATGCAAGTTGACTGTGAGGGAAAACTGGGCATCTAAGTGGCAGATGAACTTTGGGGGGGGTTGTTTAGAAGCATCATTTGCAATTTCCACATGTAAAATCAGGACTTTACACATGGAAATGGCATCGACATGGAAGTGGCGATTTTAGAAAGGGCTGTATTTACACATAGCTCTTCTGACTACCTAGAAATTGCAAGGGGGTGTGGTTAGGGAATAGCCTGGGAAGGTACACATGTATTTCCTATTTCACACAGGGAATACATTGTATAGAACTGCAGTTGTCTGCGTTGGGATTTACAGCTGCTCCCTGAAACATTTAGGCTTTTAAAAATGCTCCTCTTGGCTAGCCCTTACAGGAGGGACTGAGGGTTGTCCTCCTTAATCCCCCGTTGTTTATTTCCATTGCTATGGCACTGCGGCTCCATGCAGGAGCCCTAATTCCCAGCAGACACAGCAAAGGTCCTTTCCCCACTGCGCGATGATTTTAATAGATCCCTGGAGACAGGAAAAGTTCCACAGGACTGGAGAAGGGCTCATTATGATATATGCCATTGACATAGATCAACCGGAATATATAAAGCTAACAGGTTGCCTTGAAGCTATGGCAACCTGGCTCCTCAAACAAAACCTCACTATAAATTACAAAAAATCAGAAGCACTTTTTTTAACACTTCATTTACTCCACCGAAGTCACTGAAAATTCTACACAATGACATAGAGGTTAAACAGCAGGTGTGATATCTAGGGGTTTACCATGATCAGAACCTAACTCTCCATATACACATAAGCAGAACCACAAAAGCTGCCTATTACAAACTCAATATACTTTACTTGACTATGCCAACTTCACAAAAGTGGTACCTCTTCACAAAAGTGGTAATAGGGAGGAAGTGTCAAACTACAGGCCAGTAAGCCTTACCTCGGTGGTGGGAAAAGTAATGGAGGCTCTCCTGAAAGAGCAAATAGTGGACTTCCAAGTAAGACCTCACCAACGACTTGTACAGTGGCATTAGTACCTCTTATTTTCTGCTGGTAATTCCTCTCTGTATGCAACCTAGCATCTTTCTGGCTTTTGCCACCGCCTTGTCACACTGTTTCGCCACCTTGAGATCGTCAGAAACAATCACTCCGAGGTCCATCACCTCATCTGTGCACACCAATCTCTTGCCCCCTATCACATACAGTTCCCTTGGATTTCTGCTTCCCAAGTGCATGACACTGCATTTCTTCACATTAAATCTTAACTGCTAAGCATTAGAGCATTCTTCCAGTTTTTGTAGATCTTTCCTCAAGTTCTCCACTCCCTCAGGTGAGTCCACTCTGTTGCATATTTTGGTGTCATCTGCAAAAAGACAGACTTTTCCATTCAGCCCTTCAGCAATATCACTCATAAATATATTGAACAGTACCGGTCCCAAGACCGAACCCTGGGGCACACAGCTAATCACCTTCCTTTCATCCGAGTGAGTTCCGTTTACCGTCACCTTCTGTTGTCTGTCAGTCAACCAATTTTAGATCCAGTTCACCATCTTGGGACCCATCCCCAAGCTGCTGAGTTTATTGATAAGCCTCCTATGAGGAACAGTATCAAAGGCTTTGCTGAAATCTAGGTAGATCACATCCATCGCATGCCCTTGATCTAGTTCTCTGGTCACCAAGTCAAAGAACTCTGTCAGATATGTTTGGCAAGATTGTCCTTTGGTAAAACCATGTTGTCTCGGATCATGCAACTTGTTGGGTTCGAGGAAGTCCTACTGTCCCCAGAGAACACCTGTTACAGGTGAGTAACTACGCTTTCTCCAGGAACAAGCAGTAAGTCAGTCCTCACATATGGGACTTCCAAGCTACAGGCGACCGAAAAAAACTGTAAAAAACCACAGGCGACCCAAAAAGCAGACCGTAAAGGACAGCAGGGAGCGCTGGCTGACTGGAAGTTTGGCACTGCAGTACCAACATCAAGGATGCAATCCCCTCTCCTGTAGCCTAGACACAAAGGGCCAGAGGGAAGGAGTTGCACCATTCCCTAAAGAGGTAATGAAGTACTGCCTGGCTGAAGGCGCTACCACGCCGTGAGCTCTCTTCCAAGCAGTAGTGAGCTGCGAAGGTATGCACAGAGGACTAGGTGGCGGCCCGGCAAACGTCCCGCAAGGGGACTGAGCACAGATTGGCCACCAAGGTAGCCATGCTGTGCACATTGTGCGCCATGACATGATGTTGCAAGGAAAGACTGGCGAGGTCATATGCAGAGGAAATGCAGTCCACCAACTAACAGGAGAGGGTGCACTTGGAGACCACAACTCCCAGATGGTTGGAGTCAAAGGAGACAAAGAGCTGCACCAAGCAGCGGTGCGGCTGCGTACTCTGGAGGTAGAAGGATAATGCCCTCTTGCAGTCAAGTGTGTGCAGGGCAGCCTCCACCCGGGAGGCATGCGGCCTGGGAAAGAAGATGGGGAGCACCACCTCCTGGTTTAGGTGGAAATCAGAGACCACCTTCGGAAGGAACTTGAGATGGGTCCGAAGGACCATTCTATTCCTGTGGAACCTGGTGTATGGCGTGTAGGCCACCAGTGCCTGTAGCTCACTAACTCGCTGAGCCGAGGTGAGTGCTACTAGGAAAATGACCTTCCATGACAAATGCACCATAATCAACCAGTTTAAGGTCCAATATAGAATATATGCAGATGACATCATGATACATGCCATTGACATAGATCAACCGGAATATATAAAGCTAACAGGTTGCCTTGACGCTATGGCAACCTGACTCCTCAAACAAAACCTCACTATAAATTACAAAAAAATCAGAAACGCTTTTTTTAACACTTCATTTACTCCACCGAAGTCACTGAAAATTCTACACAATGACATAGAGGTTAAACAGCAGGTGTGATATCTAGGGGTTTACCATGATCAGAACCTAACTTTCCATATACACATAAGCAGAACCACAAAAGCTGCCTATTAAAAACTCAATATACTTTAGTTGACTATGCCAACTTTCGCACAGTCTGCCAAGCCATGATTATGCCTATGTTAGACTACTGCAATGTTATTTACCAATGTCTTCCAAAATAAGCCATATCTCCACTTTAATTAGTGCAGAACACGCTGCATGAATAATTGCAGGAAACGCAAGAAACAACCACATTTCACCAATGCTGAAACATCTTCACTGGTTACCTATAGCCTCACGTACAAAATTCAAAGTGATTCTCATAATATTCAGAATCATCATACAGCTATCCCCAAGTGCACTTCAACCATTGATTACTAGAGATACTGAAAGGAGAGCCCGAAGAGCACACAAGAACTTACTATTAACCCCATCATTCAAATTCAAAGCTAGACAAGATACCAGTAAGAAAGTGTTCTCACTCAATGCCTCTACACTTTGGAACGCACTCCCTGACTCTATAAGAGTTATTAAAGACTTAATGGATTTCACAAAGGCTTTGAAAACCTATCTGTTCTTAGAACATTATGACATAAATCATTGACTTTGATTGGATTACATGTATAGCTTTTTCCACAGCCCACATCTCATTTACCATCTGGCTCAGTTAATTTATGAGTTTCACGATCTCCATATATCCTTTCTCTACATAATCCTTTTTCCCCTATTACACTCTTCTTCATACAACTGCTAACCTTCCATCATTAATGTAAGTGCCTACCATTTTGTTATCCAAGTTTAATTACCTGTTCAATGTAAAGTTCCAGTTGTGATAAGGTTATAATGTAAATCACTCTGAATGTAAGATAAGGCAGTATAGAAAACTTATTAAATAAATACATAAATAAAATACCCGAAAGGGCATGTAGCCAAAGGCTCGAAGGGGAAGCCATCAACTTCCCCAGTACCACATTCAAGTCTCATGCCACCAGTGGTGGACAGACTGGAAGCCAGGAGAGGAGGAGTACTCACATGAACAGGCCCACCAAAGGGTGCACTGAGACGGTGGCACCATCCACGTGTTGGTACTGTGCCAAAATAGCACCGAGGTGCACCCAGACCATGTTGGACTTCAGGCTGGCCCTAGAAAGGTGCAAGAGGTATTGCAAGATGATCTGCACAGAGCAGGAGAAAGGGTTCAGACCCCTTTCTCAGCTTCAGTCTGAGCACATGTGCCATTTAAAGGCACACGCCTGATGGGTGGAATCTTTACGCAATACCAGCAAGACATCCTCCACATCTCATGCAAGGCAGAAGTGGTCAATGGCTAACCGCTCAGCAGCGAATGAAATAGAGTGTTCAGGGATAAACCAAGTCTCAGTTAGAGCAAGAAGATGCAGAGCATTAGAGTTAAAGTAGTCATGAATATAAGTATACCTGTTGGGGGCAGAGTAGACATTTCATAGGGCACATGAGAAAGGGAGAGAAAATAGAAGGAGAGAGATATGAATAAGATTTGGAGGGGTTGCGGTTAGTTCTGCACAGCTAGAGTGAGAGATGCCTAGGAGTGCCAGGATTGAGACTGATATCACTAGATGAGAAAAAGAGAATGAGTCGGAGAGTATAAGGAAAAAGATGAGACATCATGATGATGAGGGTGAGGTGCTTTCAGACAGAGTGGAGATGGCTGAATGAGAGGAAGAAAATGTTGGAGCTCTCTGCTGGTTTCTTGCTGCAAATATAGAATTTAACTGTTGGTTTTGGGGATACTGCTAATATAGATTTTAACTGTGGTTATACATTAAGCTTGGAGATATTCTGACTGCCTGCTTTCCTTGTGTAGCCTTAAATCAGATATCTGGGTGTGCCCACAGTTCAGGAAAAGCCACTGGCCAGGGACACTAGTGATATTCAGCTACTTGGAATAGAAATACTTACATTGCAGGGGACCTGAGTCTCCAGATAATGTTAGAAGCAAAGGTATCAGAGACCTTTTGCACAGGAGGCAGATAAATAGATTTACAAAAGTTTATTTTGGATAATTCTGCTGCCTTGTCTGTTGGGGCAAGCCTGCTCCCAGGGAGGGGCTAATTTAGATCATCTTACACCTGGCCTCACATACCAGTCAGAGCTAGTCTGCACAACCTGTGGAGGCCTCCAAACAGCTAAGACTACAATTTTCTATCTTATCTCTGCTGGTTTCTTGATACAAATATAGAATTTAACTGTTGGTTTTGGGGATGCTGCTAATATAGATTTTAACTGTGGTTATACATTACGCTTGGCGATATTCTGACTGCCTGCTTTCCTTGTGTAGCCTTAAATCAGATATCTGGGTGTGCCCACAGTTCAGGTAAAGCCTACTGGCCAAAGACACTTAGGTTCCCGCCCACCCTACCCCTCACCTCCACCCACCCCAGGGGCTGCATTGCCTATATAGTGGTCGCATACATTGCCATCTATCCTTTTTAACTTGGGTTAAGCCCACATCTTCTTTTTCTTCCTCTTCTCCCTCTAGGACTGCTTAATCAGCATGTCATGTATTCAGTGCAATAACTGCGGTACTTTCATTCCAAGACAAATCATTTGGAGCCTAAGAGCTTGTCCTATGTGCCTCAAGTCAGCTGCCATGCATAAAGAACTAACTCTACTAAGGGAAGACTTAGCTGCCATGCATAAAGAAGTGACTCTACTGAGGGAGGAACTGGCTGCAATGAAGCACACCTCTTCTAGGATACAAACTGAACAAAGTCCACCACTGCTCCCACAAAGAATCAAACACCCCAGGAACAAATGGATCACAGTGGGTTCTCGTAGATTGTGACCTGTAATGCAGAGACATCCTATACATCAAGAGATATCCCTGCATAATGCCTTCTCTGCCTTGGCTAATGAGGATGCCCAATCCAAAGAAACTGAAGGGCCCTTAAATGAGTCAGTCAATGACCAAACTCCTGCTAAAGCACCAAATATGAAGAAAACCTCACCAAACAGAAAGCTACTACTACTTGGGGATTCCATCATCAGAAGCACCAACTTGGGAACACAGTTCAAAGGAGAGAAGATAGTCAAGTGCCTCCCAGGCTCTTCAGCCAGCAGGAATACAAACCAAGTTGATGTAATTAGCCAGAAAGTGAACACGCCAAATGTGATGTTGTCATCCACTTGGGCACAAATGACCTGGCTAGAAACAGTGCTTCTACAGTCCAAAAGGACTTCCAATCTCTGGGAGAGAAACTCAAGCCCATTGTTAACACTGTTGCATTCTCAGAAGTTCTACCTGTTCTTGGTAAGGGGGAAAAAGGCTGCATCGCATTAACAGCTTTAATACATGGCTCCAGACCTGGTGCAAATGAGAAGGATTCAGATTTATTGGTGACTGGTGAAACAGATGGACCAACAAGAGACTATACTGTTCGCAGAGAAAAGAATCCTAAGTGAAAAATTCAGGCAGTATGTGGATATGCATTTAAACTAAAAAAAGGGGTGACAGATGTGGAAGGTCAAGTTCTGGACGTCACCCCCCTGCAAAAGCAGAATAACATCAGAAACAGCCACACTTCTATACCACACACCAAAAACAAGTGGGAAGAAGTGGGAAGAACAAAATCAATGCAAAATACACACAAGCCAGTTAAATGCTGGAAAGCAATGAACACAAATGCTCGAAGCTTAGCCAACAAAGTTACAGACCTGGAAGCCCTAATGGTGGAAACGGACTTGGACATCGTGGCCATTACAGAAACATGGTTTAATGAATCACATGATTGGGATATAGCCATAGCTGGCTATAATCTATTCAGAAGAGACAGAGAAAATGGAAAAGGAGGAGGAGTAGCCTTATATGTCAAAAGCAATATTAAAGCTACTGAAATGCAGGAGGCAGGGGGAAAAGAAGAAGCGCTCTGGATTGTGTTGGAAAGAGAAGATGGCACTGAAATCCATACTGCTGTAGTCTACAGACCTCCGACTCAAATCAAAGAGATAGATAATGAATTGATTATAGATATTGCCAAGATAGCCACAAAGGGGGAAGCAATCATATTGGGTGACTTTAATCTACCTGATGTGGATTGGATTACTCCTTCTGCAAATCTGGAAAGAAGCAAAAAAATTGTGGATGCTCTCCAAGACGCGTTACTTAGACAAATGGTGATGGAACCAACCAGGGAAAGCTCAACATTGGATTTAGTGCTCACCAACAGTGATAGCATGTCGAATGTCTGGGTGAGTGTCCCGGTGAGCAACAGCGATCATCACACAGTGTGGTTTGATATAAAAGCCAAGGTGCAGGCCAGTCATAGCAAGTTCAAAGTCCTAAACTTCAAAAACACTGACTTCAATAAAATGGCCGAGTACCTAAAGGAGGAGCTGACAGGGTGGAAGGAGTTAAGGGAAGTGGAACTGCAATGGGCTAAACTAAAGGTGGCAATAAAAGGGGCAACAGATAAATATGTAAGAAAAGTAAATAAAAACAAGAGGAGAAGGAAACCTATTTGGTTTTCCAAAGAAGTGGCTGCTCAAATATAGGCAAAAAACACAGCTTTCGCAAAATTCAAAAGCTTGCCAACAGAGGAACGCAGAAATGAATAAAGTATCAAACTCAAAGATACAAAAAGAGAAATAAGGATAGCAAAATCAAAGGCAGAGGAAAAGATGGCTAAAGATGTTAAGTGTGATGACAAAACATTCTTCAGGTATATTCGGGAAAGGAAGAAGATCAGAGGTGGAATTGCAGGACTCAAAAGTGCTGGGAACGGACTCGTGGAAAGTGACATTGAAAAAGTGAAATTGCTAAACAAATAATTCTGCTCTGTTTTTACTAAAGAAAATCCTGGATAAGGACCGCCTGTGACTCCCAAATATAAAAATGGGAATGAAGTAGATACCACACCATTCACAGAAGATGAGGTGTTAGAACAACTTGCAAAACTGAAAGTGGACAAGGCCATGGGACCGGATGGGATACATCCCAGGATACTGAAAGAGCTCAGAGAGGTTCTTGCAGGGCCATTAAAGGATGTTTTCAACAGATCTTTGGAAACAGTAGAGGTTCCTCAGGACTGGAGAATGGCTGATGTGGTACCTCTTCACAAAAGTGGTGACAGGGAAGAAGTGTCAAACTACAGGCCCGTGAGCCTTACCTCGGTGGCAGGAAAAGTAATGGAGGTGCTCCTGAAAGAGCGAATAGTGAACTTTCTCAAAACCAACAGGTTCCAAGATCCGAGGATATGCGATGGATGTCATCTACCTGGATTTCAGCAAAGCCTTTGATACTGTCCCTCATAGGAGGCTCATGAATAAACTCAGTAGTTTGGGGATGGGTCCCAAGGTGGTAAACAGGATCAGAAATTGGTTGACTGACAGACGACAGAAGGTGATGGTAAATGGAGCTCACTTGGATGAAAGGAAGGTGATTAGCGTGGTGCCCCAGGATTCGGTCCTGGGCCTGGCACTGTTCAATGTATTTGTGAGTGATATTGCTGAAATGCTGAATGGAAAGTTCTGTCTATTTGCAGATGACACGAAAATTTGCAACAGAGTGGACTCCCCCGAGGGAGTGGTTAACATGAGGAAAGATCTACAAAAGCTGGAAGAATGGTCTTAATGCTTGGCAATTAAGATTTAATGCAAAAAAGTGCAGGGTCATGCACTTGGGTAACAGAAATCCAAGGGAAATGTATGTGATAGGGGGCGAGAGGTTGGTGTGCAAGGATCAGGAGAAAGACCTTGGTGTGATTATTTCTGAAAATCTCAAGGTGGCAAAACAGTGCGACAAGGCGATGGCAAAAGCCAGGAGGATGTTGGGCTGCATACAAAGAGGAATTACCAGCAGAAAGGAAGAGGTGCTAATGCCACTGTATAAGTCACTGGTGAGGCCTCACTTGGAATACTGTGTTCAGTTTTGGCGACCATATCTTGCAAAGAATGTAAAAAGAATGGAAACCGTTCAGAGGAAGGCGACCAAAATGATTTGGAGCCTGCATCAGAAGCCTTATGAGAAGAGACTTGAAGATCTAAATATGTACACTTTGGAGGAGAGGAGGGACAGGGGAGATATGATTCAGACCTTTAAATCCTTAAAGAGAAATAATGAACAAACAAACCTCTTCCAAAGAATAAAGTGGGGCAAGAAATTAGAGAGGACAATGGTATTGCCGTTTTCTTTCTTGAATTCTGAAAAGATTTGCACATCCTTGAATATAGGGCCACTGAAAATAAGGTGTGACAGTACTTAGAGGAACTACGTACCCCTACTGAGAGTGAGGGAGGAAGCAAGGGCATTGCTGAATAGGCTATATTTCAACTCACAAAATTCTAACAGCTATCAAGTCTATGCTGGGGGATAAAGCACCAGGCATCAATCACTATTCCACCAAATTCTAAAAGGCTTATTATGAGTAATTGGTGGATACCCTGGTTAGGACCTTTAACCGGGTCATGGAGGCCAGTGTGGTTCATATAGGCCCATCTCACTGTTGGGGATAGATTTTAAATTACTCATGAAAATTTTGGCAATGCAACTGATGCCCCTGATGCCTGAGCTAATTCACCCTAACCAGGAGGGTTTTATCTCCAGGAGGATATCAAAGGACAATTTGCGGAGGATGCTGAACCCAATTAAAAAGGTGAAAATATTGTAGATACCCAGGCTTCTCCTTACCATTGATGCAGAGAAGACCTTGACGGGCTATATTGGCCATGCATGTTCAGTGTCCTGGAGAGGATGGGTCTGGGAGGTAATTTTCTGCTTTGGATCAAAGTGATTTATGCAGGACCCCAGTCTCAGCTAAAAATCAATTCTTTCTACACAGAGGCTTTGAACTAGGGAGGGGAACTAGGCAGGGATGCCCACTCTCCCCGCTTTTGTTTGTGCTGACGATGGAGCCTTTAGGCTAAAGAATTACGGATAACCAAAAGATACGAGGTATTTCTGCAGGAGACACTTCTCAAAAGATTTCCCTTTTTGTGGATGACATGCTTTTTTTCATCACTAAAAAGGAAGATTCGTTAGGGGAATTGCTAGGGGAACCAGAGGCCTTTGCTCGGATTTCAGGCTTCAAAGTCAATAACCTGAAGTCCAAGATTCTTAACATCTCTTGTTCAGTGGACCAAATCTCCTTATTAAAATGTACCTTCCGCTTTAGGAAGTTGAAAGAGCACATCAGGTTCCTGGATATTAATATAGTGGCAGATGAGAAACGTTTATATAAAGCCAACTTTGAAAATTAGCAAAAAAATATTGCTGGATTTGGAATGACGATCCAATTTTGGCATGTCACTGGTGGGACGGATAGCAGAAGTGAAAATGCTGATACTGCCACAGTTCTTATATCTTTTTGGTGCCCTGCCTATTGCAATCCCGGATATATTTTTTCAGACACTACATACTTGGGTTTTCTGATTTACAGTATCTCCCCTCAGCCATCTCTTTTCCAAGTTGAAAAGACCTAACCTTGTCAACATTTTCTCATAGGGATGTCTTTCCATCCCCTTTACCATTTTGGTTGCTCTTCTCTACTTTTTCCAATTCTGCTATATCCTCTTTAAGATACGGTGACCAGAACTGAACACAATCTTCAAGATGCAGTCACACCACGGAGCGATACAGAGGCATTATAATATCCTTGGTTTTATTCTCTATTCCTTTCTTTTCATCTGCCATTTGGATGTCCAGTCTTCCAATCTATCAAGATCCTCTTGCAGTCTTTCACAATCCTCTTGTGTTTTAACAATTTTGAATAATTGTGTGTCATGTGCAAATTTGATCACCTCACTCATTATTCCTATTTCCAGGTTATTTATAAATATGTTACAAAGCAGTGGGTCCAGCACAGATCCCTGGGGTACTTCACTATTCACCTTTCTCCACTGAGAAAATTGTCCATTTAGCCCTACTCATCATTTTCTATCTTTTAACCAGTTCCTAATCCACAATAGTATTCCATGACTTTTTAATTTCCACAAGAGTCTCTCATAAGGGATCTTGTCAAAGGCTTTCTGAAAATCCAGATGCACTATATCAACCAGCTCACCTTTATCTACCTGTTCATTTACAGTCTCGAAAAAATATAACAGATGAGTGAGAAAAGACTTTCCTTGGCAAAACCCATGTTGGCTTTCTGCCATTAAGCCATGACTATATGCATGTTCAGTAATTTTGTTCTTTATAATGCTTTCTACCATTTTTCCCAGTACAGACATCAAGCTCACCAGTCCATAGTTTCCTGGATCTCCCCTGGACCCCTTATTAAAAATTGGTATTACATTGGCCACTCTCCAATCTTCAGGTACTACAGATGATATTTTAAAGATAGCTCACAGATTACTAAAAGTAGGTCTGCAATCTCATATTTCAGTTCTTTTAGCATCCTGGGATGTATGTCATCACGTCCAGATGCTCTTTAGTTTATCAAATAGCTGTAATACATCTTCATGATTTATCGAGCTTTGTTTCAATTCCTCTGATGCATCACCTATGAATATCATTTCTGGCATGGGTAAGTTTTCTACATCTTCTTCAGTACAGACCGAAGCAAGAAATTCATTCAGTCTCTCCACTATGGCCTTGTCTTCTTAGTTCCCCTTTTACCCTTCTATATGTATCATCTAATGGTCCAACTGGCTCACAGGTATTTTGCTATGAATGTGCTTGAAAAAGTTTTTATTATGTGTTTTTGCTTCCATGGTAAGCTTCTTTTTTAATTCTCTCTTTGCCTGCCTTTTCATTGCCTTGCATTAACTTGCCATACTTATGTTGTTTCCTGTTTTCATCATTTGGCTCTTTTTTCCATTTTCTGAAGGATTTTCTCTTAGCCATAACAGCCTCTCTGACCTCACCTTTAAGCCATACTGGCTGTCGTTTGGCCTTCTGTCCACCTTTCTTAAAGCGTGGAACACATCTGGTCTGGACTTCCAAGACAGTATATTTAAACAACACCCAGGCCTGATGTAGACACTTAGGGGTCTGTTTACTAAACATTCCTAATGTGCGGGGCCGCGGTAGTGTGCCTGTGCCATATAAGGAGTGGGCGGTTCAGGCAGAGAAAAGAAAAAAAACGGGAGTAAGCGATCGCACATTTGCGCGGGGCGCTATTGTGCGCCGTGCACAATAGTGCGTGGGAAGGCTAAGTGGCGCCCTGATGGGCACACATAAAGGAGCAGAGCCATAGTACAATGGTTAAAACACTGACTGTGGGTGCAGCTGCCATGGGTTCAATTCCCCATTGTGCACAACAAAAAGGGCTGGCTGAAGCATTAACTGTAATGGGTAAAAGTGCTTTAGGAGGCATATTAATTTTGGGCGGCATAAGGCGGTGCACTGTTAATCTCAGGCGGCATAAGGCGGTGCACTGTTAGGTTTGGGCGGCATAAGGCAGTGCGCAGATGCCCAAGCATAGGAACAGAGCCACAGCACAATGGTTAAGACACTGACCAATGGTGCAGAGATCAGGGGTTCAATCCCCCACAGTGCCCAATGAAGAAGGCTCACTGAGGCAGTGTGTATTATGGGGATGAGTGCTGTAGGGGGCAATCTATTTTATTTCAGTTATCACTACTAGCAAACGCACTCACAAAGCGTGTTAACATAAGGCGGCCCATAAGGCACATGTTAAAGTTCACTGTCCGCCAAGGCACCCTTGAATGTCCCCTATAGGGCACCATATATGTTGCGTCACAGGATAATGTATAGTGCACCTTATATGGATGGCAACCATAAGGTGCCCCATAGGGTGCCCTATAAAGCACCCTCAGAGGCACCTTATGGGTACAGTACACTGAGGGTGTGTTTGATGGCAGCAACATATGTACATTAAATCTAAAAAAAGCTTTGGACAACCCTATCAAATAACCCCACTGTGGGCTCGAACACATTACCACTGGCTCCACAGGCAGTGAAGTAACCATTGGGCTACAGCTATATAGCTGCCAGCAAGCCCCTGGCTGGCTGCAGAGAGCCTGCATGTCACCACACAGACAGTCTGCTGTGGGAACCAGGATAGGGTTAGGCCACCCATACCCATGATGCACTGCACATGCAAATCAGCTGTCCACAGATGAACACAAGATGGGGAATGCACCCCAACAGCTCCCCGGCCTGGTAGGGGGACGTGTCCGTGTGCACCCACACAGCACCTTGGCCTGGTAGGAGGTACTGACCGGGTGTTTAATTTGCACAGAGTAGCTACACACAGTCACACTGTGCGGGAACTGTGCTTACCCTGAGTGTGCGATGAGGCGCCCTGGACCAGGTCCACAGCACCCTCCATGGCTGAGAGAGGCCATGGCAGAGCTCCAAAACAGTCGTAATCTGTGAGATAGGTAGCTTCTGCAGGAACACCTTGGATATCTCTGTCTGTCTCAGTCAGGGGAACCCCCATGGACCCCTAGGTGGGCTATGTACCACCAACCACCACCACCCCCTCTGCAATGATGGCAGTAGAGTGGACCATCAACCCCAGTCCTGTTGGGGAACAGACACCCTACAGGGCAGTCCAAGCAGCCCCACACACGCCCAGACCACAGTATCAGACAGACAGTAGGCCTGAATAGCCTAATATGCACCCCACCACTATCTGATATTCCCCTGCATCAAGCCATCAGCCACTGCACCCTGCAAGGCACTCCAGCAGGGCACATACCAGCTGTGAACAGTCTGCTGGTTAGTCCCACTGGAAATGCATGCACCCACAACTGGGATGGCAGCACACACAAGCAGATACATCAGTGACTAGGCCCCAACAGGTGACCCATATATATCACATGAGGGAAGTGCTATGAAGCACTATGGGGGTGCCTAGCCATGCTGCCATCACTGCACAGTCAGGGTGGAGTGAAAGCCCAGCAGCACATACAGAGGTCACCCTGTCTGTGGAGGTGGTGGACGGCCACTACAATGTCCCTGCCAGTGCCCTATGCCCTGTGCAGATGCATCCTGGCCAGCCCACCCTGTCTGAGCTATACCCATGGTACCTTGCTGCTCATTATGCACATCATCAGGCCAAAACTGTGGACAGTGTTTGCAGCCAACACACACTGTATAGACAGACACACACTCCCACACGTATGCCAGCATTGTGCTACTATAGAGGGGTTCAGAATCCTTGCCCACCACACCAGTCCTGGGCACAGTACAGGCATGGGTATGGTATGCAATACCGTTGGGGGTCCCTCCCTAGGGTGGTAAACACTGTCAGGGGCCAGACCTGACACACACACCGCAGACATCAGATAGATTATTATGATGGAGCTCATAGAGCAGACTGTGCGTAACGTAGGGATATCTATCTGCCAGTACTCATAGCAAACGTTTGAGAGCTGTGTACCATATACCCTGGTGTAGGGTGACATTGCTAAGGTATGCAAGTGCTGGTATTGTGCGATGCACGCAGGGCCCAATGTCCTGCCTCACCAGGAGGCATTGGCCAATGGGGCCTGTGGGTGTGGGAGTGGGTGTGTCTGTCCCTGTTGGCTGCTGCTGTACGGCAGAGGTTCCCAAATCCAGTCCAGGTTTGCAATACACTGGTTGGGGTTTCCTGCTGTCCCTCATGAATATGCATGAGCTACATCTACATGCCATGGGGGTGGTGCATAGATATACAGCACGGTTATTTGTATGAGTGGCAGCATGGAACCTGAATGGTGTGTGGTCCTCCAGGACTGCATTTGTGAGACTCTGCTCTAGGTAATGCCCCTGGTCATGGTGTCTGTGCTTGGTGGTGTAAAAGATAGGCGTATGACCAATGCGTATATCCCCAGCAATAAAGGATTGCCCTTACTAACATGGTTTAGTTGTGGGGAAAATATGTGGACAGGATTGGCAGTAGCCCCAGCTGGGCTTTGAACCTGTGACCGTTTGCTCCTGCACACACTGTCTGTGTGCACTGCACCACTGTGTTGCCACAGATGTGCTGAATTCCCTGGGAAGTCCATGACTGTACATCCGACAGGGCCTACGTTGCAGTGGACGTGCCAGCCTGCACATGGCTCGGCCACTGTCTTCTGTGGCTAGCAGCCACTGCCCCTTCCACCACCTGTACCCTACCGCCAACATGCTGGCATGTCCGTATCTTGGAAAAGCATATGACCTGATTGAGTTGTGGCACTCCAGGACTGCATTTGGGGGACTCGGCTGTCGGTAATGCCCATTGTTATGGTGTGTGTGCGGTGTTGGGTACAAAATGGGTGTGTGAACCATGCTTATGTTCTCTGCAATAAAGGAGTGTCTTTACTATCTCTGTTTAGTGGTGGGTAAAATATGGGGACTGGGTTGGCAGGAGCCCCAGCTTGGATTTGAAACTGTGACCCTCTGGTCCTAGAGGTACTGCCTCTGTCTGCTGCACCACACTGTGGCCACAGTGATAGTGCAGTCCCTGGGGGTGGGAAACCTGACCAAAGGAGTCACAAACCCTGCTCTGCACATTTGTACTGTGGGCTCAGTCACCTTGTCTGGTGACAAAAGTGCAGATAAACCCCTCAACCGACCACGACGAACTGGGGATAAATATAACCAAGCTGGGCAACAGTGATATTAATGGGCAACCATAGCAAACACTCCCAGGAAGGCTCAGCAAAAAGGAAATGGTTTTTGGAAGGGTCTCCGCTCCGTAGCCCCTTCCATACTTCATTTCATTTTTTTGGAGCTTTCCTGGGTGTGTTTCTTATGTTTGCCCATTAATATCAGGGTTCCCCAGCTCACTTCCTATTTTTAATATGTTTGTTTGGGTCTTTTTCTATCTTTATTTGCACTTTTGTTCTGTGCACATGTATCACACTGCTCACGTTTTGCAGGTTTCCCCGGTTTCCCTGTACATTGCTGACGGAAATGGTTTCTCTTCCCTTTAAATGCCCTCTACCGTGAGTGTTTCACTCGCGCTATTTTTAACCTGCAAATTCGTCCCCGATACTGTGCGGGGAGCCTCTCCCCTCCCCTTCCCCGCCCATTGACCCCGTCTCTCCGCCCCTCGGGAGCCTTTCTCCGCCCTCAGAATGCCTTTCCACGCCTCTATCGGACATTTGCGGGCCGGGTACTTGTGCGGGGCACGTTAGTGCGGCGCGCAAATGTGCGGGGCCCACGCACACTTGTGCGGGGCGTTTAAGAGCGTTTCTGAGCGTTTGAGTGCCGCGTTTCCGTGCGCTATTGTGCGGCACGCAATTGTACGGCTTTTAGTAAACATGCCCCTTAATCTTTTCAGTTGTTCCTTTTAGTTTTTTCTTAACCATTTTCCTCATTTTATCATAGTCAATCAAAAGCACCCCATAAGAAAAAGAATGCACCATGGTACTCCCCAGAGCTAAGAAAATCACTCCTCCTCCTCAGACAACTAGAAAGACGATGGCGACGATCAAGATCAACCGAAAATCACGATGCATTCAAAACACAATTATCAAGACATCGCTCATCCGTATCTTCCAGTATGAAAAAATATTACGCAGGCAGACTACAGCGCTCCCTCAACAAACCTCACAAGCTCTTCCACATTGTGAAAACCTTAGCAAACGAACCTTCTCAGGGTGCTCCACCCCACCTAGATCCTCAGGAATATGCCAACTACTTACGAAGCAAAAGTAATCAGCCTGATCCAACCTCTATCCCCCCCACTTCAGCCAACACTCCCTACACTGTCCCTCTACCCTCACCTAGCCAACTCTCATGTGAGACTCAACACACTCTTTCATCCTTCACCACCCCAAATGACAGAGTCATTCAAGACACCATCTTAAAAATAAACCCCACAACATCACTTTCCGACACTTGTCCAGCTTCCTGGATAAAGTCACTTCGGGCTGATCTCAGCCCATTTCTAGCTAAAATGATAGATGTATCGTTCTCTACAGGGACATTCCCTCACACTCTGAAGCAGACCTCCATCAGACCTCTCCTAAAAAACAGCAGGTTGGACCCCTCCTTGATGGAATCCTATAGACCCATCTCCAGCATTCCTCTCCTTTCGAAAATCATCGAAAAGATTACTCAACGTCAACTACAAGATTATCTTGACTCCAATGCACCCTTGCACCCATGTCAGCATGGATTTCGTGAATCACATGGTGTGGAAACCCTACTGACTTCCCTGTTCAATACTCTAACCATAGGCCTAAACAACATCAGACAAGGTTTTGCTTTAATCTTCATGGACATTGCCGCGGCGTTTGATACTGTTGATCATGATGTTCTCCTATCACGTCTTAGAGAGAAGGGAGTTCATGGATCAGCCCTCTCTTGGTGTTCTTCATACCTCAGAGACCGTTGGCAACATGTTCGTTCTGGATCTTCAACCTCTGACCCCTTCCAGCAAACCAAAGGTGTCCCACAAGGTTCCTCCCTCTCCGCCTTACTTTTCAACGTTTATATGCAGCCTATCTGTGACCTCATCCACTCTTTTAACATCAACTGCCTGGTCTATGCTGATGATGTCCTTATGTATATGCCATTCTCAACAGAACTCCTTGACCTCTCCCCACTAATCAAGTGCTTTGACGCGGTCACAGACTGGTTAAAATCACAAATGCTTAAGATAAATTTTAAAAAGACAGAAGTCCTCTTCGTGACCAGAAACCCTGCATTCACCTCACCAGGGTCCATCAAGGTGCGTGACGCCGAGCTCCTCTGCAAGACTACAGTTAGATACCTAGGGGTTACGCTCGACCAACATCTCAATATGAAGGCTCATATCAGCAACGTAGCGAAATCTGTCTATCATAAAATCCGGACCCTTCGTCATTTGCGTCAACTGCTAGAACCAGATGACTTTCGATCAGTCTTTCAGGCCTTAATAATGCCCCACCTGGACTACGCCAATGCTATCCTACATGGCCTACCAATGAGCACGATCAACCCCTTACAATTGGCCATGAACTCAGCTGCAAGAGTCCTTTATGGAGCCTCCAAGAGAACCCACATCACTCCTATACTGAAACAGCTACATTGGCTTCCTATGCAGTCCAGGATCTCTTTTAAGATCCTAACTATGACTCACAAAGCAATCAATAACAACTCTGCATCTTCTATCACCGACCTGATTTCAATTACACCCCCTAATCGAGCAAAGAGATCAACTGCCTCCAACTCCCTTGTACTACCTAAGGCAATCACGAAGTGCTCTCAAGTCACCAGATCCAGAGCCTTCTCTTACTTTGCACCATCATGTTGGAATGCCCTACCAACAGGCATCAGAACCATCAGTGACCTCTCCCAATTCAGGAAGGCACTGAAGCATCACCTGTTCTTGCAGCACTACGATGTTTCAGACACCTTCTCATACCAACCTACCTCTACACCCCAGGCCAACACATTAAACTCATGCACTCCATAATCTTAACGCGCAGAGCTGCAATCTCACTTTGCTTCTCCTCTCATCAAGAAACATTAGCTGCATTTAGCTGCTTTGTACATAGTTGCTTTTTGTACATAGTTTTATTATGTTCTCTGTTTATGAAACCTGTTTAATGTATACCCAGTTCATTGTCCTGTTCATTGTAAGCACTGATCAATTTTTGTGACGTGTAGTTTCTGTTCATTGTAAACCGCACTGATGTCAAATAGCGCGGTATAAAAGAAACTGTAAATAAATAAAAATAAATAAATAAATAGTCTCCTTTTTGAAAATTAAATGCTAGTGCAGTGGATTTCCTTGTTATCCTCCTAACCAAGCAGGTACAAAGACTGGCGACAATTAGGTTCAAAATAAATCCTTTAATAGGCCCTAACGCGTTTCAGCTAAAAAGCATTCTTCAGGGGGGTCTTAAAAAGAGGAACACACTTCAAAACACAATAATAAAATATGATAAGACATTAATATTCAAAAAAATATAAAATATAATAAAACAATATATAAATACAAATTGCCAAATAAAACATATAGAATATGTAGACCCTAATAGACAAATATGAGTACATGAATAAACCGTCAAAAAACTTTAAGAAGTGAAAATGTAAATGTAGCTAAAAACATAAATATGATAAAAACATGTAAAACTATGAAAGATAAAAGAAGGAGAGAAGATGAGGAGGACAAGGAATACCTTAATTTTTTTGCGTAGTGCAATGCAAGTAAAACACTAAAAAATAAAACAAATAAATAAATCAGATATTAAGACAATAAATAAGACATTTAAATATTAAGACCAGCTGTAAAGGCATAAGAATAAAATACCATAAAGAATTTTGAATATTCTTTATGGTATTTTATTTGTTTTGAAGTGTGTTCCTCTTTTTAAGACCCCCTGAAGAAGGCTTTTTAGCCGAAACACGTCGGGGCCTATTAAAGGATTTATTTTGAACCTAATTGTCGCCAGTCTTTGTAACTGCTTGGTTGGTTTGACACACAGTGTGCAGGTACCTGTTGCTCTCCTTGCTACCACTTGTTATCCTCCTGCCATTTATTAAATCAAATGTGATAATATTATGACGCTATTGCCAAGCGGCCACAACACTGTTACTTCTAGCACTAGATCCTGTGATCCACTAAGAACTAGATCTACAACAGCTTTCCCTTGAGTTGGTTCCTGAACCAGTTGCTCCTTGAAGCAGTCATTTATTTCATCTAGAAACTTTATCTCCCTAGCATGGCATGTTGTAACATTGACCTAGTCAATACTGGGGCAATTGAAATCTCCCATTATTACTGTGTTGTAAACTTTGCAAGCTTCCCTAATTTATTTTAGTATTTCACCATCTGTCTGTTCTTTCTGGCCATGTGGGTAGAAGTACACCATTCCTTCCCCTTTTTTATATGGACCTTCTAGCCATAAAAATTCTACAATGTACTTTATTCCCTGCAAAATCTTTATCCTGTTTGATGCAATGCCCTTTATAACATATAGCACCACCTTTCCATCTATGTGATCTACCCTATCATTGCGATGTAGTTTGTAGCCTGATATCACAGTGTCCCACTGGTTGTCCTCCTTCCACCAGATCTCTGAGATGCCAATTATATCTAATTTTTCATTCGGTGCTATATATTCTAATTCTCCCATCTTATTTTTTAGACTTCAAGAATTTGCATACAAGCATTTCAAAATTTGGGTTTTGTTCATATTAACAGTCTGTTTATCGGATGATAGGGATAATTTGGAATCTTTCAACTTGGTCTGGTTTTTACTTAAAGGGATCTGGGTTACTTTTGTCTTTATTGGAACCTCTCTACTGATATGCCCTAACTTCAATCTTCTGCTAGTATCCTTCAAGGATACAATGTTCCGAACCATGCGCTGTTGTGAGATTGTCGGCTTTCCCCCATTTTTTAGTTTAAAAGCTGCTTTATCTCCTTAATGCCAGTAGCAGGATTCCACCTTGGTTAAAGTGGAGCCTGTCCTTTCAGAACACCCCCCCCCCCCTTTCCCAGAATGTTGCCAAGCTCCTGAAAAATTCCTTGCACCATCATCTCATACACACATTGAGACTCTGGTGCTCTGCCTGCCTCTTGGTTCATTATCAACTCCTTCTGTCCAGACTCAAAGACCTCGGTATCTTACGTACTGTTTTTTATGCCACTGCTTGAAAACTGTACTTTTAAGGTTATGTTCAACAGATCCACAATCAACCTTCTGCCTCTAGCTTCCGGAATCCCACAAGGCTCCCTTCTGTCACACTTTTCAACATTTATCTCAGTCCTCTGGCAACTCTTTTCTAAGAAGAGGGTATTTTTGGATTCTGTTATGTTATTGACATACAGATTTTTACATAGTAACATAGTAAATGACAGCAGATAAATACCAGCATGGTCCATCTAGTCTGCCCAGCAAGATGGCAGGAGTAGGTGCACCTGTCGCTCTGTGCAGGCCACCCCTCCCCATGACTTTGTTTAGGGGTGGACCCACCACTCCATGTAGGACACCCCTATTTGTTGAGAAGTTAGATGGTTCCGTTTATTTTGTGTTTATCCTGTTGCTGTAAATAGATCCGCTGTGCTTGTCTCATGCTGTTTTGAATTCCGTCACCATGTTTGCCCCTACCACTTCCATCGGGAGGGCATTCCAAGCATCCACCACCCTTTCAGTGAAAAAATATTTCCTGACATTGCCTTTCAATTTACCACCTTGCAGCTTCATGTTATGCCCTCTAGTTTTGCAGCTTCCCCGTCTTTGGAAGAAGTTTGTTTGTTCATCGTTCCTCTTTAAGTATTTAAAGGTCTGAATCATATCTCCCTTATCCCTCCTCTCCTCCAGTTACAAATCTCCTGTCTTGTCTCAGCTCTCATCTTAGTGCAATCAATGACTGGGTTTCAACTCATCAATTAAAATTTAAAAAACTCAAAAACTGAGGTAATGTGGATCACTGGACTTTCCTTATCCCCATTAACGACTTCAGTACTAGATAACTATACCACAATCGCAGTAAAAGTCATGAAATTCTTGGGCTGCACCATTAATTCAGAATTAACTTTTGCACTTCATATTTCTACAGTTGTAACGTCATCTTTTCTTGTTCACAGCAAATTGCTCTTGATTTAAAGATATTTCACCTATGAATTGCTTTATATTCTGATTTTAACATTAATAATATCATTAATTGACTATTGCCAGGGGTGGCTCAAGGAGGGTGCGGGGCCATGTGCGGAGACTCAGTGCGGGGCTTCATTTGCATAAGATGCCTCATTTGCATAAATATTTGCATAATGTTACCATACACTAACTTTTAGTAAACATGCCTCTTAATCAGGGCCGGATTTACCTATACGCCATCTACGCCGTGGCGTAGGGCCCACAGCTGACAAGGGCCCACAAAAATTGAAAATTCTTAAAATTAAATTTTAAAAAAAAACGCTGGCTGCTGCCGCGGCAGCATGGACTGTCCCGCGGGGCCCCCTCTGCTGCCGCGGCAGCATGGACTGTCCCACGGGGCCCCCCTCCTCCGTGCCGGCTTTGAGAGGCGCGAAGGGAGAGTGTCTCCCTCTCCCTCTCCATCTCAGTTACTTGAAGTGAAAGTTCAGGGTCCTTAACCTCCCAAGGGTCAATGGCAGCTTCGGGATCTGGAATTTAGGAATGAGGGGAAACCAGACGGGACTAACATCCGCATATAAAGTGCTAATCTCCAAGAAGATGAAGATGTGTCCCCTCCATGTCCAGCCCCCCTTCAATGAGATATCAGCCTACTGCTCAGACATTAGGGGGCCGCCTTTCCATGACAAGGCTTTAATCGCTGCTCTCCAGATGTTTCCAGTCCTGCAGGTCTGCACCGGCTTCTCCAGGGTCATAAAGCTCCTCATATTGTTTGCACTTCCAGGTCAGAGATGGCTTCAGTTTTGGGGGGTATGATCTGTGCAGCCGCAAGGGGCACCGAGCAAAAGAGGGCACTGCCATGTCAACATGCCCTGCTCTTCAGAGTTTCCATATTGTGTGGGCAGAGGTAGAGAGAGCAGGGATAAAAACACTGTGCCAGAGGGTGGGTAGAAAAAAGGAAGAGTGTTTGCTGGAGTTGGTACTACCAAGGGCCCAGGGTGCCAGTTAGCCAAGGGCTGGTCCTGTTCAGGCTGTGGTGTACCCAACTTTGCCACAGTGACTTCAGAAAGAAAGGAATACAGGTGAAAGCAGGAGGCTTTACAGCCAAAAGACCTCCGTCCCCCCAAATGTCTACTGAAAATAGCGTTTGGCGTCTTTAAGTTCCAAATATGAAATGCAGTCGAGCTGTCAGAGGCGGAATAGTGTCTCTCCTTCGTTAATACGTACAGCATTGAAAAGCTTAGCAGACAATTTTCAAAGGCTTTATGTGGATAGCCTAAATTTCTATCTGGATAAGTCTGGCTGAAAATCTCCGTTATCCGGATGGTGACTGCTCAATATGGAGCTATGGGCTTAACAGAGACGCGAGGGAGACACTCTCCCTTCGCGCCTCTCAAAGCCGGCACGGAGGGAGGGAGGGACGGATTCAGCCGGGTGGAGGGGGCCCCGCGGGACAGTCCATGCTGCAGCAGCCAGCGTTTAATTTTATTATTAAATTTTACTTGAGCCGATGGGGGTAGGACTGGTAATGGGCTGGGGGGGTTAAGACTGGAGGTGGGCTGATGGGGTTAGGACTGGTAATGGGCTGTGGGCTGGGGGGGTTAGAACTGGTAATGGGCTATGGGGGGGTTAAGACTGGTAATGGGCTGTGGGCTGATGGGGGCTGTCTGGTAATAGGCTATGGGGGGGCTAGGACTGGAAATGGGCTGGGGGGTTAAGACTGGAGGTGGGCTGATGGGGTTAGGACTGGTAATGGGCTGTGGGCGGTTGGGAGGGGGAATGGACTGGTAATGGGCTATGGGGGGGGGGCTAACACTGGAGGTGGGCTGATGGGGTTAGGACTGGTAATGGGCTGTGGGCTGATGGGGGGTTAGGACTGGTAATGGGCTATGGGGGGGATAGTAATCATAATAGCCTATGGGGGGGCTAGGACAGGAAATGGGCTGATGGGGAGGGGTAAGGATATGAGGTGGGCTGATGGAGGTAGGACTGGTAATGGGCTGTGGGCTGATGGGGGGGGTTAGGAATGGCAATGGGCTATGGGGGGCTGACTGGAAATGGGTTGATGGGGTTAGGACTGGAAGTGGGATGATGGGGGGTTAGGACTGGTAATGGGTTATAGGGGGGCTTAAACTGAAAATGGGGTGATGGGGGGTTAGGACTGGAAGTGGGTTGATGGGGGGGCTAGGACTGGTATTGGGTTGGGGGGTTGCTAGGACTGGAAATGGGCTGATGCAGGGACTAGAAGGGAATGGATGCTGGGTGAGGCTGGAACTAGAAGGGAGCTGATGTTGGGGGAGGATTAGAATGGGATGGGGCTGGAAGAGTAAAATGGAGAAGGGAAAAATATTTTGTGTGGGAGGGATAAAAAATCTACAATTGGCCGGGTATTGGGAGAGTAAGTGGGGATTGAGGATGGAGGGGTAAAATTTGAGTGGATGAAATAGGAATGAGGAAAGAGCAAAAGGAGAAAGATTAGTATGTTAAAGCAGATGTAGAGAGAGAATGGAAAAAAAACTAGAAGAGAGAAGAAAGGACAAATGGACAGCAGACGATGGAGAGTTAGCAGAGAAGACACAAAGAAACCAGAAGAAAGTGGCTGGAGCAATTGCAGCTGAAAAAAATGCACAAAAGGTAGAAAAATCTCTCTTTATTTTGAATTTATTAATTGGAATATGTCAGCTCTGGTAAATGTGCATCATTAACGTCTGCGCTTTGTTTAGTACAAGAGCAAATTAATGTATAGTTTTATTTCTACAGTGTTCTACATTCCAAGTTTGGCTTTTGGGATTCCCAGTTTAATTATGACGTCAGGGCCAACAGCGCGCAGCTGATCCGGCGTGCTCGTTTTTATCTTTTCTGGGGGCCCACAATTTTTGTTGGCGTAGGGCCTCACTCAAGGTAAATCCGGCCCTGCTCTTAATGAGTGTATGGATAAAGAAAGACTAAAAGATTTCTACATTACTATAATCCAGTGCCAACCGCCAGGCACATTAGGAAGTACTACAAACGCCGCCCATATAGAACCCATAGCAAACCCGCCATATCCTAACAGCACTACCAGGACTCACAAAGCACCAGACCCTACCTATCAAAAGGCAACACTGAAAATATTAAACCAATACATTTCAGAGAATAACAATACATGACCTACTGGGGAAAGAGAATAAGTGGCAATGTCAAATAGGAATTACATAAACAGAATACCTCAGCTCAGTTACACGTGCAGAACATAGACCGTCACCAAACAAGAAATCACAATGTAGAAACAGGAAGACAATAATTAAACTGGGAACTCCAAAAGCCCAACAACACTGTAGAAATAAAACTATAAATTAATTTCCTCTTGTACTAAACAAAGCACAGACGTTAATGATGCACATTTCCCAGAGCTGACATATTCCAGTTAATAAATTCAAAATAAAGAGATATTTTTCTACCTTTTGTGCATTTTTTTTCAGTTGCAATTGCTCCAGCCACTTTCTTCTGGTTTCTTCGTGTCTTCTGCTAACTCTCCATCGTCTGATGTCCATTTGTCCTTTCTTCTCTCTTCTAGTTTTTTTCCATCCTCTCTCTATATCTGCTTTAACATACTAATCTTTCTCCTTTTGCTCTTTCCTCATTCCTATTTCATCCACTCAAATTTTACCCCTCCATCCTCAATCCCCACTTACTCTCCCAATATCCGGCCAATTGTAGATTTGTCTTCCCTCCCACACAAAATATTTTTTCCCTCTCCATTTCACTCTCCTAGCTCCATCCCATTCTAATCCTCCCCCAACATCAGCTCTTTTTTAGTTCCAGCCCCACCCAGCATCCGCTCCCTTCTAGTCCCTGCATCAGCCCATTTCCAGTCCTAGCCCCCCATCAACCCATTTCCAATCCTATCCTAGCCCCACCATCAGCCCATTTCCAGTCCTAGCTCCCCCGTCCATCTCCAGTCCTATCCGAGTCCCTCCATCAGCTCATTTCCAATCCCAGCCCCCCATCAGCCCATTTCTAGTGCTTTCCTAGCCCCACCATCAGCCCATGTCAAATCCTAGCTCCCCTCCACTCAGCCCATTTCCAATCCAAGCCCCCCATGAGCCTACTTCCAGTTCTAGCCCCTCCATGAGTCCATTTCAATTCAAGTCCCCACTACAGCCCATTTCCAATCTTAGCACCCCCCAACAGCCCATTTCCAAACCTATCCTAGCCCCTCCATCAGCCCATTTCCTGTCCTAGCCCCCCCCCCACTCAGCCCATTTCCAGTCCTAGCTCCCCTCCCCATCAGCTATTTGCAGTTTAAGCCCTCCCTTCCACTAGGCCATTTCCATTCCAAGCTCCTGTCCCCATCAGCTATTTGCAGTTCAAGCCCCCTTCCACTCAGCCCATTTCCAGTCCTAGCCCCCCCCCCATATCCCATTACCAGTCCTAGCCCCCACATAGCTCATTACCAGTCCTAAGCCCCCCCCCCCGACAACCCATTACCAGTCCTAAGCCCCCCATCAGCCCACTTCCAGTCCTAACCCCCCATCACCCCATTATCAGTCTTACCCCCCCCCCAGACCATTACCAGTCCTACCCCCCATCAGCCCACTTCCAGTCCTAACCCCCCATCAGCCCATTTCCAGTCTTAGCCTCCCCCATAGCCCATTACCAGTCCTAACGCCCCCCATCAGCCCATTTCCAGTCCTAGCCCCCCATAGCCCATTACCAGTCCAAAGCCCCCCCATCAGCCCACTTCCAGTCCTAACCCCCATCACCCCATTTTCAGTCTTAGCCCCCCCATAGCCCATTACCAATCCTAACCCCCATCAGCCCACTTCCAGTCCTACCCCCCCATCAGCCCATTTCCAGTCTTAGCCCCCCGCCCCATAGCCCATTACCAGTCCTAACCCCCCATCAGCCCACGTCCAGTCCTAACCCCCCATCAGCCCATTTCCAGTCCTAGCCCCCCCCATAGCCCATTACCTGTCCTAACCCCCCCCCATAGCCCATTACCAGTCCTAGCCCCCCCATCAGCCCACTTACAGTCTTAGCCCCCCATAGCCCATTACCTGTCCTAAACCCCCCCCCCCCCCCCATAGCCCATTTCCAGTCCTAACCCCCTCCCTCCCCCCCCCCCATCAGCCCAGCTAGATTAAAAAAAACACAAACCGGCTGCTGCTGCCGCCGTGGCAGCGGAAGAATCGAGCACCCCGCGGGGGCCCCCCCTGCCCTGCAGAGTCCTCCTTTCAGCATCAGCTCCCAAAGTGCAGGATTTTCAGAGCCGCGAAGGGAGAACTTCTCCTCTCACAGCTCTGTTAATCCCGCCGCGGGGCTGATGGGATTGATCAAAATGGGGTGATTTCCCATCAGCCCCGCGGCGGGATTAACAGAGCCGCGAGAGGAGAAGCTCTCCCTTTGCGGCTCTAGCAGCCGACACTGAGGGAGTTGATGCTGAAAGGAGGATTCTACAGTGCAGGGGGGGCCCCGCGGGGCGCTCGATTCTGCCGCTGCCACGGCGGCAGCAGCAGCAGCAGCCGATTTGTGGGGTTTTTTTTTTTAATATACTTTATTTATAGTCCACCAACAAACAACAACAAACACTAAACAAACATCTCCAAGGGGGGGTGTACTCTTATCCCCTCCCGGAGCCAGCACAAAGAGAAAACAGGTGGATTATTACATTTTTATCCCGTTCCCCCACCCCCAACCCTCCCACCCTCCCCCCCTACCCTCCTTCCCTCCTCCCACCCCACACTCCCCTACCTATTCTATAAGATCATATAGTGGCAGCTACTTCTACTCTACTCCATACTCCCCCACTGACATCGCCACACTCAACTGCCTACTTGTAGAATCTCATTACGACAATGAGCCCCTAACTGTTGGATATAAGGTTCCCATACCAGCATAAACGCTGACCAACGCTTGACACTGCCCCGTGCTATCCATCGCTCTGATAACATCAGTTGATGAAAACAATTCCGCCATTCGCCAAAGGTAGGCGACTGGTGTTCTCTCCATAACTGGAGAATCGGCCCTTTCTCCACCAGACAGGCTTTCCGCATTAGCAAACATTCCCCTGTCTTTGCAGGACAGGAGGGATCAATCCGATCTAACACCACAAAGGAGCCAGACCATCTCAGTCTCTGCTGCAACAATCCACTGAGAAAGGTACATATCTTAGTCCAATAAGATCTCAGTCCCCTACATCCCCACCCCATGTGCAGCAAGGTTGCCAAAGGCTCCGCACAGCACGGACAGCGGCCATCAGTCGTTAACCAACTATGCAGTGCTCTCCGTGGCGAGAAATGGGCCCTAGTTACGCACTTAAATTGAATCTCTCTCCAACGTGACCCCTGCGCCACTCTCACTATCCGTCGCAGGGCCTTACAAACCGACCCCGGGAGCACTTCCCCACCCAATTCCACTTCCCAGGCCGCCTCTAACCCGCTGATAGTCAGGAACCGCCCGAAAGCGATCTAGTCGGAGCTTCAAGCCGGAAATCGACGGTGGACTGTCTTCCCCTAACCCAAAAAATTCCAATATCTGTGCTGACTGTTCGATTTGCAACGCCGCTTGTGACAAGGAAGACACATAATGAGAGATCTGCATATAGGCAAAGCAATGTCTAGTAGGCAAGTCAAATTCTCGACTTAATGTCAGAAATGATTTGCATCGTCCTGACGGGTCCACCAGATGCCCTACATTCCGTATACCGCGGGACCTCCAATCCCGAAACGTCGCCATCTCCGATCCAGGAAGGAAGTTAACATTCCCTTGTAATGGCAACCAGCTAGAGATACTCCATGGTTCGTTCCAATATGTATTAAGTTGTTTCCAGGTTCTCTTAGCCGAATCAATCAACTCACAATGCACTACATTACTTGGAAGGTCCCGATTCGCCCCATGCAAAACCCCTAGCAGCGTTAGCGGGGCCACTAGGCACTCCTCCAAAGCCCTAGGCGTGTATGTGTCTGTCCCTCCCAACCAATCCCCAATGTGTCTAGCCTGACAGGCCAGGGCATACATCCTCAAATCCGGCAGTCCCATCCCCCCCTCCCGCCATTTCCCCAACAACCGAACCCACAGAATATGCGCCCTGTTCCCCTTCCACAAGAATGTTTTAAGAGAAGCTTCCAACCAACACATATCTCGACGTAACAGCCAAACCGGCAAAGTCTGTAACCAATACAAAATCCGTGGCAGAATAACCATTTTTACTACCGCTATTCTTCCTGATAGGGATAGCGGAAGAGGCTCCCATGCCTTCAACTGAGTTTGCAGGCGGCGTAGGGTACATTCCAGATTCCGCACATACATCGCATGGGGCTGTCTAGTCAACACTATGCCAAGATAGATAAAATCCTCAGCCGCCCATCTGAGAGGGAACACCCCCTCCCAAGATCCTCGTAGATGCCCCGAAATATCCAAAGCCTCCGATTTGTCTTTATTAATACGTAGTCCTGCGAAACTACCAAATTCCGTCAACAGCTGCTGCAATGAGCGACCCGGGGAAACCAAGTGCACCAGAAGATCATCCGCGAAGGCCGAGAGTTTAAACTCCCGCGATCCCATCCTCACTCCCTGAATCTCGCGTGAGGCCTCGATGGTCCATATCAGGGGGTCAAGCAAGAGAACAAACAATAGAGGAGAGAGAGGACAGCCCTGTCGCGTGCCCCATTCCAAAAATAAAGCCTCTGAAAGCACCCCGTTACACAGTACTCCCGCCGTCAGTTGTGCATACACACTTTCCACCATTTTGCAGAAAGCTGCACCTAAGTCATAATGCGGCAGAAGACACCATAAGTATTGCCAGTTCACCCTATCAAAGGCTTTCTCTGCATCGAAGCTGACAAGCAGCGAAGGCAGCTGTCGGGTATGCACCCACTCCAATGATGCCAGAATCTTACGGAGGTTCCAAACCGCATAGCGCCCCTTGACAAAACCCACCTGTGAGTCATGCACTAAGGGGCATGTTTACTAAACATTCCTAACGTGCGGGGCCGTGCTAGTGTGCCTGTGCCATATAAGGAGTGGGCGGTTCAGGCAGAAAATAGAAAAAAAACGGTAGTAAGCAACCGGACGTGTGTGCGTCGCGCTAATGTGCGGGGGTCGACATTAGCGCGTGGAAAGGCAAAGTGGCGCGCTGCTGAATATACAAAACAACAGAGCCGTGGTACAACGGTGAAGACACTGACCAATGGTGCAGGGGCCATGGGTTCAATCCCCCAGTGTGCACAACGACAAAGGTCAGCTGAGGCAGTAACTGTAATGATTAACATTGTTTTAGGAGGCAAATTAATTTGGAACGGCATAAGGCGGCGCACAGTTATTTTTGGGCGGCAGAAGGCGGCGCACTGGTCCCCTTGGGCGGCAGAAGGCGGCGCGCTGATAGGCACAAGGCGGCGCGCTGATGCACGAGCACAGGAACAGAGCCACAGCACAATGGTTAAAACACTGACCAATGGTGCAGGGATCAGGGGTTCAACTCCTCACAATGCCCAGTGAAAAATGCCCGCTGAGACAGTATGTATTATGTTGTGGAGTGCTGTAGGAGGCTGTATAATTTTATTTTGTTATCACTACTAGCAAACGCACTCTCCCAGCATGTTAACATACGGCGGCCCATAAGGCACATGTTACAGTGCACTGTTCGCCAAGGCACCCTTGAATGACCCCTATAGGGCAGCATGTATGTTGCGACACAGGATAATGTATAGTGCACCCTATAGGGATGGCAACCATAAGGTGGCCTACAGGGCGCCCTATGAAGCACCCTCAGAGGCACCTAATGGGTATAGTAAGCTGAGGGTGGTCTTGCCGGCATAGACATATGTACAGTAAATAAAAATAAAGCTGTGGACAGCCCTACCAAAGGGCCCCACTGTGGGTTTGAACCCATGACCTCTGGCTGCACAGGCAGTGATGTAACCATTGCGCTACAGCTCCATAGCTGTAAGCAGGCCCCTGGCTGGCTGCAGATAGCCTACACGTCACCTCACAGACAGTCTGCTGGTGTCAACAGGATAGGGTTAGGCCACCCGTACCCATGATGCACTGCACATGCAAATTAGCTGTCCGCAGATGGACACAAGATGGGGAATGCACCCCCACAGCACCTCGGCCCTGTTGGGGGAAGTGACCGGGTGCACCCACACAGCACCTTGGCCTAGTAGGGGGCACTGACCGGGTGTTTTACTGGCACAGAGTAGCCACACACCGTTACATCGTGCGGGTACTGTGCTCACCCTGAGTGTGCAATGAGGTGGCCAGGACCAGGTCAACAACACCTGCCATGGCTGATGGAGGCCAAGCGGGCGTTCCAAAGCAGTGTTAATGTGTAAGATAGCTAGTTTCTGCACAAACACCATGGATATCCCTGTCTGCCGCCATCAGGCACCCCCCCAAACATGGTCCCCATCAAGGGAGCCACACTCTACCTCCCTGCAAAGGTGGCAGTAGAGGGCAATATCAACCCCAGTCCTGCTGAGGACCACCACCCCCCCCAGGCAGGCAGCTCCATACACAGCCATAACACAATAGCAGACAGACATAAGCCCAGGGTATGATAAGCTGCACTCCACCACCAGATATTCCCCTGCAGCAAGCCAACAGCCACTGCACCCTGCAAGACATTATAGCAAGACATTATAGCAAGACATTTACCAGCTACAAACAGTCTGCTGGTTAGTCCATAGTGCATGCACCCAGAACTGGGCTGTCTGCATACACAGCAAGCAGATAGATCAGTGACTGGGCCCCAAAGAGAAACCCATATCTATCACATGAGAGAACTACTATACAGCACTATGGGGAGGGCCTAGCCATGCTGTGGTCACTGCACAGTCAGGGTGAGCGTGATCCCCCAGAAGGACATGCTTTGGCCACCCTGTCTGTGTAGGTGGTGGCCGGACACTACAATATCCCAGCCAATGTCCCTGCCAGGGCCCTATGCCCAGTGCAGATGCATCCTGGCCACGCCACCCTGCCCTGGCTATACCCATGGTACCTTGCACCTCATTATGCACATTGACTGGCCAATACTGGCAACAGTGCTGGCAGTGCAGGCTGTTGAAGGGGCATGCAGCCAACACCCACTGTATAGACCAGGGGTCTCAAACTCAAATTGCTTTGAGGGCCAAATGAGGACTTGTAGAGTAACCCGGGGGCCGCACAAGACGCAGGCCTCATTTGCATAAGGGCATCATTTGCATAAATATTTGCATAATGTTACCATACATTAACTTTTAGTAAACATGCCTCTTAATGAGTGTATGGATAAAGAAAGACTAAAAGATTTCTACATTACTATAAACCAGTGCCAACCGCCAGGCACATTAGGAACTACTAGAAACACTGCCCATTTAGAACCCATAGCAAACCTGCCGTGTCCTAACAGCACTACCAGGACTCACAAAGCACCATACCCTAACTATCAAAAGGCAACACTGCAAATATTAAATCAATACATTTCAGAGAATAGTCACGGCTTGTCTCTTGGCTGTTAGGCTCCAAATGGAAGCGATAGCTTAATCTAGGAAAGCATCTGTAATTCTCCTTTCAGCCAAGGGCGACAGAAAATGCAAATCATCCTCCCCCCAAAGAAGAGAGAAACAAATTTCACAGCCTCTCTCATAACAATACACGAGCTTTTGGAAAACCAAATAAGTCTGTCGGAGCTCGTCTGATAAATATACCTGTTTTGCTGGCAAAGGAAAGCCTACCATTTTCCCGGCTTCAGGCTCGCGGCTCCCACTGATTGCAGCCTCGTTTCCGGATTCCGGGTCTGCTGGTGACGTCACTGGGAGGGGACAGACTCTCAGCCAACCAGTCTGGCCACTCTCTGCTCAGCTGATCTGTATGAGCCGGGTCAGGAAAGAAGCGCTAACGCGGAGAAGCGTGGTCTCGCGATCAATCGCTATCTGGTCTGCTGATCAGGCTTGTGGTGGCTGTAGTAGACAGAGGCTGCAGAAGCCGGTTTTTTTTTTTTTCTGTGCATCGCGGGCCGCACAAAGGTCTCTCGCGGGCCGCATGCGGCCCGCGGGCCGCGTGTTTGAGACCCCTGGTATAGACAGACACACACTTCCACACCTCTGCCATCATGGTGCTACGATTGAGGGGGTAAGTAGCCTTGCCCACCAAACCAGTCCTGAGCACGGCAAGGCATGGATATGGTACGCATTACAGCTGGTGGTCACTCCCCAGGGTGGTAAGCACCGTCAGAGGCCAGGCCTGGAGCATGCCCCACAAACACCTAACAGATTGTTTGGATGGGGTCAACTAGCAGTATGTACGTAACGTATGGATAACTGCCTGCCTGTGCTCCTAGCAAACGTCTCCGAGCTGTGTACCGTATACCTCAGGTGTAGGGTGACATTGGTAAGTTATGCAAGTGCTCGTTTTGGGTGCTGCATGCACGGTCCAATGTTCTGCCTTTCCAGGAGACATTGGCCAATGGGGCCTGTGGGTGTGGGTGTGTCTGCCCTTGATGGCTGCTGCTTTACGGCACAGATTCCCAACTCCAGTCCAGGTTTGCATCACACTGTTCGGGTTTTCCTGCTATCCCTCATGAATATGCATGGGCTACATCTACATGCCATGGGGGTGGTGCATAGATATACAGCACAGGCATTTGTATGAGTGTCAGCATGGAACCTGACTGGTGTGTGGCCCACCAGGACTGCATTTGGGTGATTCTGCTCTAGGTACTGCCCCTGTTTTGGTGTCTGTGCTCAGTGGGGTAAAAGATAGATGTCTTACCATTGCATATGTCCCCACCATGAAAGGTGTGTCCTTACTATCACTGTTTAGTTGTGGGAAAAATATGTGGGCAGGATTGGCAGTAGCCCCAGCTGGGCTTTGAACCTGTGACCTTCTGTTCTTGTATGCACTGTCTGTGTGCACTGCACCACTGTGTAGCCACAGATTGGTTGGATTCCCTGGACTGCCCATGACTGTGGATCCGGCAGGACCTGTCTGTTGCAGTGGACTGTGCCAGCCTGCACATGGCTAGGCCTCTGTCTTCTGTGGTTAGCAGCCACTGCCCCCTGCACCACATGTACTTGTCCGCCAACATGCTGGCATGAACTTCTCTCAGAAAAAGCAGTTGACCTGATTGCAATGTGGCAGTATGGGACTGCATTTGGGGGACTTGGCTGTAGGTAATGCCCATTGTTGTGGTGTGTGTGCGGTGTTGGGTAAAATATGGGTGTTTTCCCCATGCATACAGGGGTGTCTGCGCTATCTTTATTTAGTGGTGGGTAAAATATAGGGACTGGGCTGGCGGGTGCCCCAGCTGGGTTTTGAACCTCTGCCCTCTGGTCCTAGAGGTAATGACTCTGTCCGCTGTACCACACTTTGGCCACAGAGACAGTGCAGCCCCTGGAGGCAGTAAGCCTGGCAGGATGGAGTCACAAACCCTGCTCTACGCAATTCTACTGTGGGCATATGCACCCTGTCTGGTGACAAACGTGCACATAAACCCCGGAAATGACCACGGGAAATGTGGGACAAAATATCACCACGCTGGGCAACAGTGATATTAATGGGCAACCATAGCAAACACTCCCAGGAAAGCTCCAAAACGTGGAAATGTTTTTTGGCAGAGTCTCCTCTCAGTAGACCCTTCCAAAATTCATTTCTTTTTTCTGGAGCTTTGCTGGGTGTGATTTCTGTATTTGCCCATCACTATAACTGTTCCCCAGCTGAATTACTATTTTTAATAGTTCTGTTGTGGTCATTTTCTATTTTTATTTTCACTTTTGTGCTGTGCACATGTATCACACTGCTCACGTTTTGCTGGTTTCCCCGGTTTTCCTGTACATTGCTGACGGAAATGGTTTCTCTTCCCTTTAAATGCTTTCTACCGCGAGTGTTTCACTCGCGGTAGTTTTTACATGCAAATTCGGGCCCGATACTGTGCGGGGAGCCTCTCCCCTCCCACTCTCCACCCATTGACCCGTCCCTCCGCCCCTCCGGAGCCTTCCTCCGCCCTCCTTTCGCCGTTCCACGCCTCTATCGGACATTTGCGGGCCCGCACTTGTACGGGGCCCGTTAGTGAGCCGCGTACCTGTGCGGGGGTGACACGCACGTGTGCGGGGCGTTTAAACGCGTTTCTGCGCGTTTCAGTGCCGCATTGCCGTGCGCTATTTTGCGGCGCGCTATTTTGCGGATTTTAGTAAACATGCCCCTAAGTGTCCTATCACGTCCGCCAATCGCACTGCCAGGATTTTCGCAAGCAGTTTTAAATCAAAATTAAGCAGGGAGATGGGACGGTACGAGGCTGCCATCATCGGGTCCTTACCTGGCTTGGGAATCAGTGTTATATGCGCATGGTTCCGCCCCCATCGAAAGGCCCCTTGTTCCGCTCTCCTACTAAAGACCTCCATCAGCACTGGACTTACATACTCGCTAAGGAGTTTATAAAATTCTGCACCCAGTCCATCCAGTCCCAGTGTTTTGTAGCAGCTGGCTGTGGAGATTACTAATTGTATCTCCTGAGGGGTGATAGGTTGTTCCAACAACCTCTTCTGTTCCTCAGTAAGCTGGGGCAATTCTAAGTCTTTCAAGTATTCATGCATCTCCGTAGCAGACACAGGCTCCGCCGCATACAACGACTGGAAGAATTTGCAAAAGACCCGAACAGTTCCCACTCTCTCCTTATGCACTCTTCCCTTATCATCTCGGAGTGCCGCCACTAAAGATGAACCCCGCTGGCCCCGCAAACATCTAGCTAACAGCTTCCCCGGCTTGTCCCCATAGCAGTGCAATTGATATCGATAGTAAAGAACCGACTTCTTGGCTCTCTGATGCAAGAGTTCGTTTAGGTCTACCTGAGCTTCCCATAACTTTTTCTTGTTCGCAGCCGTCGGCATATGAGCACATATACGTCGTAGTCTAGTAACCTGTCGCTCAAGAACAATTATTCGCTCCGCGATCCTTCGACATTTCCGGGCTGCAAACCCTATAATATCACCCCGTAACACCACTTTAGCTGTCTCCCAGACTAATTCTGGATCCTCCATATGACACTGATGGTCGCTCGCAAATTCCCTCCACCGCTGTTGTATAAAGTGATGAAACTGCACGTCATGATACAGCCCCAGGGGGATCGTCAAAGCCGCGTCCATGCAGAGTCCCTCCCCCACTGCAACTCTGCCCAGACCATCGCATGGTCTGAGATTTCCAGGGGACCAATCTGTGCATCTCCAGGCCATTATAAAAGCTGGAGTCTAGCGCGTTGGGACCATATAGGTTCCCAACTATCACCGGCTTCCCCTCCAAATGGCCAAATAACAACAGAGATCTCCCATCCTCATCCGCTATTACAGTTCCCACCACAAATTGGACTCGTTTGTGGACCAAGACAGCTACTCCCCCTTTTTTCCCCTTAGCCGGTGAACCCCACACTTGCCCCACCCAGTTCCTACATAGTTTACTATGCTCGTCGGCCGTCTGGTGAGTCTCTTGTAGGAGTGCAATGTCACACTGCTGTCGAGCTAGTGCCTGTAATACTTTATATCGCTTAATAGGGTTCCCCAATCCACATACATTCCAGGTTATTACCTTCAGAGTCACGGGGCAGTGTCAAGGTTCATCCAGGTACCAACTCCTATTCGCATAAGAGGAGCTCCCCCAGCCTGGAACCCCCCTCCATCTCCAATTAGGCAAATATGGCTTTGCCAGCTATAAAAACCCAGAGTGTGAGCTATCCCACCCCTTGCCTTCCCCCCCCCCCCACCCCCCCACCCCTTCTCTTTCCTCCCTCCCCTAATCCTTCTAGTCCACCCAACAGGTCGGACAACCTTCCAATGACAAGCGGGTCTACCCCTTACCCAAGATCCCCTTATTCCTAAGCAGTATCGCCCTAAACCCCTAGATCCCAGACCCTCCAACCTTCAACTACCTTCCCGGGACCCCGTGTAGGTCTACCATTCCCATTCCTATCCTAGGCCACCCCACCATGCCAGCTCCCCTGGGCCTCGGAAGCCAAATCCCTAAGCCCTCCCCTAAATAGCGCACAATGTGGATGTAACCTCCTCATGTGTGACCTAGCCCCTCCTCCCTACGCCCTATAATCAAGGAACCTAACACCCCTTAACCCCTTCCTTAAAGGGGGGTCTGAACCAGGACATTACACGCCCTACTAATACCATAAGTAAAACAGTTGTAGACATTTGCTAGGTATAACATTAATAAACATCACATACTGCACATATCCCTACCCACTCCCCAACACTCGTATAGCTGCTCAGCCTCCCACCTCCCTTCCCCAGAACAAACCACCCTCAACACATTTAACATTAACAGTCCCGAAAAAGCAGGGCACAATATGCTTTGCAGGCTACAGCCTCCTGGCTTTTTCCCCCTTGTGTTTTTTTTTAATCTAGCTGGGCTGATCGCTGATGCAAGATGTTTTTTGCGCGGGGCCCCCTGAAACACGGGGCCCTGTGCAAAAAACATTCTTGCTCAATGGACGGGCCGACCCTGACAATCGCAACAGTATTTTTAATGGTATGCAAACCTCAACAGACTCCATCATCTACAAAATACAGCTATTAAACTTCTCCGCAATGCCTCTAAGTACGATCCTGTTATCCCCTCTGTTCATGAAAAATTACTGGCTTATTGTTGCTTACAGAAAAAAAATTTAAGATACTTATACCTGCTCAAAAGATATACTCTATTCCATCATACCCATCTACATATATAATTCCATACTCCCCCAACCAAGCACAGCGATCTCAGCATGCTTTTCTACTGATTATCCCCACCAAACAAAAGACACACTTAGGGGTATGTTTACTAAACCGTCTTAATGTGCGCTCTGACATGTTAGCACGCGATAAGGTCCCATGCTGTCTCCAATAACTATGGCTGTGCTGCATTTCTATGCACCGCCCCCATGGTATGCAGATGTATCTCATGCATATTCATTAGGGACAGCATGAAAACCCGAACAGGGTTTGGCCCACCAGGACCGGAGTTGGGAACCTCTGCCCTAGAGCAACGGCCAACAGGGGCAGACTCACCCGCACCCACAGGCTCCATCATCCAAAGCCACCTGGAGAGGCAGGATTTTGGGCCCTGTGTGCATCTCCCAGTACTAGCACTTGCATACCTTAGCAATGCCACCCTAAACCTGGGAATATGGTACACATTTATCAAAAGGTTGCTATGATTACTGGGAGATAGCAATTCCTAAGTTAAGCACAATTTGCTGATTGAGCTACATCATAGCAACCTTTCTGATGTCTGTTGAGTGTACTACAGGTCTTGTGTCTGACAGTGTTTACCACCCTGGGGAGTGACTCCTACAGTATTGCGTACCATAGCCATGCCTGCACTGTACCCAGGACTGGTGCAGTGGCCAGGGCTGCCAAACACCTCTATAGTTGCACAATGCTGGCATAGGTGTGGGGAGTGTGTGTCTGTCTATATCCAGTGTGTGGTGGCTGCCAACACCCTCCTCAGCCCACACTGCTAGCACTGTTGCCAGTATTGGCCTGCCAATGTGCATAATGAGGAGCAAGGTACTGTGGGTATAGCCCGGACAGGGTGGCCTGGGCAGGATGCATCTGCACAGGGCATAGGGCACTGGCTGGGACATTGTAGTGCCCGGCCACCACCTGCACAGACAGGGTGGCTACAGTATGTCCTACTGGGAGTTCACTCTCACCCTGACTGAGCAGTGACCATGGCATGGCTAGGTTCCCCCATAATGCTGCATAGTATTTCTCTCAAGTGATATATATATGGGTTCTTCTTTTGGGGGCCTAATCACTGACTTATCTGCTTGGTGGGTGTGCTTACATCCCAGTTTTGGGTGCACACATCTTCTCCAGGAACATGCACTGTGTACTAGCTAGCAGATTGTCTGCAGTTAGCATGTGTATGGCTGGAACACTTTGCAGGGTGCAGTGGCTGGAGACTGTCAGACAGTGGTGGGGGTAGCTGAGTATTTCCAGGCCTACTGTCTGTCTGCTATTGCCTTATGACAGGGTAGGCAATTCTGGTCCTGGAGAGCCGCAATGCTGCAGGTTTTTGGAATAGCCCTAATGAATATGCATGAGATATATTTGCATTAGAGATATCCTGCCAACCTGACTGGTTTGTGGCCCTCCAGGGCTGGATTTGGAGACCCCTGCCTTACACCTCTGTCATTTAAGATTGCGAGTGGACAAGGTGCAGATGTCCAAGACATCAAGAAGGTTAGATAGAATTTGTCACAGTCCTCCTCGCTTCTCACCACCACCAAAAAATTGTCTATTAGACAACTTTTTGGTGGTGGTGAGAATCGAGGAGGAATGTGACACATTCTATATACCCTTTCGATGTCTAGGACATCTGTACCTTGCCCACTCACGATCTTAAATGACAGAGGTGTAAGGCAGGGGTCTCCAAATCCAGCCCTGGAGGGCCACAAACCAGTCAGGTTGGCAGGATATCTCTAATGCAAATATATCTCATGCATATTCATTAGGGCTATTCCGAAAACCGGCAGGGTTGCGGCTCTCCAGGACCGGAATTGCCTACCCCTACCTTATGGAATGCTACAGATCTGCACTGACTGCCCTGCAGCGTATCTGTTTCCCAACAGGATGGGGGTTGTTGGTCCCCTCTACTGCCACCATGGCAGGGTTGTAGAATGTGAATCTGTTGGGGGGAGATCCTGTCCCCCACCCTGATCCCCAAAGAGCAAGTTTGGTGGTACTACATAATCCACCTATGGGTCCAAACACCACCCCCCCTTTGAGTCATGTGGCCATGGCACCCACAGAGGACATGCACTATTCTGGGGCATCATGGAGTGGAGGAGTGGCCTAGTGGTTGGGACGAGGTACTTCAGGGCGGAAGGTTGGGGGTTCAAATCCCACTAGAGAACAGCAACCTTGGGCCAGAAGAACTGGGGTTTCTAAGTCCCACAGATGCTCCTTGTGGTCTTGGGCAAACCACTTAACCCTCCATTAGCCCATGTTCCTTGTAAAATAGTTATCTCCAAGTTATAATGTCCTGTTCAATGTAATTTCAGTTTGTTCAATGTAAACCTCACTGATGCAAAATAGCATGGTGTATAAGAGAATGTAAATAAAATAAATCATAGTCCACAAGGACTAAATATGACTGGGATATGCATATAGGCACAGGTGTGTCTGAAAGAACTACCTATCACACACTGGCACTAATGGGGACCTGCAGCCTAGCCTATCTCAGGGAGGGCAGGTGCTGGGCACCCCACCTCACCCTCAGGGTGAACACAGTACCCGCGCAATGTGACGGTCTGTAGCTACTCTGTGCCAGTAACGCGCACGGTCAGTACCCCCTTCCAGGCCTAGGTACTGGGGGGGAGGTGCATACCCCATCTTGTGATCATCTGTAGACTGCTGCTTTGCATGTGCAGTGCATCATGGGTACGAGTGGCTTAACTCTATCCTGGTAACAACAGCAGACAGTTTGTGTGGTGACCTGCAGTCCTTCTGTGGCCAGCCAGAGGTTTGTTTGTAGCTGTAGCCTACTGCAGTGTTTCCCAACCCAGTCCTACGGGGCACACCGGCCAGTCAGGTTTTCGGGATATCCCTAATGACTATGCATGCGATATATATGCATTAGAGATATCCTGCCAACCTGACTGGTTTCTGGCCCTCTAGGGCTGGATTTGGAGACCCCTGCCTTACACCTCTGTCATTTAAGATTGTGAGTGGGCAAGGTGCAGATGTCCTAAACATCGAAAGGGTATATAGAATGTGACACATTCCTCCTCGATTCTCACCACCACCAAAAGGTTGTCTAATAGACAATATTTTGGTGGTGGTGAGAATCGAGGAGGAATGTGTCACATTCTATATACCCTTTCGATGTCTAGGACATCTGCACCTTGCCCACTCACAATCTTAAATGACAGAGGTGTAAGGCAGGGGTCTCCAAATCCAGCCCTGGAGGGCCACAAACCAGTCAGGTTGGCAGGTTATCTCTAATGCATATATATCTCATGCATAGTCATTAGGGATATCCCGAAAACCTGACTGGCCGGTGTGCCCCGTAGGACTGGGTTGGGAAACACTGTATTAGTGTATGTGTCTCAAATCCTCTCATGTTAAATGTATCCCCCAACTGCTTTGACCCAGTGAAAAGCAGGATATAAATGCAGCTAAATAAATTTTCCACTCCATTTTTGTTTTTATCTATTATATGATAAGGCAGTATATCAAAATAACAATAAACTATAATTTGTTTCTCTTTTGCAGTTGATAAAAAATTGTACAGCATTCTACAGACAACAGAAAATCAGCATAATTTGCAACACTGTGAAACCAGAGGTACGTTTATGGTTTAAGGCAGCAACTTTACCGTATCTGTGGGCCACGAGAAGGTGTGGATTCAGCGTGAAGGGCAGCCAGAAGGGGGGGGCATAGCTTCCAGCGTTTCCTTGCTGTGCCCACCTTCCACCCTAGATCCTGTGAGCAGAATAAAGTGACTGATTGGGCAGCTGCTGCAGCATTTGCTAGTCCTTGCAGGGAGGGGAAAGTGTAGGTGCTGTTAGGAACTCACAGCAAGGAAAAGGTTAGGGGGATTTAAAAGCAGGAAGAAAACAAAAACAGAACGATTAATTTGCTCAATCCCTTCTCTGCCAGTGACTGTGACTGGCAAAGGAAAGAGGGCACCAGATGAGAATCTAGCTAAATGGAGCCCCTTTTCTGCAGGGTCCAGGCAGATGCTATAGAACTACTAGGCAGACGAGGGCGTGCACCAGTCCAAAGAGCTGTTAGCCAGTTTCTCTGAGCTCTCGGACTGTTAAATATCACGGTTCAGACTTGAGAGGAGATTTAAAGCTATGTAGTATCGACTATTTAAGGTTTTGGAACTTGACACACTTATTCACCCTTCTCAATAGCTAGGGGCATGTTTACTAACGTGGTAGATAATGCAAGCTGTCTGATCGTGGTAGCAGTTAATGCAGGGCAACTGCAGATAACGCTGACATTTTCTGCGCCATTTGCATAAAGCGTGTTATCTGCAGGAGTGGGCGGGATTAGGGCAGAGAGCGGGCGTTTCTGCAACGCATGATTACCACAGGCCTCAACAGTATGCAGTAAGCATCGGATTCGCAGACATCATGGGTGCAGCTAACGCCACCTCAATGGGAGGCGTTAGATGCATCCACAGTGCTGCCTGACCGCATTCTCTGCACTTTCGCTGCGATATCTGCTAGGGAAATGCTGTGCACACCTCCAACAGATAGCACACGGCTTTGGCAGCTAACGCGATGCTATATGCAGTCTTTGGGCGCATTATCTGCAAAAGCCTAATGCAGTTTAGTAAGGGCCGGCCCCAGAGTTGGTTTAAGATGTTGTTGCCCAGGGAAAACCCTAAGTCTTAAGCCCACTCTGGCTGTCAGAATCTACTGTTTAGTTTTGAATGCCTTTCTATTTGCCGTCTCCCAGAAGCTACTGTTCTAGGTGACTGCCTAGTTTGTCTGGTGGTTCGACTGACCCTGGATTTAGTAAACATGCCCCCTAGAGTCTAGGCCAGAGATTTGTATTCTGAACCAAGGGTTTACATAAAATTGGGATTCTTGATAAACAACTTTAACTTTGAACAACTTACAATCTTATGGAATAACTGCAATGCAATAAAGAGGTATCTTCCCTTAATATAGAGGAGTAATTTACCCCATTCCTTCCACAATCTTCACTCAAGGGTTTCAGCATGAAATGGCGAGAAAGAGAGAGCAATGAAAGAGGAGAGAGATGGGAGGAGAACATTCACCGAAGGAGGGAAACAAAGAATGTATTTATTTTAGTATTTAACTCACGCCTTTCCAGTAGTATGTAGTTCAAAGCAATTTACAATCAGATACAGTAGGTATTCCTCTTTCTCCAGAGGGCTTACAACCTAAGTTTGTACCTGAGGCAATGGAGGGTTAAGTGACTTGCCCAAGGTCACAAGGAGTGCCAGTGGAATTCGAATCCTGATCTTCTTGGTCACAAGGCGGCTGCTCTAGCCACTAAGCTGAAAAATAACAAGTGGGGAAAGCATGCAGAGCCCAGCTCATGTAATTCTTTCTAACCTCTCTGCATGTGCATGTGAGTGTTTGTATATGTTTTGCCTCTGTGTGTGTCTCTGATCTGGGAGATTAAGGGAGGTGCAGTTAGAATAGAGCAGTGCCCAAACATTCCATTGATTTGGAAAAAATAGTAAAATGATATAAAATGTAATAATATATCTAACTATTGGATGTCACAATCATAGTTCAAAGGATGGATTTTTCATTTTAACTAAAGGGTACTACCGTCCCAAGGCAACATATCTTGCTTTGTTTAACACCACTAGGAGGCTGTATACATAGCAACCAGTAGCAAACTACATTGTTCATTCAGTAGGTGTATCTTGGTGTTATAAGATGCTGTGTTGGATCTGTCCCGTATGTTATTGGAGTGCATGTATTTTTGTCTGATGTATTTTGTTATTTGCCTATGTATGTTTATTGTTCATTGCTCAGATCTGCCTAGACAGATGAGTAGTTTATAAATGAAAATATATAAATGTCACCATAAATAGCAACCATCAATAAAGCTATGATTCAATCACAGTAACATTTACAACAAACAGAATGAAATACACATCTGAATATCTAACAGCTAGCTCAGCAGGGAAAGGGGTGTGTGTGGCAGCACTGAGGGGAAGGGGTGTGGTGAGAAAAGACTGCTTAGCACGCCTCCTGGAATTATTTATAACCCCTCTGGGTGTGTGTATCTCTGTTTTGTGCGTGTATGTGTGTGTATGTCTGCAGGGTTTTCGTGTGTGCCTGTGTTCTGCATGTGTGTGTGCTTGTATTTGTGGGCATGTCTGTGTGAGTGTAACTGTGTTGGCTCTCTACATCTGTGGCTGGGAGGAGAGGGGAGGGGAGAGGACACTTGAAAGGCACAATTCCTTAACTGCTGTTACCATGAATCAATGTTTCTATGCTGCAGCTGCTGGAAACTCTTCTCCCTTAGAAATGCATTGGGTCATTTTTGGGGACACTTAGGGGTGTGTTTCCTAAACCGTCTTAATGTTACCGGTGCTAGTTGCAGCGATAATGTGAAGAATGCCATATAAGGAGTGGGCGTTCCGGTCTTAAGGTAGCAAGAATATGTATCGCGCGATAGTGGGTGCCGTGGCACGTTAACACGCGTTAACCCTAAGTTCATGTCAGAGCAATGTTAACAGCCATAAAGATGTAGCCCACTGGTTACTGCAATGACTGCAGAGGCAGAGATCATGGGTTCAATCCCGCAGTGGTGTTATTTAATAAGGCTGTCTGAGGCATTTTATTTTATTTTAAATTAGTGCTGCCAGCAAAAACACCCTCACAGTGCCGTAACCTAAGGTGCCACACAAGGCACCCCACAGGGCACATTATAAAGTGCCCTGTCCACCAAGGCACCCTATAATGTGCCCTATAGGGCGCTTTATAGGGCGCCTATGAGGCACCCTAGGCTACGGCACTGTGAGGGTGTTCCTGCTTGCAGCACTGATTTAAAATAAAATAAAATGCCTCAGATAGCCTTATTAAATAACACCACTGTGGGATCAAACCCATAACCTCTGCCTCCACAGTCATTGAAGCAACCAGTGGGCTACATTTCTATAGTGTCTAATACACTGCTGGCTGGCTACAGAAGGACTGCAGGTCACCACATAAACTGTCTGCTGTGGTTACCAGGATAGGGTAAACCCACCAGTACCCATGATGCACTGCACATGCAGAACAGCAGTCTACATCTGATCACAGGATGGAGTATGCGTCTCCACAGCACCTCAGCCAGGTAGTGGGAACTGAACGTGTGGGTTACTGGCACAGAGCAGCTAAAGACCGTGACATTGTGTGGTTCCTGTGCTCACCCTGAGGGTGAGGTGGGGGGCCCAGCACCAGGTCAGCAGCACCTGGCATAGCTGAGACAGGTTGCGCTGCAGGTCCCCATCAGTGCCAGTGTGTGATGGGTAGTCCCTGCAGACACACCTAGGATACACCTGTGTCCATCTGTATTTCCCAGTCACATCTAGGCTTTGTGGACTATGATGCACCCAGAATAGTGCATACCCTGTGTGGGTACCATGATCACATGTTATAAGTGAAGGGTGGTGTTTGGACCCCAAAGTGGATTATGTAGCACCACCCAACCCGGGTGAGGTACAATGGTGGCAGTAGAGGGGAATGGGCACACCTACAGGGCAGTCAATTCTCTGTACCCATCACATAGAGCAGTAGGCCTGGAACAGCTCAGCTACCCCCCACCCCTATCTGATATTCACCAGCAGAGGGCACAGTCAGTCTACATCCACTGCACCATGCAAGGTGCTCCAGCCATACACGTGCTAACTGCAGACAGTCTGGTAGCTAGCACATAGTGCATGTTCCTGGAGAAACTGTGTGCACCCAAAACTGGGATGTGAGCGCACACACACACCAAACAGGTATGTCAGTGATTGAGCCCCAGAAAAAAGAACCCAGAAATATCACTTGAGAAAAATACTATATAGCACTATGGGGGAACTTAGCCATGCCATGGTCACTGCTCAGTTAGGGTGAGAGTGACCCCCCCCCCCCAGCATCACATGCTGTGGCCATCTTGTCCATGCAGGTGGTGGCCGGGCACTACAATGTCCCAGCCATTGCCCTATGCCCTGTGCAGATGCTTCCTGCCCAGGCCACCCTGTCCGGCCCATACCCACAGTACCCTGCTCTTCATTATGCACATTGGCAGGCTAACACTGGAAACAGTGCAAGCATTGTGGGCTCCGGAAGGTGTAGGCAGCCACATAACACTGGATAAACATACGCACACTCCCACACCTATTTCAGCATTGGGCAAATAAAGAGGTTGTTGGCAGCCCTGTCTGCCACACCAGTCCTGGGCACAGTGCAGGCATTGCTATGGTACTCAATACTGTTAGGGTCACTCCCCGGGGTGTTGAACACTGTCAGAACCAAAACCTGAAACACACTCCACAGATAGCAGAAAGTTTGCTATGATGGATCTCTGTCAACCAATTGTGTTTAACTTAGGATTTTTTATCCGACATTAATCATAGCAACCTTTTGATATATGTGGAAAGTGTTCCCAAGTTTCGGACAGCATTGCTAAGGTATGCAGGTGCTAGTATTGGGAGATGCTGCTCCGCGCAGGGCCCAACAGCCTGACTCTCCTTGAGGCGTTGGATAGTGGAGCCTGTGGGTGTGAGTGTTTGTGCCGCTGCTCTAGGGCAGGTTCCCAACTCCGGTCCGGGTGGGCCAAACACGGTTCAGGTCTTCATGCTGTCTCTAATGAATATGCATGGATACATTTGCATACAATGGGGGCAGTGCATGTAAATACATCTCATGCATATTTATTAGGGACATCCTGACAACCTGAATGGTGTTTGGCCCTCCAGGACTGGAGTTGGGAAACTCTGCTCTAGGGATTGCACATGTGTATGGTGTATGTGCTCTGTAGGGTAAAATATAGGCGTTTATGGCGTGTTTCTTGTATCTGCAATAGAGGTACCATCTTTATTACCACGGTTTAATACTGGGTAAAATGTGGGGACATAGTCTGCTGGAGCCACAGCTGGGACTTGAACCTGTGACCTTCTGCCCCTGAATATACTGGTTGTGTGTACTACACCAAACTGTTGCCACAGAGGTGGATCATTCTCTGGGGATACCATGACTGTTTGTCAGACAGACCTTGTCTGTTGCAGTGCACGGCACCCACCTGCACAGGGCTTGGCCTTGGTGTGTTGTGGGCAGATGCCACTGCCCCCTCCACCACCAGCACCCCTCCGCCACCATGCTGACATGCCCTTATGCCGGTGGTGCTGGTGGTGCGCAGTCCTAGGCCATCCAGTGTGCCAGTAGGCTGCTGCCTATGGTGCGTGATATGGGGTAGAAGTGCCTGCATAGACATCCATGCTTCCCCCCAGCACCACCTGCCAATGTTATGTGCCCTTTGGGGTACTTACTGGGTAATGTCCATTGTGGCACTGTGGGACACGCACTCGTGGACATGTTTGCCCTTGGTCAGTTGCTGTCTTGCTGGTTTTCCGTTTCTATATTCTTATGTGTCACGTAGGCATCTGCCTAGTCTGCCCTGTGCCCCAGCTGCCACATTGTATGTATGTCCCTTATCACAATAGTGTAGGTCGTTTAGCAGAGGGTAATAGTCACCTAATATTAGTATATATAATCCCTCCAAAACTGAGTAAAGACGGTCCCTAAATAATAAGACAAACAATATCAATATAGAATGAAACAACGGTCTCAGACTAAGTAGCTACGCACTCTTGGACATAGTTTCACTAAAAAAGTGCTGCTAAATTTGCATCAATGACCGTATAAACTGGTTTCTTCTAAAATGTATGTTTGTTCTAAAATATTTGTTTATCAAAAAGGTATTTTTTTAAGGCAGTCATGTCAATTTTATGAACCATTCTTTACATTCATTTCACGAAAAATCAGAGATTGTGCTTATCTCTCAAAAGGAGTTTAGTTGTCCCAACGCCACCATCCTGGTACCCTTATTGCGTTTTGAGTCTTCATCAGGGGATCGGTTTTGCCAGACAATCTCTGCGGAAGGAGGAAAAGTTGTTCATTTTATCAGGAGAATTAAACAATATATATTTTGCCGTTACCATGTAATTTACTACATTGAAAAGATCAAAAAAGCTAGAGTCTCACCAGAGTTTGTTGCTCACCAGAATATGTATGTTCAAAGAATTATAATCGTTAGATGAAATGATGTGCGGTCACTTGTAGCTCACAGATGTTCGGTGCTTGCCAAAAAACGCCGCGCATGCGATCTAAACAGACTAGTCAGGATTTAAAGATTTACTGCGGTGCGTTTATATGACGTCAAACGTCCAAAGACCAAAGTGTGCAGAAGGAGAGTCGGTTCGTTATTTTAACCTATGTCCCGCCTGCAGCCCCCTGTACCCCATTTATACCATCACCATAGTGCCCTTTCCTACGTGGCCACTCTGCTGTTGCTGCACATGTGAATGCCACTTAGGCAAGCTGCCCACTATACACCACAGCAAACCCTCATCAACACTTTCAATGTTGGAACATTCACTTTGTAGGGGGAATCAGAATTGACCCTTCCAAAGGTGACATTTTCCTTTTTATTTTTATGGGTAGCATTGATTACCATTTATCAATGTTCTTTCTATTGGCCAGCTCGGTGTTCTGTATTTACATTTTGGTTCTGGTCATTATCTCTCTGGTTTTTGCATGTTTTGTTACTGCACGTGTATCACTAATATCACTGTTTTTGGTCTCCCTGCCTTTGCTGCACATTGCTGACTGAAATGGTTTCTCTCTCCTTCACTTTTGCCTCTAACGCCAGGTTTTCACTCGCACTATTTTTTGGACCTTCATTTCACGGCGATAGTGTGCCTGGAGCCTCTCCCCGCCCACTCTCCACCCATTGACCCCTTCTCTCTGCCCCTGGGGAGCCTTACTCCACCCTCTGGGGAGCCTTACTCCACCCTTGGGGCACCTTACTGCTGCAGCAGGCGGTAATGCACCATTATCGCGTGAAAACGTCGCAGCTGTGATGTTAGCACCCTTTAGTAAACATACCCCTTAATTCTCTGGAATCTCCAGTCCATCTGGCCCATTTTCAAATTCAATGTGTCTTTTCACTAGTTTGTAATAGGAACATATTTAATCCCATTCTGTTCAGTTTTCAGAGAATCCTTTGGCCCCCCAGAGTGGCATTTTTTCAATCCCTGATGTATAATTTTTTCCAACATTCCACTGCTTAGAACGAATAAAAACAAAAGAGTAATAGTGACAATCAAGAAGAACCAAAAAGATTGAGCAATGAGAAGTGGGGCAGAGGATGAGAGCAAAGAAAAAGCACAGCATGAAATAAAACCATAGACAAAGGCTGAAACACTGTTGTATCTTCTGGAAGAGAATGTTGTTAATTTATTAATGGATATAAAGAATATTGGGACCCAATTCAAATTTAACAGAACGGGATGAAACTAGGCATGTGTAAAAAAAAAACTGGTAAAAAGACACTTGGGCCATATCAAACTGATGGTTCCAGAGAAATAAGCCCCCAAAACTCTAGCTCAATATATTCCTATGAGAGAAGACGTTTCAACTTCTTTAGCATGGCCCTGTTGGCCCCTCTCTCGAAGGGCCTAACAGTAGAAGTCAGGAGATGTAGAAACAATGGCTCTATGCCAAAGAAGCGGTTCCGAGAGCAAGTTTCAGAGGAGTTTCCTCTTCAGCTAATGTTAGTGTAGTTGGGTTTAAAAGAGGTTTGGACAAGTTCCTGGAGGAAAAATCTATATACCATTATTAAAGTGGACTGAGGAAATCCATTGCTTACCTCTGCGATAAGCAGCATGAAATCTGTATATTTTTTTGGAAACCTGACAGGTACCTGTGACTTGGATTGACCACTGTTGGAAACAGGATACTGGGCTTGACGGACCTTTGGTCTGATCCAGTATGGCATATATTATACTGTATAGATATACAGTATATATATCTTGAAAAAATACCCCCCCAGCAACCTAATCACCCTGAAAATTGTTTCATCCCCAAAAACCCTACCTCCACAACTGCCCCACCACCCTGCAAACTGCTCCACCCATCAAAAATATCCTTCTGCAACTGCCCCACTCTCAAAAACTCCCCCATGCAAATGCCCCACCCCCAAAAACTCGCTGTAACTGCCTCACCATCCTGCAAAGTACCCCCACTCACAAAATTATCTCTCCCACTATTGTCACCAACCAACAAAAGTACATCCATTGGAAATGCCCATCACCCTCACCTACTCCATCAAAGACACAACATGTGTATAACAGGGCTGCGTACACCTTGTAGCGCTATACAAATGATCAGTAGAGGCAGTGTACAACACACACACAGAACACACAACAGAGATACACACACAAATAAATGAACACTACAGACATAGAGACAAAGTGCAGTATATCTAAGGATTTATTTGTAATCCCTGGGATTACAAACAAATCCTTAGATATACTGCACTTTAAATTATTGATATTGATATATATATATACACATACACGAGGGTTATTTTTAAAGTAAGGTCTGATTGGCTGTAGCTTTGTAAATTTTTTCCCCCTATAGAAACAAGCATGCGTGCCGGCTCCCGGCATGCCTTGTGCAAAAGCAGATGCCATTTGCAGTCGTAGCGTCACTTTGTACGGTTTATACTGAGACGTTAAAATGTTTAAGACAATTGAGCGGCCCTCCGACTATGAAATACGGACTGTGATTCGGTTTTTGACAGCAAGGACCGTGTCATCAGTGGACATTCATCACCAGATATGTGAGGTGTACGGCCCCAATGCGATGAGTGACAGCAAAGTGCATAAATGGGTGAGATTGTTCAAGGACGGGCGGGACAAACTGTGCTCACGATGGGTTCCCAGGGTGCTTTCCGAGGAACACCAAAAAAGGAGAATGGCTAGTGCTTTGACATTTTTTATCCGATACAATGAGGAAGGAGATGAACTTTTGGACCACATTATCACAGGAGACGAGACATGGGTTTCTCACATGACTCCAGAATGAAAGCGGCAGTCGATGGAATGGAGACACACGTCATCTCCAGTCAAAGTGGAGCCTGCGATCGCTAACAGCACCCTGGAGAAAGGGAAGCAGGGCTCCCACCCTACCTCCTTGCTGTAAGCAACTTCACGAGCAACTGAACACCAACGATCAATCACAGGAGGTGAGACTGAACTCTGTGTGTGTGCCTTATGCCTTTACCAGACTGGCATTTCTTCTCTGCACGGAACTTCCCCCACTACATGTGCTTGCCTAGATCCGCCCCCTGAATCTCCTACAATGGCAGCAAATCCAGCTATTTAAAGGCAGCGTGCTGCCGGGAAAAGCCCTCTCTAACATCCTGAGCCTGCGAGCGCTACCAGCATCCTGGAGAAAGGTAAGCAGGACTCTCTCCCTCCCTCCTTGCTGCAAGCAGCTTCACGAGCAATTGAAGACAAACGATCAATCACAGGAGGTGAGACTGAACTCTGTGTGTGTGCCTTATGCCTTTACCAGACCGGCATTTCTTCTCTGCACGGAACTTCCCCCACTACATGTGCTTGCCTAGATCTGCCCCCTGAATCTCCTACAACGACAGCAAATCCAGCTATTTAAAGGCAGCATGCTGCGGGCGCACCCGCACCAGGCAGGCCCATGCCTGAGGGCCCCACCAGAGGGCCCTTTGGCGTGGAAATTAGGCGCCTCACACAGCACAGAATAGACAGGGTACTGCAGCGAAGACGCTTCCACCCCACACAGGCGAATCCACGAAAGGGCAGGCCCTGTGGAAACAGAACCGAAAGACTCATGTGATAAACTACACAAAGTATGCCGGTATACTTATTGTAATTTAAATGTAATGCTTTAAATGTAATGCCATGTATGTACTGTACTGTATTCCCTGTGTTATGTATTCCCATTTGCTACTGCTTTGATGTAATGATAGAGTTGTGCATGTTTCCCCTACCTTTGTATACCCTTGTATTGCATTGTGACCGCTTTGATTGAAGGAAAAAGTGGGATACAACACTTGTTTAAATATGTAAATAAATAAATAAAAGTGAAAGCCAAACAGACAATCTCAACACGCAAGATTATGGCAACTGTGTTCCTCAGAAAGCAGCCTGGGAACCCATCGCGAGCACAGTTTTCTGAACTGCAATTTTTCAGAAACGATTTTGTATAGCACTGACCTTGAAACTTGTGGAAATTTCACCCCCGCTGGGCACATACTTCAGAGGCAGTGTGGCAAACTTACCTTACAGATGGGTGGCTTGCCATACTGCCTACAATCCAGGCCGGCGGCTCTTGCCTCCCAGTTGAAGTCTTGTGAATTGTGAGACTTCAGCCCCGGAGAGAAGAGCCACCAGCCTGGATTAAAGGCAGTATGGCAAGCCACCCATCTTTAAGGTAAGTTTGTCATGCTGTCTCTGAAGTGTGAACCCAGAGGTAGGGGGGTACATCATAATGCACCGCAGCACAATATGGGGGGGTGGGGGGCACTGACTGTAAGTAGAGCACCCACCCTGGGTACAGAGGGGGCTGGGTATTGTCCCCCGCAGCCCCCTCTGGTGGCGGCGTAGTGGTTCCACGGGGCTGGGGAGCGCATAAGAATAGGGGTATTAGGGTTGACCTGTTCCGAGGGTCATGAGGTAGCGGCCCTCTGTGTCAGCCTCGTGGTCAACTTCCCAATAAAGCAACATTTAGCCAAGTGTAGGGAAAAAGAAAAGGCATTTATTTCACCTTTACGCAAACGGTTCAAAATATGCGGTTGAGAAAAATAACAGGGCTGTATCCTTTCTTGTATCAAGTGCAATTCACAAAAACATTCAAAGTAACATTGTTAATCTTCACAAACTCAAAACATAAAGCATCCTGTATTCTCTTCATACATTTGGTGCTCCAAATAACTTAAAACTTTCCTATTGTGCAATAATTACAATCCATGGGTTCCACGGCCTCATTAACCTCAGATTCCCCTGGCATCCACTCCATCTCTGAGGGGTCCGAATCCGAAACCTCAGGAAGGTTGGATTCAGGCTTTCTAAAAGCATGCCATACTGTGTTCCAATGTTGGCTTGTCAGTTTGGGGCGTCGGCTTTTAGCTATATTGTAGAACCCTGGGTTTTCTTCTGCTACAGGATTAAAAGTTCGCTTATCCCAGCCTTTATTATTAGTAGCCTTTTTCCTAGAGAGATTATCTGGTATTTTTGGCATAAAAGTGTCCTTATCATACAGATAAAAGTTATTCCTTTGTTTCTCTCTTGGGCTAGGCTTAGGTAAGCACTTGCAGGCAACAACTGTTCCACCTTTAGACTTCCTGCAGTCTCTTTTGGGAAAGGCTTGAGGCCTAGCCTGAATGTCCTCCACTTCTTGCAGGCTCAAGTGTTCCCTGGGTGTCTTTCCTCCTTTAGAATGGGGAGTAACTCCTCTGAGGCATGGCTGTTGCTGAGGCGCTTGTTCTCCACTTCCACCCCTGTGGCAGTTGGCTACTGGCCGCGCCCTCTCAGCACTTCCCTGTTCCCCAGGCCTCTGAGTTTTCCATTCCTCATTCAGGTTACTTTTATAAAAACTTTTAAAAGTACCTTTTTTTCCTTGGGTATTCCTTGCAACCGGATATCTCTTCCTTAGCTTGTATCCCAGTCCTTCTCCCTGGATAGGGCTTCCTTTCAGGCTGGAAGGGAGAGCACCTCCTTCCTTGGCTGCTCTCTGCAATGCTGCTCCTTCCAGTTGTAGCTGGCCTTCCTCTAGGCCTGCTCTTGGGCCTTCACCTTGGCCTGCTCTATGAGTTATTCCTTGGTCTGCTTCTCGGCCTACTCTCTGGCCTGCTCTCCAAGCTGCTTCAACTCCTTGAGCTGTTCTGGGTCTGACAGTGACTCCAACTCTCCGAGCTGCTCTTTCCAGTCCGGCTTTGACGCTCACTCTGGCGCCGTCTCTGTCTCTCCGATCTGCTCTGCATGATTCTGCTCTGTCCCTGCTTAAATCGGGACTAACTGATTCAAGGTCCTGCCCATAGAGGCGTGGTTCCTCTGCTTCCAGGCTTGCTCTCCTGCTCCCTCTATGTGGACCTTCAGGAAATTGCATGTAAATCTTGTTTTTTTCAAGATTTAAAACTTTTTTTCTTTCTGTCAGAGGGTCCGCAGTATCACAGTATGCCACTGTTAACATGTCCATGCATGCAAAGACACATACATATAAGCATTCACACACACATGCAAACATGCACAGACACACTTTATTTATTTGTGTGCTTTTCTATACCGCCCCTTCCAGAGATCAGGGGCGGTTTACAAGGAACGGATAACATCAATCAAAACATTGAACATTGAATTACATAGAACATTGTAGCACAAAAAATAATTATGATACATGGAACATGTTTAACTATTTACAGAGAACTATTTACAGCAGTGGTTTACAAAATTACTAAATATCATATAGGACGACAATGTACAACTGGAGTGGTGAGTGATACTTTGAGTTAGGTAGGAGAGGTGAGAGATACTTTGAATTAGGTAGGATAAACTTGCGTCAGTTGCGTCTTGTATTCTTGTGTTGTGTGTTCAAGAGTGGGCTGTAAGTTATGGTAGTATTGGGCGAAGAGATATGTTTTAAGCTCTTTCCTAAAGGAAAATAGATCTTTAATTTCTCTCAGGTTGAGTGGTAGCTTATTCCATTGACTGGGTGCATAGTAAGAGAATGCAGAATTGGTTGTTATTTGCTTTAGGTTTCTCACTGTGTTAGGAATTAGAAGCATGTTGAGGTTTGCTCTTCTTCTTATTCTGTTTTCTAAAGGGGTTTGAATTAATGTTGAAAGGTGTGAGGGGGCTATGTCATTAATGAGCTTAAAAACGGTGACTAGAGTTTTATATTGAATCCTACTGGCTATAGGTAGCCAGTGGAGAACGTATAAAATTGGGGAGATGTGGTCAGAAATTTTAGATCTAAAAATGATCCGAGCTGTGACATTCTGAGCTCGTTGTAGGATGTGTATGTTCTTCTTAGATGTACCTTGGAGTAATCCGTTGCAGAAATCTAAATGTGGCATTATAAGAGCCTGGATAACTGTTCTAAAATCACTAATGTCAATGAGGGGTCTGAGTTGCTGGATGGTTCTGAGTTTAAAGAATATGGTTTTAGCGGTCTGTTTTATGTGATGTGACATGCTTAGTGTTCTGTCTAAAGTAACTCCTAGATATTTTACTTCAGATTTAACTGGAAGGGTGATGTCCATCAGGTTGACAACAGATGGGGGAGTGAAGTTAGAGTTTCGGCATACAAAAAGAGCTTCAGTCTTTTTGAAGTTCAAATCCATATGAACTGAGCTGAGCCACTGAGCTGCTTCAGATAGGCAAGTAGAGATTTTATCGTAATTAGGGTTATCTATGTCACAGGGGGCGAACAACATGATGTCGTCTGCGTAGATGAAATAGTTTAGATTGTGGCGTTTAAAGATTTTACAAATCGGTTGAAGATAGAGATTGAAAAGCAAGGCAGAGAGAGATGATCCTTGAGGGATACCTCGTTCTTGTGGGAATGGAAGGGAGGGGGAATGATCTATCTGAACATATTGGAAACGGTTTGATATATAGGATTTAAACCAGAGAAACGTTTTTCCTTTTAAGCCTAATTGTGATAACCTGGATAGGAGGATGCTGTGGTTCACACTGTCGAAGGCTGAGGAAATATCAAGGAAGATAAGCAAGAAAGCTTGCTTAATATTATCCATGCCTTGGATTAGTGAGTTGAAGAGGGCTATAAGTAAGGTTTCTACCCCGTGATATGGGCGAAAACCGTATTGGTGTTCATCTAGAGCAGTGTTTCCCAACCCAGTCCTACGGGGCACACCGGCCAGTCAGGTTTTCGGGATATCCCTAATGACTATGCATGAGATATATATGCATTAGAGATATCCTGCCAACCTGACTGGTTTGTGGCCCTCCAGGGCTGGATTTGGAGACCCCTGCCTTACACCTCTGTCATTTAAGATTGTGAGTGGGCAAGGTGCAGATGTCCTAGACATCGAAAGGGTATATAGAATGTGACACATTCCTCCTCGATTCTCACCACCACCAAAAAGTTGTCTAATAGACAATATTTTGGTGGTGGTGAGAATCGAGGAGGAATGTGTCACATTCTATATACCCTTTTGATGTCTAGGACATCTGCACCTTGCCCACTCACAATCTTAAATGACAGAGGTGTAAGGCAGGGGTCTCCAAATCCAGCCCTGGAGGGCCACAAACCAGTCAGGTTGGCAGGATATCTCTAATGCATATATATCTCATGCATAGTCATTAGGGATATCCCGAAAACCTGACTGGCCGGTGTGCCCCGTAGGACTGGGTTGGGAAACACTGATCTAGAGGGAAGTTGGTATCAATTGTCGTCACTCCCCCTTGTGGCCAGGCAGTTGCCTAGGGCTGCAGGGGTTGTGACGATTGACCTTTGTTAAAAACTTGCCTAAACTCATGTAGTTGTGTCCCCGAAAGGATTATAGCCAAGTGCAAGGTCGCAGGAAAATTTCTTTTATTCTCAGAAATCAGGAATTCCAAAACCAAGTCAATTCTTTAACATGAATTGATTGAAGATAAGGGAAAACAAAACTCAGGATACTTCTCCAAACATAACAATACTCAAGCCATTTATACAGTCCCTGGCTTGCTGTAGCCTTTAAACTGGCATTCAAGTAAAACTTTACTTTCAATGATATTCTGTACTTGGTCTTCAGGAGGCGCTGTGCCACCCTCCGTTGTTCCACAGCAGGTGTAGCACAGTTCCTGACTCAATCAACTGCTTTCACACGTAGTGTAATTCCTTTTCAGTTGTAATACAAACTTTCAGCCTAGCTCTGGCCCAAGCAGCATTAAATGAAACAGCTACTTTTAAAAAGCATGGCTAAAAGTACTGGCTTAAAAAGTCCTGGTAAAAGGAACTTCCTCAGTTCTTTTACCTAATACACCAGGGGTCACCAACCTCCAGAGGGCCACGGGCCGCACAGCCGACTACCGGCAGACTCGCGGGCCGCAGCCCCCTCCCCCCCCCCCGCACGAAAAAAAACCTGCTCATACCTAACCTTGAATAATCCATGTCAGCTCCCTCCCTTCTTCTGCAGCCGCGGCTCCCTGCCTCTTAGGGAACCGCGGCTGTGCTTGTAAAATCATCGCGGAGCCTTCCTGTCTTGACGGGCTCCGTGCAGCATTGTCCCGCCTCTAAAGGAAGTTGTTTACCACTTCCTTTGGAGGCGGGACAATGCTGCACGGAGACCGTCAAGACAGGAAGGGCTCCGCGATGATTTTACAAGCACAGCCGCGGTTCCCTAAGAGGCAGGGAGCCGCGGCTGCAGAAGAAGGAGTCGGTGAGTTTGCCTTGGCGGGCCGCACCGGGGTAGGGTCTCGCGGGCCGCACGGAGGGACCATGCGGCCCGCGGGCCGCAGGTTGGTGACCCCTGTAATACACGGTAACTCAGAAACATACATTAACTTCATCCAGCTGGGTTTCTTTCTTCACTCAAACCCTCTTTGGTTCTCTTATGTTTCTCTTGTACAAATAGCACAGCTTATTTCCATATCTGAAATGTTATCTGACTCTCCAGAGACTCCTACCTCCATTTCCTCCACACTTGATTCTCCTGGGTCATTGTTTCCCTGGGTATGCTCTTAGGAAGCCTCCCCAGCCTACAGAGCCTTCAGTAGCTTTCCCCAGGCACCCTTAACAGTGAGAGAGTTAGTGGGGGAAGGGCAGGGAAAACCCCCTTCCTCTAATAAGCCTTTTAACCGTTGTAAAGGGCTCAACTTAGCAGTGCTGGGTTTTCTGCTGACAACGTCCTTACTGGGTAGAGAGTTGAGCCAAGACCCTTTTGAGAATATTTCCTCCTCTGAGGACTCTTCTCCCGAGGTTTCCACAAGCCTTGTCAGCCTTTTACTCCTGGCTCTCACCGGCTTCTGTGCAAGGGATTCCTCTGGACTTCTTGTCCTTCCTTCCTGGAACCCCTGTGTCCTCTGTGTCTGGATTTTCTCTCTCTTTCTCTCCTCCCGAGGAAAGTCTCTTCTCTCCTCCTCGTGTCTGTGTCTGTGCTTGCCTTGGTGCTTGCTCTGAGCCTGTCCTCCGTCAGGAAAATCTGCTGTATGAGTGCAGTTTTTCTTCCTAAATGTTTGGGGCTGTCCTATCCCTTCTGACTCCGCCCCCAAACCACTCCCTTCTCCTCCCTCTATCTCCATGGGAACAGGGGGTGTGTTTTGGTCTGCAGTTCTCTTTGAGAAACTTTTCTCTTTCGTACTTGAGTTAACCCTTTCAGAGCCTGCAGTTCTTTGGGTGAAAGGAAAAAAAGGCAGATTTCCCTTTATTTTTCTGCCCTCAGCAGCTGCTTCTCCACCACATAACCCCCCCCCCTTAAGATATTCCGCGCTGGCGTTTCTAGCGCACAGTGCGGAATCTTTCCTTGGGTCTGTGGGTCTACAGGGTATCCCTCTAGCCTATCCTCTCTTGCAGCCAGCCGGGCAAGTGCAACTCTCTCATGCCATGGCTGCAGCACATTAATGTGGAAGATCTGTTCCTTCCCTTTCCTGGTTCCTATGGCATAGGAAACTGGTCCTACCTGCCTGAGGACTCTATAGGGTCCTCTCCACCTGCTCTCAAACTTTGACGTAGGTCCTGTCACTGTTACTAGCACCTTTTCACCCACCTCCAGTTGACGTGGTTGGGTATGCCTGTCATAGTAACCTTTCTGGCGGGCTTGGCTCGCCATCATATTGTCCACCATCACCTGGGATGTCCGCTCTAAGCGCCCCTTTAAATCCCTTAAAAAGTGGGGTACATCTGTCTCCTCTAGCTCGGGCTCCACCCACTGCTCTCTTAATATATCCAACACCCCTCTGGGAGCTCTCCCGTACATTAGTTCGTACGGAGAGACACCCATGGAAGTCTGTCGGCGCTCCCTACAGGCATAAAGGGTGAATGGCAACATTACATCCCACTCCGCCATATTGCCTTCCAGACTCCTCCTCAGCATACGTTTGAGGGTCTGATTTTGCCTTTCCACCAGGCCATTGGATTGCGGGTGGTATGCGGCAGTTTTTATGTGTCTGATGCCAAAGGCATCCCAAACTTGGGCAAGGTAACGTGAAAGAAAGTTACTGCCTCTGTCTGTTAAAACCTCTCTTGGAAAACCAATTTCACAAAAGAGCTTAATGATTTCCGTGGCCATGGTCCGTGCGGACACATTACGTAGGGGAATGGCCCACGGGAAACGCGTCGCCTGGTCCACAATGACCAGTATATACTGATATCCCCTAGGGGTCTTAACTAGGGGTCCCACTATGTCCATGGCTAATCTATCTACCGGCTTAGTTACCAGGGGCAAAGGAATTAATGGCACCTTCCTAGGATGAACCGTGCTAACCCTCTGACACGCTGGGCAAGCAGCACAAAATGTTGATGTCTCTTTGAAGACGCCCGGCCAATAGAAGCGGCCCATAATCTGATCCAGGGTGCTATGGAAACCTTTATGCCCCCCTACCGGGTGGTCGTGTGCTAACCTTAGAACTAGGTTTTTAAAAGTAGTAGGGACTACTAACTGTTTTCTTATAGTACCTAAATGAGGGTCTATATTTTCCCGGTAAAGTATTTCCCTGTCTAGGACGAATCGTGGTAAGGTCTCTGAACCTGTACTGGCATGTTCAAACGCTCGCTTGAGGGCAGGATCCTCCCTTTGCTCATTGGGGAAAGAAGGGAACTTCCCTACCAGCTCTGCGGGAGCCCATGGTAATCCCTCTCCCTTGGCTAAGTCTGCCCGATTCTGAGCCCTGGCCCGCCTTCCCTGGCGTTTTTCCGCCTTACTCCTTCGTTTTCCTTCCTTAGGGGGTACTATTAAGTCTTCATGATTGGGTAAACTGCAGCTGGGCTCTTCACTAGAGTCCTCTTCTTCCTCCCTAGCCTTGTTTTGGGCCCTCGTGGACACTAACCCTGTCCTGGCCTCTAAACCCTTGGCTAGCCCAAGTTTGAACTGTGGCCAGTCCCTCCCTAAAACTACGGGATATGGTAGTTTAGGGACCACAGCTAAAGTGATAGTTCTCTTCATACCTAGGCCCTTTACTACAAGTTTCTGCAAGGGATAAGCGGATGCTGCGCCGTGAACGCATCGGATCCTTATATTCCCCTCTGAAAGTTTTTCTATGGGGCCCTCTCTCCTGGCTTGTATCTCCGCCCACAGCTGTTGGGAGACCATCGACTGGTCGGCGCCAGAATCTAAGAGCGCCTGTACTGGGATGTTCTCCACCTCCACTGACAGCAGAAAGCCCTCTCCTTCTTGGGAGTGGTTGGTTATCAAGACTGTCCTAGTGCGACAATCTTTCTTTAAGTGACCTTTATTTCCACAGCCATAACACTTACACTGCTCATATCCTGACCTGCTTAGGGGTTTTCCTTGTATAACCTCTCCTAGCATGGTCTTGCTCACTCTTTCTGGCTCTCTTACATTTGCATAGCTCAACCCTGCACCCTTCATTTGGCCTATTACTCGAGCTTCCAAAAACCGCTCTGCCAAAGAAGTTGCTTCTTTAGTGCTCTTGCAATCTTGTAAGACCAGAAAAGATCGCATTTCCTGTGGCACAGCCTCTATGAACTGTTCTAGAGCAATGGTATCTAGAATAGAATCAATAGTTTTACCATCAGGCAAAAGCCACTTATACAATAGTGCCTTGAGGCGTTGGCACAAAGCCCGAGGTGTTTCATCTGACCTCAGTTTGCAACCTCTAAAAAGACGGCGGTAGACCATTGGGGTCAAACCCAGTCGGTCTCTCACGGCCTTTTTTACCTCGTCATAAGTGGAGGCGAGCTCAGCAGGCATGGCCCTATATGCTGCAAGGGCTTCCCCTGTAAGGGAGCCTGCTATCCGAATGGCCCATTGCTCTGCTTGCCATCCACTTAGGACTGCCACACGCTCGAACACTTCAAAATAGTCATCGACATCATCACCTGGGGTTAAAGGCCCAAAGGATAAAGGTCCTTTAGTAAATTGTCCCAGTCCCAACAATGTTCCTGAGGAACTAGACCCAGTCCTTATCTCATCAGTTGTCTTCTTTTGCTCCTTCATCCAAGCAGTCATGAGGTCTAGGAGCGGCTGTTGCTGTTCCCTCATGATGGCAGCCATTTTCTCCTGCGTCCTCGCAGCGTTCTCGTGCTGTTGGCGGAAACAGTCTGTCATCCAGTTAATCAGCTCTGCCTGCTCCATCCTGGAATGCTGAAAAGAAACAAAAAGAAAAACACCAAGTGTGGCCCTTATCACAGTGCTTCCTCTCCTCCACCTGCAGAACCTCCCCACTTACAGCAATCCACCAAATAACCCCCTTAAATACGGGTTTACCTGCTGTAAGTGGTGACTCAGGCCTCTCAACAGCGTTGGTCCCAGCTGGGCTCTCCAACTCCGCTCCGTTGAGTCTCCGGACCTGGTTTTCTCTGCCAAGTGCTTAGGAAGGCTTTCAGGATGTTCCTCCGGCCACCTTGTAGATCCTGGTGTTCCCTGGTAGCTCCAAATTGGTAGGTTTTCCTGTATCCAATAACTACGCCACCTGTCGTCACTCCCCCTTGTGGCCAGGCGGTTGCCTAGGGCTGCAGGGGTTGTGACGATTGACCTTTGTTAAAAACTTGCCTAAACTCATGTAGTTGTGTCCCCGAAAGGATTATAGCCAAGTGCAAGGTCGCAGGAAAATTTCTTTTATTCTCAGAAATCAGGAATTCCAAAACCAAGTCAATTCTTTAACATGAATTGATTGAAGATAAGGGAAAACAAAACTCAGGATACTTCTCCAAACATAACAATACTCAAGCCATTTATACAGTCCCTGGCTTGCTGTAGCCTTTAAACTGGCATTCAAGTAAAACTTTACTTTCAATGATATTCTGTACTTGGTCTTCAGGAGGCACTGTGCCACCCTCCGTTGTTCCACAGCAGGTGTAGCACAGTTCCTGACTCAATCAACTGCTTTCACACGTAGTGTAATTCCTTTTCAGTTGTAATACAAACTTTCAGCCTAGCTCTGGCCCAAGCAGCATTAAATGAAACAGCTACTTTTAAAAAGCATGGCTAAAAATACTGGCTTAAAAAGTCCTGGTAAAAGGAACTTCCTCAGTTCTTTTACCTAATACACGGTAACTCAGAAACATACATTAACTTCATCCAGCTGGGTTTCTTTCTTCACTCAAACCCTCTTTGGTTCTCTTATGTTTCTCTTGCACAAATAGCACAGCTTATTTCCATATCTGAAATGCTATCTGACTCTCCAGAGACTCCTACCTCCATTTCCTCCACACTTGATTCTCCTGGGTCATTGTTTCCCTGGGTATGCTCTTGGGAAGCCTCCCCAGCCTGCAGAGCCTTCAGTAGCTTTCCCCAGGCACCCTTAACAGTGAGAGAGTTAGTGGGGGAAGGGCAGGGAAAACCCCCTTCCTCTAATAAGCCTTTTAACCGTTGTAAAGGGCTCACCTTAGCAGTGCTGGGTTTTCTGCTGACAACGTCCTTACTGGGTAGAGAGTTGAGCCAAGACCCTTTTGAGAATATTTCCTCCTCTGAGGACTCTTCTCCCGAGGTTTCCACAAGCCTTGTCAGCCTTTTACTCCTGGCTCTCACCGGCTTCTTTGCAAGGGATTCCCCTGGACTTCTTGTCCTTCCTTCCTGGAACCCTTGTGTCCTCTGTGTCTGGATTTTCTCTCTCTTTCTCTCCTCCCGAGGAAAGTCTCTTCTCTCCTCCTCATGTCTGTGTCTGTGCTTGCCTTGGTGCTTGCTCTGAGCCTGTCCTCCGTCAGGAAAATCTGCTGTATGAGTGCAGTTTTTCTTCCTAAATGTTTGGGGCTGTCCTATCCCTTCTGACTCCGCCCCCAAACCACTCCCTTCTCCTCCCTCTATCTCCATGGGAACAGGGGGTGTGTTTTGGTCTGCAGTTCTCTTTGAGAAACTTTTCTCTTTTGTACTTGAGTTAACCCTTTCAGAGCCTGCAGTTCTTTGGGTGAAAGGAAAAAAAGGCAGTTTTCCCTTTATTTTTCTGCCCTCAGCAGCTGCTTCTCCACCACATAATATGATCTTGTAATTGGGTTTGAACTATCTTCTCAATGATTTTAGCTAGAAAAGGTATACTGGCAATGGGGCGATACGAAGAGGGGTCATTGCTGTTAAGGGTTTTATTCTTTAATAGAGGGCGAATTGCTGTAAACTTGAGGTCATCTGGCATGAAGCCTTGAAGAAGAGATTGATTTACTAGATTCAATATGTACGGGGTGAGTTCAGATTTGGTTGCTTTAATCCAAGAAACTGGACAAGGATCTAGTAAAGAGGTAGTGGTATTGAGGTTTGATATGGTCTCTAGTAGTTGTTTATTTGAGATTAAGATGAATGAGTCCCATTCAATGATGTTATTAGCTGTGGTAAAAGTCAGGGTAGCACTAGGACGGTTACTTAGGGGCCTGTTTACTAAAAACCGCAAATGTGCACGCCACACAATAGCGCATGGAAACGCGGCACCTAAACGCTCAGAAACGCGCATAAATGCCCCGCACATGTGCGATGAACCCCCGCGCATGTGCGCGACACACTAACGGGCCCCACACAAGTACGGGCCCGCAAATGTCCGATAGAGGCGTGGAAAGGCCTACGGAGGGCGGAGGAAGGCCCCGGAGGGGCGGAGAGACGGGGTCAATGGGCGGGGAAGGGGAGGGGAGAGGCCCCTCGCACAGTTGCGGGGCCGAATTTACAAGTAAAAAATAGCGCGAGTGAAACACACGCGCTAGAGGGCATTTAAAGGGAAGAGAAACCATTTCCGTCAGCAATGTACAGCAAAACCGGGGAAACCTGCAAAACGTCAGCAGTGTGATACATGTGCACAGAACAAAACTGCAATTAAAAATCGGAAATGACCACAACAAAAGCATTAAAAATAGTAAATCAGCTGGGGAACAGGTATAGTAATGCGCAAAAGTAAAAAACACACCCAGCAGAGCTCCAAAAAAATAAAATAAAATAATTTTTGAAAGGTGCACGGAGCGGAGACACCTCCAAAAAACGTCTCCGTGTATTGGACCCTTCCTGGGAGTGTTCCCTATGGTTGCCCATCAATAGCACTGTTGCCCAGCTTGGGAATATGCTATCCCCCTCTGTTCCGTCGTCATACCCGTGTTCTATTTGCACGTTTGTCACCAGACAGGGTGAAGGAGCTCACAGTAATAATGTGCAGAGCCGGTTTTGCGACCCCACCCTGCCAGGTCTACTATCTCCAGGGACTGCACTGTCTCTGTGGCCATAGTGTGGTGCAGTGGACAGAGCTGGTACCTCTAGGACCAGAGGGTCACAGGTTCAAATCCCAGCTGTGGCACATGCCAGCCCAATCCCAATAATTTACCCACCACTAAACAGAGATAGCAGAGACACCCCTTTATTGCACAGAACATCAGCATGTTGCAAACACCCATATTTTACCCTACACCACACACACACCAGCACAATGGGCATCACCAACAGCCGAGTCCCCCAAATGCAGTCCTGTAGTGCCACAACTGTAGGGGCTAAGGACACGTAGGTAGAGGTTAAGTAGGTAGAGGTTATGTATGACAGATGTGCCTGTACATGCCCTCACCTTCACGTGCAAAGGGCCACTTGTGTCCCTGGTTCATGATCACGTAATGGGTGCCCCACGTTCCCCAAAAACCTTGCTAAAGAACAACAGCTAGACTGCTATACCATGTGAGCCAAATACAGTCCTGGGGTGCCACTACGCAATCAGGTCATATGCCTTTGCAAGGATAAGGACATGCCAGCATGTTGGCGGAAGGGTTCAGATGGTGGAGGGGGCAGTGGCGGCTAGCCACAGAGGACAGTGGCCAGGCCATGTGCAGGCTGGCATCGTCCACTGCAACAGACAGGCCCTGTCGGATGTACAGTCATGGACCACCCAGGGATTGCAGCCAATCAGTGGCTACACGGTGGTGCAGTGCACACAGACAGTGTGTGCAAGAACAGAGGGTCATAGGTTCAGAGCCCAGCTGCAGCTAGCGCCAACCCTGTCCACATATTTACCCCACAGCTACACCGTGGTAGTAAGGACATACCTTTATTGCTGAGAACATAGGCATGGTCAATACGCCTATCTTTTACCACACCAAACACAGACACCATAAACAGGCACATTATCTAGAGCAGAGTCTCCCAAATGCAGCCCTGGAGGGCCAAACACCATTTAGGTTCCATGCTTCCCCTAAGACAGATGCTTGTGCTGCAGATGTCTGCACCACCCCCATGGTATGCAACTGTAGCCCATGCATATTCATAGGGGACAGCATGAAGGCCCAAACAGTGTCTGGAACACCAGGACTGGAGTAGGGACACTCTGCCGTAAAGCAAGAGGCAACAGGTCCAGACGCACCCACACCCACAGGCCACATTGGCAAAGCCTCCTGGGGGGGCATCTCCCAGATCTAGCTCCTGCGTACCCTAGCAATGCCACCCTATACCTGGGTACACGGTACACAGCCCACAAACGTTTGATGTGGGTACTGGCAGGTAGACAGTCCTACGTTCAGCACTGTTTGCTCCTTGTGCTCCAGCAGAACAAGCTGTCGGATGTCTGCGGTGCGTGCCCCAGGTCTGGCCCCTGACAGTGTTTACCACCCTGGGGAGTGACCCCCAGCAGTACTGTGTACCATATCCATGCCTGTACCCTTCCCAGGACCGGTGTGGTGGGCACGTCGAATGACCCCCTCAATAGTAGCACAATGCTGGCATAGGTGTGTGGGGGGGGGTGTCTGTCTATACAGTGTGTGTTGGCTACAAACACCCTCCACAGCCCACACTGCCAGCACTGTTGCCAGTATTGGACTGACAATGTGCATAATGAGCAGCAAGGTACCATGGGTATAGCTCAGACAGGGTGTGCTGGCCAGGATGCATCTGCACAGGGCATGGGGCACTGGCTGGGACATTGTAATGCCCAGCCACCACCTACACAGACATGGTGACCTCTGCATGTGCTGCTGTGGGATCATTCTCACCCTGAGCGTGCAGTGATGACAGCATGGCTAGGCACGCCCATAGTGCTGAAGAGCATTTCTCCCCTGTGATATATATGGGTGTCCTGTTGGGGCCTCTGCACTGACCTATCTGCTTGTGTGTGCTGCCACCCCGGTTTGGGGTGCATGCAATCCCATCAGGACTATCCAGTAGATTCTGCACAGCTGGTATGTGGCTTGATGGAGTGCCTTGCAGGGTGCAGCAGCTGATGGCTTGCTGCAGGGGAACATCAGATAGTGCTGGGGTGCACCCCTGAATATCCAGGCCTACTGTCTGTCTGATAGTGTGTTATGGATGTGTGTGGAGCTGCTTGGACTGCCCTGTAGGGTGTCTGTCCCCCAGCAGGACAGGGGTTGATGGCCCACTCTACTGCCATGGGGGGGGGGGGGGGGGGGAAAATGATGGGGAAATGTTTATGGGAGACCCACTTTGCCCCCCTGGGGGGGGGGGGGGGGGATAGATAAGAGAGAGAGAGGGTGGGTACATTGCCCTCGGGGGGGGGGGGGGAACCACCAACTAAGACAGAAGGGGTATCCAAGATGTTTTTGCAACACCTTCTTATCACACAGGTTATTACTGTTCTTGAGCTCTGGCATGGCCGGTGTTGTGGACCTGGTCCTGGGCACCACCTCCCACCCTCAGGGTGAGCACATTACCCACACAATGTGACGGTGTGTAGCTACCCTTTGCCGGCAGTCCTCCCGCTCAGGCCCCCCACCAGGCCGAGGTGCTGTGTGGGTGCACATGGACAGTTCCCCCTACCAGGCCGGGTAGCGTTTGGGGTGCATTCCCCATCATGTGTGCATCTGTGGACAGCTGATTTGCATGTGCAGTGCATCATGGGTACGGGTGGCCTACCCCGTCCTGTCTACAGCAGCAGACTGTCTGTGGGGTGACGTGCAGGCTCTCTGCAGCCAGACAGGTGCTTACTCAGAGCTATAGTGCTGTAGCCCAATGGTTCTGTCACTGCCTTTATAACAAGAGGTCATGGGTTCAAGTCCACAGAGGGGTTCTGTGATAGGGTTGTCCAGAGCATTGTCATTTTTTACTGGACATATGTTTATGGCATCAAACACACCCTTGGCATACTGTACCCAGAAGGGTACCTCTGAGGGTGCTTTATAGGGCGCCCTATAGGCCACCTTATGGTTGACATCCATATTGCGTGCACTATACATTATCCTGTGGCGCAGCATACATGGTGCCCTATAGGGGACTTACTAGGGTGCCTTTGCGGACTGTGCACTGTAACATGTGCCTTACGGGCCTCCATATATTAACACGCTGTGAGAGCGGGTTTACTGGTAGTGGGTAATAAAATAAAACTGTAAGGCCTCCTACAGCACACCTCACCATAATACTTACTGCCCCAGCCAACCTTGCTCACTGGGTACTGTGAGGGGTTGAACCCCTGACCTCTGCACCATTGGTCAGTGTCCTAACCATTGTGCTGTGGCTCTGTTCCTGTGTTTGAGTATTAGCGTGCAGCCTTGTAACCATCAGCCCGCCGTCTTGTGGCGCACAAAATTAACAGCGCGCCGCCTTATGCCGCGTAACATTAACAGCGCGCTGCCTTCTGCACTCAAAATCACACTGCTTCCCATGGCAATACTACCCATAGCAGGTAATGTCTCAGCCAGCCTAGTTCATTGGGCACAGCAGGGGATTGAACCCATGATCCATGCACGTGTGGTCAGTGTCTTAACCATTGTGCTATGGCTCTGCTCCTGTTTGTTGTGCACATCAGCGCGCCACTTATGCCGTCCACTATCGGACTGCCCCCTCACACATCAGCACGCCGCCCTCTGCCCACCGGCACGCCGCCTTTTGTTGCCCACATTTATCTGCGCGTCGCCCTCTGCCGCCCAAACTTAACAGTGCGCCGCCTTCTGCCGCCCCCAATGAACGGTGCGCTGCCTCATGCCGTTAAAACTAAACAGTGCGCCGCCTTCTGCTGCCCAAAATTAATATGCCTCCTACACCACTTTTTCCCACTACAGTTGATGCCTCAGCTGGCCTTTTTTATTGAGTATAATGGGGGCTTGAACCCATGGCCCCTGCACCATGGGTCAGTGTCTTCACCGTTGTACTACGGCTCTGTTGTTTGGTTATGCAGCAGCGCCCCACTTAGCCTTCCCACGCGCTAATGTGGGCCCCGCACATTAGCGCGACGCGCACAAATACGGTCCGATTTTTTCCTTTTTCTGCCTGGCCCGCCCACTCCTTATATGGCACCCGCACAGCAACGGTGTTTAGTAAACATCCCCCTTAGTTTAAGTTTACTGGCAAAGTGGTTTGCCAATAGTTGAGGGTCAATTAATGTTTTGTTAGGAGTGTGTTCAGGAACTTTAGAAAGGGATTTAATAATCTCAAAAAGTTCCCTTGGTCTGTTGATAGCTTTTGATAAGGTTTTTGTGTGATGTAACCTTTTTGTAGTGTTTATAGCTTCTTTATAGGTTTTGAGATTTGCAAAATATTGGATTCTAAGTTCTGGGCTTTTTGTCTTACGCCATTTAGCTTCTAGATTCCTGAGGTTCCTCTTTAAGATACTAAGGGGCTTGTTTACAAAGCCGCGGTAGCGGTTTGCGATCGTAATCGGAGCCGCGGCCCAATTGATTTCAATGGGGCCGCGGCTGCGATCGCGATCGCGAACCACTACCGCGGCTTTGTAAACAAGCCCCTAAGTTCTGAGGTGTACCATTTCTCAGATGACCTTCTTCGTGATCTATTATTTGAAGGCAAAGGTTTAGCTTCTGCCCCTATGCACATATACAGTGATACACAAACACAGGCACAGTCATGCAAACATGCACAGATATACCAGCTCACAAAGATACATATACACACACACACACAAAATAGAGCTATGACAACAACTCCTAGATAAACATACAGAACAGATTTACATGCACACAAATGCTCACACTCACACTCTTAAAGACACCACATTCAGAAGACCCAAATGTACACACATAGGCAGTGCAGATGCAAATACACACACACACATACACACAAACACAAAGAAGAGGTGGAAAAAATTCCATGAGTCACTGCATTCTTCAGCTCCTCATAAATTCTAGAGATATGGAGTTTCAATTTTGGTTGTTGTCTGTATGTTTGTTTGTTTTTTAATTTGTAGCCTCCTATTTTGTATTCTGTGAGGATCTGTCTATGCTCTAAGTGAAGAATTCTGCTAGCGTGGAACTCCTGTGTAGAGATTTGTAGCAGTCCCATTTGTTCTGTTTTGTCAATAAGAGGAATATTGGTCTTCTAGGACCTGGTTCAGTATTTGCAGAGCTGATTGTTGCACTTTCAGCCTCAGGAGTTAGGGCTGTTTTGGTATAGTGTTCCCTAGAGGACCTGAGTGTCTTTTTTTGCAGGGTTGTACAACAAAGTATCTAGCAGTGGAAATTAAGTGTGATGCTCCTGAGATGGTATTACCATTGTTTTAATATTTATACATTTTTGTATGATAAGTGGTAAGGGGAAATGTCCTAGCTCCTATCCTGACTTTACTCTCACTGCTAGTGAGTGGATTTTTGCCTCCTGGGACATCTTACTGTGAGTTCTAGCTGTTTATTTAATTATTTACTGTTTGTCTAACTGTTGTTTGTTTAATTATTTAGTGTTTGTCTTAGTGGTGTGCAAGTTTCAGCCTTCTCAGCTGTACTTACCTTGCCTCTCTCAATTAACTGGGCCTTGTGTGGTAGCCATTTTGAATTAATCTCTCTCCCCAGAGCCTGCTGTTGTTAAGCTTTTCCTGTCCTTGCCTGCCTGAGTGACTCCTCCCCCTGTGTGTGTGGTAGCCATTTTGAATTAATCTCTCTCCCCAGAGCCTGCTGTTGTTAAGCTTTTTCCTGTCCTTGCCTGCCTGAGTGACTCCTCCCCCTGACCCCCTCCCCCTGAGGTATCCTGTAACCTTGTTCCTGTTTTCTCCACGTGTGCATAGGCTGTTTTAGTTTGCTTTTCTCTGATCAGAGAAAGGCTGAACTTTTACAGAGCTCTGCTAGTGAGTGGATTTTTGCCTCCTGGGACATCTTACTGTGAGTTCTAGCTGTTTATTTAATTATTTACTGTTTGTCTAACTGTTGTTTGTTTAATTATTTAGTGTTTGTCTTAGTGGTGTGCAAGTTTCAGCCTTCTCAGCTGTACTTACCTTGCCTCTCTCAATTAACTGGGCCTTGTGTGGTAGCCATTTTGAATTAATCTCTCTCCCCAGAGCCTGCTGTTGTTAAGCTTTTCCTGTCCTTGCCTGCCTGAGTGACTCCTCCCCCTGTGTGTGTGGTAGCCATTTTGAATTAATCTCTCTCCCCAGAGCCTGCTGTTGTTAAGCTTTTTCCTGTCCTTGCCTGCCTGAGTGACTCCTCCCCCTGACCCCCTCCCCCTGAGGTATCCTGTAACCTTGTTCCTGTTTTCTCCACGTGTGCATAGGCTGTTTTAGTTTGCTTTTCTCTGATCAGAGAAAGGCTGAACTTTTACAGAGCTCTGCTAGTGAGTGGATTTTTGCCTCCTGGGACATCTTACTGTGAGTTCTAGCTGTTTATTTAATTATTTACTGTTTGTCTAACTGTTGTTTGTTTAATTATTTAGTGTTTGTCTTAGTGGTGTGCAAGTTTCAGCCTTCTCAGCTGTACTTACCTTGCCTCTCTCAATTAACTGGGCCTTGTGTGGTAGCCATTTTGAATTAATCTCTCTCCCCAGAGCCTGCTGTTGTTAAGCTTTTCCTGTCCTTGCCTGCCTGAGTGACTCCTCCCCCTGTGTGTGTGGTAGCCATTTTGAATTAATCTCTCTCCCCAGAGCCTGCTGTTGTTAAGCTTTTTCCTGTCCTTGCCTGCCTGAGTGACTCCTCCCCCTGACCCCCTCCCCCTGAGGTATCCTGTAACCTTGTTCCTGTTTTCTCCACGTGTGCATAGGCTGTTTTAGTTTGCTTTTCTCTGATCAGAGAAAGGCTGAACTTTTACAGAGCTCTGCTAGTGAGTGGATTTTTGCCTCCTGGGACATCTTACTGTGAGTTCTAGCTGTTTATTTAATTATTTACTGTTTGTCTAACTGTTGTTTGTTTAATTATTTAGTGTTTGTCTTAGTGGTGTGCAAGTTTCAGCCTTCTCAGCTGTACTTACCTTGCCTCTCTCAATTAACTGGGCCTTGTGTGGTACCCCCATCCCCCTGCTGAGGGTTCAGGACAGGGTACCTTGTAACTGCCCTCTTTAATAGGACTTATCTCCCCCCCTCCCTCCCCAGCACCCACCCACCCCTGGGGAAATTGTAGTTTTATAGGTACTTGGACATCTTAGAGGAAAGGGGCTGCTCTCAGGTGCAGCTCTTAATCCAAATCAGTCATACACAGAGGACCTGTGATTAATTAGCTTCAGGTACACAGGGTGTATTAGGGGTATTAGATACACTTTTATTAGTATAAGCATCTACACCAATCCTTATTATATACCGATTTAAAAGACCTAAACACAAGCTTTAAACTAAGATGCAGTCAGAGGTCCAGCAACGAGATGGGGGTTCTCCAGTCTTTTGCATCGAGTGTCACATGTATGATTATCTCCCAGTTGGTGAGAGGTCCTACATATGCACTAAGTGCAGGGAGCTCTTTGCTCTCAGGGAACGAGTCCGTTCTCTAGAGGCTAGAGTAGCAGACCTGGAAGACATAAGAAAGACAGAGCAGTACATGGACGAGACCTACAGGGATATAGTCCTGAAGTCCCACCTCCAGTCTGGCAGCATCCCTGTTGCCATGGAGGAGAGAGGTCACGTGACAGGAGAGCATCACCCTGGTGTGGCAGGAAGTGATCCTGTAACTAGGACCTGTCCTCCAGGTGATGTAAAACCCTCTCGCACCGAGGACGTTTCTCCAGGGCCATGTCCCCATGAGGGGAGGGTCAGGACAGCTGTTATAGTTGGTGATTCAATCATTAGGAATGTAGATAGCTGGGTGGCTGGTGGACGTGAGGATCGCCTGGTAACATGCCTGCCTGGTGCGAAGGTAGCAGATCTCACGCACCGCCTAGATAGGATCATAGATAGTGCTGGGGGGGAGTCTGCTGTCTTGGTACATGTTGGTACCAATGACATAGGAAAATGTGGTAGGGACGTTCTGGAGGCTAAATTTAAGCTTTTAGGTAGGAAGTTGAAATCCAGAACTTCCAGGATAGCGTTCTCCGAAATGCTTCCTGTTCCACGTGCAGGACCCAAAAGACAGGCAGAGCTCCGGAGTCTCAATGCGTGGATGAGACAATGGTGCAAGGATGAGGGTTTTGGATTTGTTAGGAACTGGGGAACATTCTGGGGAAAGGGGGGGCTCTTCCGAAGGGATGGGCTTCACCTTAATCAGGATGGGACCAGACTGCTGGCATTAACCTTTAAAAAAGAGATAGAGAAGCTTTTAAACTAGAAAATAGGGGAAAGCCGACAGTCACCCAGGAGCGCACGGTTCGGACAAAGGTATCCTTGAAGGATACTACCAAAAGCAGTGAGGTTCCAAAAGGGAGTATAGTAGCCCAAATGCCCTTGAGTAAGGAGCAGACAGAGCATAAAGATTCCCAATTACCCATGCCTACCAATAGCCAGATTAATATTAATAAAATGCAGTCTCTAAAATGCTTGTATGCCAATGCTAGAAGTCTAAACAATAAGATGGGAGAATTAGAATATATAGCATTAAATGAGAGGTTAGATATGATTGCACTCTCAGAGACATGGTGGAAGGAGGATAACCAGTGGGACACTGTGATACCTGGATACAAACTATATCGTAATGATAGAGCTGAACAAATTGGTGGAGGGGTTGCGCTCTATGTTAGAGAGGGCATTGAGTCAGAAAGGATTAAAGTTTTGCAGGGAACAAAATATGCTGTAGAATCTCTATGGATTGAAATTCCATTTATGAAGGGGAAGGTGATGGCAGTGGGAGTATACTATCGACCACCTGGCCAGAATGAACAAATGGATGATTAAATGCTCAAAGAAATCAAGGAAGCTAACAAAAGCCACAACAGAGTAGTAATAATGGGTGATTTCAATTACCCCGGTATCGACTGGGACAGTGTCACAGCAGGACAAGCTAAAGAGATAAAGTTTCTAGATGAAATAAATGACTGCTTCTTGGAGCAGCTGGTTCATGAACCGACCAGAGGGGAAGCCATACTGGACCTAGTCCTTAGTGGAACGCCAGATCTGGTGCAAGAAATAAGGGTGTTGGGACCACTTGGCAATAGTGATCATAGTATGATCATGTTTGATTTAATCAGTGGAGGACAGATAGTAAAGGAATCCACAGTACTACCTTTTAACTTTCAAAAGGGTGACTATGATAGAATGAGGAATATAGTTCGGAAAAAACTAAAAGGAGCGGTTCCAAAGGTTAAAGACTTACAGCAAGCTTGGGTGTTATTTAAAAATACTATCCTCGAAGCCCAGACCAGCTGTATTCCACGCATTAAGAAAAGTGGAAGAAAGTCCAAAAAACTGCCAGCATGGTTTAAAGGTGAGGTCAGAGAGGCTGTTGCTGCCAAAAGAGCAACCTTCAGAAAATGGAAAAAAGAGCCAAATGATGAAAACTGGAAACAGCACAAGCACTGGCAAGTTAAATGCAAAGCATTGATAAGGCAGGCAAAGCGGGAATTTGAGAAGAAACTTGCTACGGAAGCAAAAACACGAAATAAAGACTTTTTCAAGTACATTCGTAGCAAAAGGCCTGTGAGAGAGTCAATTGGACCATTAGATGATAGAGGGGTAAAAGGGGCAGTAAGAGGAGACAAGGCTATAGCAGAGAGACTGAATGAATTCTTTGCTTCGGTCTTTACTGAGGAAGATGTAGGGGTGTTACCCAAGACTGAAGTGGTATTTAAAGGTGATACTGCAGAGGAATTGAGAGAAATATCGCTACACCGGGAAGATATATTACAACTATTTGATAAACTGAATAGTAGCAAATCACCTGGACCGGATGGTATACATCCCAGAGTGTTGAAAGAACTGAAATATGAGATTGCAGACCTGTTATTGGTAATCTGTGAACTTTCATTAAAATCATCTGTAATACCTGAAGATTGGAGGGTCGCCAACGTAACACCAATTTTTAAAAAGGGTTCCAGGGGTGACCCGGGAAATTACAGACCGGTGAGCCTGACGTCAGTACCAGGGAAAATGGTAGAAGCCATCATAAAGAACAAAATTACACAGCATGTAGATAGTCATGGCCTAATGGGAGACAGCCAACATGGCTTTAGACAAGGCAGATCTTGTCTTACTAATCTGATCTGTTTTTTTGAAGGTGTGCATAAACAGGTAGACAAAGGTGAGTCGGTTGATATAGTGTATCTGGACTTTCAGAAAGCTTTTGACAAGGTCCCCCATCAGAGACTTTTGGCGAAGCTAAAAAGTCATGGGATAGGAGGCAGTGTACTATTGTGGATCGGGAACTGGTTAAAAGATAGAAAGCAGAGGGTAGGGCTAAATGGCCAATATTCCCAATGGAAAAAGGTGAATAGTGGAGTACCCCAGGGATCTGTACTGGGTCCGCTACTTTTTGACATATTCATAAATGACCTGGAAAAGGGAATAACTAGTGAGGTAATCAAATTTGCAGATGACACAAAACTGTTTAAAGTTGTTAAAACCCAAGAGGATTGTGGAAAACTGCAGGAGGATCTGGATAAATTGGAAGACTGGGCATCCAAATGGCAGATGAAATTTAATGTGGACAAGTGCAAAGTTATGCACCTAGGAAAGAACAACCCACACTATAGTTACAAGATGCAAGGCTCCACATTAGAAACCACCACCCAGGAAAAAGATTTAGGAGTCATCGTGGATAACATGTTAAAACCCTCCGCCCAGTGTGCAGCGGCGGCCAAGAAAGCAAATAGAATGCTAGGTATCCTAAGGAAAGGGATGGAGAATAAAACAAAGGATATTATAATGCCTCTGTATCGCTCCATGGTACGACCGCACCTTGAATATTGTGTGCAATTCTGGTCACCGTATCTTAAAAAGGACATAGAGTTATTAGAAAAAGTACAGAGAAGAGCCACCAAATTGGTGAAGGGGATGGAAGGCTACTCCTATGAAGAGAGGCTAAAAAGGTTAGGGCTCTTTAACCTAGAAAAGAGGCGGCTGAGGGGAGATATGATAGAGGTGTATAAATTAATGAATGGAGTGGAACGGATAAACGTGGATAAATTGTTTACGCTATCAGAATATAGAAGGACTAGGGGGCATGTAATGAAGCTACAGGGTAAACTATTTAAGACAAATAGGAGAAAATATTTCTTCTCTCAACGTGTAATCAAACTCTGGAATCTGTTACCGGAGGATGTAGAAAGGGCTGTTAGTATAGCTGGGTTTAAAAAAGGTTTGGACAAGTTCCTGGAGGAAAGGTCCATAAACCACTATTAAAAAGGGACCCAGGATATCAATGCTTGCCCTAGTACAAGCACTGCAGAACCTGTGTCTTTTGGGGAAACTGCTAGGTACGTATGACCTAGATTGGCCACTGTTGGAAACAGGATACTGGGCTTGATGGACCTCGGTCTGACCCAGTATGGCATTTCTTATGTTCTTATGTTCTTATTATAATTGTAGGCGTGGCCTACCCCAGCTAGGCCCCAAAGGTAAGTTGGATATAATCAATGAGATAGATGAAAGCAAGCAAGTCTATACACCTATGATTCATCCTGGATATGCAGATTTGGAGTTATCAGATTCAGATTCAGGAACAGACAGCCAATCAGGCTCAATAATCTCGATTGGAATAGAACCAAAATCAGCTACACATGAAACCATACATGACACAAAATTATAGCTCAGTATAGGCCTAACAGAAATACAGGTCAAGATTGCATTTAAAACTATCTCTTTAAAAAGCACTTCTGCTTTTAGCTAGACATTGTATTGGGAAACTAGAAGCATTTGGGTTAGCAAACAGTCTGTGTACCAAGCAGATATTAGGTCAGACTTAAGTTCCTTAATTAAATAGAACAAAGGGTGAGGCTGTTCATCCTGCAAGAGGATAGGCTAAGCAGTTTCTAGGGTAGGGTGCCCTGCTCTTGTGAAATTGGCTTTAATTCACTTAACAAATATAGCGGATATAGTCAGCATAATATAATAAGTAACTAATTAGCTTTTGCAAAAGTAACAGAACAGTGACACCTACTGGATTTAATGAACACAGTTATAAGATATAACTTCTGCTTTTTCTATGAATAATATTGTTTATGTTAGCAAAATTGATGTACACGTGGAATTTGGAAAGTACCAGATGTTAATTAAAGATTAACTGAATCAGCTGATATCACCTAATAAAAGCTACAGCTCTTTGGAACCATCTTTGAAGAGGCATATTGGTATAGTCGGATTAGACTCTGTATGTCTCTTCCCTATAGAGCTCAATAGCAATTGATTGATTAACTGTGTCGTGTCTTTATTTCCTGTTGAAGAGTACAGGAAGATAAGAATCCAGGTGATTGTGTGTGTGGGATTCCAGACCCCTAGGGGGTTATAGAGTCAACAATAATGTTAGTTTTAATGAGTGGCTGAAACAGATGTTTTTTTTCAGTACAAAAGAAAATCGGAATCATTCTTGTAGTATCTTTTATAGCTAAATTTAAATGTGGGGAAGAGGATGAATGTGATATTTTTATTCTTTCTCTTTGGCTTGCTTTTAAATAGTTGTAGCTGCCTCTGCCTTTTCCTATGGTTTTGAATAAGTTTCTCAGAAATTGCCTTGTTTGCTGGCTGTGCTTAAACTTGCCTCTTTAGAAATTGTTTGATGGTTTATCTATGTAGATTTCTATTGCTTTAGAGAGACTATTAGCATAATATCGGAATTAGTAACTTTGTAGCTGTAGGAAAAAATGCCTGCTAATTTTTTCAGTCTTTTCTGAAATAGTAGTTTAAGGGAAAAGTTGTGGCCTGTATTACAGTGGCAAGGCTGAACTCTAGTAGTTGCCCAGCATGGGATCTCTGGCTGAGGGAGTTCAAACTTATAGCTTATTGCCATTTTGTTTCAGGTGAATTGCAACTTATTTACCAATCACCCTACCCCTCTCATACCCACCCCAGGGCTGGGCTTTCTTAAACAGTATTCCTAGGACACACAATCACTTTTCCTACTTTAGTGGAAAATACCCCTTTGTTGCTTTTGATACAAAAACTGACCCAAATAGTTGTGTTCAACATTATTGGCACCCTTGCATTTTAGGTATATTATGTACAATATCTTCAGAAATAATTGCAAATATTCCAACGGTATGGCATCATAATATTTTAATAGTATGATCAAAGGCATACAACAAAAAAAAGATGTCTGTGCAACTTAGATGTACTAATTCAGTAATATTTCGTTGCATAACTCTTGGCTGTGTTGACAGCCTCCAAACGTTTCTTGTAGCCATCTATAAGTTTCATACATCTGTCTGCTGGTAGTTTCTCCCACTCTTCAACTGTGATTTATTCCAGTTCATAAATATTTCCAGGATTCCTGGAAGGAAGTGATGTCACCCACCATGATGGTCGCTTGAGCGGAGAGCTCCGGGGCCATCCTGTTGAAAAAAGCGGCGAAATACCCCTAAGCGGCAGAGCACTGATCCTCCAATGGCAGGAGAGAGTGAGGAGAGGCGGCGGGCCATGGCAACATAGAAAAAAGCCGCGGATATCCGAGACTATGCATGTGCCGGGGAGAGGAAGATGGCGCCGACGGAAGGAACAATGGCAGACCACGTGGAGAAGGCCCATAGAGGATGCAGAGGAGCGGAGGAAGAGAGACGTGCAGGAGTGAGTATGGCAGTGACCCGAGAGGAACTCCGGGAGTGGTTTTCTGAGCTAAAAACAGAGGTACAGCAGGCAAAAAATGAATTGGGGGAGATGTTGGCTGGCATGAAGATGGAGGTGTAGACACCCAGGAGAAAGGAGATATACTTTTTACTCCCAGGTGCACAGGACGTACAGTATAGTAGGTTGGACATGATATGGGCAAATGGGAAATGGGCGAGTAATGTATGAGAGGTAGCGCAAGGAAACACAACACGGTCGGATCATGCCCCAGTTAGCTCCAGCTTTGAAGTGGGGGAGGGGGATGGAGGGGTAACGTTTTGGAGGTTGAACGATGCTCTGCTGGAGGAACTAGAGTATGTGACACGAATAAAAATGGTGGTGGAAGAGTATCTGGAGATTAACATGAATGGGGAAGTAGGAGTGGGAATTGTTTGGGATGGTTTGAAAGCGGTAGTGAGGGGGCATTTGATAAACATTGCAGCACAGGAGAAAAAGAGAAAGGGATGGGTGGAGGGGCAGTTGTTCCATAAAATAGAGGGCCTGGAAAGGCAGCATCAGAGTGTTCATGAACCGCAGGTGATAGCGGAATTAGTGAAGTTGAGGGGGAGCTTAGTCAATTAAGAGCAGCGGCAATGGCGCATGAGCTGGCCCTGTTAAAACAGGTGTACTTTGATGGTGGAAACCGAATGGGGAGGTTACTTGCTAGTAGGCTAAATGCAAAACAGCAGCAGGCCTGGGTAAGGGGGATAAGAGGTCGAGAAGGAAAGATGGTCCACAAAGCATCTGAGATAAGAGGAGTGTTTAAGGAATACTACGAGAGATTATACGCCAGTGAAGTATGGAAGGGCGAGCAGGAGGGGGAGCTATTCCTTAATGAGTGCCAACTTTCAAGGATAGCAGTGGAGGAGCAGGGGGAGCTGGGTAGGGAGAATGGAGAGGAAGAGGTGGAAAGGGCCATAAGGACGCTGAAGATAGGAAAGGCTCCAGGACTCGATGGATTCTCGGCTAAGTTTTATAGAATGATGATTCCACAGGTTAAAGGTATCTTGGCGAAGGTATTTAATGCATGCTTGCATGGGGAGTAGGGTGGTCCACTGCCATAGGGGTGAAAATAAAAGTAGGAATTTTTGTGCTCCCTGGCCTGATTCTGGTTCCATTTATGTAGAAAACAATGTGTGCAAAGTTTGAAGCCAATCAAATAATATTTAGGGGTGGCTCAAGGTCCCTATCTAGCAGGCCCCTGGATCCCCCCCAGGGTTCATCAGACCACTGGGTATTATCCGCTCATAGACGGGGGTATCATGCTTGCCAAGCACTCAATGTGGTCCAGATGCTAGTAAGGACTTTGTGACGATGTGGGGAACATCTTACGGTGTTGCGAGACAACACCCAGAAGGAACTGGAGTTGCTCTTCTTTTATGGTGTGTCGGCCGTTGAACTCCTCAATGAGTTTGACCCCTCGCTCAGCCACATCGTTGATCACTGGAAGATTTTTAACTTTCTTCAGATCTTCTTTGAATGATGCATTCTCTTCCCAGTCTTCGGGGTCTGCATTAAGAAAATCACTGTTGATGTCGAGGTGTTTCAGGAAACGGATTGACTTGCGAGTTGCAAAAGAGTCAAGTGTTGGAATCATGGAACTTTTCAATCCGACCCGCTTTGGGGGATCTTCGTCTTCGTCATCATCCTCATTGCTTTCATCTGATTCTGCCGGGATCATGGCCGACACTATGGCGCCCTGGTTCTCGTTGCGCTATTAAGAATTCTTTGTCTTCTTGAATATGAATTAAAGACATTGCATTGGCATGCGCCACATCAAATAGGGTTTTCATTGCAACCTGGAATTCTTTTTCATTTGCCTCTTGTTTCCCTCCTCTCCCTTTGTTTTTCTTCAAAGGTTTCCACTGATTGAACAATTTCTTTACTTTTTCTTGAATTTTGTCATTTCTTTGAACAGGAAGCCTGGCCTTTTCCCAGTAAGCTTCTACTTCACTTGTTACAATAGATGCACTTTCACTAACGCCTTTGTTTAATGTCATATGGTGATGTAAAAATACACTTAACACTTGCTCCTTGCTGGGGAGCTTGGCCCCCAGAATTGTGGTGGACATTTCTTCAATGAGATAAAAACCACGTTTTTTCGCCATATGAAAAGAATAAAGATACAAAGATAATAGTACAACGTCTTTGCCACCTCTCAGAGACGAGATTAGTTCAAATATGGTGCACTCAAATGTAATCAGCGTGGAACTGAGTGGATGATACAAGATGATGCAACATTTAGTCATCTGCTCCCATGGGGAAATCTCAAATCTTGTTGAGCCACCCCTAAATATTATTTGATTGGCTTCAAACTTTGTACACAGTGTTTTCTACTAAAATGGAACCAGAATCAGGCCAGGGAGCAAAGGAATTCAGGAATTCATTTTTATGGACCACCCTAATGGGGAGGCATTGCCACGAACAATGGCGGAGGCAGGGATTTCGATAATACCGAAACTGGGAAAAGACAATACGGTTTGTACATCATATCGGCCGATCTCTCTGATTAACTTGGATGCGAAGGTATTGGCAAAGATACTGGCCATGAGACTACAGAATGTCATTCATAAACTGATGCAACAGGACCAAATGAGGTTCACAAGGGGGAGACAATATAAGGAAGATTCTGAACACAATTTGGAGATTACAAAGAGGGGGACAGGAAGCAGTATTGGTGACGGTGGATGCTGAAAAAGCATTTGATAGAGTGGAGTGGTGGTATATGTTTCAGGTCTTAGGAAGAATGGGGTTGGGAGAATGATTTATAAGTTGGATTTGAGCCTTGTATGCCAGGCCGATGGTAAGGATAAAGGTAAATGGAGGATACTCGGAGAGTTTCGGATTGGGGAGAGGGACGAGCAGGGGTGCCTATTGTCACCGTTACTTTTGCTTTGGTAATAGAGCCGTTGGTGGAGTATGTTCGAAGGCAGGTGGATATAAGGGGGATTGGAGAGGGGGAGCAACAGTCAAAAATAGCCCTGTTCGCGGATGACGTGATATTTACATTGGGGAGACCCTTTACAAGTCTACTGAATTTATTGCTAGCAATTAGAAGATATAGTGAAGTATCTGGTTATAAGATGAACATCAGCAAGACGGAAATACTAGGCTTCAGCCTTTCTATGGAACTAGAGGGGGGGCTACGGGCAGGGTTCGGATTTAAATGGGTAAAGAAAATGTTCCGGTACTTGGGTATACAATTAAGTAATACCTTGAAGAACTTGCGAGAATGGAACTACACACCGCTGGTGGAGAATGTGAGGAAGGATCTCTTTAGATGGGGGGGGGGGTCTGCATCTGACCTGGATGGGCAGAATAGCCACTATCAAGATGAATGTTTTGTCACGGTTCCTGTTCTTGGTGCTTATTTATTTTATTTATTTATTTGACATTTCTTCTATACCGCGCTATTATAATCAGTGCGGTGTACATCGAACAAAAACATACTGCAATGCATATAGGCAACATTGAGTTTACAATGAACAGGGAAAATAACACAGGGGATAACCGGGGGAACTATGTACAGGTTAACTTGATATTATATAAATACTCTAAATTCGTTTGGATATTGAATGTGCTTTCGTGTGGACGGTACAGGTAAGATGGTTATCAGATGGGCTAGTGTATAGGCTAACCATTTTCTGGTTGTATTAAGGTGCTAAGGCGTTTGGGGTATGTGGGAAGCCTGCCAGATGTGTGAGTGTCTGGGATGACTTCTGGGTAACATTTTGTGAACAGATGGTGTTTCAAAGCTTTTTGGAATAGGATTAGGCTTTTGATGCCACGGATTTCATGGGGAAGCGCATTCCAGTTTAGAGGAGCGGATATAGAGAAAGCTCTGTTGGAGGTAGCCTTAGTACATGACGTCATCGTCCTAGGGACTATTAAGGTGTTCATTGCAGTGGGCCTCCTGTTTCTATTTTCGAGGGTGCTGTGAATTAGCTTGCTGATTGGTGTAGGTGGGTAGTTATTCAGGGCTTTGAAGGTAAGGACTAATGACTTATACTGGAGTCTGGCATGTAAAGGTAGCCAATGCAGATCTTTCATGATAGGCGTTATGTGGTCAGATCTTGATGATCCAGAGAGGACTCTAGCAGCTGCATTCATAGCCAGGCGAAGCGGATTTAAAGTTGATTGAGAGAGACCGTGGAGGATGATGTTCGCAAAATCCAGGTGTGGGAGGACTAATGCCTGGAAGGTTGTTCGGTAGTCAGTAGAATCCAGTAGGTGGCGGAGGTGGCGTAGTGTTCTGATCTTATGATATATAGTCTTTGTAACATTCTTCACATGTGTTGTCATATCCAGGTGCTGGTCCAATGTGATGCCGAGATATCGGATTGTGGGTTTGGATTTCAACTCTACATTGTTGACAAGTAGCGATGGGGGAGGTATGAACTTACGGTTCCTCGTAACAAAAAGAACATCAGTTTTGCTATGATTGATCCTTAGGTTTTGTGTCAGCAGCCATTCAGCTACCGCCCCAAAACAATTGATTATTGGGGAGAACACTGGTTGGTCAATTTTGAACGGCATGTAGAGGAGGATGTCATCTGCGTACGCCAGGCATTGTACGTTGAAAGATCGGATCAAATCACATATCGGCTGCATATAGATGTTGCTTATCAGTGCCGATAAGGATGATCCTTGAGGTACCCCTTGGGCCTGCAGGAAAGGTTCTGAGGATGCATGGCCTGTTTTGACTTGTTGCCACCTATTGGATAGGTAGGATTTACACCATTCTAGTGCTGTGCTTTGAATCCCCTTTTCTTTCAGGCATTGCAGAAGTATATCATGACTCACAGAGTCGAAGGCGGCGGAGATGTCCAGGAAGATGAGGACAAATCCTTGTTGGATGCTGTTTATTCCAGTGACCAAATCATTGAATAGAGTTGTAAGGACTGTGTCGACTCCATGTGCTTCCCTGAAGCCGTGTTGTGATGGGTCTAGTGGTGCTTCAGTGTCGATATGATGCTGGATTTGTTGTTGAGCCACTTTTTCGATGATTTTTGTGAGCTGGGGGATGCTCGAGATTGGTCTAAACGATTCAACTTTGGATGGGTCAAGTCTACTGTTTTTCAGTAGGGGCCTGATAGAGGTGTGTTTCAAACTCTGTGGGAACGAGCCTGTTAGAAAGGACTGGTTCAGTATCTTGCACAGGATTTGGCTTAGGTCATGTCGCAGATCTTTGATCCAGCTGGCTGGGCAGGGGTCGTTAGGTGCTGTGCTGGGATTGATAGAAGCGATAATGTTCTCAATCTCTCTAGAAGAAACCGTAGTGAAATTGCATAATGGTGTTGCTTGGGATGCCTTAGGTGATATGGAGGAGTTACTGGTACTTATGTTTGTGTTGGTCTTAATCATCTTTGATTGCAAGTAGTTTGCGTAGTCCTGTGGCTGAGGCATTGAAGGTTGGGCTGAAACTGGCTCTCCTGTTATGGATTTTACTAATCTGAACAGGGAATGTGGTTTATTGATGGAGCGTTTCAATAAATCTGTGTGGTAGAGTTTCCTACTCTGTGTTATCTTCCCACGGTGGGTAATTAAGTGTGAGTTGTATGCAGCAAGCGTCTCTGGGGAGTGGGTTCGTCGCCACCGTCTCTCAAGTTTGCGTAGGTGGTGGAGAGATGTACGAAGGTCCGTAGAGAACCATGGTGCGTGTTCCTGTTTTCTTATTTTCTTTTCAGTGTGTAATGGACATGAGGCGGCTCTAAGGTTCTCGTCCCATTTGGATATGAGATCGTCTAAGTTGAGGGATGTGTTGGTCATAAGTGGTCAAAGATTTTCTAGGACTACGTCCCGGTTGAGTGGTTGGAAGCGGGCTGTGGGGGTTCCAAATGTGTTAAATGGCATTCGGCTCTTGTGGGAAGTATTAATGGGTATATTGAATCTGAGAAGATTGTGATCTGACCATGGCACTGGTGTTACAGATAGTGCAAGGGCTTGGGGCGTTGAGGCGTTGAAATGAGGTGCGAAAATGAGGTCTAGTTTACCTCCCTTAGTGTGAGTGGGTGAGTCAACATATTGTTTGTAGCCTAGGTCCTCTAGGGCGTCTAGGAATGCTGCTGAGTGGCTGTCATGAAGAGATGGGCGGTTGAAATCACCAACTACCCATATTGGAGAGCGTGAAGTGGATGTTGTGCATGCGAGCTCAATTATTGTTGGAAGGTCATCTGGTAAAGGAGTGGGTGCCCGATAGAGAAGGTTGATTGTGCAGAGCTCATTAGATATGGTGAGGGAGTCAAGGTGGGTTGAGCTGGAGGAGTTGCAAAGCTTGAAATGTAGATCCGCTTTGGCAAGGATGAGCGTCCCGCCTCCTTTCTGAATGGACCTGTGGCATGTGTATAGATCAAATCCTGGTGGCAGCATCTGATTCAGTAGGACGTTATCACAATCGGATAGCCATGTCTCCGTGATCATCAGGATGTCGAGATTGTATTGTGGAATCAGGTCAATGGCTGCAGGCCATTTTGATCGTACTGATCTGGCATTTATCAACGCACATTTCAGTAGACGTTGGCGATGTTACTTCTCGGCTTGTGTCTTGTTGATGATTTGGAGAGGAATGTTAAGTAGATGGGAGTGGGATGTATGGTTGTTTTTTGCCATGGTGTGGTGGGGGAATTCAGACCATCTCCTTCCATGTGTGTGTAGTATTGGTATGTAGTTAGTATCATGGTTGAAAGCGTTTGAGATGCAGGGGAGACCAAGGGTAAGGAGGGTAATGAGTAAAATCAGGACTTTGTACATTCTAGATTAGTAGCAGTACAGTACAGTCAAGTCAGTTCGAGATAACAGTGTGAGTGGGTACAGGTTGCTAGTATTAGCAAGGTTAACGGTGGAAAATACTGACAACAGTGCAGGAAAGTATTGGATACTAGCAATTGGGATAAAGTATTGGATACTAGCAATTGGGATAAATAAAGTACAGCAGTACAGTGAATGCAACTTAGTGGCAATAGTGACAGTGGTACAGTACAATTCTAATTGCTGGTAGACAATAAATTAACTGTGAGACAACAGTACAGTGAATGCAAGTTATTAGCAGCAGTAACAGGGTACAGGAGGATTCTAGTTACTAGCAATTAAGCGATCAACTACAGAATACAGCTAACAGTGTAGATGACTGCAGGTTAATAGCAAAGATAATACTGCAGGAAAAATGGCTTGCCTACTGCTTACTTTAGTTGGAAAGTATAGAATAATGCAAGATTTGAGACATAGGGCATGTGATCATCTAACGGACAAGGACTTGCCTTTTCCTGACAGTGATGGCTGGCTCTGTTCCGGGTGTGACTTCTGACTTCGTTTGTGGGTTGTTGGAGTGCCACTGCCTAAGGGCCAAACCAAAGGGCCCTCTGGCGAGGCCCTCAGGCGCGGGCCCGCCAGGCACGGGCATGCCTGCCGGTGCGAACTTTTAAAGTCCGTGGAGCGTGCCCCGATTGGGCAGAGGTGGCTCTTGTGCTCCTCCCACTTCTGGAGGCTCGATCCCCCGACTGGGGAGAGCTGATGAAGGTGGCGGGAGCTGAAAGAACGTGCGCCTGCCAGCGCGAACTTTTAAAGTCCGTGGAGCGTGCCCCGATTGGGAAGAGGTGGCTCTTGTGCTCCTCCCGCTTCTGGAGGCTCGATCCCCCGACTGAGGAGAGCTGATGAAGGTGGTGGGAGCTGAAAGAACGAGCGCCTGCCGGCGCAAACTTTTAAAGTCTGTGGAGCGTGCCCCGATTGGGCAGAGGTGGCGCTTGTGCTCCTCCCGCTTCTGGAGGCTCGATCCCCCGACTGGGGAGAGCTGATGAAGGTGGCAGGAGCTGAAAGAACGTGCGCCTGCCGGCGTGAACTTTTAAAGTCCGTGGAGCGTGCCCCGATTGGGCAGAGGTGGCTCTTGTGCTCCTCCCGCTTCTGGAGGCTCGATCCCCCGACTGGGGAGAGCTGATGAAGGTGGCGGGAGCTGAAAGAACGTGCGTCTGTCGGCGCGAACTTTTAAAGTCCGTGGAGCGTGCCCCGATTGGGCAGAGGTGGCTCTTGTGCTCCTCCCGCTTCTGGAGGCTCGATCCCCCGACTGGGGAGAGTTGATGAAGGTGGCGGGAGCTGAAAGAACGTGCGCCTGCCGGCGCGAACTTTTAAAGTCCGTGGAGCGTGCCCCGATTGGGCAGAGGTGGCTCTTGTGCTCCTCCCGCTTCTGGAGGCTCGATCCCCCGACTGGGGAGAGCTGATGTAGGGTGCTGGGAGGGGTGCTAAAGAAAATACAGGGGATGATTATGAATTTTATATGGGAAGGGAAAACACCTAGAGTGGCGAGGAGGACGAAGTTTAGGGTAAGAGAGGTACCGAACATAGCAAATTATTATGATGCAGCACAACTGAGGGCGCTATTTGCTTGGCAGGAAAGGGAAGAGACCCCTCAGTGGGTGAGTATGGAAAAGTGGCAGGAAGAGAGTTTAGAGGCAAAAATTTGGGAAGAGGGAGGGGAGGGAAGGTTGGCGGGGGGAGAGAACCCTATGTGTGCGTTGACAGCAAGCACATGGAGAAAATGGAAATCTTTCCTTTTAAATGGGAAAAGAGTATCGAAAATGACCTATATAAGACATATGGGGGGGGTTCATCCCGGGGAGGGAGGGAGGTGGGTTTAGGGGTTGGGCGAGTAAGGGGTTATATAAGGTGGGGCAATTAATATCCTTGGGGGGAGAACTAAGGAAGTTTGATGAGTTGAAGGAGATTTATGGGTTGGAGGAGAGAGATCGGTTTGGATATGTGCAACTCTGGTATTATTTGCAACAGAAAGGGGTGCGGGAGGGACTGAGGGCTAAAGATACCCCCTTTGAGGAGTTAATGCGAAAACAGGATCGTCTCAAGGGGGTGTTGTCGAGAGTATACCGATTACTAAATGCAAAGCAAGAGGGAGAATTGAGGTGGCAGGGGAGATGGCGGGAGGAGTTGGGGGGAGCTGGGACGAGGAGAGGTGGGAGAATATATATGGGCAGGAGAGGCATATTAATGGGGGTACCTCTCTTTTGGAGAATTGCCTGAAAATGCGTCTGAGACTGATATGGACACCTGCGAGGATAAGGGCCATAGGACAGAATCAATCTGATGAATGCTGGCAGGGATGTGGAGGAAGGGGGAACCTGTTGCATATGATGTGGAGGTGCCCCACGGTGCAGGAATTGTGGAGGAAAGGGGCTGAAGTATACCAAGAGATTACTTATGTACGAATTGAAGTGACTGCTGCAATGGTGTGCCTTCTGGAAATGGAGGAGGGGTGGGAATGAACAGTTAACGGCATTCTTGAGGTATTGGGTGGTGGCGATTAGGGTGTGTGTGTTGAAAAGATGGAAAGCGAGAGAGGAGCCACACATGAGGGAGGTAATCATGTATGTGGAGCATGTGAGAAATATGTGCTTGGTAGGGGCCTATAGGAGGGGACAGAAAGTGAAATACCATAAGATCTGGCACTGGTATGAGGCATGGAGGGAAGGAGGGTTGATGAAGTGGTTGGGGGGGGGGGAATAGAGAGGGAGAATGACTAGAGGTGGGGGGGGGGGGGGATTACCAAAGGGAGCTATTGCTTTTCAAAAAAAATATTTCACCAAGTGGCTAATAGTCCATAGGAGACATAGAGGAGGTAATATTGGATTTGGAGTACGGTGGGTATGTGGGGTAACAAATACAGTTATGGAACAGAATAAGGTAATTGTTTATGTGATTATTCAGGGGGAGGGGTGGTTATGGTCGTTTATGTTTAAGTTTAAGGGTGTCATTACAATGTATGAAGGGGTAAAGATGGGAATATATACTGTATAGTGGACAACCTTGTATGGTACTGTATTGAAAATATGGTGAATCAATAAAGTTCAAATTACAAAAAAAATAAAATAAATAAATATTTCCATGGTTCCTATTACCAATTGCAGATTTCAGCTCTTTCCAAAGGTTCTTGACTGGATTGAGATCAGGACTCATGGGCCCTGTGCAGCAGTGCACAACATGTGTCTGACCGACCAATGAACTGCAAAGCTCCCCCCACTCCTTTTATTCTGTGGCTTAGTTAGGACATAAAGGTAAATACCACCTTAGTAGTGTGCCATGAGAGGGAAGGAAGGATGTCCAGCATGTTTGGTGCCCTGTAGCAAAACTGAAACAAGTTGAAATGGGCATTCTTTACAGAGTGAAGCCTTTGATACTGTTCCATACAGGCGACGTTTAAATAAACTGAGCACCTTAGGGGTGGACCATAAAGTGACTGACTGGGTTAGAAACTGGTTGAGTGGGAGGCAAAAAAGGTATAGGTAAATGGAGCTCATTCTGAGAACATATGTGCCGCAGGGATCTGTCACTGGTCCAATCCTTTTTAACGTTTTTGTAAGTGATATTACAGAAGGGCTTTCTGGTAAGGTTTGCCTCTTTGTGGATGATACCAAAATCTGCAATAGAGCACCCATGAAGATGTAGAAACATGAGGAGAACTCCAGAAAAGCTTGAAGAACAATTGAGAATTCAGCAGCTGAGATGCTAAAAAAATGCAGGGTCATGTGTTTGGGCTACAGAAATCCAAGGGAGCAGTACAGTATAGGGGGTGAAGCACTTCTGTCCACAAAAGAAGAGTGAGACCTAGGGGTGATTGTTTCTGATGATCTTAAGGTGACTAAACTGGTAAAAAAGGCAATGGCAAAAGCCAGAAAGATGGACAGAGAGAGGAATGGCTAGCAGGAAGAAGGAGGGGGTGATAGTGCCTCTGTATAACTCTTTGGTGAGACCTCATTTGGAGTATTGTGTGCATTTCTGGATGAAGGTGAGAGTAGACTCAGGAGCAATTTGCAGAAATATTTCTTTATGGAAAGAGTGGAAGATGCATGGAATAGACTTCCAGTAGAAATAGTAGAGACGAGGATTATATCTGAATTCAAGAAAGCATGAGACAAACAGAGATCTCCACTGTAGTGGCTGGCATAGAAGAGTAGACTAGATAGATAGATGTTTCTGGAGTGACACAACAGACTATTGCCCTCACTCACAGAATCAGACATTTGGGGGATTCATCTGTGTGTGTGTCACAGGAAGTGTTGGGGGGGGGGGGGGCTGCACGTGTTTGTGTCTTTCTGTGTGTCATGGAGGGTGCCTGAGACTAGATGCGCAGGTGTGTGTGTATGTGAGCTCCATGGGGACCGTTGGGTGCTAGATACATACGGGCTACGTGAATGTCTGCATCATGAGGAGTGTCATGGCTGCATAGCATGTGTGTATGTGGGGCTGTGTATGTTAATAGCTGTCAAGGACTGCATGTGCATGTGCAAAGAGCACACTTAGGGGCATGTTTACTAAAAACCGCCAATGTGCACGCCGCACAATAGCGCACGGAAACGCGGCACTCAAACGCTCATAAACGCTCTTAAATGCCCCGCACAAGTGCACGACACACTAACGGGCCCCGCACAAGTACCCGGCCCGCAAATGTCTGATAGAGGCGTGGAAAGGCATTCTGAGGGCGGAGGAAGGCTCCCAAGGGGCGGAGAGACGGGGGTCAATGGGCGAGGAAGGGGAGGGGAGAGGCTCCCCGCACATTATCAGGGCCGAATTTACAAGTTAAAAATAGCGCGAGTGAAACACTCGCGGTAGAGGGCATTTAAAGGGAAGAGAAACCATTTCCGTCAGCAATGTACAGGAAAACCGGGGAAACCTGCAAAACGTGAGCAGTGTGATACATGTGCACAGAACAAAAGTGCAAATAAAAATAGAAAATGACCACAACAAAATTACTAAAAAGCGTAAGTCAGCTGGGCAACAGTGATATTAATGGGCAACAACACAAAACACTCCCAGGAAAGCCCCCCCAAAAAAAATGATTTTTGGAAGGGTCTACGGAGCGGAGACCCTTCCAAAAATCATTTCCTGTTTTGGGAGCTTTCCTGGGAGTGTTTTTTATGGTTGCCCATTAATATCACTGTTGCCCAGCTTGGTTATCTTTTTTCCCCCTTTTTTTCGCGGTCATTTGCTAGGTGTATTTGCACATTTGCCTCCAGACAAGGTGAATGAGCCCACAGTAAAAATGTGCAGAGCAGGGTTTAGGATTCTGCCGGCCAGGTTTCCCATCCCCAGTGACTGCACTATCTCTGTGGCCACAGTGTGGTGCAGCGGACAGAGCCAGTACCTCTAGGACCAGAGGGTCACAGGTTCAAATCCCAGCTGGGGCTCCTGCCAATCCTGTCCACATATTTTTCCCACAACTAAACAGTGATAGTAAGGGCACACCTTTCGTGCCGAGGACATAGGCATTGGTAATACACCTATCTTTTACCCCACCGAGCACAGACACCATGAACAGGGGCAGTACCTAGAGCAGAGTCTCCCAAATGCAGTCCTGGAGGGCCACACACCATTCAGGTTCCCTGCTGCCTCTAATACAAATGCCTGTGCTGCATAGCTATGCACCACCCCCATGGCATGTAGATGCAGCTAATGCATATTCATGAAGGACAGCATGAAAACCTGAACAGTGTTTGGCACACCAGGACTGGAGTTGGGAACCTCTGCCGTAAAGCAGCAGCCAACAGGGGCAAACACACCCACACCCACACCCACAGGCCCCATTGGCCAATGCCTCCTGGAGAGGCAGGACATTGGGCCCTGCGTGCATCTCCCAATACTAGCACCTGCATACCTTAGCAATGCCACCCTACACCTGGGTATACGGTACACAGCTCTCAAATGTTTGCTATGAGTACTGGCAGATAGACATTCCTCTGTTAAGCACAGTTTGATCTTTGAGCTCCAACATAACAATCTGTCTGATGTCTGCGGTGCGTGCCTCAGGTCTGGTCTCTGACAGTGTTTACCACCCTGGGGAGTGACCCCCAACAGTACTGCGTAGCATATCCATGCCTGTACTGTGCCCAGGACTGGTGTGGTGGGCTAGGCTGATAAGCTCCTCTATAGTAGCACAATGCTGGCATACGTGTGGGAGTGTGTGTCTGTCTATAGTATACAGTGTGTGTTGGCTGCAAACACCTTCCACAGCCCACACTGCCAGCACTGTTGCCAGTAATGGCCTGCCAATGTGCATAATGAGCAGCAAGGTACCATGGGTATAGCTCAGACAGGGTGGGCTGGCCAGGATGCATCTGCACAGGGCATAGGGCACTGGCAGGGACATTGTAGTGGCTGGCCACCACCTACACAGACAGGGTGACCTCTGTATGTGCTGCTGGGGTTTCACTCCACCCTGACTGTGCAGTGACGACAGCATGGCTAGGCACCCCCATAGTGGTAGATAGTATTTCTCTCATGTGATATTTATGGGTTTCCTTTTGGGGCCCAGTCACTGACTTATCTGATTGTGTGTGCTGCCATCCCAGTTCTGGGTGCATGCATTACCACTAGGACTAACTAGAAGACTGTTCTCAGCTGGTATGTGTCTTGATGGAGTGCCTTGCAGGGTGTAGTAGCTGAAGGCTTGCTGCAGGAGAATATCCAGGCCTAATGTCTGTCTGATATTGTGTTATGGATGTGTATAGAGCTGCTTTGGATGCCCTGTGGGGTGTCTGTTCCCCAGCAGGACTGGGGTTGATGGTCCACTCTACTGCTACCATTGCAGGGAGGTAGAATGTGGATCTGTTGATCGGAGACCCTGTTTTTTTTGCCTGGGAGGGGGAATGGTGGTACATGGCCCACCTGACTGAGACAGACAGAGATACCCAAGGTGTTTCTGCAGAAACTACCTATCTCACATATTAATACTGCTTTGGAGCTCTGGCATGGCCTCTTTCAGCCATGGAAGGTGTTGTGGACCTGGTCCTTGGCGCCTCATCGCACCCTCAGGGTGAGCACAGTACCCGCACAATGTGATGGTGTGTAGCTACTCTGTGCCAGTACAACACCCGGTCAGTACCCCCTACCAGGCCGAGGTGCTGTGTGGGTGCACACGGACACTTCCCCCTACCAGGCCGGGGAGTTGTTGGGGTGCATTCCCCATCTTGTGTTCATCTGTGGACAGCTGATTTGCATGTGCAGTGCATCATGGGTACGGGTGGCCTAACCCTATCCTGGTTACCACAGCAGACTGTCTGTGTGGTGACGTGAAGGCTCTCTGCAGCCAGCCAGGGGCTTGCTGGCAGCTATAGAGCTATAGCCCAATGGTTACTTCACTGCTTGTGAAGCCAGAGGTCATGGGTTCAAACCCACAGTGGGGTTGTTTGATAGGGTTGTCCAAAGCATTGTTTTCATTTCATGTACATATGTTGATGCCAGCAATAACACCCTCAGCGTACTGTACCCATAAGGTGCCTCTGAGGGTGCTTTACAGGTTGCCCTATAGGGCACCTTATGGTTGCCATCCATATAAGGTGCACTATACATTATCCTGTGACGCAACATATAGGGGACATTCTAGGGTGCCTTGGCGGACAGTGAACTTTAACATGTGCCTTATGGGCCGCCTTATGTTAACACGCTTTGTGAGTGCGTTTGCTAGTAGTGCTAACTGAAATAAAAATAAGTTGCCCCCTACAGCACTCATCCCCATAATACACACTGCCTCAGTGAGCCTTCTTCATTGGGCACTGTGGGGGATTGAAACCCTGATCCCTGCACCATTGATCAGTGTCTTAACCATTGTGCTGTGGCTCTGTTCCTGTGCTTGGGCATCGGCACACCGCCTTATGCCGCCCAAGATTAACAGTGCACTGCCTTCTGCCGCCCAACAGTGCACCGCCTTATGCCGCCCAACATTAACAGTGCACTGCTTTATGCCGCCCAACAGTGCACCTCCTTATGCCGCCCAACAGTGTACCGCCTTATGCCGCCCAACAGTGTGCCGCCTTATGCCGCCCAAAATTAACAGTGCACCGCCTTATGCCGCCCAAAAGTCATATGCCTCCTAAAGCACTTTTACCCATTAAAGTTAATGCCTCAGCCAGCCCTTTTTGTTGTACACCATGGGGAATTGAACCCATGGCAGCTGCACCAGCAGTCAGTGTCTTAACCATTGTACTATGGCTCTGTTCCTTTGTGTGTGTACATCAGGGCGCCACTTAGCCTTCCCACACACTATTGTGCACGGTGCACAATAGTGCGCCGCGCAAATGTACGATCGCTTACTCCCGGTTTTTTCTTTTTTCTGCCTGAACCGCCCACTCCTTATATGGCACAGGCACACTACCGCGGCCACGCACGTTAGGAAGGTTTAGTAAACATGCCCCTTAGGGTGTGTCAGAGCGATGCAGCTGCCCTTCCTTCATTTGCAAAATCATCGGGGGGGGGGGGGGGGAATGGAAGAAGAGTTCAAAGAGAGATGTTAAAATGTGTCTCGTTATGGAAGCATTTGCTGTATGAGGAATCTTTATAACTGGTGTTATGTGTATTTATATCTTCAGAAAGTGGGTGCGAGGTGCACGAATGTGATGCCTGTGTGTGTGTATGTGTGGGGTGCCTGCCTGTATGTGTGTGTGTGTGTGTGCGGGGGTGGGGTGCCTCTTGGTGCATGTTTGTGTGGTGTGGGGGAAGGGTGCTTGTTTATGTGATGCAGGGCTGGAGCGCCTGTGTGCCTTCTTGTGCGGTAGGGGCTGTGCCCTTTAGCATATTTTCATTGTGCCCTTTTCTCACCTCACTTCAGCCTCCAACCCCTTGCACTCTCTCCTGTTCCTGCAGACTCTCTCCTGCTGCCTTTCTCCACTCTATTCCTTTCCCAGCCTCTGTCCCTTTCTCCTTCCCCCCTCCATAATCAATCCTCCATTCATTCCCCTCCCCCCCCCCACAACTTTTTTTCCCCAAACCACTGCCCCTTTAAATTTTTTGAGCTCCTACAGCACTCTTGCCAGCCTCTCTCCCCTCATTGGCCTGCAGGAACAGCCTGTCCTGTGGGCACACAGCAGCGCTGCAGGCCTTGCTCTCTTTTGCTCTTTGACCTAGGGGACAGGCTGCTCCCGTGTGCTGAAGATCGTGGCCAGCAGTGGTGTAAGTGACGCAGCCTGCAGACCACAATGTTGATGCCCCTTAACACTGGTGCCTCCCGCCATGCCTACTGGCAGCGGCCCTAGTGAAGGAGCACTAAATGGAGGACTAGAATATTAGAGAACAGAAACGTCCTGATCGTCCCTCCAGTCTAGTCCCGAACCTCTGGGGTAGTCAACCTCCTCCAGCAGCTTGGAGACTGAAAACTTCACTCTTGTGATGTCACTGGTACATAAGCTCCAGTTCCACCTTCTCCCACCAGTTACTTCAGTCTCCAAGCATCTGGAGGACTGGTGAGCCTGGAGGTTCAGGCTCACTAGAGGAGCAATTAAGGCAGTTAGTTTAGAGTAGTTGATTGACTTCAAATTGGGTTGAACTAAAAAAAAAAAAAGGGTTTAAATTTTTTAGGTTATTGCTAGAGTCGGAGTGCTCAGAGTGATGAGGCTTCATCCCTTCCCCTTGTTCCCCCCGCCCCCCCCCCCCCCCCCATCGTGCCAGCCCTCTGGTGCCTTGAAGACAGCTGCCAAGAAGAGAGGCGAGGCTCGGGGCCAAGAAACTGACAGTAAGAGTGAGGAGCAGGTGCTCTCTGGCAGTAACATAAGCAGAGGTTTTGCCTGCACACGCTAGTGAGCCAGAGCCATGGCACAGGGGCAGTGCTCCGGAGGTGTTCCTCCGCTAGCCTGTCTCTCCAGGAGGGTTACCACTCTGCAGTAGGACCCGGGGAGCGGCAAAAGATTGTGCACTTGCAGTGACTTGTTTGAGGGGAAATTTGGAGGACAAGGAGAAGAAGCGCGGCATCAGAGATCAGGTCAGTGTGCAGACTCCAGCGCGCTGAAGCTCGTCTGCCGCCACAGCAGGCCCAGCCGTGTGGCAGAGATGCAGGAAAACACAACAGCTGTTGATTTTGGTTCCCTTTCCACGGCGGTACCCAGGCCGTAAAGCTTCATTTTTTGGGGGGGGTATTACCTCACCATCAGCTTGGCAGTATTGAAGGACCCCATTAGTGATTTAAAAAAAAAATTGGATAGAGCTTGGATATCAGTAGCTCAGTTCCAATCTCTCTGGTTATTAGGGGGGCTCCCCTTTTCCTAGTTGAACAGAGAGTTGACTACAGAGTGGGGGGACGGTGACTGACTTCATCTATTCTCGGGGGATGCCGTCCAGACCTTGCTGCTTGCTCTGTGGTGCTAAACGGGGTACAGTTTCAGAGGCTGGCGTGTGTAGGGCCTGCGCACTCGAGGCTGCGGAGATGGAACTGCCTCCTGAGGGGGGGGAGGCTGTCCATGGAGGAACACCGGTAGCGGATCTGGAACCGGTTTCCACCATACTCCCATCTCTGGACCCGATCCCAGGCACGTCTTCGGCTCCAGATCTCTCCGGGTCACAACAGTCCTTTCCAGGAGGGCTGGCGACAATTTTTTCCCCAGATTTTCTGGCTTTGATACAGCATGCCTTCAGCGCATCTCAGGGGAGGCAGGCTCCGGGGATTCCTGTTCCCGACCTGGGGTTAAAGCGGCCAGGGACTCCTTTGGTCACAGTGGTCACAGGTCTAGCGGCAAAGAAGTTCAGAAACGGAAAGGACCGGTCGGAACACTCGGTGCCATCAGAATCGGAGGAGCCGGATCCTGACCTGGATTTGGACGAAGAGTTGGAGGAAGGCAAGATTGCAGAGCAAGAGGATCAAGCAAGAGTGGTACATGTTTTTAGGAGAGAGGAGTTGCCTGCACTCATCTTGGAGACTCTGAAAGTGCTGAATATGCCCTCGGGGGGTCCGTCAGAAGATACTACTCTGGAAGACCCTTTATTGCAGGCGTTTTGGAAGATGCAGAGAGTTTTCCCAGTAGATAGGGTAATTCAGGAAATGATTCTGCAAAAATGGATTTGCCCAAATCAGCAATGAAGGTAGCTTGAGTCATGGCACGTCTCTACCCATTGGTAGACCAGGATAGAGAACTGTTTAAGAATCCCAGAGTGGATGCCGCGGTCGCTGCAGTTACCAAAAAGACTACCATCCCCGTGGAGGCCAGTGCTGCCCTCAAGGACACCCAGGACCGTAGACTGGACTCCTTATTAAAACAGGTTTTTGATGTAAATGCACTCTCGTTGCAAACCTCTATTTGTGGAGCGTGGGTGGCGAGGGCCTGTCTGCGCTGGGTGCAGCGCATTCAAGGAGAACAAGCGGAAGAGATGACAACTGAGGCATCTCGGTTGGAATCTGGAACAGCCTATCTGGAAGATATTCATTATGACCTTATCAGATGTCTTTCGAAGAGTATGGCGTCGGCCGTGGCAGCGAGAAGATACCTTTGGCTGCGTAATTGGGCAGCAGACGGGTCTTCCAAGTTGAGATTAAGTAAACTCCTCTTTTGTGGAAAACTACTATTTGGAGAGGAGTTAGATAACTTGGTTAAGGACTTGGGAGAGTCCAAAGGAGGTAGACTACCGGAAGACAAGCAGAAACAGGGGCGAGCGGCACCCATGCCTAAAGGCCAGCAGAGGGAGTTTAGGCGCTTCCGCTCTCCACGGTTTGGACAGAATCAAAGGGGATGTTTTTCCTACAGAAACCAGGGCTTTCGAGGTTTTCGTAGAGCAGGTAGGGGATTTGGAGCGGCCTCCTCCTCTACCTCTAACCTTAAAAGATCACAATGATGCCAGGGGGACCCAGGTGGAACGGGTTCCCGTAGGGGGTCGATTACGGGAGTTTTTCCGGCCTGGGTCCAGATCACTTCGGATCAGTGGGTGTTGGAGGTGCTCCGAGATGGTTATGCCTTGGAATTTCAAAGACCAGTGAACGATTCTTTCATACAGTCCCTGTGCAAAGCTGCTCTCAAGTGCTTGGCTGTGCGGACATGGTGCGAAGGCTGTTATCTCTCAAGGCCACTGTGCCGGTTCCTCCCGACCAATGCGGCGTAGGTCGATACTCCATATATTTTGTGGTTCCAAAAAAGGAAGGAACGTTTCGGCCAATTTTGGATCTCAAAAGAGTGAATCAATGTCTCCGGGTTTCTCACTTTCGGATGGAGACTCTAAGATCGGTCATAGTAGCAGTAAGAAAAGGGGAATTTCTTACTTCCTTAGATCTCACAGAAGCGTATCGCCACATTCCGATTCGACAAGAGCATCAAACGTTTCTCAGATTCGCGGTACCCATGGGACATTTCCAATTTCAAGCGCTTCCCTTTGGTCTGGTGACAGCACCTCGGACATTCACCAAAGTCATGGTGGTGGTGGCAGCGGCGTTGAGGAAAGAAGGAGTGTTGGTTCACCCTTATCTAGATGATTGCTTGATAAGAGTGAAGTCCAGAGTGGAAAGAGAGGTGGCAACAAGGTAGTAGCATTCCTACAAAGGTAGTAGCATTCCTACAATGTCTCTGCTGGGTGATCAACATCTCCAAAAGCACGTTGCGCCCATCTCAGCGTCTGGACTATCTGGGAGCGCGTTTCGATACAGAGTTAGGAAAGATCTTTCTGCCCCAGCAGTGAGCGTTAGGACTGAGACAGTTGATTCGCAAATTCCTTCGAACGCCATCTCCCATGGCGTGGGATTATTTGCAGCTGCTAGGGACCATGGCAGCGACGCGCGACCTAGTTCCGTGGGCAAGAGCCCACATGAGGCCGTTGCAAAGGGCCTTGTTACGGAGGTGGTCGCACCAGAGCAATCAGTTGACGCAACGGTTGCTCTGCCTTCCAGAGACCCACAAGGCTCTGCAATGGTGGTTGCGTCCAGGAAATCTCGAAAAATGAATGCCTTTGGAGGCGCCGGAGTGGATATTGCTAACGACAGATGCCAGTCTAGCAGGCTGGGGGGCGCACTGCCAGGGACGTTTTGTGCAGGGTCTCTGGACCGAGGGAGAAAGCGGTTGGGCCATCAACCAGTTGGAGTTGAGAGCAGTGGCGCTGGCTCTTCAAAAGTTTCGCCCTTATCTCCAGTGCATGGCGGTTCGAGTTTTCTCTGACAATGCGACCGCGGTAGCATATATCCATCGCCAAGGGGGCACCAGCAGTGTAGCTCTGCCGGCAGAGGCAGAGAGCCTGCTCAGTTGGGCCAAGGAGAATCTCTTGGCCTTGTCGGCAGCGCATGTGGCAGGAGTGGACAATGTGGAGGCCGATTTTTAAGTCAGGTGAGGGTAGACCCAGGAGAGTGGGTGCTTCACCCAGATATCTTCACAAGGCTAGTGCACCGCTGGGGTACACCAGTGATGGATCTCATGGCGACCTTTCGATCTGCTCAGGTCAAGCGCTTCTTCAGCAGACGAAGGGAGAGAATGTCGGAAGGACTGGATGCTCTCATTCAGCCCTGGCCGGAAGGTCAACTCCTGTACGTGTTTCCTCCTTGGGTGTTGATAGGTCGAGTGTTACAGCGCATAGAGCGACACAAAGAACAGGTAATTTTGGTTGCGCCGGATTGGCTGAGGAGGCCTTGGTATGCCGACCTGAGGAGACTGTTAGTCGACAGACCGTGGCAGCTTCCCTCTCGGAGGGATCTTCTTTCTCAGGGTCCTCTGTTCATGCCCCAAGTGGATCAATTCTCGCTTATGGCTTGGCTATTGAAAGGGCAAGAATGAGGTCAAAGGGATATTCACCGGGAGTTATTTCTACCTTGCTGAGAGCCCGTCGCAAGTCTACATTGTTGGCATATGTACGAGTGTGGCGAGTGTTTGAGGTGTGGTGTGTGGACAGACAGTCTGTGGCATTAACGGTGTCACTACCGCAGATTCTGGCCTTTTTACAAGAGGGGTTTCAGAAAGGCTTAGCAGCGTCGTCCTTAAGAGTACAGGTAGCTATCCTGTTATAGGGGGAATATTCGGGGAGTGGCGCTTGGATGTCATCCAGATGTTAAGCGTTTCTTGCAGACAGTGGCCTTATTGAGACCTCCGCGTAGACACGTGGTACCCACATGGGATCTGCCGCTGGTTTTGGAGGCATTGATGCGAGAGCCCTTTGAGCCTCTTTCGAGATCATCTCTGAAGGAACCACAAGGAGAATTTCAGAGCTGCAGGCGCTGTCTTGTAAGAGTCCCTTTCTTTCCTTTTTTGAGTCAAAAGTGGTTCTACGGCTGGTACCGTCCTTGTTGCCTAAGGTGGTTTCGGCATTTCATATGAATCAAGCGGTGTCTTTGCCGGTGTTTGAAGGAAGCAGTGCTGACCCTTCGGCAGGGAAGTTGAAGTGTTTGGATGTGCGTCGAGCGCTGAAGAGGTATCTTCGCAGGACGGCCAGTTTCCATAGGTCAGAAAGGATATTTATTCTCTTTGCTGGGGCGAAGAAAGGCCAGGCGGCACCTAAGGCTTCCTTTGCCCGCTGGGTGAAGGAAGCAATTGTGTCAGCATATATTTTGAAAGGTAAGCCAGTGCCGGAAGGACTTAGGGCTCATTCGACTAGGGCACAGGCGGCGTCTTGGGCGGAGAGCAGTTTGGTGCCGCCAGTGGAGATTTCCTAGGTGGCAACTTGGTCTTCACTGCATTCCTTTGTTAAGCATTACCATCTGGACATTCAGGCGGAAAGGGATACCTATTTTGGATCAGGTGCTTCAGGCTGGTCTACACGGTCCCGCCCATTGAGTTGTTCACTGCTCTGTTACATCCCCAGAGGTTTCGGACTAGACTGGAGGGACGATCAGGAAGATGAAATTAGATTTACCTGCTAATTGTTGCTCCTGGAGAAACTCCAGTCTAGTCCCATGACCCGCCCGAGGATTTTCAGTAGATTAGAGCCTGAAGCAGAGCGATATGACAGGTAAGCAGTGCGGGTAGAGCCGTGGCAACCTGCTGGGTAGCCGCAAGGTAAGATACGGGGTGCACTTAGCGTTCACAGGTTCCATTAAAGGGTAGAGTGGGCCGAAGCACTCCTATAGCATTTCACGGTAATGTACATAGTTTTGGGAGCGAGGTGAAGTGCAGTTAGTTCAGTTAGTTTGTACAAGTTGGTTAATAGTATTTCCTACTTAATTGTTGCTCGGTGAGTCTGCTTTGTCAATAGGTAACTGGTGAGAGAAGGCGGAACCGGAGCTTATGTACCAGTGACATCACAAGAGTGAAGTTTGCAGTCTCCAAGCTGCTAGAGGAGGTTGACTACCCCAGAGGTTCGGGACTAGACTGGAGTTCCTCCAGGAACAACAATTAGCAGGTAAGTCTAATTTCATCTTTTAGTTCAGTTGGGGGTTTATATATTGAACAGTCTGATTCAGTGCTGTGAGTAGTGGCAGCTGCAAGAGGCCTCTTGTGTGAGAAAGGGTGAGTGTTTGTGTCAGACTGAGCGATTTTAAGAGAAAGGGATTATGTTTTGAATGAGCTGGAGTGATGTGAAAGTGTTTTTTTCTAGTTTGGCTGTTAGAATCATAATATAAATTTCGAAATAAACAAGTACTCTTTGGATAATGGAATGAGCGTTTAGTATATAAATTGCGCCATTGAGAGAGCTGACAGATGTGCAGGGATTCTAGCACGAAATACAAGTCTCTAACTAGTATTGATCAGGCACGTCTTTCATAAGTCAAAAACAGAAGTACAGATGCTAAGAAAAGCAGAACTAAAAGGGACCAGGAGCAGGTGTTTCATCCTGATAGCCTCTCAAGTCTAGACTAGAAACATATTTCTAACAGCAATATTCTATCTTTCTGGCTAGCAGCGACTCTGTTCTTATTCCTATTGGCTAATTCATAGCGCTTATGCCCCATCACCAAGCAAACCCAGCTGAACACTCTTTCCCTTTTAGAGGAGGTTATAGGGAACTAAGGGGCATGTTTACTAAAGTCCGCAAATCTGCGCGCCGCAAAATAGCGCACGGCAACGTGGCATTGAAACGCGCAGAAACACGTTTAAACGCCCTGCACACGTGCGTGTCATCCCTGCACAGGTACGTGGCACACTAACGGGCCCCGTACAAGTGCCGGCACGCAAATGTCCGATAGAGGCGTGGAACGGCTAACGGAGGGCGGAGGAAGGCTCCGGAGGGGCGGAGGGACGGGGTCAATGGGTGGAGAGTGGGAGGGGAGAGGCTCCCCGCACAGTATCGGGCCCGAATTGTCTTGTAAAAATTAGCGCGAGTGAAACACTCGCGGTAGAGGGCATTTAAAGGGAAGAGAAACCATTTCCGTTAGCAATGTACAGGAAAACTGGGGAAACCTAAAACACGTGAGCAGTGTGATATATGTGCACAGAACAAAATTGCAAATAGAACCTGAAAATGACCACAACAAAAATATTAAAAATAGTAATCCAGCTGGGGAACACTTATAGTGATGGGAAAATATAGAAAACACACCCAGCAAAGCTCCAGAAAACAAAAATTAATTTTGGAAGGGTGTACGGAGCGGAGACCCCTCCAGAAAACAGTTCCTTTTGTGGAGCTTTCCTGGGAGTGTATGCTATGGTTGCCCAATAATATCACTGTTGGCCAGCGTGGTGATATTTTGTCCCCCATTTCCCGTGGTCATTTCTGGGGTTTATGTGCACGTTTGTCACCAGACAGGGTGCATATACCCACAGTAAAAATGCATAGAGCAGGGTTTGTGACTCCATCCTGCCAGGCTTACTACCTCCAGGGGCTGCACTGTCTCTGTGGCCAAAGTGCGGTACAGCGGACAGAGTCATTACCTCTAGGACCAGAGGGTCAGAGGTTCAAAACCCAGCTGGGGCACTTGCCAGCCTAGTCCCTATGTTTTACCCACCACTAAACACAGATAGCGCAGACACCCCTGTATTGCAGGGGACATAAGCATGATGAAAACACCCATATTTTACCCAACAACGCACACACACCACAACAATGGGCATTACCTACAGCCAAGTCCCCCAAATGCAGTCCCGTACTGCCACAGTGCAATCAGGTCATCTGCTTTTTCTGAGAGAAGCTCATGCCAGCATGTTGGCGGACAAGTACATGTGGTGCAGGGGGCAGTGGCTACTAGCCACAGAAGACAGAGGCCTAGCCATGTGCAGGCTGGCACAGTCCACTGCAACAGACAGGCCCTGCCGGATCCACAGTCATGGACATTCCAGGGAATCCAGCCAATCTGTGGCTACACAGTGGTGCAGTGCACACAGACAGTGCATGCAAGAACAGAACATCACAGGTTCAAAGCCCAGCCGGGACTACTGCCAATCCTGCCCACATATTTTTCCCACAACTAAACAGTGATAGTAAGCACACACCTTTCATGGCGAGAACATATGCAATGGTAAGACATCTATCTTTTACCCCACTGAGCACAGACACCATGACCAGGGGCAGTACCTAGAGCAGAATCACCCAAATGCAGCCCTGGTGGGCCACACACCAGTCAGGTGCCATGCTGCCACTCATACAAATGCCTGTGCTGTATATCTATGCACCACCCCCATGGCATGTAGATGTAGCTCATGCATATTCATGACGGACAGCAGGAAAACCCGAACAGTGTGATGCAAACCTGGACTGGAGTTGGGAATCTGTGCCGTAAAGCAGCAGCCATCAGGGGCAGACACACCCACACCCACACCCACAGGCCCCATTGGCCAATGTCCCCTGGAAAGGCAGAACATTGGACCCTGCATGCAGCACCCAAAACTAGCACTTGCATAACTTACCAATGTCACCCTACACCTGAGGTATACGGTACGCAGCTCTGAGACGGTTGTTAGGAGCACAGGCAGATAGATATCCATACGTACATACTGCTAGTTGACCCCATCCAAACAATCTGTTAGGTGTTTGCGGGGTGTGCTCCAGGCCTGGCCTCTGACGGTGTTTACCACCCTGGGGAGTGACCACCAGCTGTAATGCGTACCATATCCATGCCTTGCCGTGCTCAGGACCGGTTTGGTGGGCAAGGCTACTTACCCCCTCAATCGTAGCACCATGATGGCAGAGGTGTGGAAGTGTGTGTCTGTCTATACAGTGGGTGTTGGCTGCAAGCCCCTTCAACAGCCCACACTGCCAGCACTGTTGCCAGTATTGGCCAGCCAATGTGCATAATGAGGTGCAAGGTACCATGGGTATAGCCAGGACAGGGTGGCGTGGCCAGAATGCATCTGCACTGGGCATAGGGCCCTAGCAGGGACATTGGCTGGGACACTGTAGTGTCCAGCCACCACCTACACAGACAGGGTGGCCAAAGCATGTCCTTCTGGGAGATCACGCTCACCCTGACTGTGCAGTGACCACAGCATGGCTAGGCCTCCCCATAGTGCTGTAGAGTAGTTCTCTCATGTGATAGATATGGGTTTTTCTTTGGGGCCCAGTCACTGATCTATCTGCTTGCTGTGTATGCATCTCCACTGGGAACATGCACTATGGACTAACCAGCAGACTGTTTGTAGCTGGTAAATGTCTTGCTACAATGGCTTGCAGGGTGCAGTGTGGCTTGCTGCAGGGGAATATCTGGTGGTGGAGTGCAGCTTACCATACCCTGGGCTTATGTCTGTCTGCTATTGTGTTATGCTGTGTATGGAGCTGCCTGCTGGGGGGGGGGGGGGGTTGATGTTGCCCTCTACTGCCCCCTTTGCAGGGAGGTAGAGTGTGGATCCCTTGATGGGGACCATGTTTGCCACGGGGGGGGGGGTGTGCCAGACAGGGATATCCATGGTGTTTGTGCAGAAACTAGCTATCTTACACATTAACACTGCTTTGGAACTCCCGCTTGGCCTCCATCAGCCATGGCAGGTGTTGTTGACCTGGTCCTGGCCACCTCATTGCACACTCAGGGTGAGCACAGTACCCGCACGATGTAACGGTGTGTGGCTACTCTGTGCCAGTAAAACACCCGGTCAGTGCCCCCTACTAGGCCAAGGTGCTGTGTGGGTGCACCCGGTCACTTCCCCCAACAGGGACGAGGTGCTGTGGGGGTGCATTCCCCATCTTGTGTCCATCTGCAGACAGCTAATTTGCATGTGCAGTGCATCATGGGTACGGGTGGCCTAACCCTATCCTGTTGACACCAGCAGACTGTCTGTGAGGTGACATGTAGGCTATCTGCAGCCAGCCAGGAGCCTGCTTACAGCTATGGAACTGTAGCGCAATGGTTACATCACTGCCTGTGCAGCTAGAGGTCATGGGTTCAAACCCACAGTGGGGCCCTTTGGTAGGGCTGTCCACAGCTTTATTTTTATGTACTGTACATATGTCTATGCCGGCAAGACCACCCTCAGCTTACTATACCCATTAGGTGCCTCTGAGGGTGCTTTATAGGGCGCCCTATAGGCCACCTTATGGTTGCCATCCCTATAGGGTGCACTATACATTATCCTGTGTCGCAACATACATGCTGCCCTATAGGGGACATTCAAGGGTGCCTTGGCGAACAGTGCACTGTAACATGTGCCTTATGGGCCGCCGTATGTTAACATGCTGGGAGAGTGCGTTTGCTAGTAGTGATAACAAAATAAAATTATACAGCCTCCTACAGCACTCCACAACATAATACATACTGCCTCAGCAGGCATTTTTCACTGGGCATTGTGAGGGGTTGAACCCCTGATCCCTGCACCATTGGTCAGTGTTTTAACCATTGTTCTGTGGCTCTGTTCCTGTGCTTGTGCATCAGCGCGCCGCCTTGTGCCTATCAGCGCGCCGCCTTCTGCTGCCCAAGGGGACCAGTGCGCCGCCTTCTGCCGCCCAAAAATAACTGTGCGCCTCCTTCTGCTGCCCAAAAATAACTGTGCGCCGCCTTATGCCGCCCAAAAAGCACTGTGCGCCGCCTTATGCAGTCCAAAGATAACTGTGCGCCGCCTTATGCCGCCCAAAAGCACTGTGCGCCGCCTTATGCCGCCCAAAAATAACTGTGCGCCGCCTTATGCCGCCCAAAAATAACTGTGCGCCGCCTTATGCCGTTCCAAATTAATTTGCCTCCTAAAACAATTTTAATCATTACAGTTGCTGCCTCAGCTGACCTTTGTCATTGCGCACAATGGGGGATTGAACCCATGGCCCCTGCACCATTGGTTAGTGTGTTCACCGTTGTACTACGGCTCTGTTGTTTTGTATACTCAGCAGCGCGCCACTTTGCCTTTCCACGCGCTAATGTCGACCCCCGCACATTAGCGCGACGCGCACACGTCCGGTTGCTTACTACCGTTTTTTTTCTATTTTCTGCCTGAACCGCCCACTCCTTATATGGCACAGGCACACTACCGCGGCCCCGCACATTAGGAATGTTTAGTAAACATGCCCCTAAGACTGCTCTGAAATAAATACTTCACGGAGCAGCTGCATGATAGCTGTAAAAGCTTAGGAATGGATTATTTTTTCCTGACGTTCTAAACTGCTTGTGTAAACCTTTTGAGTTCAGAGGCTAAGAGAGAGAAACTTTCTGTGCCAGCCTAGCTCTCTTTACTAGAGAAACTAGAAATTTAATTTGTCAGCTAAAATTTTTCTGTCTAAAAAAAACAAAAACAAAAAAAGAGGTTTTCATTCTGGACTGAGTGAAGGGGATTTGGGGCTGAGCTCAGAAATTCTGCTGTGAGAAATTTGTTTTTGTTGGTGAAGTGACTAGTCACTCTTACTGCTGAAGACTGTGATCGAAACCAATTTTATTAGCTTCTTGGAAAAAAGATTTTAAGTTTGAGCTTGAAAGATTGGTAATGGGTAAATTAAAAAAAAAAAAACCAAGATTCTGAAGCTGCAGCTTAAAGATTCTGATCTGACTTTCGCTGCTAGACTAAAATTTCCTGGCTTTTGGAACTGATGCCATTTCTGATTTTAATGCAGTGATTGGGAGACTTTTTTACGTGTTTGAATGGAGTGTGAAGTGAGAGTGTATGTGAAGATGTTATAGGGGAAAATTATGACAGGAAAAGGGACTTATCTTTTCTTTTTGCTAAACTAGCAAGCTTGCAAGTCTTTAAGATTTTCATATTAATTAATTGTGCCAAGCTAATTTTAGACTGGAATTATAGGGAGTTAGTTTATTGATCGATTTATTAAAGCACAGGCAGTAGGTATCATGTATCCTGAATAGTGTCCGGACTGAAGGAGAGAACCAGGATCCTTGAAAACTGGAGAAGCTGATGATGTTCCAGGCCCTGAACAAGAGAGGGAGAATGTTCAGGAAGAAAAGTAGCGCTACAAACTAAAGTTAAAGTGCACTATCATAATATCTGAGCTCAAATATAACCGGTTCCTGTAATCAGGAATTGGAACTTATCTTCCGTATATTTTTGTGATCTCTGTGTCTTTTTTGTGGTTACAAGAAGTAAAAATATTTTTAAGCAAATGTTATGAGTAAAATGGGAAAAACAACAAGAATTCACACTGAAGTACATACATAATACTTACCTTTAAATTCATATGAGTCATTTTGTACCTGAAAAAAAAGTACAGCAATATTTCACAAAGGAGCACAAGTTCAATGATAGTGGTTCTAACAGTTTAGATATGCTTTGAAGAAAAAAATGTTCCTTATCTACGCTGCGTATGCCTTGTAGAACTCTATACAGCATTGTGTATGCCTTGTAGAGCTATATAAATGATTAAGGGGTATGTTTACTAAACACCGCACAATTGTGCACCGCACAATAGCGCACGGCAATGATGCACTTAAGTGCTCTTAAGTGCCCCGCACACTTGCGCATCACACTAACGGGCCCACGCACACTTGCGTGCCGCACTAACGGGCACGCACAAGTACGCGGCCCGCAAATGTCCGATAGAGGCGTGGAAAGGGCGGAGGAAGGCTCCCGAGGGGCGGAGAGACGGGGTTAATGGGCGGGGAAGGGGAGGGGAGAGGCTCCCCGCACATCAGCGGGGCCGAATTTACAAGCAAAAACTACCGCGAGTGAAACACTCGCGGTAGAGTGCATTTAAAGGGAAGAGAAACCATTTCCATCAGCAATGTACAGGAAAACCGGGGAAACCTGAAAAACGTGAGCAGTGTGATACATGTGCACAGAACAAAAGTGCAAATAAAAATAGAAAATGACCACAACAAAATTACTAAAAAGCGTAAGTCAGCTGGGCAACAGTGATATTAATGGGCAACAACACAAAACACTCCCAGGAAAGCCCCCAAAAAAAGAAATGATTTTTGGAAGGGTCTACGGAGCGGAGACCTTTCCAAAAATCATTTCCTTTTTTGGGAGCTTTCCTGGGAGTGTTTTTTATGGTTGCCCATTAATATCACTGTTGCCCAGCTTGGTTATCTTTTTTTCCCCCTTTTTTTGCGGTCATTTGCGGGGTGTATTTGCACGTTTGCCTCCAGACAAGGTGAATGAGCCCACAGTAAAAATGTGCAGAGCAGGGTTTAGGAGTTTGTCGGCCAGGTTTCCCATCCCCAGGGACTGCACTGTCTCTGTGGCCACAGTGTGGTGCAGCAGACAGAGCCAGCACTACTAGGACCAGAGGGTCACAGATTCAAATCCCAGCTGGGGCTCCTGCCAACCCAGTCCCCATATTTTACCCCCCACTAAACAGAGATAGTAAAGACACTCCGTTAGTGCAGAGAACATAAGCATGGTTCCAACACCTGTATTTTACCTAACACCGCACACACACCATAACAATTGGCATTACCGACAGCCGAGTCCCCCAAATGCAGTCCTGGAGTGCCACAACTCAATCAGGTCACATGCTTTTCCAAGATAAGGACATGCCAGCATGTTGGCAGAAGGGTACAGGTGGTGGCGGGGGCAATGGCTGCTAGCCACAGCGGACAGTGGCCTAGGCATGTGCAGGCTGGCACGGTCCACTGCAACAGACAGGCCCTGTCGGATGTACAGTCATGGACTTCCCAGGGAATTCAGCCATTCTGTGGCTACATGATGGTGCAGTGCACACAAACAGTGTGTGTAAGAACAGAAAGTCAGAAGTTCAAAGCCCAGCTGGGGCTACTGCCAATCCTGTCCACATATTTTTCCCACAGCTAAACAGTGATAGTAAGGACACACCCTTCGTGCCGACAACATATGCATTGGTAATACGCCTATCTTTTACCCCACCGAGCACAGACACCATGAACAGGGGCAGTACCTAGAGCAGAGTCTCCCAAATGCAGTCCTGGAGGGCCACACACCATTCAGGTTCCCTGCTGCCTCTAATACAAATGCCTGTGCTGCATAGCTATACACCACCCCCATGGCATGTAGATGTAGCTCATGCATATTCATGACGGACAGCATGAAAACCCGAACAGTGTTTGGCACACCAGGACTGGAGTTGGGAACCTCTGCCGTAAAGCAGCAGCCAACAAGGGCAAACACACCCACACCCACACCCACACCCACAGGCCCCATTGGCCAATGCCTCCTGGAGAGGCAGGACATTGGGCCCTGCGTGCATCTCCCAATACTAGCACCTGCATACCTTAGCAATGCCACCCTACACCTGGGTATACGGTACACAGCTCTCAAACGTTTGCTATGAGTACTGGCAGATAGACATTCCTCTGTTAAGCACAGTTTGCTCTTTGAGCTCCAACATAACAATCTGTCTGATGTCTGAGGTGCGTGCTTCAGGTCTGGTCTCTGACAGTGTTTACCACCCTGGGGAGTGACCCCCAACAGTACTGCGTACCATATCCATGCCTGCACTGTGCCCAGGACTGTTGTGGTGGCCAGGGCTGCTAAACTCCTCTATAGTAGCACAATGCTGGCATAGGTGTGGGAGTGTGTGTCTGTCTATCCAGTGTGTGGTGGCTGCAAACACCCTCCACTGCCCACACTGCCAGCACTGTTGCCAGTATTGGCCTGCCATTGTGCATAATGAGGAGCAAGGGTATAGCCCGGATAGCGTGGCCTGGCCAGGATGCATCTGCACAGGGCATAGGGCACTGGCTAGGACATTGTAGTGCCCGGCCACCACCTGCACAGACAGGGTGGCCACAGCATGTCCTGCTGGGGGATCACTCTCACCCTGACTGTGCAGTGACCACAGCATGGCTAGGCACCCCCATAGTGCTATATAGCATTTCTTTTAAGTGATATTTATGGGTTCCATTTTGGGGCCCAATCACTGACCTCTCTGCTTGGTGTGTATGCTGGCAGTCCAGTTCTGGGTGCATGCATCTTCTCCAGGAACATGCACTAGCCTGCAGACTGTCTGCAGCTGGTATGTGTCTTGATGGAGCGCCGTGCAGCGGCTGTAGGCTTGCTGCAGGAGAATATCAGATAGTGGTGGGGTGCAGCTTAGCATATCCAGGCCTAATGTCTGTCTGCTATTGTGTTATGGATGTGTACAGAGCTGCATTGACTGCCCTGTAGGGTGTCTGTTCCCCAGCAGGACCGGGCTTGATGGTCCCCCCTACTGGCAACATTGCAGGGAGGTAGAATGCGGATCTGTTGGTGGGAGACCATGTTTCCCACCCTCAGCCCCAGGGGGTGGGGTGGGTTGGGTTGGGTTGGGTTGGGTGGTGGTACTTAATCCCCCTATGGGTCCATAAGGGCTAAACCTGAATGGGAGATACAAATTTATCCAAGATGTGTCTGCAGGAACTACCTATCTCACACACTAGCACTGCTGGGGACCTGCAGCATGGCCTATTTCTGCCATGGAAGGTGCTGTGGACCTGGTGCTGGCCGCCCTACCGCACCCTCAGAGTGAGCACAGTACCCGCACAATGTGACGGTGTGTAGCTACTCTGTGTCAGTAACACACACGGTCAGTTCCCCCTACCAGGCCTAGGTGCTGTGGGGGTGCATACCCCATCTGCAGATCATCTGTAGACTGCTGCTTTGCATGTGCAGTGCATCATGAGTGCGAGAGGACTAACCCTACCCTGGTTAACCGCAGCACACAGTCTGCAGAAGTTATTTGGTAGCCAGACAGACGTCTCTTTACAGTTCTGGAGCTGTAGCCCCCTTGTGACTGCACTGCCTGTGGAGCCAGAGGTTGATGGTTCAAATTCACAGTGGGTTTCTTCTTTTCATTTACTTTATTTATTTACATTCCCCCATATGCCGCGCTATTCTGCACCATTGCGGTTTACATTGCACAAACTGGACATACATTGAACAGGACATTATAACTTGGTGATACGTATTTTACAGGGTACATGTGGGGCTGTCTGGGGCAGTTTGTGTGTAATTTCAAGTAGTACAGCCAGCAGAAACACCCTCACAGTGCTGTAACCTTTCGGTGCCTCATAGGGCACCCCATACAGCACCTTCTAAGGCTCCCTATGGGCAACATTATAGGGTGCCTTGGCAGACAGTGAACTTTAAAATGTGCCCTCTGGGGTACCTTATGAGGCGCCTTACGCAGCACCTTCTGTTACCATACTTTGAGGGTGTGTTTGCTGGCAGCACTAATTAATATAAAAAATAAAAAGCCTCCTAAAGCAATATTCCCCATAATAAGTAATGCCTCAGTCAGCCTTATTTATTGGGCACAGTGGGGGATTGAACCCATGACCCCTGCACTATCAGTCAGTGTCTTAACCATTGGGCTACACTGCTGTTGCTGCTTGCATATCAGCACACCTATGTCAGCTTACCACACGTTAGCATGTGCAGTGCTGCCATCACAGTAGCCTTGCCGTGCCTCATTGGGCACCCTATATGCCGCCCTTTGGCCACCCTTTCATCAACATTGTAGGGTGCCTTGATGGACAGTGCACTTTAAAATGTGCCTTATGGGGCGCCTTATGTTAAAACACTTTGTGTTTGCTAGTAGAAGTAATTAAAATAAAAATAGCATGCCTCCTAAAGCACTATTCCCCATAATAGGTAGTGCCTCAGCCAGCCTTATTCATTGGACACAGTGGGGGATTGAATCCATGACCCCTGCACCATCAGTCAGTGTTTTAACCATTGTGCTACACTGCTATCTTGCCTTGCATGTCAGCGCACCTACTTAGGATTTCCATGTGTTAAAATATGCAGTGCTGCCATCAAAAACAGTGCTCTGACCTTGCCCTGCCTCATAGGGCACCCTATATGGGGCATTATGGCCCACCCTTTAAGCAACATTGTAGGGTGTCGTGGCAGACAGTGCACTTTAAAATGTGCCCTCTGGGGTACCTTATGAGGCGCCTTATGCAGCACCTTATGTTACAATACTTTGAGGGTGTGTTTGCTGGCAGCACTAATTAAAATAAAAATAAAATGCCTTCTAATGCTATATTACCTATAACAGATAACTCTTCAGCCAGCCTTCTTCATTAGGCACAGTGGGGGATTGAACCCATGACTCCTGCATCATTGGTCAGTGTTTTTTCTTAACTATTTTCTTCATTTTATCATAGTCTCCCTTTCAAAAGTTAAAAGGTAGTACTTTGGATTTCCTTACCATCCCTCCTCCACTAATTAAATCAAACGCGATCATGCTATGATCACTATTGCCAAGTGGCCCCAACACCAATGTTCCCTCTAATTTTCTGTAGGCTGTGTGCGCATAAAATATCAGTTGTGCAGCTTTTGAAGGAAGGTTAAATTTTTGTGCGCCACATAACGACACTCGGAGTTATATACTTTAAAATTTGACTACACGTCAGAATACAGTATGTACACCACATTGATTGCACTAGAAAATATTGTAGAACTTGTGAAAACCATAAATACACAACAACTTTTCAATTTTAAGAACGTCTGTGTTGTTTTCTATCAGAATCAGAACTATAATTTTTGTGCGCTCTGTTGTAAAGTATGTGCGCTCACTCGGCGAGGTGTGTGCGCGCGCACACGCGCACAGCTTAGAGGGAACAGTGCCCAACACCCTTACCTCTTGCACCAGATCTGGTGTTCCACTAACAACTAGGTCCAATATGGCTTCCTCTCTGGTCGGTTCATGAATCAGCTGCTCCAAGAAGCAGTCATTTATTTCATCTAGGAACTTTATCTCCCTAGCATGTCCTGCCGTGACACTGACCCAGTTGATAACAGGGTAATTGAAATCACCCATTATTATTACTGTATTGTAACAGTTGTTAGATTCCCTGATTTATTTGAGCATTTCATCATCCATTTGTTCATTCTGGCCAGGCGGTTATGGTTATGGTTATGTTTATTTGATAAAACCGCCTTTCATTAAAAACAAAGCGGTGTACAGTTAAAATTCAATAAAAGAAGGCCGAAGCCAACGAAAGGAAAAGAAATATACAATGGTTGACAGGACAGCTGAAATCAAGAAATCAAGAGAGACAGGACAGGACATAACAGGAAGTAGGTGGGAGAGAGGAAGAGGGGGCAGAGGGTAATCATACAAAAGGGGAGGGAACATCAAACGCTAAGGAAAACAAATGGGTCTTTAACTGTTGCTTGAAACTGGGAAACTGTGGATCAAGACGGAGGGCGGGAGGGAGGGCATTCCAGAGGGCGGGGGCAGCAAAAAAGAAGGCAGAGGAACAGGTAGATTGTAAGTGAGCACGGGAGGGTGGGGGGAGGGTAAGACGGTTGAGGGGGAAGGAGCGGGGGGGGTGTCTGGGAGAATGGAAGAAAAGGAGATCGGTTAAATATTGGGGAGTGCTGGCATGGAAGGCTTTGTGAGTCAGTACCAGGAGCTTGTAAGTGGACCGAAAAGGGATGGGTAACCAGTGAAGGTGAAAGAGCAGAGGAGTGATGTGATCGCGGGGAGAGGAGCAGGTGACCAGACGTGCAGCAGTGTTCTGAATCCGACGGAGACGAGTAAGTTGACATTTAGAGAGACTGAGAAAGAGAGAATTAGCAAAGTCCACCCGAGACATGACTAAGGACAGAACCAGAGTAACCAGGGCTGAAGGGGACAAAAAAGGGCGAATAGAGCGAATCTGACGGAGAAAGAAGAAAGATGTAGTGGTAACATGTGAAATGTGAGAGTGAAAAGAAAGATCAGAGTCGAAGAGTACACCAAGGTACCGAAAGGTGGAAACCAGAGGTACAGGGGAACCAGAAAAAGAAGGAGCCAAAGTGGGGGAGGGACCACCGTGAGAGAACCAAATAGCAATAGTTTTAGTAAGGTTCAAGTGAAGACAGTTGACTGATAGCCAATCGGCAACTGCAGCGAGACAGGAGTTGAGAGCAGAAAGATCAGGACAAGAAGGGGAGGTGTGGTGGAGTAGAAGGATGTCATCCGCATAAAGGAAGGTGGATATACCAAACTGCTGGATCAAGGATGCCAGGGGAGCCAAGAAGAGGTTAAAGAGGAGGGGGGCAAGGACAGAACCCTGAGGAACACCACAGGGAAGATTGTAGGGATCAGAGGAGGGAGAAGAAGAAGAGGGTGAAAGAACAGCGCAGGACCTAGAAGATAGGAAAGAGTGGAACCAGTGGAATACAGTGCTACAAGACCAGCTTCCCGTAGCCGGTGGAGAAGAAGAGAGTGATCAACTAAATCAAACGCAGCCGAAAGATCCAAAGCAACCGCCACCGAGATATCACCACGATCACGTGCTACATACAGGGCATTAGTGAAAGCCAGAAGAACAGTTTCAACACTGTGACCAGAACGAAACCCAGACTGACGGGGGTGAAGGAAATTAATAGAGTCGAGGTGATGAGATAGCTGAGCAAAGACAAATTTCTCCAGAAGTTTAGATAGGAAAGGAAGATTGGAAACAGGACAGTAGTGAGCAGGGATGAGAGGATCAAGTGAAGCATTTTTAAGAATAGGGCGAATTAGTGCGTGCTTCCAAGATGTTGGGAAGGTCCCAGTGGAAAGACTAGAGTTGAATATAGAAAGAATAAAGGGAAGAAAGCCTAGGGAAGGGGTCAACAGCCAGGAGGAAGGAATAGGATCCAGAGGGCAAGTAGTTTTCTTAGAAATAGATAGAAGATGAAGAAGTTCAGGAGCAGTGACCAAATCAAATGAAGCCCAGAAATGAGAGAGAGAGAAAGAGGGAGGAGGGGAGGGGTCAGGGGGTGGAGAGGTAATGGGGGGAGGACAAGAAGGTAAGGATGCCCGCAAGGAAGAAACCTTATCGCTGAAGAAAGAGGCCAGTTGAGAAGGGGGCGGGTAAGAAGTGACTGCAGAGGTGGAAGAAAGGGCCTGAGTGGAAGTAAGAGTGCGGAGAACTGAGTATAGATGCCTAGTCTGATTTGGAGCAGTAGAAATTGCAGTGGAGAAGTAAGAACGCTTGGCAGAGTGCACTTGTGAGCGATAGAAAGAGTGTTGAGAATGAAAGACAGATAAGGTAACTGGTAAGGGAGATTTGCGCCACAGACGTTCCGCTCTACGGAGTTGGGTGCGGAGAAGCCGAAGACCACTGTGATACCATGGGTGTGAAGGACGACGATGGCCAGGACGAGGACAGAGAGGGGCAACATGGTCAAGGGCAGAGGAAAGTGAGGAGGACCAGAGAGTCGCCTGGGAGCAATGTTCCCTCTAATTTTCTGTAGGCTGTGTGCGCATAAAATATCAGCTGTGCAGCTTTTGAAGGAAGGTTAAATTTTTGTGCGCCACATAACGACACTCAGAGTTATATACTTTAAAATTTGACTACACGTCAGAATACAGTATGTACACCACATTGATTTTAATCAAATTAAATGAAAATAGACGATTACTAAATTTCTAGTAATTACAATCATAACTTTTAAATTTTAAGACGTCTGTGTTGTTTTCTATCAGAATCAGAGCTGTAATTTTTGTGCACTCTGTTGTAAAGTATGTGCGCTCGCTCGGCGAGGTGTGCGCACGTGCAGACGCGCACAGCTTAGAGGGAACAGTGGTACCAAGTAAACCAGGAAGGGATAAGGAAAGAGTCCAGGTATGATGGGTGCCTGATGAGGGCAGAGTGGGAAAGGAATGAAATCACATGGAGGGGGAAGTATGGTAAAAAGACTAGACTATCCTTTCTCCATAGCATTAGAGAAGAATCCAGCTCCAAGAACAAGAGTAAATGAAGGACAATGCAAGGTTTGTTCTGCCTCCCCACACCACAGTTGGATTCATGCAGATGTGTCTGGCACAGATTGTCACTGTGTTCAGCACAAGCGGTTTCCTTTAGTTCACTCCCCCATTCCCAGGCGCCTCTACCATTCTCCAGTAGGATGAGTCCTCGGGCACTAGGTACGAAGCATTTTTCCCAAAGGACACAAAATGGGAGAAAACCTTTAGAGCATAGCCTGCCTTTTGAATAGTATCTCGCTTGAAACCTGTCAATCAAGTCCTTCCTTTCTCCCTTCCCTTTCATCCTCTTTGGGGCGATTCGTTATCAGTAAGCAAGACGGCAGCAGGCATGGTGGATCTGGGCAGGTGAAGTCACTGGTGTGCATTGCATTCCCTGCAGCCTCCTTATCAGTTAAAGTCCATGCAGGATGCTTTTTGTCCACACATGGAAAGGCTTTTCTGGCCAGGCGCGACACCCTGCCTGCCTGTTTAGCCCTATGCAAATTGCATGCCTCCTCTTTCAAATAAAGAAAACTGACAAAGGATGAAAGAAAAGGAAAAGACAAGAAACAAGGGAGACAAAGAAAAGAGGAAGCGAATAAAAAGGAGAAGGGAGCGATAGGGGTAGAGAGCATGGGTGAAGAGAAAGGAGAGAGAGAAATGTCTTTCTAGCTTCAAGTCTCTACCTGAACATTTTGGCAGTAACATTATCGCTTCTAATAAATATCACATGCTGGCTCTCTACAAACTGAAAGAGGGGTTGGAGGGAAAAATACATAACCAGTGGCCATTATCACAGCTAATAGCAGTGTTAAAGCTTCATTCCAGTGGAGAAGGGGTATGTGTTAGTATAAAACTGGCTACCATTAGCTGGTCACAGGCACTTCCCGCTGTAATCTTATCTGAGGCTTTAAAATTTAGCATGCAGGTATAATTCTTGCATATAGCAAGACACAAATTGAGAGTTTAGTAGAAAAATCTGCAGTATGGCCTTCTGCCGGTTATGCACCCTAGCAGCCTTCTGGCTCCAGTCACCCCTTAGCACTCTGTTTTGCTGACTTGAGAACACCAGACACAATCACTCCTGAGAGCAACGTTCCTGCGACTGAAAATGCAATATCGCAGCATCTACCTCCACTGGCAGCGTGGGCAGAAGACTCTTGCACCATTTCACAGGAATGCTGCCACAGGCCTCCTTCCAATTAGCGTAGATCAATATTTCACCTTGCTCCCTCCAATCACGTACTGCATCTTTGGTTTCTTATTTTATTTATTTATTTATTTATTTACGGTCTCTTCTATACCGCACTATTCAGCATCAGCGCGGTTTACATGGAACAAAAAATGCTCAGTACAGATAACATGTATGAGTTTACAGATAACATGTATGAGTTTACAGATAACAGGGTAAGAAACTTGGATAACAGGGGTAACTATTTACAACATTTGCTACATAATCTTGGATAACAGTGGTAAACTATTTACAAATATTGTTACCTAGAGTCATATGGAAGGGATTCAGTAGATACAAATGAACCACTAAGAGTTAGAGAAACTTTCATGGCATGTTGTTGTTAGAGCAACTTTAATGGCATGTTGTTGGGAAACCATATATTTCCTTAGCGGATTGGCTCTCTATCTCAGTGAGTTGGTTCTATGAGATACTTATTGAAAAGATGGTATTTAAGGGCTTTCCTGAATTGTGTGAGGCTTTCAATAGCCCGGATATCTGGAGGTAATGCGTTCCAGCATCTTGGTGCGCTGATGCTAAACGCCCTATTGGCTGTAGTTGCTGTGCAAACTGTTAAAGCTTTCGGTACTTTTAGGGTGTTTGTCGCTGCGGATCTCCTCGCTCTGTTAGGAGATGTGATGTGGATGAGGGCAGTTATTGATTCCGGGGAGAGCTTGTGAAGAGCTTTAAAAGTGAGTAACAGAGTCTTGAACACTATTCTAGCCTGGATAGGTAGCCAATGTAGTTGTATCAGCAGAGGTGTAACGTGGTCACTTCTGGAGGCTCCGTGGATGACCCTTGCTGCAGCGTTCATGGCGAGCTGCAGAGGGTGTAAGGTGGATAGAGGCAGGCCTTGAAGGATGGCATTGGCGTAGTCAAAATGAGGTATGATCAACGCCTGGTATATAGTCCTGAAGTCATTCGGTTCAAGCATGGATCGTAGATGCCTAAGTGATCGGATCTTATAGTATACTGCCCTGACTGTATTCGCTATGTGGGCTTTCATGTCCAGGCGTTGATCCAAGGTGACTCCGAGGTAGCGTATTGATGGTTTAGCATGTAATTCTGCATCTTTTACTTTAAGGAATTGTGGTGGTGTGAAGTTAGGGTTCCTCGTAATGAAGAGTACTTCCGTTTTCTTATGCTGTATTCGGAGGTTTTGGGAGAAAAGCCAGTCAGAAATTGCGTTGAAACAGCTCGTCAGTGGAGAGAGGTCTAGATGTTCCGTAGAGAAGGGTATGTACAGCAGGACATCATCAACGTATAACATGCAGTCCACATTGAAGGATCGGATGATCTTGCAAATTGGTTGCATGTAAATGTTAAACAGGAGGGCTGAAAGGGAGGATCCTTGTGGGACTCCCTGATTTTGGTGGAAAGGTTCCGATGTCATGCCTCCAGAACGTACATGTTGCCATCTTCCAGACAGGTAAGATCTGCACCATTCAAGCGCTCTTCCAGTAATGCCTTTCTCAATTAGTCGACCTATGAGAAGTTCGTGACTTACTGAATCAAAGGCTGCAGCGATGTCCAGAAAGATGAGAGCAAATCCTTGATGGATGTCATCAATGCCAGTGATTATCTTGCAGAAGAGGGTGGTAAGAAGAGTTTCCACTCCATGGGATTCTCTAAAACCATGCTGGCAGGGGTCTAATGGTGCGGCGGTGTGTCAACGTGATCTTGTAGTTGTCGTTGTACCTCTTTTTCGATGATCTTCGCAAGTAGAGGTATACTGGAAATAGGTCTGTATGATTCTACTTTTTGGGGGTCAAGTTTGCAGTTTTTCAAAAGAGGTCTGATAGAGGTGCGCTTAAGAGCTGAGGGGAAGGAACCTGTTGTGAAGGAGAGGTTAATTATATTGGATAGTATTGGGCTGAAGTGGCTGCGGAGCTCCTTGATCCAGAAGGCTGGGCATGGATCGGACTGAGATGTGGAGGTGTTAAGGGCCATAATAGTGTCTTCAATTCCATTCTTGGTTGGGGTAGAGAATACAGTTAGAGCTGCAGGGTAGTCTCGTTCAGGGGTGGTGGTTGTAGTCAAGATATTGATAGTCTGGCAAATCTTGGATTGTGCATAGTTAGCAAAATCTTGTGGGTGAATCTCAAATTGGGGTCCGGGGGTTGGTTCTTTAGATAGAGTCTTGACTAGGTCAAAAAGATCGTGGGGTTTATTAAGTGATCTCTTTAAGGTCTCAGAGTAGTATTGTTTCATTGCATCGGTGGTTGCCTTGCGGTGTGCAGCCAGGTGACAGTTGTACGCTGTCTGGTCAATTGAAGAGTGGGATCGGCGCCATCTCTTCTCGAGTTTCCGTAATTGGGTAAGAGAAACTCTAAGATTGGCTGTGTACCATGGAGCGCTGGTTCTTTTCCCTGGGGGCTTGTTGGTTGGTGTGCGTAGGGCTATTGCACTGAGGCAATTGTTCCAATGTGTAATCAGGTCGTCGAGGTTCGAGGTGGTTTCATTAATGAGTTGTTGTGTTTCCGTGAGAATAAGGTCTCTGTTGAAAGGCTTGAAACATCTGGAGTGTGGTCTTGTAATGTTGCTTGGTATCTTCTTGAGCTTTGCATCAGTTTTGTGCGAGTAAATCTGGAAGATGATCAGTTTGTGATCTGACCATGGAACAGGAGTTATGGATGTTATGGGGTCATGCGAAGTGTTAAGAGATATCTGAGGGGCGAAAACTAAGTCCAGAATATTTCCCTTAGAGTGGGTAGATTCTTTTACTAACTGTTTGAAACCGAGATTTGAGAGGGCATCAAGGAAGGATAACACTTGATTGTCCTGCAGTGTTGGCAGGTTGAAATCGCCTAGGATCCACTTCAAATGCATGATTGCACATTTTACCTGCTGAACTGCAATGATTATTATAATGTTTAGACTTCAGCAGCAACATACACCACACACTAGAGCAAAGTGCTGCCCACAAGCCTGACATGCCAAGACCAAGCAAGACCAAGGCAGAAAGAAGCCAACGAACAAGCATTTATCTGCCTTGCTCCCTTTCAGGATACTGCACCACGCTTGGCATGCCTCATGGCTGAAAGCAGATACTCCAGTGCAGAGGAGACAGACCTTGGGCATAGATACGGGCATATGGGAATCGCACGTTCCACATCACCTGTGCGTCTCTTTTGGAGGACTGCCACTTGCTCTCTTTCTGTGTTGGGCCTAAGCTACTGGGGAGGAGGACAACAGCAACCTCCTCCAGAGCTTAGACCAACTAAGAGCAGAAGGCTGAGAGAGGGAAGAGAACAGGCAGATACTACTGGATCTTTGAGAAGAGAGAAGGGAATATGGAAACGAATCGGGACCTGCAGCAGTGGCAATCACTTTACAACGGTGCCGCAGTGCTTACAGGATGCAGTGTCAGAATCTTTTGGTAAACGCTACAGTGCCATTTTGACGTCATTGCCACCACTGCAGGTCCAAGAGAGAGGCAGCAGCAGCAGCAGTAGGCGTGGTAAGGGCAGAAGTAGGAGGTGGTGGCAGGAATGAGGTTTGCTTAGGGCACCTCATGTCCTTGATAGGAATTTGTATGAAGCCGGGCCTCAAAAATTCTACGTGCATCATTTTTAATTGTTTGTGTCAGGAATACAAAAGTGTAGGTTCACCCTGAGAAGCTAAAGTCCTAACTTTCCCAAGGCCATATGAAGTCTCCAGCAAGAGGGAAGAACAGACTTCATGTCCCTGGACTTCACCTGACTTAGTTATGAGCTTTAAATCGGTAGCCACATTCCCCCCTCTGACTAGCTATAGCATCAAGCCAATACATGCAAAGGAGTAAAGGAAAGCTCCCAGTAACAGACGGGGTGGGTAATGAAGTGCTGAACACCTAAATAATGCACAATTGTGAAAACCTGCAAGAGGACCTTGACAAATTGGAAGACTGGGTGTCCAAATGGCAGATGAAATTTAATGTGGACAAGTGCAAAATTGGGAACTTAGGCGAGAACAACCCAAACTATGATTACACGATGGAAGGTTCCACATTGAGAACCACCACCCACGAAAAGAATTTAGGCAACATTGTGGATAAAGCACAGTTACTTACCTGTAACAGGTGATCTCTGGGAACAGCAGGAATAAGTCTTCACATATGGGTATCGTCGGTACCGACGGAGCCTGCGCGGGAACGCTCCCCAGCGTCCAGTAAGAAAGCTTTTGGGAGCATCCCACAGCGCCTGCGCGCTGCCTTCCCGCCTTTCCTAACCACCTCTCTCCAGTTTGAGTTTTAAAGCTGAGACAAAGAGAGAGAGAGGAAAGGAAAGATAGAGAGATACAACTCCTAGGGGAGGTGGGTGGGTTGTGAAGACTTATTCCTGCTGTTCCCATAGATCACCTGTTACAGGTAAGTAACTGTGCTATCTCCAGGAACAAGCAGGAATGAGTGTTCACATATGGGGACTCCCTAGCTTCAGATGCCAGGGAGAGACCCCATGGTTGTGTGCCCTTGCAGAGGGCTCCACTTCCCCCCCCCCCCATGGATCTCTGGCATTCAACCAGGGTAGGTGGGTAGGAGTTGATTAGGAATGGAACAGGTGTTTGAGGACAGCCTGAACAAACGAGGCATCCCGGCGGGAGTCCTTGTCCAAACAGTAATGGGCTGTGAAGGTGTGAACCGAGGCCCAGGTGGCCGCTCGACAGATCTGGTCGATGGACACAGAGTTTAGATGAGCCATTGAGGCTGCCATGGCTCTCACATTGTGAGCTGTGACATGACCCTCCAGAGAAATGTTCTTACTCTGATAGGCGAAAGAAATACACTGAGCAACCCAGCTGGACAGTGTTCTCTTAGAGACTGGAAGTCCTAAATGAGAAGGATCAAAAGCAACAAAGAGTTGAGAAGACTTTCTATGTTGCTGTGTTCTTTGTAAGTAGAAAGCGAGAGCTCTCTTACAATCCAAGGTATGGAGATTCCTCTCTGCATTTGATGCATGAGGTCCTGGAAAAAAGACAGGTAAATATACCTCCTGGTTCAGATGAAAAGGCGAGACCACTTTAGGCATAAAGTGTGGATTGGTCCTGAGGACTACCTTATCATGATGGAACCAATGTTCCCTCTAATTTTCTGTAGGCTGTGCGCGCATAAAATATCAGCTGTGCAGCTTTTGAAGGAAGGTTACATTTTTTGTGCGCCACATAACGACACTCGGAGTTATATACTTTAAAATTTGACTACACGTCAGAATACAGTATGTACACCACATTGATTGCACTAGAAAATATTGTAGAACTGGTGAAAACCGTAAATACACAACAACTTTTAAATTTTAAGACGTCTGTGTTGTTTCCTATCAGAATCAGAACCGTAATTTTTGTGCGCTCTGTTGTAAAGTATGTGCGCTCGCTTGGCAAGGTGTGTGCGCGCGCACACGCGCACAGCTTAGAGGGAACAGTGCCTGGGAGTCTGGGGATAATAGAGAAAAGTCAGGAGGGAGAAGATCAGTAGCAGCAGGGAACTGCTGAAGTGTACGAGTGTTAAGGACACGGCGCAATTGTTCAGGAGGTGACGAAGAGAGGGTGGAGGAAGTGGAAGGGTCTACGGGGCCTAAGCATGAAGCGGAGAGGCAGAGGTGATCTGACCAAGGTAGAGAAGTAGTCTGTATATTTGAGAATATTTGATAGTACACCCCCACTGCCATCGCCTTCCCTTTTTACATGGAATTTCAATCCACAGAGATTCTACAGCAAATTTTGCTTCCTGCAAAACTTTAATCCTTTCTGACTCAATGCCCTCTCTAACACAGAGCGCAACCCCTCCACCAATTTGATCAGCTCTATCATTACGATATAGTTTGTTCCCAGGTATCACAGTGTCCCACTGGTTGTCCTCCTTCCACCATGTCTCTGAGATTCCAATCCTATCTAACCTCTCATTTAGTGCTATATATTCTAACTCTCCCATCTTATTTTTTAGACTTCTAGCATTTGCATACAAGCATTTTAAAGACTGTATTTTATTCATATCAATCTGGCTATTGGTAGGCATGGGTAATTTGGAATCTTTAAGCTCTGTCTGCTCCATACTCAAAGGCATTTGGGCTACTTTACACTTTTTTGGAACCTCTCTGCTTTTGTTAGTATCCTTGAAGGATACATTCTTCCGAACCATGCGCTCTTGGGCGACTGTCGGCTTTCCCCTATTATCTAGTTTAAAAGCTGCTCTGTCTCCTTTTTAAAGGTTAATGCCAGCAGCCTGGTTCCATCCCAGTTAAGGTGAAGCCCGTCCCTTCGGAAGAGCCCCTCCTTTCCCCAGAATGTTCTCCAGTTCCTAACAAGTCCAAAACCCTCATCCTTGCACCATTGTCTCATCCACGCATTGAGACTCTGGAGCTCTGCCTCCCTTTTGGGTCCTGTGCGTGGAACGGGAAGCATTTCAGAGAAGGCTACCCTGAAAGTTCTGGCTTTCAACTTCCTACCTAAAAGCCTAAATGTAGCCTCCAGAACCTCCCTACCACATTTTCCTATGCCATTGGTACCAACATGTACCAAGACAGCAGACTTCTCCCCAGCACTATCTAAAACCTTATCTAGGTGGCACGTGAGGTCCGCTACCTTCGCACCAGGCAGGCATGTTACCAGGCAATCCTCATGGTCACCAGCCACCCAGCTATCTACATGCCTAATGATCAAACCATCAACTATAACGGCTGTCCTAACCCTTCCCTCATGGGCACATGGCCCTGGAGAAACTTCCTCGGTGCGAGAGGGTTTTACATCACCTGGAGGAAGCAAAGAACATTGTAGATAAAATTCAGCAGATCAAGAATATCTGTGAGAAATGGCAAGAGTTATCTTTATCTCTGATGGGCAGGGTGGCTTTAGTTAAGGTGGTGCTGATACCCAAATTGTCATATCCCTTACAGATGTTACTATGTTGGGTAAAGCAGAAGGACGAGCAGCTGTACAGGAGCATTATTAGGAGATTTATTTGAAGGACGAAAAAGACCAAAGATTGCTTGTAGTAAGCTGATACTGGCTAAGGACAATGGAGGGTTCAGTTTACCAGATCTGCATTTGTACAATTCCTCGGCTCTGCTGCATTGGATTCATGAGAGTTATATGGGGACGAGTCACTTTGACACGCCAGAGTTGTTCCAGATTTTGAGCATGCTCTTTGCATTTATTAGTCTATTGCAAGGGGTATTTTTGAAACACCAAAAACGAAACCTATATAGTGTTCTTCTAGTACTGTTTTGTCTGGCCTGGAGGTGGTGGAGTCTTAGGGGCAGGGGTGTGAGTAATATCTCTCCCTTTCTTACACTGACAGGTAATCCAAGATTGATGCCTATTAGGGGAGTATCTAAATTTAGGGAATGGGATCACAAGGCTTGTAAATCTATAGGGCATGTTATATGGTTGCAAGAAGGAAACTTCCCAGCTTTTGAAAAGATAAAAGACCAGTGGGATCTTCCCAATTTGTTACAATACTTTCAAATGAGGCATTATTCTGCTTCACTGTGGGAAGTGAACCCCAAGGGACTGCAGGCCATTGAGTTAAGTGAAACCTTTGAGAAGAAACAGCCAAGGTTTAACTTCTTGTCATAGTGATATTTAATTTGGAAAGATATGTTAGATGGTAGTTATTTAGAAGGGTTGGCCCAACTGTGGTCTCTTGAGGTGGAGAAGAGGATGACAATGGATTATTTCCAGTTTGGAGACCCTAGTTGGAGGTTTGGAGACCCTAGTTGAAAAACAAAAAATGCAAATGTACCTGAAATGTAATTTAAAATTTTATATCAGGCTTATATCACAAGAGCCAAGGGGGTCAAAAAAATGTGATTACAGGCTGACGGTGATTTTAAGCACACATTTTTGGAATGCATTGAATTAAGAGACCTGTGGGGAAGAAGTTTAAAGTTATTCAAGAAGTTGCCCAAGTGCAGATTGACTGGACGTATGCATTGCTCTTGCTGGCTTCTTCAGAAAAGGCAGATGCCCAAGGATAGGCAAAGGTTTGTGCTGATTGATTTGCTGGTGATGCACACGTTGATTTTAAAGCTTTGGGTGGGTGAAATGGTTCATACCTATTCAGAATGGATGCAAATGATAAAATATTGGGCTGACTTTGAGCTATAAGACTGTGATGTGAAGACCACACATAACTGGAGGTCTTATAATCAAAAGTAGCTTATGTTATTGTTGTTGTTAAGTGCCGTTGAGTCTGGGTTGACTCAAGGCGACACTCTGGACAGATGACCTAAACTGTGTTTGGTCTTCAGTCAGGCAGCTCATTGATGACAGAGTGGCACCCATAGCTGCTGTTATTGTATCGATCCATCTCATTGCTAGGCCTTCCTCTTTTGCGATGACTTATCTTGTCAAGCATGATGTCTTTCTCTAATGATCTCTCTCTTCGCATGATGTGTCCAAAGTATGAAAGTTGAAGTCTTGTCATTTGAGCTTCTAAGGAAAGCTTAGGTTTGATCTCCTCTAGTACTGACTGTTTTTTTCTTCGGGCAGCCCATGGTATACACAGTATTCGTCACTAGCACCATAATTCAAAGGCATCAATTTTCTTCCTGACTTTTTCACTTTCCAATTTTCGCATCTATATAACGTTGAACAAGAAGAATCTTTGTATGGAGATAGACATCTCTGCTCTTGAGAATCTTGCCTAGGTCTTTCATAGCTATTCTGCCAAGAGCAATGCGTCATCTGATTTCTTGAGTGCTTGTCCTTTATTGATAGTTGATCCAAGTAGGTTAAAGTTGTCAACTATTTCAATTTCTTCACCATCAACGATGAAGTTACTGATTTTGCCAGTTGTCAGGATCTTTGTCTTCTTTATATTAAAGTACAGGCTCATTTTAAGACCATGTTCCTTGATCTTGAGAAGCAAATGTTTCAGATTGTCTTCACTTTCAGCCAGTAATGTGGTATCATCAGCATAGCGAAGGCTGTTGATCAGTCTTCCACCAATCTTCGCACCTCAGTTGTCTGCATATAAATTAAACAGGTGGGGGGAAAGTATGCAGCCTTGTCATACATCTTTGCTAATTTTAAAACCATTCTGTTTCTCTTTGTTCCATTCAAACTGTTGCTTCTTGATCAATGTAAACGGTGTGCAAAAGAACGATCAGGTGTTCTGGTATACCCATGCTTCTTAATGTGGCCCGGAGTTTCTCATTGTTTACATAGTCAAAAGCCTTGCTGTAGTCAATAAAACACATATAGATATCCTTTTGGTATTCTTTTGTCTTTTCAAGGATCCGTCTCATATCCGCGATGACGTCTCTTGTTCCTTGCCCTTTTCTAAACCTGCTTGTACTTCATGCAGTAGTCGTTCCAGGCATGATTGTAGTGTCTGCTGAAAAATCTTGAGTAGAATCTTGCTGTCATGTGGGATCAGAACAATTATGCAATAATTTCCACAGTCAGTTGGATCACCTTTCTTTAGTATTGGTATACACACAGATCTTTTCCAGTCAGTTTTCCATGGTGTTGTCTTCCAAATTTCATAGCAGAGCCTTGTAAATATGGTAACAGCTGCATCAGATTGCTGTAATACTTCAGTGGGAATGCCATCAATGCCCGGTGCTTTGTTCTTTGATAAGACTTTCAGTGCTGTTTCGACTACTTCTCTCATTACCAATGGTTCCTGATCATAAGGTACAGGTTGAAATGGCTGTTTGTTCACTTGATCTTTATAGTATAATGACTCTGTATATTCGTTCCATCTTTTCTTGTTCTTCTCAGCATCATTCAGCATGGATCCTTGAGCATCTTGTAACATTCTAATTCAAGGCTGGAATTTTTTCTTTAACTCTGGTAGCTTTAGGAAAGCAACCATGTTCTTCCTCTAATAGTTTCTGATTCTTTTTCTTTGCATGCATCATTGTAGTATTTCTCCTTGTCTTGTCTTGTCTTGCTGCATTTTGGAAATCTCTGTTGAGTTCTGCAATTGCCTCTCTTTCTCCTCTGGCTTCAGCTTCTCTACATTTCTGGGCAATTTTCAGAGATTCTTCAGTCATTCATTTTGGCCGCTTTTGCTTTTTCACCTTTTGTAGAGACTTCTCACTTTCTTCCAACACAATGTTCTTGATGTCATCTCATAACTCATCTGCAGCTCTGTCATTTGTATCTAAAGCAGTAGATTGATTTTGTAGGCAGTCTTTGAATTCCGGTGGTATATTCTCAAGGTCATATTTTACTACATTCATGAGTGGCTTGCTCTTTTTCAACTTTAGCTTGAGTTTGTATACTAGAAGTTGGTGATCTGTGCCACAGTCAACTCCAGGTTTTGTCTCTCTTTATCTTATAGAGCTTTTCCATTGTTGACTTCCACAGATATAGTCAATTTGATTTCTGCACAATCCATTGGGTGAAGTCCATGTGTACAGTCACTTCTTGGTTTGCTGGAAGAAGGTGTTTGAGATAAATAGATCGTTAGTCTTGCACCACGGAACGATACAGAGGCATTATAATATCCTTTGTTTTATTCTCCATCTCTTTCCTTATGATACCTAGCATTCTGTTTGCTCTCTTGGCCGCCGCTGCACACTGAGTGGAGGGTTTCAACATGTTATTCACGATGACGCCTAAATCTTTTTCCTGGGTGGTGGTTCGTAATGTGGAACCTTGCATTGTGTAACCATAGTTTGGGTTGTTCTTTCCTAGGTGCATAACTTTGTACATGTCCACATTCAATTTCATCTGCCATTTGGATGCCCAGTCTTCCAGTTTATCAAGGTCTTCTTGCAATTTTCCACAATTTGGGTTTTAACAACTAAATAGTTTTGTGTCATCTGCAAATTTGATTACCTCACTCATTATTCCCATTTCCAGGTCATTTACAAATATGTTAAAAAGCAGCGGACTCAGCACAGATCCCTGGGGGTACTCTACTATTCATTTTTCTCCAATGGGAAAATTGGCCATTTAGACCTGCCCTCTGCTTTCTGTCTTTTAACCAGTTCTTGATCTACAATAGTACACTGCCTCCTATCCCCTGACTTTTCAATTTTGCCAAAAGTCTCTCATGAGGGATCTTGTCAAAGGCTTTCTGAAAATCCAGATACACTATACCAACCGACTCACCTTTGTCTACCTGTTTATTCACACCTTCAAATGAACATAACAGATTAGTAAGGCAAGACCTTCCTTGGCTAAAGCCATGTTGGTTGTCTCCCATTAAGCCATGACTATCTACATGTTCAGTAATGTTGTTCTTTATAATGGTTTCTACCATTTTTCCTAGTACTGCCATCAGGCTGACTGGTCTCATATTTCAGTTCTGTAAACACCCTCAGATGAATACCATGGTCCAGGCGATTTGCTACTCTTCAGTTTATCATGCATCTTCCCGGTGTATCAATATTTCTTTTTGTAATTTAAATTTTTATTCGGTACTGCACAAATTTGTATATCACGTTTTCTCAACATTCACAATCGGTAGCATACCATACATCTGACTGCCTTCAGCAGTCAAAAAACAAAAACTTACATCCATAATTGGCATACCGCTCCATATCAATACTATCTTCTGATTCATATCAGCCAATTATAACACAAATACCCGTTTTCCTCTTACATCACAGTGTATAGTCCCGTTCATGTACCTATACATTTTTTTCATACTCCTCTCTTCCCCCCTCTCCCCCCCCCCACTGGATCCAGTAATGTACACACCCTTATTTTGCTATCTCATTCCCAAAACTTTAATAGACTCATCACATTAATTCATTTTTCTCCTTTTGCAACCATTCCCTATATCTTTCCCATCTTCTTTGAAAAACCTCTACCTCTGTGTGTTTTATATGCAGTAATTTCGCTCATTCTGTAAATGTATGCCAGTCTGCTTAAAATTCTCTCAGAGTCTGGTTCCCTCTCTGATCTCCACCCCTTCGCTATTTCCATCCATACTCCAATTGTTAGCATCTTTAAAATATATACCAGTTCACTCTTCATATCTTCCCCCCCCCCCCCATTCATTCAATAACACTCCTGCTGGCGTAATGGGGCCTACCCAACCCACCATGTCTTGAGCCAGATCAGTCAACCATTGCCATGTTTTCTATAAAACTGGGCATGACCACCACATATGCATATAATCCCCTCTCTCCCCACACCCCCTCCTACACAGCACATCCTTATATTTTCCCATTTTACACAAGCGCACGGGTGTTAGATATATTCGGCACAACAACTTATAACTGTGTTCTTGGATTGCTGTCGAGACCACTGGGATTTTCACCTCTTCATATATTTTTTCCCATCTCTGAAAGTCCCAGTCACCTCCCAAGTCCTCCTCCCATGCCTGCATATGCATTCTATGGTCCATTGGACCGCTCAGTGCTTTATACAATCTAGAGATTGCACCCCTAGATATATCTCCCATCTTAAACATCTTTTCAAATTGTTTCTCCTTATTACCTAAGCATGCTTTTATTTGTTCCCCCCCCCCCCCCCCAGGAAATGTGCTATCTGGAAGTAACCATACCAATCACTTGCCTCTATTTGAAATTCTTGCTGAAGCTCCCAAAAACATCTTAATTGGCCCCCATCTGTTAATAACTGTCCCATATATTGCAGGCCTTTCTCATACCATTTTTGAAATATCCCAGAGACTCCTCCCACCTTAAAACCCTCACACTGTACAATCCGCTGTGCTCTAATGTCACCCCCCAATTGTGTCAATACCTTATGTTTCCTATCCCATATTCGTAGTGTGCATGCCACATATGGGTTTCTATCCTGGCCCCTTCCGCTCACCCCCCCCCTTCCCTGCTACATTAAATCAATAAGGCTATTTGGTATTACCGTCTCCTATTCTAGTGTACTCCATTGGGGCCCATTTTTCTCTAGCCTCCATCCCATTAATGCTCTCAGCTGTGCCGCCTCATAGTACCTTACTATTTCCGGGACTGCTAGGCCCCCTTCCTTTTTCTCTCTATACATTATCTTCCTTTGTACCCTTGGAGGTCTACATCTCCAGATAAAGGAAAAGATTCTTCTCTGCACCAGGTTTAACATTGTAGTGGGAATTTCTATGGGCAATTTCATAAATAGAAACAACAATCAAGGTAGGATATTCATCTTCACTATGGCAATTCTTCCCATCCATGAAAAAATAGGTTTGTCCCATCTTATTAAATCCATTAGCACTTTTTTTAATGTTGGCTCACAGCTCATCTTATATAACTCAGACCACTCTGCACTAATCTGAACCCCCAGGTATCTCACACTTTTATTAGCCCACTTTCTGCCAGCCTGTTATCTTTCCATTTCCCAGTTTTCCCCATATTCATTTTGTAACCAGATACCTTACTGGATTTCTGGATTTCTTGTACTAAGGCTGGTATGGATTCTATAGGCTGGCCTAATGTATACATAACATCATCTGCGAATAATGAAATTTTGCATTCCTCTTTTCCCACCTTTATACCATGTATTTACTTATTCTGCCTAACGCTTTCACCTAGAGGCTCTATCACCTTTGTGAACAGCAATGGGGAAATCAGACAGCCCTGTCTGGTACCTCTTCCCAACTTAAATAATTCTGAATATATCCCATTTACTCGTATTCGTGCTTTAGGTTCCCTATAGAGAGCTTCTGTCCATTTCTGGAAGTTGTCCCCCAGCCCCATTTTCCGCATGACTGCAAATATAAAAGCCCATTCTACTCTATCAAAAGCTTTTTCAGCATCCATCGCCATCATTATAGATGATGTCTGATCCTTGTGTACTTGCCATATTAAATTCAGCAACTTATGTACATTGTCACTAGCTTGTCTACTCGGGTTAAAACCTGCTTGATCCTCCTTTATCAATTGTGGGATATATTTCTGCAACCGGGTCGCTAGTGTTTTAGCCAATATCTTTGCATCCAAATTGATGAGAGATATGGGCTTATATGATTCACACTTCCCATGGTCCTTTCCAGGTTTGGGTATTACTACAACTCCTGCCACCTCCAAGGAGCTCACTAGCTTTTCTCCTTTTAATGCCTCATTGAAAACATCTCTCAATATCGGGCTGACTTCCTCACTAAACCATTTATAGAATCTGGCTGTAAAGCCATCCAATCCTGAAGGGAGCCTTGCCGTCTTTCAAGCTCTTTATAGCCTCTGCTACTTCATTTCCTTCAGTCTCTCTATTCATCCACTTCTACTGCTCTGTATCTAATTGCTTCAGTGTGATCTCTGCCATATACTGTTCTATACCCCCTTCCTTTCCCTGCTGTTCCAATTCATATAGCTTATGATAATATTCCTGGAATACTTGTTGTATTTGTTCGGTAGTATTAACCCATCTACCCTGCTCATCCTTTATTGGCAGGATCTGCTGTGGCATCCTTCTTTCCCTGAGTTTTCGGGCAAGATATTTGCCAGGTCTGTTTCCCTGTACATAAAATTCATGTCTGAGCTGATTTAACTTCCTCTTTATTTAATCTGCCTAATTCTTCCCGTAAATTTCTAATACGTTGCAGCCTTTTCCTTCCACCTTTCTTTTTGTGCATTGTCTCTTCTTGCCTCAACTGTGATATTAACTCTTCCTCCTTTTGTTCTTTTTCCTGTTTCCGCCTAGCCACCATTGCCCCTTACCACCGCTTTCAATCCATCCCATACCCCTGCTAGTCCCACCTCTCCACCACTATTATGCTGCATATATTCCTTTATAGTACTCTTAATACGTCTTAGCCTTCTTCCTCGTCTATGAGGGATTCATTCAACGTCCAGAAACGCAGGCCTCCCCCCTTTATTTGGAAATTCAATGAAACCTCTACCGGTGCATGATCTGTCCAGCTTATGGGTCCTATATCCACTCGCTTTACCTGTTCTACTATCCTTCCATCTGCCCATATCATATCCAATCTGCTGTAGGTTTTGTGTGGGTGTGAGTAGTGTGTGTATTCTCTCTTATTATCATACATGTACAGCCAAACATCTACTGTGCCCAATTTGTGTAACAATTTCCCTAACCTCTTGCTCATTCCCTTAGCGATTTGCTTATACTCCCCATGGTATCTATTCTGGGGTTTAGGATTGCATTAAAATCTCCTCCTAATACCACTGGATGTTGCATAAACGCTTCTACCATGGCATATAGTTTCCTGTAGAACCCCCCTTGCTGTGTATTTGGTGCATATACACTCCCTATTACTATAGGCCTCCCTGCTATTTTACCCTTCCACAGAATGTAACGCCCTTCCCTATCCCTCTCAACCTGTTCCTCTTCCAGGCTCAATCCTTTTGAAAAAGTATCCCAAACCCCCCCCCCCCCTTGGGTGAGTCTCGATTATATGCCAGATATACTTTATCATAGCCTTTACTCATCAACCACCTTTCTTGGGTGTTTTTTGGATGCATTTCTTGTATAAGCACTATATCGGCTCAAAGCCTATTACCCTCTTTTAACAGGGCTTGTCTTTTGTACCAGGAATTGAGGTCTTTAGCATTAATGGTTACTATCTTACATTCATCAAGTTTCTTTTGTTTACTCACCATGATTCCAAATCTCTATACCTCCGCTTTGAACATTTACAGGATCCATTTATCCCCCCACTTCCCACCCTTCCCTCCCCCCTCTAAATCCCATCCCCCCCAACCTCCCCCATTTCCCTCCCCTCCTTTACACTACCACGTAGTAGCTTCCCCTTCCTTGGTGACATCATCCTCCCCCTCCCACTCATGACTCATACTTCTGAACAGTATTTTTCTTATCTTAATCTCCCCCTCCCACTCGTCCTTGCTTACTTCATTCAACCCCTTGCTCCCCTTTCATGTTGTTTACTCAGTCTTTCTTTGCGGCTTCTTTTTCTTGCTGTTGCCTTCATCTCTTTTTTAGTTTACCAAATATGTTTCTTTACCATCTTTCCTTCCTCACTCAGGATTCTTTTCCATGTCTTGACAATTCGTCTCTACATATTTACTCAGTCCCAAGTCCTTTCTCTTTTGCATTACACATTTACTTTTCCTCTCTTTCCTCTCTACTTTCTGCCAGCCTTTGTCTTTCCATTTCCCAGTTTCCTCATTTCTCCCATCTCCGGTAAACGTGTTACCCCTGGTTCCTTCATCACAGCCGCCAGCTGCATCACTGTTGTCACCCGTCTTGTAATGCCATTGCTGGTAAACGCAATTCCTGCTGGGTACAGCCATTTGTATTTAATGTTCTCTTTTCTCAGTCTCATTATAAATCCTCTCCATTCTGTTCTGCATTCTAGTGTGGCTGTGGCCAGGTCTGCAAAAATTGCCACCTTGTTTCCCTTCCATTCAAGTTAACCTGCTCCTCTCACTTTGTTAATTATTCTTTCTTTAACTTTAAAGTCCTGGAGGCAGATTATTATATCCCTCGGTGCCTCCCCTCTCCTTGGGCCTAGCGTGAGGTGTGCTCTATCAATTTTAACTTCCTTAGCCATCACCTTCTTCAAGATCTTCCAGCCCCGCCTTACATATTTCTCATGCCATTTGCTCACAGTCACTTTCCGGTACGCCCTTTATTCTTAAATTATGTCTTTTCGCTCGATTCTCCAAATCCTCAATTTTAAGCTCAATTTGTTCCTTCGTCGTTTCCAAATTGTTTACTGCCTTATTTATTGCACTCACATTGCTTCGCACCTCCTCCACTTGCCCTTCCACCTCTTCCATTCTTTTACCCAGTTCTTGTACATCAGTGCAGAATTCTGTTATGGACGCCTCCATATCCGCCCTGAATCCCGCCATTTCTAAGCACAGCTCGCCGAACCAGGAATGTAGTTCTTCTTTCAAGATTTGTACAATGACACTCTTACTCTGCATCCCTTCCAAGGCACCAAGCTGTTCTTCAGTCTTTGACTCCAAATTCACCTTTCCTCCTCGTGGCGCTGAAAAAGTATATTCTCTTATGTCTGCTGTTTTTTTCTGTGCCACAGTCATACCCCCTGCTTCTGGGTCTATTGCCTATTCTTCTCTACTCTAGGATATTTGCTTTGCTCTTTTTAGGGGAGATTTTTATCGCTTTTTGTGGGGTTTATCGGCAGAGCTCTTCTTCAGTCATCTATGCAGGTCGGTGACGTCACCGGAAGTCCCATATCAATATTTCTGTCAGTTCTTCTGTGGCATCACCTTTAAATACCATTTCATCCATGGATAACATCCCTACATCTTCCTCAGTAAAGACCAAAGCAAAAAATCCATTCAGTCTCTCCGCTATGGTCTTGTCCCCTCTTAGTGCCCCTTTTACCCCTCTATCATCTAATGGTCCAATTGACTCTCTCACAGTTTTTTTTGCTATGAATGTACTTGAAAAAGTCTTTATTACGCGTTTTTGCTTCCACAGCAAGCTTCTTCTAAAATTTTCTCTTTGCTTGCCTTATCAATGCCTTGCATCTAGCTTGCCAGTGCTTGTATGTTTCCAGTTTTTGTCATTTGGCTTCTTTTTCCATTTCCTGAAAGATGCTTTTTTGGCAACAACAACCTCTCTGACCTCACCTTTAAACCATGCTGGCAGTTTTTTGGACTTCCTTCCACTTTTCTTAAAGTGTGGAATACAGCTGGTTTGGGCTTCCAAGATAGTATTTTTAAACAACACCCATGCTTGATGTAAACCTTTAACTTTTGCAACTGCTCCTTTTAGTTTTTCCTTAACTATTTTCCTCATTTTATCATAGTCTCCCTTTTGAAAGTTAAAAGGTAGTACTGTGGATTTCCTTACCGTCCCTCCTCCATTAATTAAATCAAACGCGATCATGCTATGATCACTATTGCCAAGTGGCCCCAACACCCTTATCTCTTGCACTAGATCTTGTGTTCCACTAAATCTAGGTCTAAAATGGCGTCCCCTCTGGTCGGTTCATGAACCAGCTGCTCCAAGAAGCAGTCATTTATTTCATCTAGAAACTTTGTCCGTAGCGTGTCTTGCCGTAACACTGACACAGTCAATACCAGAGTAATTGAAATCACCCATTATTATTACTGTACTGTAACTTTTGTTAGCTTCCTTGATTTTTTTTGACCATTTCATCATCCATTTGTTCATTCTGGCCATGCGGTTGATAGTATACCCCCACAGCCATCGCCTTCCCCTTCCTCTTTTTACATGTAATTTCAATCTATAGAGATTCTACAGTGAATTTTGTTTCCTGCAAAACTTTAATCCTTTGTGACTCAATGCTCTCTCTAACATAAAGTGCAACTCCTCCACCAATTTGATCTGCTCTATCATTACGATATAGTTTGTACCGAAGTAGACAAGAGAGAGAAGAAATGGAAAGGAAAACCTGGAAAAGAATTTAGGAAAAGATCAACATAAGAAAAGTATGAAAGGGAAATTGGGACCAACCCAGTTAGAAAAAATAAAATGCATAGATAAGAACAGAAAACAGCATTTATTTTCAATTTTTAAGGATTGATATATGTTAGCTTTGGGAAATGTGCATCTCTTCTCTTTCTGTAATTTCCAAAACACAGTAGGGAATGCATTTCTCTTTCACTTTTTCCAGATTTGCACTGCTTATAGAATCTAGCTTTTTGGGGTTTCCATTTTAACTTTTGTCAGCAAGTTTCTAGGTGTGTCCGAGGGGAAGGATTCTGCTAGCAAGTAGTTTCTCTACAGAGATCTGTAGCAGTCTCATTTGTTCTGGTATTGTGTTCATGGTCCTGAGAGTCCTTTTTAGCAGGGCTGTTTTGCTGCTTTACAAAGCATCTAGCAGTGGAACCTAAGGGATATGTTTACTAAAACCCCGTTAGGTGCGCACCGCGCTAGTGTGCGGGATGCCATAAAAGGAGTGGGCTTTTCAGTCTGAAAAAAGCAAACCGGGATTAATCATGCGCTAATGTGCGCTGTGCCCTAATGTGTGCCACGCACATTAGCGCATGAGAAACATGCGCGGGAAGCATAAGCAGGCGCGCTGATGTGCAAGCAGAGGAGCAGAGCTACAGTACAATGGTTAAGACGCTACCTGATGGTGCAGGGATCATGGGTTCAATCCCCCACTGTGCCCAATGAATAAGGCTGGCTGAGTCATTACCTATTATGGGCAATATTGCTTTAAGAGACATGTTATTTTTATTTTAATTACTGCTATTAGCAAACGCACTCTCAAAGCACTGTAACATAAGGTGCTGCATAAGGCATCCCATAAGGTACCCCAGAGGGCACATTTTAAAGTGCGCTGTCCGCCACGGCACCCTACAATGTTGCTTAAAGGGTGGCCAATAGGGCGCCATATAGGGTGACCTATGAGGCAGGGCAAGGTCATAGCACTGTTTTTGATGGCAGCACTGTGCCGTTTAATGCATGGAAACCCTAAGTAGGTGCGCTGACATACAACGTGAAACAGCAGTGTAGCACACTGGTTAAGACACTGACTGATGGTGCAGGGGTCATGGGTTCAATCCCCCACTGTGCCTAATGCAGAAGGCTGGCTGAGCAGTACCTGTTATGAGTAAGATTGCTGTAGGAGGCATTTTATTTTTATTTCAATTAGTGCTGCCAGCAAACACACCCTCAAAGTGCCGTAACATAAGGTGCCGCAGAAGGCACTCCAGAGGGCATATCATAAAGTGCACTGTCCGCCAAGGCACCCTATAATGTTGCCCATAGGGAGCCTTAGAAGGTGCTGTATGGGGCGCCCTATGAGGCACCAAAAGGTTACAGCACTGTGAGGGTGTTTCTGCTGGCTGTACTACTTGAAATTACACACAAACTGCCCCAGACAGCCCCCCCATGTACCCTGTAAAATACGTATCACCAAGTTATAATGCCCTGTTCAATGTATGTCCAGTTTGTGCAATGTAAACTGCAATGGTGCAGAATAGCGCGGTATATGGGGGAATGTAAATAAATAAAATGAAGAAACCCACTGTGGATTTGAACCACCAACCTCTGTCTCCACAGAGCAGTGCAGTCACCAGGGGGCTACAGCTCCATAACTGCAAAGAAATGTCTGTCTGGCTACCAAATAACTTCTGCAGACTGTGTGCTGCGGTTAGCAGGGTAGGGCTAGTCCTCTCGCACCCATGATGCACTGCACATGCAAAGCAGCAGTCTACAGATGATCTGCAGATGGGGTATGCACCCCCACAGCACCTAGACCTGGTAGGGGGAACTGACCGTGTGTGTTACTGGCACAGAGGAGCTACACACCGTCACATTGTGCGGGTACTGTGCTCACTCTGAGGATGCGGTGGGGCGGCCAGCACCAGGTCCACAGCACCTTCCATGGCAGAAATAGGCCATGCTGCAGGTCCAGTGTGAGAGATAGGTAATTCCTGCAGACACACCTTGGATACATCTGTATTTCCCAGTCAGGTTTAGCCCTTATGGACGGATTATGTACCACCACCCAACCCACCCCCTGGGGTTGAGGGTGGGAAACAGGGTCTCCCACCAACAGATCCGTATTCTACCTCCCTGCAATGTTGCCAGTAGAGGGGACCATCAACCCCAGTCCTGCTGGGGAACAGACACCCTTCAGGGCAGGCAATACAGATCTGTACCCACCCATAAAGCAATAGCAGACAGACAGTAGGCCTGGAAATGCCCAGCTGCCTGCCCGCCCCCCACCTGACATTCACTAGTAGCAGGCCTCCAGCCGCTGCACCCCGCAAGGTGTTCCAGCAAGACACATTCTAGCCACAGACAGTCTGCAAGCTAGTCCATAGTGCATGTTCCTGGAGAAGATGCGTGCACCCAGAACTGGGCTGCCAGCATACACACCAAGCAGAGGGGTCAGTGATTGGGCCCCAAAAGGGAACCCATAAATATCACATGTGAGAAATACTATATAGCACTATGGGGTAACCTAGCCATGCCGTGGTCACTGCTCAGTCAGGGTGAGAGCGATCTCCCAGAAGGACATGCTGTGGCCACCCTGTCTGTGCAGGTGGTAGCCAGGCACTACAATGTCCCAGCCATTGCCCTATGCCCTGTGCAGATGCATCCTGGCCAGGCCACCCTGTCAGGGCTATACCCATGGTACCTTGCTCCTCATTATGCACATTGGCAGGCCAATACTGGCAACAGTGCTGGCAGTGTGGGCTGTAGAGGGTGTTTGCAGCCACCACACACTGGATAGACAGACACACACTCCCACACCTATGCCAGCATTGTGCTACCATAGAGGTGTTTGGCAGCCCTGGCCACGACACCAGTCCTGGGCACAGTGCAGGCATGGCTATGGCACGCAATACTGTAGGAGTCACCCCCCAGGGTGGTACACACTGTCAGACACAGGACCTGTATCACACTCCACAGACATCTGAATGATTGCTATGATGCAGCTCACTCAGCACATTGTGCTTAGCTTAGGAATTGCTATCTACCATTACTCATGGCAACCTTTTGATAGATGTGTACCGTATTCCCAGGTGTAGGGTGGCATTGCTAAGTTATGCAAGTGCTAGTATTCGGGGAAGGAAACAGGGCCCGAAGCCCTGCCTCTCCAAGTGGCTTTGGATAATGGGGCCTGTGGGTGCAGGTGTGTCTGCTCCTGTTGTCCGGTGCGCTGGGGCAGAGGTTCCCAACTCCGGTCCTGGTGGGCCAAACACTGCTCGGGTTTTCATGATATCCCTAATGAATATGCATGAGATACATCTGCATACCATGGGGGCGGTGCATGGAGATGCAGCACAAACATATGTATTGGAAACAGCACGGAACCTGAATGGTGCTTGTCACTCCAGGACTGCCTTTGGGGGACTCTGCTCTGGGTACTGCACATGTTTATGGTGTTTGTGCTCCATGGGGTAAAATATATGCATTTGAGGCAGGTTTCTGTTGTCAGCAATACAGGTTCAGTCTTTACTACCATGTTTTCTTCATGGGTAAAATAAGGGGACTGGGTTGGCAGGAGCCACAGCTGGGACCTGAACCTGTGACCTTCTGCTCCTGCACACACTGGCTGTGTGTGCTGCACCACACTGTGGCCATAGAGATGATGCTGTCCCCGGAGATACCATGACTGTTTGTCAGACAGAGCCTGTCTGTTGCAGTGCACGGCACCCACACTACACAGGGCTAGGCCATGGTCTGCTCTGGGCAGCAGCCACTGCCCCCTCCACCACCAGTACCCCTCCACCACCATGCTGACATGGCCGTATATTGGAGACAGCATCAAACCTGAATGATTTGTGGCCCTCCAGGACTGCATTTGGGGGACTCTGCTCTAGGTAATGCGCATGTTTCTGGTGTCTGTGCTCTGCAGGGTAAAATAGAGGTGTTTGCGCCATGCTTATGTTCTCTGCAATAAAGGTTCGTCTTTTCTATCACGGTTTAGTTGTGGGAAAAATATGGGGACTGAGTTGGTAGGAGCCCCAGTTGTGCTTTGAACCTGTGACCTTCTGCTTTTGGACACACTGTCTGTGTGCACTGCACCACCATGTTCCCACAGATATGGTGCATTCCCTGGGGTGTCCATGACTGTACATCCGACAGGGCCTGTCGGTTGCAGTGGGCGGCACCCACCTACACAGGACTGTGCCTGGACTGCTGTGGGAAGCTGCCACTGCTCCCTCCACCACCAGTACCCCTCTGCCACTATGCTGACATGCCCTTCTGCTGGTGGTGCTGGTGGTGCGCAGTCTCAAGCCATGAAGTTTGCGGGTAGGCGCCTGCCTATGGTGCGGGTTCTGGGGTAGGGGTGCCTGCATATCTGTCCACGCGTCCCCCAAGCACCGCCTGCCAATGTTCTGTGCCCTTGGGGGTACCTGCTGGGTACTATCCCCAGTGACACTGTGGGGAGCACACTCGTGCCCATGTTGGGCTCTCAGCAGTTGCTGTCTGGCTGCTCTGCAGTTACAGTATTCCTATGGGCCAGCTAGGCATCTGCCTAGTCCGCACTGTGCCCCAGCTGCACCACATCATGTGCCACCTGCAGCCCTCTATATCCCCTTTCCCAGCATCTGTCCAGTTGCCCATTCCAATATGCCCGCCCTGCTGTTGTGGAACATGTGCATGCCATAGGTAGCCTGTCCAATGGAGAGGAAAACCCTGATCAGTGCTATTTCCCTGTGGGATCATTCACCTTGTATGGGGACGGAGCGTAGACCCTTCCAATATTAATAGTTATTTTTTGGGGCTTTGTTGGGAGTGCTTTTTGATGTTTACCATTACTATCACTATTGCCCAGCTTGATTATGATTTTTTTTAATTTTGTTGGGGTCATTTTTAATGTTTATTTGCCCTTTTGTACCGTGCACATGTATCACACTTATCACTTTTTTTAGGTTTCCCTGGTTTTGCTGTACATTGCTGACACAAATGGTTTCTCTTCCCTTTAAATTGGCTCTATCGCGAGGTTTTCACTCGCGGTATTTTTTTCCTCGGATTTCAGCCTCGCAAATGTGCGGGGAGCCTCTCCCCTCCCACTCTCCACCCATTGACCCCCTTCTCTCCGCCCCTGGGGAGCCTTCCTCCGTCCTCCGGGAGCCTTTCCCCGCCTTCATCGCACATTAGCACGCCGCGCACATGAGCGCCGCGCACATGAGCGTGAATATTTGTGCCCCGTACGCGACATTAGCGTGCGCTAAGGTACCTTAGCGCACGCTAATATCGCGCAGCGCACATTTGCGCACAGTAGTGCACATTAGCGCAGTTTAGTAAACATACCCCTAAGTGTGTAGTTCCTGAAATGATACCACAGTTTTAATATTGATATATTTTTGTATGGTGAGTTGTAAGGGGAAATGTCCTAGCTCCATTAGTAGGAAATGTAGAGTGTTACAGAACCAATGTGCAGGGTTTATATTTAGATTTTGTCCCATCTTGAATGACTTCTAGACTTCGCTCCCATGTAGAAAATTTACTGAATATTATTTAGATTCTCCTATCAGTGCCTTTCTCTAACTCAGGGGTAGGGAACTCCGGTCCTGGAGAGCCGCAGACCAGTCAGGTTTTCGGGATATCCCTAATGAATATGCATGAGATATATATGCATTAGAGATATCCTGCCAACCTGACTGGTTTGTGGCCCTCCAGGGCTGGATTTGGAGACCCCTGTCTTACGCTTCTGTCATTTAAGATTTTGAGTGGGCAAGGTACAGATGTCCTAGACATCAAAAGGGTAGCTAGAATGTGTCACATTCTTCCTTGATTCTTACCACCAGCAAAAAGTTGTCTAATAAACAATATTTTGGTGGTGGTAAGAAGCAAGGAGGAATGTGACAAATTCTATCTAACCTTTTTTATGTCTTGGACATCTGCAACTTGCCCACTCACAATCTTAAATGACAGAGGTATAAGACAGGGGTCTCCAAATCCAGCCCTGGAGGGCCACAAACCGGCCAGGTTGGCAGGATATCTCTAATGCATATATGTCTCATGCATATTCATTAGGGATATCCCGAAAACCTGACTGGTCTGTGGCTCTCCAGGACCGGAGTTCCCTACCCCTGCTCTAACTCCATCTCCTGGCCCTCTTCCTGTCTCTAGACCAGGGATCCTCAACCCAGTCCTTGGGACCCACCTAGCCAGTCGGGTTTTCAGGATAACCACAATGAATATGTATGAGAGACATTTGCATACACTGCCTCCATTATATGCAAATCTCTCCCATGCATATTCATTGTGGTTATCCTGAAAACCCGACTGGATAGGTGGGTCCCCAGGACTGGGTTGGGAACCCATGCGCTAGACCCTCCTGAGCCCTCAAAGACTTCCAGTTCTAGGTACCCAAGAACTTCTCTCCCCTCTCCCTTCCTTCAGAGCCTCAAACTTCTAGATCAGGATAAAGTCAAAAAGAGAAAGAACAAAAGCCCAAGTCAGTCCGTGAGTTCTACAGAATCGCACTCCTCTGAGGAGAACTCACAATGAATGGGATTGTCTAAGCTATTATATAGACCCCTCGACCTCAATACTCAGAGTCCCTAAGGCCACTAAAGACACTAGAAAGGGATGCTTTTGCGACAACATTACATAAATAAAAGATTAAATATGATAAATTAGATGACGAATCATAATCGACAGATTATCATTTTAACATTTCTTTCAAAACCACCTTGCTTAGAATGCATCTTTTTCTCTCTCCAGAATACCTGCATAAGATCGAAACAAGATGCTGAAGAAAAGGAGAAAGAAAAAGAAAAGGAAAAGGAAAATATAAATGATGACAAGCTAAATGGAGATAATGGTCAATGCCAGCATAGCTTGCAAATTCTCATGTCTATGCGACCCTAGTGATGCAAGTTTTTTTGTGCTCCAACAGTTTACTTTAACAATTTGGTATACTAACCTTGCAGCAGGCTTTTAGCTGTAACACTGATGTTGGTCAATAGCAGAACTTCAGCCATCATTAAAGTTAAGGGTTTGCATAGATGTTTTACAAGTTTGCGAGCACTTCACATATACTTTTTCACTACACAGTAGAAGCAGATGGTGATATTCGATGGCTCTTTTGAATGTTGATGTCTGTTGCATACAAGAGTTTTTCTGAAGATTGTGTTCTGGTGATTTTGATTTTAGTGTATTGCTTTATTTTCAACAATGTCACTTTAGTTTCTGCTTTTTTGTCTCTGTGATACCAACAGAACCCAAGCCCCAGGTGACTTTTATAACCAGCAGGCAAGGTACAAAGCAAGAAATTAAAGTTTCTCACCCATACTCCGTTGTTTTAGGATTGTAGTGATTATGCACCAAGGCAGCATGGCCCCTCTTGTTTAACAGCCCTCTCTGATCAGATTTTTATGAACGGAACATCTTTTTGAATAAAAATCGGCCTTAACCGTCCACTCTATTTATTCTTGTGTTTTTATTCTTCATATTGTGCCTAAAACTGCTGGATCAAGTTCCAGATCATAAAATGATGATTATGTCTATGTTTATTGAGTTATTTGCCATTGTGCTTTTCAAAGACAAGTATCAAGGCACTTTACAGAATATTAATCATAATAGATTTAATGCAGTATGAAAGGCACTCCAGCAAGCTGAGAAGTCTGGAAGCAGAGAAGCAATGTAAGATTAGTAAGGTAAGAAGAGCTGCGTCTGTGCACCAGAGGATGGGTCTGTGCTATAGGGCCCAGAATACATTAAGACATATTATTATATGCCAAGGTGAAGAGATAAGAGTAATTGTTTTTGAACAGGGTGCATAGTTTGGACGTGGAAATGCACCTATGTTTAGCCTATTTTATAAACACACTAGCACAAATCCCACTGAAATAGCAGAAGCAGGCCTAAGTGCTAGTGAGTAAGGTACTTGCATAGCGGAGGAATAGCCTAGTACCCAGTAAATCTGGGTTTGATTCCCACTGGTTCTCCTTGTGACCTTGGGCAAGCCACCTTACCCTCCATTATCCCCAAAGAAAAGATCTGGCAATCTACTTCCAGTCATGCCTTGCCAAGAAAACTCAGGGGCTGCTGGGTCACCAGGAGTCAGCACTGACTTGACAGGACTTAAAAAAGAAAAGGAACTTGCATAAATCAAAGTGTCAGTCATGCTCCACCCATTCTCCTCACCAAAGCATGCCTACCTATAAGAATGCATCTACTTGAACTAGGTATTATTTTAGGCAAGACCTACTTTTATAAGAGGCCTTTTACATACAAAACTCAGGGGTATGTTTACTAAACAGCGATAACGTTGCAGCAGCGCTGTTTGCACGCAATAGGTAATGTTATCGCGTGATATGTAACGTTAGCGCGTGATAAAGTAACATTAGCACACGATAGCGTGAGGTTTCGCGCGAACACATCTCCTGCGGCATTAAGGCACACAGAGGGTGGAGTAAGGCTCCCCAGAGGGCGGAGAGAAGGGGTCAATGGGCGGAGAGTAGGCGGGGAGAGGCTCCATGCACACTAACGCTGTGAAATGAAGGTCTGAAAATTAGCGCCAGTGAAAATCTTGCGCTAGAGGCACATTTGCAGGAGAGAGAAACCAGTTCAGTCTGCAATGTACAGCAAAGGCAGGGAAACCAAGAAAAGTGATAGTAGTGTACATGTGCAGCAACAGCATAGTGCCCAAGTACGAAAGGGCACTACGGTGAGGCTGCAAATAGGGTACAGGGGACTGCAGGTGGGACATGCAGTGGGGCAGCTGGGGCACTGGGTGGACTAGGCAGATGCATAGGTGGCGCATAGGAACGCAGAAACTGCAAATCAGCAAGCCAGCAACTGATGAAGGTCAAACATGCCCACGAGTGTGTGTCCCATAGTGTCCAAGGGGACATCACCCAGCAGGTACCCCAAAGGGCACATAACATTGACAGGCGATGCCGGGGGAAGCACGAATGTTTATGTAGGCACCCCTACCCCAGATCCCGCACCATAGGCAGACACCTACCAGCACACTGGATGGCCTGGGACTGCGAACCACCAGCACCCCGGCATAGGGGCATGTCAGCATGGTGGCGGAGGGGCAATGGTGGTGGAGGGGGCAGTGGAATCTGCCCACAGAACACCAAGGCCAAGCCCTGTTCAGGTGTGTGGCATGCAGTGCAACAGACAAGGTCTGTCTGATGAACAGTAATGGCATTCCCAGGGAATGATCAACCTCTGTGGCAACAGTTTGGTGCAGTACACACAGCCAGTGTGTTTAGGGGCAGAAGGTCACAGGTTCAAGTCCCAGCTGTGGCTCCTGCCAACCATGTCCCTATATTTTACCCTACAGCGCACATACACCATAAATATGTGCAGTCCCTAGAGCAGAGGTCCCCAACTGCAGTCCTGGAGGGCCAAACACCATTCAGAATTTCATGCTGTCTCTAATAAATATGCATGAGATGCATTGGTATGCAGTGCCCCCATTGTATGCAAATGTATCTCAGGCATATTCAGTAGGGACAGCATGAAAACCTGAATCATGTTTGGCCCACCAGGAGCGGAGTTGGGAACCTCTGCCCCAGAGCATCGGCCAACAGGGGCACAAACACCCACATTCACAGGCCCCACTATCCAAAGCCTCATGGAGAGTCACGCTGTTGGGCCCTGTGCAGAGCAGCTGCTACCAATACTAGCACCTGCATACCTTAGCAATGCCTGCACTGTGCCCAGGACTGGTGTGGCGGCCAGGGCTGCCAACCACCTCTATCTTTGCACAATGCTGAAATAGGTGTGGGAGTGTGTGTATGTCTATCCAGTGTTGTGTGGCTGCCTACACCTTACTGAGCCCCCAGTGCTTGCATTGTTACCAGTGTTAGCCTGCCAATGTGCATAATGAGGAGCAAGGTACAGTGGGTATGGCCCGGACACGGCGGTCTGGGCAGGATGCATCTGCATAGGACATAGAGCAATGGCTGGGTCATTGTAGTGCCCGACCATCATCCTGCATGGACAGGGTGGCAACAGCATGTCATGCTGGGAGGTCACTCTCACCCTGACTGAGCAGTGACCATGGCATGGCTAGGTTCCCACATAGTGCTTTGCAGTGCTTCTCTCAAGTGATATCTATGAGTTCCCTTTTATGGGGCCCAATCACTGATATATTTGCTTGGTGTGTGTGCTTTGTAGGTGGGTTCTTACCTACAAAAGCATCCCTAATAATTATCAAGATTGTCTGAGCACATGGGACCCGTGCACCAGAAGAAATAAAACAAAAGAAACTCAGATCACAGTTACTTGTCAGCAAAAATTCTGTTTTATTTAGTACAAGCAAACTCCATAAGCACAGGAAAAATGTCTTTCTTAGAGATCTGAGGGTGAGCAACATTCTCCCTCCCATCGGGGAGAGAGAAGGCCACTGCCCCGAGCTCTGTGGCTTGCCTTCTTATATATCCTTCTCTGTAGCAACTCCTGCACTGAGTCTTGTTCCGTGTGCACAAATAGTTGTAAAGCCATTTACAAACTTAGAGCCTTCTGCAAAAAAGTCAGAGTGCTGCTTGCAGAGCTAAGGCTTCTCCCTTGGGGACCCCCCCCCCCCCCGTCCCATGATTATGTCTTAGGGCCTGCAGCTGTACTCCAAGGTCTTTGCTTATCTGTGCTGTGAAGCTCATCTTTCCTGCATTCCTTGGGGCCCGCTTATGGTCTTCTACTTCCCGGCGCTAATTGCATTCTTTCTTCAGGGCTAGACAATTTTCTGTTCTTTATTTTTTCTGTTAATTATTTTCTGGCCTGGCCTGTATTTGCTTCTGGGCCTGACTCTGCATACTTCTACCCAGAGTAAAGTTTTTCCCAGACTGTACCAGGCCACAGACACTTTCTTGTGGCATTTCCTGGATAGCCCACATGCTCTGTCTTCTTGTGCCATTCATGCAGGGCGCCCGTGCAAGCCACAGGCGGCAGGATTACAGTCACAGACAGCACATAAGGCAAACCTAAGCAGACCTATTCCTAAACCAAAATATCCCAACAGCTTACAGCCCACGTTTGGGTGCACACAGTTCCTCCAGGGACATGCACTATGTACTAGCTAGCAGACTGTCTGCAATTAGCATGTGTATGGCTGGAACACCTTGCAGGGTGCAGCAGGTGCACACTGACTGTGCCCTCTGCTGGTGAATGGCAGATTGTGGTGGGGGGCAGCTCAGCTGAGAATGGCTATTTCCTGTCTGCCAGGGGCCCTGTTATAGGAACTGTCCTGCATCAACTGTCGGGTTCCCAAAAGGAAGATGTCTGCTGGTCCCACAGCTTGTCATCATGTTGCACTACTGCCCCTGTTGGAAATGTGCAGAGTGTGGGTCTGTTGGGGGCAGATGATGTCCCCCACCCTAAGCCATAGAGGCCGTTTTGATATGTACATCAGCATCATGTGAGTCCACGCACACCCCTGCTCCGAGAACAAGTGACCATGGCTGGCACACTGGCTTTGCACCACTTTGGTAGCATCATGGTCCCCAAGGGGCAGACATGACTGGCAAATACAAACGGAAACAGGACATTCACAGGCATCTCTGCAAATACCTGTCACACACGAGCACTGATGGAGACCTACAGCAAAGCCTATCTCAGCCAACCCAGGCACTGCGGACCTGGTGCTGGCCACCCCACCTCACCCTCAGGGTGAGCACAGAACACGCACAACAGCATGGCCTGTAGGTAGTCAGTGGCAGTAACATGAATGGTCATTCCCCCCTATCAAGCTCACATGCTGCAGAGGTGCATACCCCATCTGGTGAGCAGATGTAGAAGGCTGTTCTGCATGTGAATTGCATCATGGTACTGTTGTTTCTACCCTATCCTGGTGACGACAGTGGACAATATGTCCGGTGACCTGCACATATTCTGTGGCCAGCCATTGGTAAGGAAAACCCCATATTGATGTAGTACAATGGTTAATAGGATGAGTCCAGTGGCATACGTCATGGGTTCACTGTCACAGTGGGCTCCCATCAGTAAGACTTCAGAGGCAACTCATCTTTATGCCTGTAACAGTCAAACATATGTTTGAAATGCCATCTCCAAACCAAAACACCCTCACCTCATGTGCCCAAGGTAACGTCGCCTGGAAACTGCCCTAGCTGTGGGTCTTCCCAATCCCAGTAAGCACAGCAGAATGTTTGTGGGTTGATGTGCAGTTCATGTGTAGCCAGCCATAGCTATGAAGGTGGCCATAGAGGCATAGCACACTGGTTAATACAATGACCTTGCAGCCAGCGCTCATGGGTTCAAATCCCCAGTGCTACAACATCAGGAAGAGGGTCTGAGGCAGCATCCTTTTTCATGGCTGTAACAGTTATACACATCTCTGTAGTCTGTGGTTAAAGCAAAACACACACTCACCTTAGTCCTGGACACTACGGCGGCACAGAGCATGGGCGGGCAGAAGGCACGTCACAAGGTGCCCTATGATGCATCTGATGTTGAAACGCCGGAAAACCTGACCCACCGTAAATAGCCAGTCCACAATCAAAATAAATAAATGGGGACGTGGTTACGAGATCGGGTGTATGGGGAGTGTAAAAGAGGCTTATACCGTTCGTGGCGCATTTCACTGATCTGCTAAGAATACTTTGCCGTGTACAGGCGTGACAATGCCACATGGGCTGTGCTGTAGTAGCATGAGGTAGCGCGTAGTAGTATGAGGTAGCGCGTAGTAGCATGAGGTAGCGCATGTACGAGCACGCCATGGTGCATGCGCGATGTGCGTCAGCACACCATCCACATCAGCAAAAATGGACGGGAGGTCACGAAAGCCAGTGTTCACCAGAAGGGAGGTGAGAATACTGGCCACAATGATATGCACAAGGCAGAGGCAACTCTTCCCCGGTTCCTCCAGACTCCAGGACCTTGCCAGAGTGAGGAGGGCATGGGGGCGCCTGACCAGACGGTTCAATCGATGTGCCGACTACCCACGTGAAGTAAGTGTATGGAGACAGGTCACACAATGGCAGTTGTGCAACACTATATACAGCAATCATCACATATCATACATGCAGAACATGGTGGAAATACCAGTCTGTGTGCCACCTGTGGCTAATGTAGATGCGTATGGTGTTGATTGCAAGTATACCCTATCCCCACAAGGCCCTCAGACATGATTACAGATGTCTATGAGAGATCCTGGTGTTACTGTAGCTGCATCTGTTTGAGTTTCACAGCTCTGCCCTACCCCCAGGAGGCCCTAGACCTGATTTTACAGGTCTATTCTAGCTCCTGGTGGTATGGTACATGCATCTGTTTGAGTTTCACAGCTCTGCCCCACCTCCAGGAGGCCATAGACTTGATTACACAGGTCTACTATAGCTCCTGGTGTTATGGAACCTGCATCTGTTTGGGGTTCACAGCTCTGCCCTACCCCCAGGAGGCCTCAGATCTGATTACACAGGTCTCTTGCACACCCTGGGGTTATGGTACCTGCATCTGTCTCAGTTTCACAGATCTGCCCTATCCCCAGGAGGCTCAGACCTGAATACAGAGTTCAATGACTCATCCTGTTGATATGGTAGCTACTCCTGTTGAAGTGATCATGTTGACCCTATCCCCAGGCGGCCCAACACCTCCGTGCAGATGTCCAATGTCACACATGGTGGTATGGATAGTTGGCCATGCTGCACTTGCAATCATCTGTCCCACCTCCAGCAGGCCGTACACCTCGGTCCAGAGGTCTATGATACATCCTGCCTTAAAGTTAGTTGCTCATGTTGTTGTTGTCATGGCTCCTCCATCCCCAGGAGGCCTGCTCACATAGGTCTATCAGTGAGGTTGGTGTCACAGTGCATGCACCTGTTGTAGTCGCCCACACCTGCCCTATCCCCAGGAGGCCATAGCCCTGACTACAGAGGTATGGTACACATCCTGGTGATATGGCTGTGGCTCCTGTGGATGTGGTCAGGTCCACCCAATCCCTGTGAGTCATACAGACACCGTACACATGTCATTGACAGATACCATGGTGTCATGGCAGGTGTGTCTGCTGATGTGCACCAATGGAGCACTATACCACGTCACTCTAAGACACCCAGTACAGACACGTGGTTGAAGTATTCTTTTATTGATTATGATTAACCCAAATAGCCCGACACAGGCCGTGTTTCGACTTTACTTCATCAGGGGCTTTTAGGCATGCTACATCCATAAATAAACATAAATAATATAAAACACAAATATTATCACAAATATGAATCAACACTCAAAATATTACTAAATAAATAATTAAAAAATTAAAACTTTAAAAAAATTAATTAAAACCTTAAAACGCATTTAAGACTCCAGGCTATATACTCTCACATCTCATCATACTAACATTTAAAAACACATAAATTAATATGATCATGCTGGAATTATAAATTATAAGATCAAAATGTATCAATACATAAATATCAACAAATGATTCAAGAAACAAATTAAATAAATAAGATAAATTATAATAAAACTAATGATTCATATAAGAATATCCATAGATAAATAAATTAATTAAATAAAAGATAATCATACTGACGATTCATGAAACGATGACCCTAAATGAATTACATAAAAGGTAAATAAAACTACTTCAACCACATGTCTGTACTGGGTGCTGATGTGCGTAGGTCAGGCAATCACACAGGTGTGTGCCGTACGACACAGAGAGGTAGGAAACACCTCCCCTGGAGATCCACATGCCTACCTCATACATGGCATGGTGCCGCCATGTCATACAAGGAGAGTGTAGGAAAAGGGGTGGGATGTCTGGGGGTAGCACACAGGACACGTAGGTGGCACCCCACAAATGCCCAGACCCACAGCCACAATGCAGGCGGCACTGGCAACAGGTAGTAGCGGACACACTGGCCAGAGCAGCAGCAGCACCCTGCTGCTCGGAGCGATGTGTGATATGTTTTGTGCACTCCCCCAGAGATATCTGGTCCCTAATGTCTCCATCCATTGCATTCACCCCCAGGTGGAGGACCTACGGAAGAAGGGGCGGGAGTTGCGGCTGCACTGCCCGGACTACCTGGACCGCCTCCAACACAGGGTGCTGCAGCAAAATGATGGTGAGTGTTGCAGCCTCTGCAGCGCACTACAGCATGCCTCAGTGGCCTAACAGTCTGTGGGAGCCCATACCATGTGTATGTATTGTGGCAAATTCATGATGGTGTGCTAATGCTTACTTTCCCCCACAGAGGACGCTGCTGCTGGCGAGGGGCCATCGACATCAGGGCTCCCCACAACAGGCCCCACAGCCCAGTCCCCAATGGTGGAGATGGAGGAGGAGGAGGCAGAGGAGGGAGAAGACGGTGACAACATGGAGGGGGCGGAGGATGGGTTGGGGCGGGAGGGAGGGGAGGGTATGGGTGCGTCCGATGCGGCAGGGGGGGGGAGGAGGAGGAGAGTAGGGAGAGGGGGAGGGGGAGGGTGTTTGGGAGGTGTCAGGGGGGAGGAGGGGGTAAGGAGGGGGTGGCCCTGTGGGTGGGAGGGGCCACAGGACAGCATAGGGCACTGTGGGTCCCTGCCAGTTGTTGCATGTGTGCGGCAATGGTGCCTGTCTGAATTGGCTTGTGAATGAATTTGGTAGGTTTACTGAAGCGGTTGGATACATTATATCTTTCTTGTTGGTGCGTCCACAACACGGTGTGAAAGCTGCCTACTGGGCTATTACGGTATACACTCGTTTTAGATTTGTCAGTTTAATGCTTTCAGATTTTCCTAACGTTTGGTTTGGTTTAAATTTGGCCCCCCTTTAAATAGTGTTTTTATGATTTTATGGTCGCTACGGATACCATTTCTCCTATTTATTTATTTTTATTGGTTTTATCATTTACAGCACACTGTTCATTTAACATCTCACAGCAGATCGATTGTCCTGGAATTCATTACTGGAGGATTTATTATTTATTTATTTACATTCTCTTATATACTGCATCAGTGCAGTTTACATTGAACAAACTGAAATTACATTTAACAGGGCATTATAACTTGGAGATAACTATTTTACAGGGAACATGGGCTATGGAGGGTTAAGTGGCTTGCCCAAGACCACAAGGAGCACCTGTGGGACTAGAAACCCCAGTCCTTCCAGCCCAAGGTTGCTGTCCTCTAGTGGGATTTGAACCCCCGACCTTCTGGCCTGAAGTACCTTGCCCCAACCACTAGGCTACTCCTCCACTCCTGTACTGTGTTGACCCCTGGTCCAAGGTAACTTGCCTTTTTGTCATGTTTTCCTCCATGATCTCCTCGCTCCTGTTTCTCTGCTCATAGGCCATATGGATTTTTGACCCCCTTAGTTGAGTGGTACATGGTCCACATCCCTTTTGGATTTCTCCTTTTTTAAGACTTCATGGTGTCAATGTCTTAATGGTCATACACATGTTTCCTTGATGTTTTATTGTTTTTATGACTGTAATTGGTGTCTATGGTTTTGCTTGTTCCTTATGATATTGTTATTTATTATTTTTTATTCACATGTACTGTTATTATGACTGTTTATGATGATTGGTTTTATCAGTTATTTATTTATTTATTTTAGTTACATAATATGACTTTTTATGTTGTGTAATAGATTATTTTGCAATGCATTTTGTTTATGATTATTTATGTTCACTCTTTTTTACTCCTTTTTATCTATTTATTGTTTTATAATTGGTATTTATTAATCATGTATTTATGAATACTGGTACGTTATATTGTTTTTAACTTGTTTTTATCATTATATTTATGGATGTTTTTGTTTTGTAGTTTATGGTGTGCCTCACCCCTGACGAAGTATCCACGAAACACGGCCTGTGTTGTGTTTGGCCTCCCTTTTTAATTATATAAGGACCAATAAAAGTTTGTATTCTGCCTACGTTTTGTGTTTTGGTTGCTACGGTTATCTACGTGGCAGTTGCTGCCCTCTTCCTGCTGGGGACGTCTAGCCATGGCCTCCTGGGCATTTGTTATATGCAGTAGCGCCGCTGCCATCACCTCACCTGTGGCATGCAGTTGGCTGACCTCGTCCCGTAGGGCCAACAGAGCCTGACGTGTGCCTGTGGGTGAAACACAAAGGGATGGGCGAGACATGTGTCGCACTGCCCGCCGTGACCCATGCACATGTCCGGTGTATCTCAACAGAACACTCCTCAGATCAGGTCTGCATGCGAAGACTAACAACATGTTACCATGTGTACGTCTGTGTGTCCCATGATCCATCATCACTGCAGGAAATGTTCCTGATGATGGCTCATGGTGATCCCAGATATGACACATGGTACTGTGTTGCAATTCTTTGTGTCAATGATTGATCTGTGTACTGGTCACATGTGGGTGGCCAGATAACGTGGGGTTCCTGCCAAGCAGATATATATCTGGGGGGCTCTGTTTGCTCTACACCTGATGCACAGTCCTGCCTACCACTACTACATAAGCTAGGTACTATCACCCAGGATGAGGTATCCGCAGAGTAAGCTGTCTAGGTGATCAGGGTTAGGGCTTGGGTGCTATACGTCTCCTTGGGGTATATGGATGACAACAGACGACCCATGCCACATGGGGGGGGGGTACTCACATGGCACAGAGTCCCACCAAACATATGGAACTACATGCCATGGAGCCACTATCCTGGGGAGCACATGGGATGTCAGTGCAAATGTACTCTCAACTCCCTGGGGAAATCCTGTCTATTCTGTTACCCACCTTCAGCATCCTGCCTTGAGGAGGTGGTATGAGCACTCAGCTCTGCCAGGGTGACATCCATGCTGCTGGGTGGGCTGTGGGATGGTCCCTGTGCCTGCCCTGTGTGCCGGCTCCCCTCCATGTCGGTGCCCTCAACAGCCAGTGCATTGCTGCTGGAGGCCCTCACTATGGTGCCGACATCCGCTGGGCTGACCTCGGCTTTGAGCAACACATCAGTCCCATGGGCCTCCGTACCAGTGCTGGTGCCGACCTCGGAATCTGCCCCCTCTGGTCCCTCCACATCACCTGGCTCACCCACATCCTCCTCCTCATACGCCTCATATTGTGATGCTTGCCTGGCTGCAGAAGTATGATGCTTATGTGCGACCTATGTTGCAGGTAGGAATATCTGCTGCATGTGCTGGGTTAATGGGGTAGGAGGTGTTACTTCCTCCCTGTGTGTGCAGTCTCTAGTTGCGCAAATGCACAGTGGTGGGGGGTGGCAATCCACCTGGTTGATGGACTGCCCCCCCCCCCTCATTCTATACCCCTGTGCAGTGCTCGGCTACATCCCGGACTGTGATTGTCGTGGGGACAGCCCCCAGGCACCTGCCACAGACACCATGTACAGACATTGCCAGGTATTGCTGGTTGTGTATCCCCAGTTGCCTGTGTTACGGCACATGTGTCCCCTCGACATAGGCCCCAATCATCACGTCCGTGGCCAGCAGGTGCTGGGCGGTTAGTCGTACATAGGCTGCATATCTCATACCTACCTGCGTGTGGATGGGTGGTGTCCAGCTCCTCCGGCAGTCCCTGCAGGTAGATGGGGCCCAGCTGTTCTGCGAGCTGCTGCTCCAGGGGGGTCAGGCTGGGGACAAAGGGACCACCCCCACCAGTGCCCATGTCATGTCTCCTTTCCGCCAACATGTGGGCCCAAACACCTCACTTTATATCGTTAAACTGCTTCCTCAGGCTTTCTAGGTCCCTGGGTGGTCCCCCCAGCCTGCCCTATGGCCTCCTGTACCTCCTCCCACATGTGTATGTGTGTCACCACCATGGTGCTGGAGCCCAGCCACCCATAGAGCACCTCATAGTGCTCTAGCACACTGGCCAGCAGGATGTGGATCTCCTGCTGGCTGAATCTAACTGCTCTCCTCCGTTCCTCGGCTGGCACTGGGACTCGCCTCCGTTTGGCACTGGGTGGCCTCTCGGGCTGCCCCTGTGTGGGCTGGGACACACCCGATGGCCCTGCAGCGACCACCCCAGGCCCACCCATCCCTGCCGCCCCTGTGGACCACTGTTCAGGGGTTTCCCCCTCGTCCCCTCCTGCCATGGGCTGTTGCTCCATCTCCCTGCTCCCTGTGGCCTCTTCCTCCCTGTCACACATTCCCACCTCTCCCAGCCCTTGCCTAATATTCCCTCCCCTGCTGCTCACCTGCCCTCCTCCCCTTGCTCCCCTCCTCACCTCCTCTCCCTCTCCCCTGCTCCTCTTCTCACCTCCTCTCCCTCTTCCCTGCCCCTCTCCTCTCCCTTTCCCCTGTACCTCCCCTCACCTCCTCACCCTCACGCCTGCTCCTCACCACACATCCTCTCCCACACACCTGCTTCTCACCTCACCTCTCCTCTCCTTTCCTCACCTGCTATCACCCTGACCGATCACTCTCCATGCCTGCTCTTCACCTCGCCTACACAAAACCCTCAGAGTTTATCACGTGTGGTGTCCTTTTTATGTGTTTTTCTCGGGAGGGCATGGGGTTATGTGCATTGAGCATGTGCTGTGGCGTGTGTGTGCAATATGTGCATGCGAATGCAGTGAGTGTGCGTTTTGTGCGCATGAGCGGCGACACAAGCGCACCACTCATGCATGCACAATGGCATGTGTGTTGTGCGCATTGTGCATGCACCGTGTTAGGGGGCCACTGTCTGAGGGGGCTCCACGCATGACGCCGGTGCATAGGCATCCACGCAGCAGACGGCGCCCACAAATGTCACATGTGCATGGCACCAAGCCTTCACGCCGCGTATGCCGTATGCATGTGCGGAGCCCCACGCAACACATGCGCACGGGTCACAGTCTGATCTTACGCACATGCAGAAACCGTATTTGCAGAACTGTGCATGTGCAACACGTGCCCAGACGCACACCAGAAGAAAGGTACTTACCTGTCATGCATACATGGTACACACCAAGGGTTTTGTGTAGGTGAGGTGAAGAGCAGGCGAGGTGAGGTATTTGTCAGGTGTAAAGCAGGTGAGGTGAGGTGCGGTGGGGTGAGGTGAGCAGCAGGCGAGAGCTGGTGGGGGGGTGGTGGAGGGCAGGTGAGGTGGAGAGCAGACAGGGGTGGGGGAGGAGAACTGGTGAGCAGGCGTAGGGTACAGTGGGTGAGGTGAGGGACAGGTAGAGGGCGGTGTTGGTGGGGCGAGGGAGAGGCGAGAAAAACCCTCTGTCTGTGGTATATCTGTTTTGCTGATGGCTGCCTTTGTGGTGGCTGCAAGTGCGTTGGGGGGTGCTCAGGACCCGCGGTTGCCTGACGTGGGAGATGGTGTCCATGGTGCTGCAGCACAGGGCATGGGTGCAGACCCGCTGCAAATCCAACCTACAGCTGTGGAGGCCATGCACGCTAGGGCTGAGCCAGCACGGCGCAGGAGGCGTGCCGAGCTGCGCCCTCACCAGGCTCACCTCTACAGGCCCAGGGCCCAGCTCCAGGACATGCGTGAGGACCATATCATCTCCCTATACTGTCTGGACACAGTGGCTATTAGGGAGCTCTTTGAGGATCTCAGACCTGACCTCGAGCCCCTGGTCACATGCCATACCGGGTTTGGTCAAGCTCCTGGCTGCCCTACATTTCTTTGCATCTGGCTGTTTCCAGTCATCTGTGGCCACAGTGGGTGGCATGAGCCGCCCCACCTTCTCACGCTGTCTCCACCAGGTACTGCATGCCATGGTCAGCCGGGTGGGGAATTACATTGCAAGTCCCAGAACTAGGCAACAGTGGGGGACCCTGCACCAGGCCTTCGAAGAGGTTGCGGGGATACCACACATGATGAGAGCTATTGATTGCACACATGTTGCCCTGGTCCCACCCAGAGACAGGGAGGCAGTGTTCCGCAACCGCAAACACTACCATTTCCTGAATGTTCAGGTTGTATGTGATGCAAATATGCATATTCTGAATGTGGCCCCTAGGTTTTCAGGGTCCACCCGTGACTCCTTTATCCTTCATCCTTCATCACTCAGCACTATTCGGACAGTTTGAGGCTGGGCAATATGAGGACTGTATACTGCTGGGTGGGTATTTCTCTGCTCAGACGTGCACATGGTGTTCCTCTGGGTGCACGTAGGCGCACATGTCTATGTTTGCAAGGTGTCCCTAGTTGTGTTTGTATGTTGTTTGTGTGTGTGTTCAGGGGAGGCACTTCCCTTCACGGTCTTATTTGGTATGGTGTTTTGTGTTGGTGGCACCTTCACCTCTGACATATCTGGCCACTTCACATTGTGTGCTTTATATGGGCATAGTACAGGACACATGTATGTTCCACGTATATTCAACAGTATATTGTTGTGTTGAACATCCTCTCGGGGCAACTCAGGGACCTTTTCCCATTTCACCCCATGTGTGTGGGCAGTCCCATGGCTATCACACACTTGCAAATGTGTGCATCACTAACCTTGTCAAGGGTGCATTGCCATGTGTGTGGCTGATGTTTTTGCAGCCGGCAATACTACCTTTCAGCTACGGGTGTTTGGGCATGTGTTATTTTGGGTTACAGCTGAGGTGGTTTGCACACCGTACCCCCACCCCGTGGTCCCTGTCTCACACCTCCAGATGCTGCCACATACATGTTGTGTGTCAGCATGTGCTGTAACATGTTCATGGGGGACCTGTCTGTACTGTTGGTTTGCATGTACATGCTTGTGTGCATGTATGTGTGGCTCAGCCTTTGCTTTACCTTTCTACTATTTCTCTACAGGTGATGCAGGATATGGGTGTCGTCCCTGGTTGCTGACCCCTGTGCATCTGCCGCAGACACGTGCAGAGAGGAGGTACAATGAGGCCCATGCCTCCAGCCGTTCAGTCATCGAGCGCACCTTTGGCATTTTGAAAAGTCGCTTCAGATGTCTGGATAGAACCGGCGGGGCCTTACAATACAAACCCATGACTGTGGCAAAGATAATTCTGGCCTGTTGCATACTGCACAACATTGCTCTCAGGTATGATCTTCCAGTCCAAATTAATGAGGATCTGGAAGATGATCCTACGTGCCATCCTGTACTTGGCCATGGTGACACACGTGAGGGCATGGCAGCCAGGTGCCAGCTGATTGTGGCAGTCTTCTCATATAAGTACTGCATATGTTGGATATTACATTGGTATCTAGACATATGTACTACTACTACTGTTGAACATTTGTATAGCCATACCAGTCATACGCAACACTGCACAGACATATGGAGGACATCCCCTGCCCATCAGAGCATTCAGGATAGTCCAGGGAGAACACAGGCGGGGTGTGTGGGGGATACCTGCGGATGCATGGGGATCAGATGGGACTGGATTACCTGCCCTAGGTGGGTACGTTACCATACACAGGAACTTGGTCGGGGATTGGGGACGGTGGCTGGTGATCACACACAGGTTGTTGGTTCCAGCTGTGGGTTGTCATCAGGCCATCCCCCTGCCTAGGGCGAGGAGGGTTGGTCTGCCTTGATCTTCTATATTCAGGGAGTATGACACTGCATTTGCTCCTGCAGTGCCTTGTGGGAATGGTAGTCCCTTTTATCCTCTGATTAAAGAAGGAGTTGTAGTCGAGTGTTTCAGGCAAAAATGACAAGGATTTTATTCCCCTCACAACAGAACTTAAGTGCAGATGAAATTAGGACAATTTTCCATATATTTTGGTAGGAGGAATACATACAAGAACTGAGGTAAATTTGCCTCTTCACTCTCAGGCTTCCAAACGTGCAGTGCTCGTTACAAAAACAAAAGCAAACAAACAGCTTCTCATAGTAAAGAAAAATGTTTTTCTTTGCTGCTTTATCAGCACTCTTATTGCAATGCTCAGCACAGAGATTCAATATGGTCAGCTAGACACAGGGTGCAATCCATCTGTATATCATCTGCATCATAAACATCAGAGTCTATCTGCATCTCTTCCAGCTCAACGTTAGCTGGGTGTGTCTGTAAGCTGCTATCGTGGGTTTTAAAGTAACCTTCTTCTATGCATTCAGGCATCTTCCCTTTACACCATTCTAAACAGCAGGGCTTTAAACTACCCGGTGCTCTGGAGTTTCTTCCTGGGCTGTTTCCTACTTCTTGGCAACAACAAGGAAATACTTTTAAACTAGGTTCATAGCTGGGCAAACTTTGAAGCCTACCTTCTGGCTTTAAGGAGGGAGGAATTCTCTGCTCTCTTAGCTCAGGCAGATTTCCAAACACCAGCGGTGTTTTCTTTCCTCTTAGCTTGCTGGCTTCTGCCTCAGACCTATAAGTATTTTCCTGCTACTGTCTCTCTCTCTCTGGAGCCTCAGAGCTTTTCCAAGCCTGGCTCACAGGAGGTCTCTCCTTTCTCCTGCCTTTACTGCACGGCACCTCTCTTGTGCTGCTTCCTTCTGGCTCTCGGGCTTTGGCTTCCTTGGCTCTTGCTACGGCTCTCTCTTGACCTGGTCTCTGGCTGGGACCTTCACCCGGTCTCTCTCTCTAACTTTCCTCTGTGTTAAAGCTAATGACCAATTTTTATAATCCTGTTTCTCAGGGCTTAGCTCTGCCCTTCCCCTGAACAGGTGTTTCTCATTAACTCCTAAGCTTGGTGATACGTCACAGTTTGGGCGTGTCAATTCAGCTCCTGACTTTCTCTGTTTACCTTTTTCTTGTAAACACTGAGCCATGTGCTCAGACTGCCTGTCAGATTCTAAGGTGGAATCTTCTACTCTCCCTATCTCCATGGGCTCAGTAGGGGCTTCTACACCACAGGGTGCAGCATGGTAGGCAGAGTGTGGTGTGTGGTCAGCAGTGGGAAAGCAGAATGTAGGTGGCCCCATTTGCCTAGACATGTGGATGCCACGATGGGGGATATTGACGGATTGGTCACATGACATACACTGATTGGCACAGACTGTATACGGCTGTGTACGACTGGCAACAATGTGTACATGCTCAGTGGTATTATTATTGGCAGGAGTTAATATTCTGGTGGGAAGGTACAGAGCACACACACAGGTACTGCATCATTAGCTCAGCGGGGTAACCTACACCTGGATGCATAATAGAATTGTGGGCCAGTGAGGTGACTTGACAGAGGCAGTATTATGGTCATGGCGAGGCCGGCAGCTGATGAGCCAAGCAGCGGCGTGTTGGTTGGTCTGACACAGACACAGCTGACTCACGGGGATAACAACAAGGTGTAGGTTACAGTTAGTAAATCGGGAGGTGACTGAGGGGTGCACTCACGTTTTAGTTGTGTGTTCAGGGAGGGGGGATATTGCCCGTGTTATCTGGAATGACACCGCATGTCTTAGCTACATGATGCGTATGTGTGGGGGAGGGGGAAAGGGTCACAGACAACACCTACATTGCGCACCAACATGCGGCAATGTTTTGCAAACTATACACAGACACCTAATATGGGGACAGTGTTACGGAGAAGGATTTAGATGTTGGATCGTGGCCAGGTTCAGTTTCAGGCAGCGTGGGGACATCAAACCAGCACTGTTAGACATGCAAACATAGCTCGGGGTGTGGATTGGCAGGGGCTGTTCAGGGATGTTGGGATATATCGGGCACTCATCAGCATACAGTTGGAACTGAGTGGCAGGGGATCAGATAGCCCCATAATGGCATTTGGTATGGGGCTCTGGATCAAGCAGACACAGGACATATCCCTGTGTTCCAGCATATGGGTGCAGGCAGGCAGGAGAGGTGGGACCATCACAACACACACTGAAGGTGTGACGGGTGAGATATGAGGTGCAGGGGGTTGGTACGGAGGCAGTGTGGACATGTGAGGACGGTATATCATGGTGATGGGTGTGGTCAGCAGTGTCTGGGGAAGCAGGGAGGTGATGAAATGGGGCATGTGGGGTACAGGCCCTTTAATTTTAGCATTAACACGTCATTGTGGACTTTGGCAGGGACAATTCTGTACAGTGTAACAGACACAAGCCAGGTTGAAATGGATTTGGGGTGCATGAGGGGTGATGACGTGATGGTGCTGTGTGTGTTCCACAGCTCATACTTGACATATGTATGTAGCTGGTGTGTGTATCCATCGACAGGATATGTTGTGTGACCTTCCTGGTGCTGTGGTTCAATGGCAGCTGCCTGTACCCCATTCAACTTGCAGGAGATTGGGGTAGATGGACATACAGGTACATGGTGTGTGGGGACAATCAGCCACAGATCACGTCTGGGGTCATCTGTCCAATGCACATATGTTGTGGTTCACCTCTTTGGTCTGCAACCCCATACCCCATATGTTACTGTTGTCACACACAGGCACATGTGTTCCTACCCAGCTCATCTGCTCCAGCACTGTTCCTGGAACACATCCAAGAGAGCTGCGTGTGTCCACACGTTCTAGGTGTTCTGGTGGTGGTCCGCATGTACACCCTTCCGTGACATTGTAACATCAGCCGAATAGTGTGTAGCATTGCTTTGGCCAGGAGCTATCGCCACTGATCTCATATTGTGCACAAACAGGCCGTATGCTACTGATGACATGCTCACCTTAACATACTGTGTGTGTGTATTTTTCTAGCATGGGCGTGTAAGGGTACAGTGTGCATACAGTTTGTGTTATCGTGTGGGGGGGGTGGTGTTTTCGCGCCTGTGGAGGGTTGGGGACTCTGCTATCTGTAGCCTACTGCTGTTGACCATGTATACATTGTGCGCATCTGTTTTATGTTGTGACCTGACCTATCTCTTGTATGCTGTCAGAACACTATCCATCAGCATTTCAGTATCACAGATGATGCCCTAATTTGGACATGCGCCAACGGCAGCTGGAGATGGGGATATGGTGATTCTACACATTCCTCTGACGTCTTCTGCATTCACTGTGACGTGGTGTTGCCTTTTCCTGCCTCAGACAGTCCCTAGCAGACACTTGCTGCAGACTGACAGTAGGTTGCATCTTGGATCTTTTGGAAATGACATCAGCCATTCTATGTTTGCATTTTGTTGTGGTTTTCAGGGAGTTTTCCTGTCAGGTCACTGTGCACCAACGCTGATGGACATGGAGTGGAGCAGTGAGATGCCTGTGTAACATGTGCATGCACATGGCCATATCCATAGTTCACCCTCGTGTATGGTTCAATAGCCACATTTCCCCAACATGCACTGTGTTATGTGTTGTGCTAATTTCATGTTTGCATGTCTGGCATTGCATTCTATACATATTGCTGTCTGCCTACCTGCAATGTTCCCTGATGTTCTGTGCAACATACCATGACAGTGTTTCTCCTTCTTCTGATACAGGGCAGAGAACACATACTGTACATCGACTACACTGCATCTGCAGGCAACATCACCCACGTGGCTGAAAACACAGCATGACCATGCAGCTATCCCTGGGAGATGGTGGCATAGGATGGATGACCTCTGCATGTGGCCTACATGCCTATGATGGACATTGATGTTGGACTGCTACATTGGGCATAAACTGCCTGTCCTATACAATGTTGCTACCGTGCTCTGGCTGAATGTGGTGTTCATTGCAGGGGACATACATGACCTTTTGTGTACTGTGGCAGATTGGAATGTACCACTTGTGTATGCAGGCCCAGGGATTCATGGACAGTCTTCATGGGACATGTTGGTTTGCAGAGGCTATTTGCGGTCTGGACACTGTGTACAAGCCCCTACGTGTGCAGCAGGGACTGACATACTTGCTGCATGTTGTACATCCATCTGACATTGTGTTACTGTATATTACCTATGTGTGTGACCTGCACCGCAGGATATCCTCATCTGTTTAGTTCACCAAGAGCATACAGCCATGCGTGTGGCACAGGGGTGACATTGTATAGGTACTCTGATATTTGTGGGGCTACCCTGCACTTGAACATGACACGGTATTTACCACCACACCACTTTGATGTGCGCCAACATCTTCGGTTGATATTTGCCCTCACCATGTGTGCTACAGTGCATGTGGGGCATCACTGTGTCATTGTTTACTGTACATGTTCCAAGTGCATGTGACTGAATATGTTGTTGCACCAGGGCATGTGGTAGTGTGGCTTCTGTGCCGGTTACTGGGCCATGTCTGACCTTTCGACCTCGATGTAAAGATTAGTGTGTTTGGTTAGTGTACAGACGTGCCGCTCTACATTGATTTACAGACATAGCAATGCATGTCTGCACAGTCCTCTTTCTCTCATGACATTCCAGGACTCACATTGCACCAGTAATTTGGCAGTGTGGCAGTGTGGGTGTGCATGTTCGTCCTTCATGGGTGCATTCCATGTGCCGTGTCATATGTATGCGCATATTGTATTCACAACACCCATTGCAGCAGACCTTCTGCATAGTGCTATCTCTGTATGTGTGATATTTTACGGTGTCTTTTGTCACAGGGTAGACCTAGGGCAACCCGAGAAAGTGCAGATCAGTGTGAATGATCACAGTAAAAGTGACCAGGTAAACAGAGGAATGTTTGATGGTTGCTAGGGACAACCTAGGCACACGTGCACAGAGCCCAGAAAGGCACGCCCAGAGAGCAAAGCAAGGGAATTTGCTTTGCCCAATAGAGTGCAGCTGAGTGAAGGTGGAGTCAGGAGACACGCAGATAAAATAGACTCCCAAACAATTAGAGATAGGGAATCCTTGAGAGAGAGGGAATCCTTGAGAGAGGAGTTGACGCAGCAGAGGTCACAAGCTGAAAGGAAGCAACAGATATGGTTGAAGTCATGGAAAGCCTGGAGCTGGCGTGAGAGAGATGAAGACAGTGAGAGTGAGTCAGTGAGGCAACAAGGGAGCCGGTGTGAAAGTTGGAAAGAATCCAGAGACCTGTGTGGCTCGGTGAGAAGGCAGCACCCTGACAGCATGTTTGTGCTTGGAGAACAAGAGAAATATAAGAAGACTGCAACAGCAGGTACAGGGGCAAGGAGTGAATGCAAGGGCTATTTGCTATCTGAGAGGGAGGAGCCCTGGAAGCATAGAAATAGCCACATAAAGCCCAGATATTTAGAGGCTGACAATAGCTTTTCTCCTGGTTATAGATATACTAAGAGAAGGGGGTTTCACTCACCCAGGAAAGCTGAAGATTTCCCTTATCACTGTGAGCTCCCAGCATCTAGGGAAACACCGTTACAACCTTTGCAATCAAGCACAGCTGAGTCTAGGAAGCTAGTGCAGACCCAGCAAGGAGCCTGCCGTAATTACCCAGCTAGCAGGTCAAACAAGGACCTGAGCTATCTGTTAAGGCACCAGCGGGGGCAGAGCTCTGGAAGGCACAGCTCAGAGTTATACGATACTTCCCAGAGAGGCAGTGCTTCAGAAGGGAAAAGAAACTTCTTAGGTGACGAGGCAAGCCTGCTATACTTTTACCCCACGTCTGAAGTTGATAATGGAGAAGCTAATGAACAGGAATTAATGGAATATGAAAACTCAGAAGTATTATTAAATCCAGAATTGATGGATTGTTCTCTCACTGTAACAGAGCCAGAATTCTCACTGAGGTAAACGTGATTGTGTGACCTTAACTCCAGTATATAAGTGGCAAGGCTGCAGCTCACTCTCTCTCCAGCCAAGCAGTCAGTTAGGCTGTTTTGTTATTTTGTTTTGTTTAAAGTTATAAGCTGAAGGAAGCTGTTTTGGTTGTTCATTTATCTTTTGTTATAAGCCAAGTGGGCTGTTACTTTCTGTTATCTTTGATAAAGAAACCTCAAGGGACGGGGAATAAAACCCTAAAAAGAAAAGAAGTTTTCTGTGTGATCTATATAAGTAAGGCACAACTACCACCCTCAGAAAGCCCAACAATACCAGACTTCACCGCTGGGGCTGATGAGGGATGACATAAATGGCGTAGAACTGAGGATAATTTTTCGGGGGGCATAAGAAGTTGCCTGAAAAAAAAGTAAAGGACAGTGCTGAAAAGCAGGAGAAGTTGGATCCAGGAAATATTGGAGAGGATTCGGCTGGCAGAGCAGCCAGTGGTGGAAAAGACCTTTTTCTCACATGCTGGAGTCTACCAGGAAACTGAGGTATTGGTAACCTGGGTGGACGGGAAAGGATACTGTGAGAAAAGGGGTGATAAAAAAGGGAGAAAAAAGAAACCTTTTTGTGTGTTTTGTACCGCACTTGGTGGTCTCTTTCTCTTTATTTCAGGTGCAGAGCGAAAGGAAAAGAGGATGGATCCCCAAGACATGCTGGCCTGGATGAACGAACAACAGGAGAAGCAGGCCAGGATGATACAACACCTGCAGGAACAATATATGGCAGCTATGCAGGAGCAGCAAAGACCGTTGTTGGAAGCTATGACTGCGCTACTAAGGAAGTCTTCAGAGAAAGAATCTACAGTACCGCAAGTAGACATTCACACAGGTCTTGCTTTGAGACATTTGGGGCGTGAAGATAACCCCGATGACTTTATTGAAGCGTTTGAGCGCATAGCAGGAAATTTAAAATGGCCTACAGAACAATGGGTGATGCGATTCGCCATGACTCTAAGCGGAGAGGCTTTATCTGCCTTTAAGGCCATGCCAGCTAGCCTAGCAAATAATTATGCTGAAATTAAAATGGCAGAGGTGTTTAAAGAAGCAAAGCATGCTACTGTGTCTAATGTGAGCCTTTTAAAAGGTACAGGTGTGACTGGGACGGATGAAAGAAAAAAGTATACACCCAGGAGAGTGAATGAGTATAACCCTGATAAGAATAGCGTAGAGAGGAACACTAGGAGGTGTTATAGGTGTGGCAAACCCGGCCATATGATAAAAGAATGTAGGGTTAAGACAGTCCTTAGGGTAGGGGCAGAGAAGCCAGTGCCGAAAGGCATATGTTTACAGGTACAAGTTGATGGAGAAAATGCTATGGCTATACTCGATTCTGGGGCAGAACAGAGTTTAATTGCCCAAGAATTTTGGGAAACTTTGAAGCAGTCTCGCCCGGTAACCCCAAAACAAATAGCAATAAAATATGTACACGGCGCACAGCTTCCCTATCCCTTACGTCAAGTAAGCGTCAAGGCACTAAGGGCAGAAAGAAAGTTACAGGTAGCAGTAGTCCCTGGGCTACCCCAAAAACTAATTTTAGGACGGGACTGGCCTTCGTTTCCAGGTATATTAAGCCAAGGGGTAGGCATGAAAACGGGATTGGTCGCCACACGATCCCAAGCCCCGGTAGTTGAGCCCCACGAAACCCCGGTAGTTGAACCCCAAGAAACCCCGGTAGGTGAACCTCAAAAAGCCCCAGTAGAGGGAGTAGAAACACTTACAGAAGAGGAGGTCAAAGAGGCTCCTGAGAAGGGGACAGAAGCGGAAGAGAGGGATCCGCTACCTAACCATGATGAGTTAGTTCAGAGCCCGGTGGGGGAAGGAAAGAAAACCAGGGCTACCAAGCGACAGGAAAGGGATAAGAGAGCCAAAGGAAGAAGGGAACTAGAAACAGGGGAAGGGTTACCCTGGGTCCCCGCTGCCCTCGTCCAAAAGTTTCCATCCTTTCCGATGGAGCAGAGAGCAGACTTGGCCTTAAAAAGAGCTTTCGAGTGGGCCCAGATGGATCGTAATACATTACCACGATTCTTACTCGATGAGAATATTTTATATAGGGAAAGTCTAGATCCCTATACAGGAGCTGTGAGGAAGCAGCTGGTGGTGCCAGTAGCCTTTAAGGCGGTAGTTTTACGCTTGGCACATGACCATCCAGTTGGGGGACATAAAGGTGTCCAAGGGACACTGGATCAGATTTTAGCACGTTTTTATTGGCCAGGGGTGTATCAAGAGACCAAGCGGTATTGCGATGCTTGCCCTGCCTGTCAAAGGGTCTCTATATCCAGACCCAAGGCTGCACCCTTGATACCATTGCCCACAATAGCTACGCCTATTAGGCGAATGGGGATAGACATCGTAGGCCCATTAATAAAAACGCCTAGGGGTTCTCAGTATCTATTAGTTATTGTAGACCATGCGACCCGATTCCCATGGGCTATACCCCTTAGGAATATATCAGCTAAAATCATAGCGCAGGAACTAATAAAACTGTTCTGCGAGGTGGGGTTTCCCCAGGAAATCTTAACGGATCAGGGTACCAACTTTGTCTCAAGGTACCTTGCTAGAGTCTGGGAGGCGTTCGGTATACGCCACATAAAAACGTCAGCGTATCATCCCCAGACCAATGGGTTGGTGGAGCACACCAACCAATCAATAAAGCATTTGTTGCGAAGAGGCCTAAGAAAGGGGGAAATGATGGAATGGGATACATTACTCCCATTCGTCATGTATGCCTGCAGAGAACGAGTTCAAACCTCGTTAGGAGTGTCCCCATTTGAACTTCTGTTTGGGAGGTCTCCAAGGGGAGTATTAGATATTTTAAAAGATGAATGGGTAGAACCCAGAGTACCCGAAATGGGGATCCCACAGTTTTTGAAAGAATTAAGGACGCGCCTAAGGAAAACGTCCCAAGCCTCGATGGAGAACTTGAACCATAGCAAACAGCGCCACAAAAAGTATTACGATAGGGATACACAGACCAGAGAACTAGCAGCAGGGGACAAGGTCCTCATACAAGTGGCGGACCCCGGTCCGAAGTTTGAATCCCGATGGAAAGGCCCAGCCGTGGTAGTGAAAAAAGTAGGTTTTGTGTCATACCTAGTGGAAAATGAAAGTGGGCGTAGACAAATATACCACGTCAATGTATTAAAACCGTGGAAGGAAAGGGTGGCCACAGCTAATTTGGCCTACCACGAGCAGCACTGTAGAACCCCGCAAGGAATTACATGCTGTCCGCTGAAAACTGCGGCAGCAAGTAATGTTTTAAGGGGGGGAATGTGTCACAGGGTAGACCTAGGGCAACCCGAGAAAGTGCAGATCAGTGTGAATGATCACAGTAAAAGTGACCAGGTAAACAGAGGAATGTTTGATGGTTGCCAGGGACAACCTAGGCACACGTGCACAGAGCCCAGAAAGACACGCCCAGAGAGCAAAGCAAGGGAATTTGCTTTGCCCAATAGAGTGCAGTTGAGTGAAGGTGGAGTCAGGAGACACGCAGATAAAATAGACTCCCAAACAATTAGAGATAGGGAATCCTTGAGAGAGAGGGAATCCTTGAGAGAGGAGTTGACGCAGCAGAGGTCACAAGCTGAAAGGCAGCAGCAGATACGGTTGAAGCCATGGAAAGCCTGGAGCTGGCGTGAGAGAGATGAAGACAGTGAGAGTGAGTCAGTGAGGCAACAAGGGAGCCGGTGTGAAAGTTGGAAAGAATCCAGAGACCTGTGTGGCTCGGTGAGAAAGCAGCACCCTGACAGCGTGTTTGTGCTTGGAGAACAAGAGAAATATAAGAAGACTGCAACAGCAGGTACAGGGGCAAGGAGTGAATGCAAGGGCTATTTGCTATCTGAGAGGGAGGAGCCCTGGAAGCATAGAAATAGCCACATAAAGCCCAGATATTTAGAGGCTGACAATAGCTTTTCTCCTGGTTATAGAAATACTAAGAGAAGGGGGTTTCACTCACCCAGGAAAGCTGAAGATTTCCCTTATCACTGTGAGCTCCCAGCTTCTAGGGAAACGCCGTTACAACCTTTGCAATCAAGCACAGCTGAGTCTAGGAAGCTAGTGCAGACACGGCAAGGAGCCTGCCGTAATTACCCAGCTAGCAGGTCAAACAAGGACCTGAACTATCTGTTAAGGCACCAGCGGGGGCAGAGCTCTGGAAGGCACAGCTCAGAGTTATACGATACTTCCCAGAGAGGCAGTGCTTCAGAAGGGAAAAGAAACTTCTTAGGTGATGAGGCAAGCCTGCCATACTTTTACCCCACGTCTGAAGTTGATAATGGAGAAGCTAATGAACAGGAATTAATGGAATATGAAAACTCAGAAGTATTATTAAATCCAGAATTGATGGATTGTTCTCTCACTGTAACAGAGCCAGAATTCTCACTGAGGTAAACGTGATTGTGTGACCTTAACTCCAGTATATAAGTGGCAAGGCTGCAGCTCACTCTCTCTCCAGCCAAGCAGTCAGTTAGGCTGTTTTGTTATTTTGTTTTGTTTAAAGTTATAAGCTGAAGGAAGCTGTTTTGGTTGTTCATTTATCTTTTGTTATAAGCCAAGTGGGCTGTTACTTTCTGTTATCTTTGATAAAGAAACCTCAAGGGACGGGAAATAAAACCCTAAAAAGAAAAGAAGTTTTCTGTGTGATCTATATAAGTAAGGCACAACTACCACCCTCAGAAAGCCCAACAATACCAGACTTCACCGCTGGGGCTGATGAGGGATGACACTTTATTAGCTGGGATCATGTTCCTCTTGTACCTGTTACCATATCCGGATTTGGCATTTGCACAGTGTTGTTTTGGACATATGTGGCACTTTATTTATATTACTCATTATGCAACATCTGTGACGTGTATATATGTATGTGTGTGTGTGTGCAGTTGCAGAGATTCTGATACGTATGCTTTTGCAGGTTTGTGGCAGCTGTTTTTTGATGGCAGATATGTTTGAGTTATACCTTCATGACTGGTGTGTGTTGGGCTGTCATCATGCCCTACCTACTGTCTACATGCACACATATGTGAAAAAGGCATTTGGGACATGCAGCAGCATGTGGGAGGTGTGGGGATACTGCATAGTACACACCATGCACCTTCTGCATATTATCTGTACTGCTCAGGCATCACCTTGCCCTCCTTTGGACATCTTTAGATGCACCTTAGTTTTCACCAGCTCATGGGGCGCCTTATGGTGCCTTTGGGGGTGGCAATCTACGGCGCATCATAGGGCGGGCGCCCTGATATGCGCATCGGGTTACTGCACTGGAGCGTGGGTTTTTCAATTGCCAGCACACACTGTTCAGATGTGTCCATTACACGCATTAAAAGGAATTCTCTCAGACTACCATATTGTATGCACCCAGAGGGATCGAACTCATGACCGCTGTCTCGGCAAGCATCATATTAACCAGTGTACCACACCTCTGTAGCTATTATCACAGTGCTTCTACGTAATTAGGCTTACGGCACGCAAACATGCAGCGCCGCACACTGTCGCACAAAAATGGCAGGCGCCCTCTATCACGCAATACAAGGCTTAACGCCAGAATGCTCACTTCCTTATATGGGATTCTTCACGTTAGCGCTATACCTAACGCTGGTAACGTTAAGACAGTTTAGTAAACATGCCCCTCAGTGTTTTATATGTGAAAAGGGTTTATAAAACTAGCTCCATTGAAGTTTGACATATTTGTGTGAAATAATTTGTGGATCTCAGTGTTGTCTTTGTATTTTGCTCAGTACAAGAAGAAATGCATTTCTCTGTCTATACCTCCTAGTGTTGTATTGCAAGCAGACTTGGGGTTGCAGCTCAGTTTTTGTCTGCATATTTCTATGTCTGTCTGTGGTTTCTTTTACTATATTTCTTGCAAGTCTGTCTGTGTTTTATGTGTGTGACCAAGGTGAGGATTTGGTAGCATGTAGTTTCTGTGTAGAGGTCTGTAGCAGTCCTACATGTTCTGTCTTCCCAGTAAGACTTGTATTGATATTCTAGGGCCCGGTGTAATATTTGTAATGCTGACTTTCCATATAAATCAAAATTTAAAAACAGGGATATGCTGGACATTATCAAGCTCTGGCTCCATCCACTTAGGATGCTATTAGTGTAAGCTAAAACTTGACATATATCCATAAAAGAGAAAGAAACTAGAAAATAGGGTATCTGATTACTGGGGTCAAATATACTATCTAACACCATCTTCTTCTTCTTTAATCCTTAGCTAGCATTTAGTCAGCAGGTTGTCCTCTCAACCAATAAGCTGCTGTAGTTGGTACTGGATTCCATATGTTGTTCACAATATGCTTCCAACCTTGACGATCGGTGGCGATAATTCTGGCCTCATCGCTGGTCAGTCGCTGGTTCCTTAGGTCTTCCTTGATATGTTTGAGGCACATTTTCTTCGGTGCTGCTCATTGAACCCTCCAGTGGAGAGGTTGCTCTTGCCAGAGGAGTTTGTATGGCAGCCGACTGGTGTTCATTCTGCAAATGTGGCTAAACCATCGCAGTCTGTGTTTTTGGATTTCTTCTTTGACTAAAGGTTGATGGTTGCACCTTGTCCGAATTGTCTTGTTTCAATGGTAATCAAGAAGAGAGACACCCAAAATCTGTCTCAGGCATCGCATTTGAAAGACCTTGAGCTTGGTCATGTCAGGTTTGAGCAGAGTTCATGTTTCCGATCCGTACAGAAGAATTGGTAGGATTAGTGTTCAGAAAAGGCAAATTTTGGTGTTGGTGGAAATATTGGCCTCCTTTCAGAGGCACAATTTAAGTGATGTGAACGCTATTGTTGCCCTGCTGATCCTGCTGTGGATTTCGGTGGTGGATGCCACCTTCTTATCCTGCACCAGCATCCCAGGTGTTTGAGTTCTTGGACCTGCTTGATTTTAGTTTCCATCGAGGTGACCATTGGCATTGGCTGTCTTGGTGACTGTTCCTGGGATTCATCATTAGATAGTTTGCTATCTGCTGTGGCTGTATCTTGTGTTCACATGTTGGTAATAGTTCTTTTGTGAGTGTTCATACGATATCAAATAATTCTCTAGATTTGGTTGCAGATTTCATAATTACGTTGGTATGGTATTCCTGCTTGCATCTCCATAGCCAAAGCTCTTCTAAAAGATACACCAAACCAAGAATTAGGAGACAAAATCTCCCCTCAAACCATAGAAGACCACCTTTGCTCCAAATACACCTGTCCCTCATTCAACACCAGTGTTCACACACATGCCCAAACCCCCAAGTTAACCCCCACAATAACATGGAACTAGTTTGACCCCCCCCCCCCCCCCCCGTCCCTTAAAAACATAAGATATCATTAAAAACCTTAACACCACTATATCTGCTCTAGATCCATGCCCAGTCACATGGATTAAAAACGCAAAAGAAACACTAATCCCCTTCATTCAATCTATGGTCACAACCTCCCTTAAAACTGGTATTATCTTTATCTTTATTTAAAATTTGATAGACCGCGTTCCATCGAAACATAAAGTGGTGCACAATAAAAGGTTAGCAATGCAAAAACATGGAAAAGAACGCCATAATAAAATAGGAAAGCAGAAGTACAAAAAGCATAGACAAGTAAAATAAACAAATGGGCCAGGACTTTCATAAAACATAAGAATACAATTTATTTATTTATTTATTTATTTAACTGTATTTATATCCCGCTTTTCACCGGGTCAAAGCGATAGGACATATAACAGGGGGGGGGATCAATAGTGGGGGGGCCCATCACCGGGGGCTCAACATTGATGATTTTGGGATGAACATAGAGACTGACAGGATAGCAGAGTTACTGGTCTGGAGTTCTTGAAGAGAAATAGGGCAGATTCCTATTCAGAGATGTTCTTGGAATAGGACGGTTTTTAGCTGCTTTTTGAATGATGGGAGATCACCGTTGTTCCTGATGTGGCTTGGTAGAGAGTTCCAGAGGGATGGGGCATAGAGTTCAAAGGCTCTGTTGCAGGTCCGTTGTGTTGCCTTGGTTCTTTTGTGGGGGATGGCAATGGAGCTGTTGGAGGATTGTCTGGTTGTTCTGCTGTGGGTTGGGCGAGGCAGTAGGGTGCGGAGTGGGGTGCCTTGTGTTTGGTGGATGGTTTTGTGGGTGAGTAGAAGAGCTTTGTACTTGATTCTTGCTTCGATGGGGAGAATATGAAGGTCTCTCAGAATTGGGGTGATGTGGTCCCGTTTCTTTGCATTGTGAATTATTCTCGCCGTGGTGTTTAGGGCAGTTCGGAGGGGATTGGTTTGTGTGGCAGGTAGGCCATGGTAGATTATGTTTCAGTAGTCCAGATGAGGGAGTGTCAGAGCTTGCATTACTGTCCTGAAGTCCTGTGGTTCGAGGAGAGGTCGGAGACGTTGTACCGTTTTCGCCTTGTGGAATACAGTTCTAGTGGTCTTGTTGATTTGCTGCTTAAGGGTTAGGGCTTGGTCAATGATGATGCCGAGATATCTTATGTGTGGTTGTATTTGAATTTGCGTGGTTCCCATGGTGAGGTGAGTGGGTCGTTTGAAGTCTGGGTCTTTTGTCACTATAAGAGCTTCGGTCTTCTTTATGTTAATGGATAAGTTGTTCTCTTGTAGCCAGTTGGATACGTCGGTGAAGCAGGTTGATAGCTGCTCGTTTGTTACAACAAGGCGGCAGGCCCATACAGGGGGAGACAAGACAAGGTATAAATAAACAGACACACACAGCTAATGAGAACATCAGGGGGGACCATCAGGAGAGAGATTGAAGGCCTGTTGAAACAGATGAGTTTTGAGTAATATTTTAAATTGAGGATAGGAGGATTCCAATCGGAGAGGTGGTGGTAGTGCATTCCACAGTACTGGACCCAGAATGAAAAAAGCTGCATGGCGGGTTTGTTCAAGATGAGTTTGTGACGGAGAGGGTAGGGACAGACGGTTAGTATGGCTAGAACAAAGCTGATGGTAGGGGGTGTGGAGAGAGATCCGATCTGCAAGATACAGAGGGGTATTGGTATAAATAGCACGATGAATCAAAATAAGGAATTTATAGTGGAAGCGATAACAGAGGGGTAACCAATGCAAACGGAGAAGAATGGAAGTGATATGATCAAAGCGATGAGAAAACGTAACGAGACGGGCGGCAGCATTTTGGATACGTTGTAGACTTTGGAGTTGAAATGCCCACCCCACTGAAAAACAGCTCCATCCACCTCATCCTGTAAGGAAATAAACTCGACCCCACTTCACCAGCATCCTATAGGCCAATCTTAAGTATCCCCCTATTAGCAAAAATAACTGAAAAATCTGTACAAAACCAGTTTCAAAATTTTATCGATGATCACTCCCCCCTCGATCCCTTCCAACATGGTTTCAAAAAGAATCATGATGTGGCAACCCTGATCACTTCCCTCCTCGACTCAGTAATAACATATACTCAATCCCCCAATCAAGGATGTACTCTAATCTTCCTCGACATATCCTCAGCCTTTGATTCGCTCCCCCATAGACAGCTCCTTGACAGACTCTATGACATAGGCCTCAGAGACACAACACTAAACTGGTTCACCTCATACCTTGAAAACAGAACACAACGAGTACAAATTGGCAATAAAACCTCCCAATCATTTACCCTTCCTCAAGGAGTTCCCCAAGGCTCCAGCCTCTCAGCACTCTTCTTTAACATCTTTCTCCAACCTATATGCAAAATATTCCAAAAATACCACCTACAGTATCAACTTTACGCTGACGACATAATGTTCTTTAACTCTTTAACATATCTAAGCCAAACCCCACCAACATCAGCAATTGCTTCTCCAAAATAAGACAGTGGCTCCACCACCACAACCTTATAATTAATTAACCCAAAACAGAAGCCATCCAAATCTCCTCCAACCCATCCTTTTTCCCCCCACCCTCCATTCTCCTTCAAGACCTCACAATCACAGTAAAGACACAAGTCAAATGCCTAGGCCTAATTGACCTAATAGACCAAAACCTTACTTTTCATGAACAGATAAAAAGAACAACCAATTCCATTTACTTCAAGATACAAACACTAAGGAATCTCCATCCATTACTAAACCCAGACTCCTTTCGAACTGTCTGCCAGGCCCTTACTATCTCGACCCTTGACTACTGTAACCTTATATACCATGGTCTCCCAAAACACCCTCTTCACCCCCTCCAGATGGAGCAAAATACCCTGGCGCATCTAACCACAACATGCACACATCACCGCCATCCTAAAGGACCTTCACTGGCTCCCCATACAAGCTAGGATAAAATTCAAAATCATAAGTTCTACACAATGAATCTGCCTCATACTAACTCTTACTCCTCTCAAAACTAAACTCTTCCAGACCACATAGATCCAACACAGTAAATATTCTAAGCATCCCAACACAAAGGAAAAAATGCACCCAATCCACTTGCAATCGTGCCCTCTCCCTCCACGCCCCCTCTATATGGAACGCCCTCCCCCCCACCCCCCGGCCTAATATGCTGTAATGACCATTCAGAATTCCGTAAAATGCTCAAAACCTTCCTTTTCTCTGAATACTACCCACTACCCCCTTAAGCCCCAGTACCCTCCCTACCCCTAATTAACCCCCATTAAACCAGCAAAATCCCCTCTACCTCTCCATCCCCCTAACTACGTACCCCTTTTCCAACCCCTCTAATTAATGTAAATAGTTCTGTTTAAATGTTCAACCATTGTTAAAATTGTTATTATTCTATGTAAAACAGCTGTAACCACTCTGTTATTTTGTTCATTGCAAAACGTTTTGAATTGGAGAAAAACAGTATATAAAAAATGTTAAATAAATAAATTTATTAAGCAGTTTATTGTATTCCTGCTGTTTGGTTCTATATTGCTATTGGGTATCTTGGGTCTTATTCTGTCTCCATTTTCTCTCAGTTCTTCTTAGCATCTTCTTTGCTTCCTTTATTTCCTTAGAGTACTAGGGTGCTGATCTTGTTCTTTGTGTAGTGGTTCTCTTACTGCCTGGTGCTGTTGCATCTACAGCAATGGATTGATTCCAGTTGTTGATTGCACTGTCAAGATCTGCAGTGTCTTGGTTTAGTGTAGAGAGGATTTCTTGGAAAAACTGTTCCTTGTTGAAGTTCTTGAATCTTCTTCCTTTGTGTTGCTCATGCTGAAGCTTGGTAGGTTTGGTGATGATCATCCTGAATGTCATTATGTGATGATCTGACCAGGGTGTCAAGTTAACTGTTGGGGACATTATGGCATCGTCTTCGATTAGTGCCTTAGGTACAGATAGTAGGTCGGGGTTGAGCCCTGTCTATGAATGGGATTATTTAATAGTTGTGAGTATTGTAGTGATTCCATAGCTCTCAGGAATGTGTTGGTCTCCTTGAGGGAGGATGAGTTTAGGTTGAAGTCTTCAAGAGCTATCAGTGGCTTGTGGGGGGTATTGAATATGCACACTGATTCAAGTATTGTGGAGAGTACTTTGGGGGCCCTATAGGTGAGACATATAGAAATGTGTTTGTTCTTTCTAATGATCCTGTTGCTTTGTTCTATGCTGATTGTAACCACCAATTTAAATCTGAAATGGTTCCTTGCTAGTATAAGTATAACCGCTTTGACCCGGTGAAAAGCTGGATATAAATGCAGCTAAATATAATAAGTACCCCTCCATCTCTTTTGTGAGTTCATGGGAAATTGAATGTGGTGTATTCAGGCAGCATTACTTGGTTCAGGGTGACCTGATCTGTGTTGGTTAGCCAAGTCTCGGTTATGCACATGACATTGGCCAGTTGAACTTGCATATAATCAGTTATGGCATTCGTTTTGTTTCTTAATGACCTAGCATTGATTAGTACGATGCTGACTGTTGCATTTAGGATGGGGTTGGTGTGTGCTGTGTGTAAGCATCCCTTGGGTGTAATTTGTATGAGCTTCTGTGCCCTCCTGTTAGAATGCTTGGGTATAAGCTGGGTGGACGGCCTGTGTTGTATTTCAGGAAGCAAAGGTAGTATGAAGATGGTGATTTGTGCTGGGCTGGTTCCTGCATGCTGTAGGAGGAGATGTAGTAGGATCAGAGTAAGGAGAAGATTGCTGTAGATCCTCGTGTTGAGACCATATGACTTTGTTAGGAACTGGGCAACATTCTGGGGAAGAGAGGGGCTCTTCCAAAGGAATGAGCTCCACCTTAGCCAGGATGGAACCAAGCTGCTGGCATTAACCTTTAAACAGGAGATAAAGCAACTTTTAAAACTAGATAGTAGGAGAAAGCCAACAGTCATCCAGGAGCGCATGGTTCAGAAGAATGTATCCTTGAAGGATACTAGCAAAACAGGGAAGTTAGGACATGCCAACAGAAAGGTTCCAACAAAGATAAAAGTAACCCAAATGTTCTTTAGTACAGAGCTGAAAGATTCCAAATTATACCCATCAACTGATAACCAGATTAATATGAATAAAATATCTCTAAAATGCCTGTGGGCAAATGCTAGCAGTCTCAAAAATAAGATGGTAAAGCTAGAATATATAACACTAAATGAAAGATTAGATATGATTGGCATCTCAGAGACTTGGTGGAAGGAGGACAACCAATGGGACACTGTGATACTTGGGTACAAACCATATCGTAACGATAGAGTAGATCAAATTGGTGGAGGAGTTGTGCTCTGTGTTAGAGAGGGCATTGAGTCACATAGGATTAAAGTTTTACAGGAAACACAATACATTGTAGAATCTCTATGGATAGAAATCCCTTGTAAAAGCAGAAGGCAATGGCAATAGAGGTGTACTATCGACCGCCTGATCAGAATGAACAGATGGATGATGAAATTCTAAAAGAAATTGAGGAAGCTAACAAAAGTTAGAACACAATAATAATGGGTGATTTCAACTACCCAGGCATCGCGGGGTCAGTGTCACAGCAGGACATGCTAGAGAGAAGAAAGTTTCTAGAAGAAATAAATGACTGCTTCTTGGAGCAGCTGGTTCATGAACTGACAAGAGGGGAAGCTAATCTGGACCCAGTCCTTAGTGGAACACAGGAACTGGTGCATGAGATAAGGATTTTGAGGCCATTTGCCAATAATGATCAACGCATGATCACATTTGATTTAATAAATGGAAGAAAGATGGTAAGGAAAACTGCAGTACTACCTTTTAACTTTCAAAAGGGAGACTATGATAAAACGAGGAAAATAGTTAAGAAAAAACTAAAAGGAGTAGCTGCAAAAGTTAAAGATTTACATCAAGCATGGGCGTTGTTTAAAAATACTATCTTGAAAGCCCAGACCAGATGTATTCCATACTTTAAGAAAAGTGGAAGGAAGGCCAAAAAACTACGACAGAGGGGCTGTTGTTGCCAAAAAAGCATCCTTCTGGAAATGGAAAAAGGAGTCTAATGACGAACACCGAAAACAACATAAGCATTGACAAGTTAGATGCAAGGTATTGATGAGGCATTCAAAGAGAGAATTTGAAAAGAAGCTTGCCGTGGAAGCAAAAACACTTAGAGCCCAATTCACAAAGGGGCACGTCCGGGTTGTCAGAACATCCACAATACGGATGAGGCCACATCGTACCTGATTCTGCACCGCGGGTGCTAGATGCTCATGAAGGTGCAGGATCAGGCACATAGATAGCCCAGCATGCCCCTTATTCTGCCATGGGAGATGTCCAGCCTGCACTATGCTCCTGCTGGTGTGCTGGTGCCATGGCATCCCATCGCCATGGCACTGGGATGCCCAGCAGGAGCACCAAAAGCACTACTCACCAGCACAGGTCTTTTCCCCACCATCTGACCCTCGGAGGGGTCTGCCAGGGCTGGGTTCGGGCGGTAGAGCCTCACCTCCCATGGCTCTTTGTTCTGGGGGCTGCCAGGCCAGACCTCAGGGGCGCCCTGCCCTTATTCCACCTCCGGTATGCCCCATTTCTCATAAAACAGGGCATACCACAAGGGTCCTCCATATCTTCACTGTACTTTAACCTAGGCTTCCTAATGAAGCCCACCAGACATACAGGGCCCGGACCAGAATAGGTCCTGTACGTCCCAGCACATAGCCCCTCCTTCGACCCAGCTCTGTCCTGCCCTCTACCGCCTCCATCCAGTGCTCCCCACACAGAAGCCCTGTAAATGTGGGGAGCCTGGTTTGCAGCATATGGTTCATGCAAAAAGCAGGGCTGCACATCCCTCCGGAATGTACAGCCCTGCTATTCACCTGCCAGAATGAGCACCATAATAACCTTTTCAAGTACATTCATAGCAAAAAAACTGTGAGAGATTCAGTTGGACCACTGGATGATAAAGGCGTAAAAGGGATGCTAAGGGAGGACAAGGTCATAGCAGAGAGACCGACTTTTTGATTTAGTCTTTACTGAAGAAGATGTGGGGAAGTTACCCATGCCTGAAATGATATATAAAGGTGATGTAGCCAAAGAATTGAAAGAAATATTGATAAACTGGGAGGATGTATTACAACTGTTTGATAAACTGAAGAATAGCAAATCACCTGGAATGGATGGTATACATCCAAGGGTGTTGAGAGAACTGAAATACTGTATGAGACTGCAGACCTACTATTAGTAATCTGTGAAATATCATTAAAATCACCTGCAGTACCTGACGATTGGAGAGTGGCCAATGTAACTCCAATTTTTAAAAAGGGTTCAAGGGGTGATCTGGGAAACTACAGACTGGTGAGTCTGATGTCAGTACCAGACAAAATGGTAGAAACCATTATAAAGAATAAAATTACTGAACATATAGATAGCCATGGTTTAATGGGAGAAAGCCAACATGGATTTAGCCAAGGAAAGTCTGGTCTTACTAATATTTTATATTTTTTGAAGGTGTGAGCCGGTTGATATAGTGTATCTGGATTTTCAGAAAGCCATGGGAGATTCCTGGCAAAATTAAAAAGTCATGGGATTGGAGGCAGTGTAGTATTGTGGATCAGGAACTGGTTAAAAGATAGAAAGCAGACAGTAGGGCTAAATAGCCGATTTTCTCAATGAAGAAAGGTGAATAGTGGAGTAACCCAGGGATCTATGCTGGGCCCACTGCTTCTTAACATATTCATAAATGACCTGGAAATAGGAATAACAAGTGAAATGATCAAATTTGCAGATGACACAAAATTATTCAAAGTTGTTAAAACGTAAGAAAAATTGCAAGAGGACCTTGAAAAATTGGAAGACTAGATGTCCAAATGGCAGAAGAAATTTAATGTATCAAGTGCAAAGTTATGCATCTAGGAAAGAACAACCCAAACTATGGTTACACAATGCAAGGTACCACCTTAGAAACCACCACTCAGGAGAAGATTTAGGTGTCATTGTGGATAATAAGTTAAAACCCTCTGTCTAGTGTGCAGCTGCAGCCAAGAAAGCAAATAGAATGCTAGGAATCGTAACAAAATGAATGGACAATAAAATAAAGGATATTATAATGCATCTGTATTGTTCCATGATACGACTGCACCTTGAATATTGAATGCAATTCTGGTCACCATATCTTAAAAAGGATATAGCTGAATTACAAAAGGTTCAAAGAAGAGTGACAACAATGGTAAAGGGAATGGAAGGGGAGGCTTAAAAGGTCAGTGCTATTCAACTTGGAAAAGAGACGGTTGAGGGGAGATATGATGGATGTCTATAAATTAATGAATGAAGTGGAACAGGTAAAAGTAGATCAGTTGTTTACGTCATCAAAAAGTAGAAAGCCTAGAGGACACGCAATGAAGCTACAGTACAACCCATTTAAGACTAATAAGAGAAAATAGTTTTTTACTCAATGTGTAATCAGACTCTGGAATTTGTTACCAGAGGATGTAGTAAAAGCTGTTAATGTAGCTGGGTTTAAAAATGGATTGGACAAGTTCCTGGAGGAAAGATCCATAAAGCATTATTAAAGAGGACCCAGGAAATCTACTGCTTGCCCTGGGACAAGCATTATGGAACTCGTGTGCCTCTTTTGGAATCTGCCAGGTACTTGTGGCCTGGATTAGCCACTGTTGGAAACAGGATACTAGGCTAGATGGACCTTGGTCTGACCCAGTAAGGCATTTCTTATATTCTTATCTACACTCGGAAGATAGGGTTTCTGGTTCCTTTCCTAGTAGCAGATGTTGTGCCTGTGGCCATCTTAGTATGGAGCTCTGTCTGTATATTTCATATAATTGGTCATTAAACAGGTTTTCCTTCTGAACCTTATTGGGTGAACTTCTGCTTTATAAACCAGTAAACATTCTCAACATTTTCAAGTATGAGAAGCCCATGAGAGCACACAGTTAATTCACTTTCATTGTGTGAAAGTGAGAAGGGTTTGTTTTTAGATATTGTTTGGGACAATTTCTTAAGGTCTTGCTACATGGTGTGATGGGTAAAAAAAGTTCTGGAATGTCTCTTAAGGTGGAGTGCTTGCTGTAAGCCAATGAGATGCAGCATTTGGGATAGGAAGAAAACCAGCAACAAGTAATTTTATTTGTTCTCCATGGACAGTGGATTGCCATTGCCACACAGCTGGTGATGTCACCTGTGATGGCACAACAGTCCTAGGTTCTTAGCTGAAGCTTCTGGAAGGTTACCACCATTTCTGCACTGGAGTTCCTGCACTTTCCTATGAAGCACAGTGGAGTCAGTCTAGTTTTGTCTGCATGGAGTACAGACGTGTTTTAGGTGCTTGTCCTTCAGTTGTCATTACGAAGTAATTTGATGTAGCTCGCATTTTATTTTATTTATTTATTTATTTTATTTTAAAGTATTTCTATACCGCCTTCTCCTTCAATCAAGGCGGTCTCCACAGCAAACAATCATAATATTGGTTCAAGTGTGTTCATGCAGTGATACAGATTGTGTGTTTGTGGTGGTGTATTTTAGATTCTTGGTGAGCTATTTACATAATGCGTTATTATACATTCTTTTGTACAGGGGTCAGGGGAGGGGGGTTGGTCTTTTGTTCTAGCTTGATGAGTAGATCATGTGACTTGTCCATAGTGTCAAATGAATAGTGTTGTCTTAAGCTGCTTCCGAAAGTCTTTGAGGTCTGTCGTTAGTCTTAGTTCATCTGGGAGGGTGTTCCAAATTTCTGGTGCAGCCAGGGAAATGGCTCATTCCGCGGTGTCCTTGCAGACCTTAGTGAGGTCTTTTGGGGTGATTACACAATTGGAAGTGCCTCTCCTCCTTGGTCGTGTGCTTCTGTCAGGTTGTATGGGCGTTTGTAGGCTGGGGGCTGATGACTGTTGTTTGATCTTGAAGATGTTTATGACTGTCTTATATTTGATGCATGAGCTAATTGGGAGCCAGTGTAGATCTTTCAGTATGGGTGTGATGTGTTCTTGTCTTGTTGTGCCAGATATTATGCGGGCCGCTATGTTTTGTGCCAATTGCAGTGGTCTGAGTGTTTGCTTTGATAGACCAAGGTAGATTGGGTTGCAGAAGTCTAGTAGTGGGGTTATTAGTGCCTGGCAGACTGTACGGAAGTGCTCTGGGGTGAGGAGGGGCTTAAGGCATCGGATAAGTCGCATCCTGTGGTATGCACTTTTGGTGGTTTTGCTTATGTGTGATTAATAGATTCAGTTCCTTGTCCAGGGTTACTCCGAGGTACTTTACTTCCGGTTTTATGGGTATGGTTGTGTCTTTTATCTTGATGTTGGGTGGAGGGACGAAGTCAGTGTTTCGAGTGATGATTAGTGCCTCAGTCTTGCTATAGTTTATGGTGAGGTTGTTGTTTTGAAACCAGCTGGTCATGTGTATGAGACAGTTTGTTATTTTGGAGTAATCCGGGTTGTCGACTGTGAACGGTGTCTATATCATGATGTCATCGGCGTAGATTGTGTATTGTATATTGTGTTCTTTCATGATGTCGCATATTGGCTGGATGTAAAGGTTGAATAAAAGTGCTGATAAGGCTGATCCTTGTGGTACTCCTTGTAGGACTTTTATGGGTTGGGAAGTGTTGTGGCCTACCTTGACCTGTATCTGTCTGTCAGTTAGGTATGAGCGGAACCATTTCAGGGTGGATCCATGTAATCCAATGTTCTGTAGTCTTTCCAGTAGAGTTCTGTGATCCACTGTGTCAAATGCTGATGATATGTTGATGAAGATCATTAGTATTCCTTTCTTGGAGTTGTCTATGAGGCGGAGAATGTTATTGAAGAGGTATAGCAGGAGTGTTTCAACCCCGTGGTTGGGACGGAAACCGTGTTGGTTGATGTCTAGTGGTGCGTGGTTGTCAATGTGGTCTTGTAGCTGGTGCTGTACTGTCTTCTCAATTATTTTTGCCAATAGTGGTATGCTTGAGATCGGTCTGCATGCTGCTGGATTGTTCTTGTCGAGTGTGGATTTCTTCGGGATAGGTCTTATCGTGGCGAGCTTTAGTTGATTTGGCATGTTCCCTTGTGTCAGAGAGCTGTGTACCATGTTGTGTATGGCGTGGATGAAGCTTGATTTGGTGGCTTTGATCCATGTCACTGGGCATGGGTCTGTTGGAACCGTGCTTGTGTTGAGTGCGGTGATGATGTGAGAGAGCTGCTCTGTGGATGGGGTGCTGAATGTGCCCCAGATTTTTGGGGGTGGATTTGGATTTGTGGTTGTGTTGGACCTTAACATAAGAACATAAGATATGCCATACTGGGTCAGACCAAGGTCCATCAAGCCCAGTATCCTGTTTCCAACAGTGACCAATCTAGGTCATAAGTACCTAGCAGTTTCCCCAAAAGACACAGGTTCCGCAATGCTTGTACTGGGTCAAGCATTGATATCCTGGGTCCCTTCTTAATAATGGTTTATGGACCTTTCCTCCAGGAACTTGTCCAAACCTTTTTTAAACCCAGCTACACTAACAGCCTTTACTACATCCTCTGGTAACAAATTCCAGAGTTTGATTACACGTTGAGTGAAAAAATATTTTCTTTTATTAGTCTTAAATAGTTTACCCTGTAGCTTCATTGCATGTCCCCTAGTCTTTCTATATTCTGATAACGTAAACAATCGATCTACATTTACCCATTCCACTTCGTTCATTAATTTATAGACTTCTATCATATCTCCCCTCAGCCGTCTCTTTTCCAGGTTAAAGAGCCCTAACCTTTTTAGCCTTTCTTCATAGGAGTATCCTTCCATCCCCTTTACCATTTTGGTGGCTCTTCTCTGAACCTTTTCTAATAACTCTATATCCTTTTTAAGATACGGCGACCAGAATTGCACACAATATTCAAGGTGCGGTCTCACCATGGAACGATATAGAAGCATTATAATATCTTTTGTTTTATTTTCCATTCCTTTCCTTATGATACCTAGCATTCTATTTGCTCTCTTGGCTGCCGCTGCACACTGGGCTAAGGGTTTTAACATGTTATCCACAATGACGCCTAAATCCTTTTCCTGGGTGGTGGTTCCTAATGTGGAACCTTGCATCGTGTAACCATAGTTTGGGTTGTTCTTCCCTAGGTGCATAACTTTGCACTTGTCCACATTAAATTTCATCTGCCATTTTGATGCCCAGTCTTCTAATTTATCAAGATCCTCTTGCAATTTTCCACAATCCTCTTGGGTTTTAACAACTTTAACAACTTTAACAACTCGACAGTACCTTGGTTGTACTGTCGAGTGGAATTTTTCTTGGATGTGGTCAGCAAATTTTTGTGGGTCTATTTGCACTTCGTTTTCTGCTTTCTGTTCCTTGGTGAGGGTTTTCACGATTTCGAATAGCTCTCTAGGTTTGTTGTTGGATTTGAGTATAATGTTTGTGTGGTATTCTCTCTTTGTTTGGTTGATGAGATCGTTGTAGTGTTTTTGCTTTGTTAAGTATAGTTCCTGGGTATTGGACGACTTGGTGTGTCTCCATCTCCGTTCTAATTTTCTGAGTTCCCTCTTTTCTCTCCGTATGGCTTTTGAGTACCATGGCTTGTGATGTAATTTGGTGCGGCGAGTTTTCTTGGTTCTATCATCCGTGGCTTTGGCGGCGTCATTGGTGGTGTTGTTCCAGTTTCTGATTTGAGCTTCTAGGTCATCTGTTTCTGAGGTTAGGTGTGGTATAGTGTCCTGTAGGAATTGGTCCCTGTCGAAGCTTTTGAATCTTCTTTGTATGGGTGTGTCGACCGGGTATTCGTCTTGTTTTCCTCCTTGTGGCACAATATTTATTTCAATTATGTGGTGGTCTGACCATGGTACTGGTGTGATAGTGGGTGTTGAAATTAGACCTCTCGTGATTAGATAGTTGGGTGCGAAGATAAGGTCTGGCGATGATCCGTGTCTGTGTGTCAGGGTGTTAATTATTTGTGTGAAATGAAATGAACTCATCGCTTGAAGGAAGGCTTCTGCATCTTTGGTGTTGGTTGATTTGAGGTTGAAGTCTCCTAGCAGTTGTGTGGGTTTGTGGTTTGAGCTGATTGCGCAGACTGCTTCGAGGGTGGAGGCTAGTTCATCAGGTGGTGCACGGGGTGCTCGGTAGGTGAGGCATAGGGCCATGTGTTTATTGTCGACGGTGATGGTGTTGCATTGTTGGGTGTCTGTGGTACTTCTTGATTTGAACTTTAGGCTGTTCTTTGCAATTATCAAGACTCCTCCTCCTCGCCTTTGAGCACGTGGGCAGTTGTATGCTGTATATGTGTCGGGCACTAATTGATTGAGTAGTACATTGTCGGTGGGGGTGAGCCATGTTTCTGTGATGCAAACTATGTCGGGTTGATGATCATCTATGTGATCTGCTATTGTGTAGATCTTGTTACGTATGGATCTGGCGTTTAAGAGCTCTATTGATATTGACACTGTGGTGTTTGTTGCTCTATGTGCTTCCTTTGGGTTTGCATGGGTGTTGGTCTTGCGCCTGGTTTGCCTTTTGAGCAGGGGTGTTCTGTGTGTGTTCCCGTGATTATACTGTGGGCATGTGTATGTCCATGCTGTTGGTGGGGGCCATGGTGTGTTTGTGTGTGGGTGGTGGTTGGGAGCGTGCAGTGGAAGGAGTTGTGTGAGGAGGAGGCTGATAGGAAGGATCAGGGTTGTATGCATGTTGTCTTTGGGGCTGTCTTTGTTGTGTGGTCTTGTATCCTTCACTTATGTTTTGCTGCTTTTTCTTTTGGTTGCTTCCTGGTGTTTTCTGTGCAGCTTCTTGTAGGTGGGTCTGCTCCCCCTTTTTTTAAATTTTGTGTTCACCTCCGTGCCTCGCCTAAGGGCCACGCCAAAGGGCCCTCTGGCGAGGCCCTCAGGTGCGGGCCTGCCAGTTGCGGGCGCGCCCTGCAGGGATGCCACTTTTAAGTGTCCTGGGTTGCTCCCACTGCCCCGATTGGGCAGGAGCTGCTGAGCGGGAGGATTTCCCGCTCAGGCATTCTACCCTGATCGGGAGAGCTTTGGAGGTCGGCAGGGGGTGGCGGTGGTTGAAGCAGCTCCCAGTTTGCAGGGATGCCACTTTTAAGTGTCCTGGGTTGCTCCCACTGCCCCGATTGGGCAGTAGCTTCTGAGTGGGAGGATTTCCCGCTCAGGCGCACTACCCTGATCGGGGGACTTCGGAGGTCGGTGGGGGGTGGCGGTGGCTGAAGCGTCTCCCGGTTTGCAGGGACGCCGCTTTTAAGTGAACTGGGTTGCTCCCACTGCCCCGATTGGGCAGGAGCTTCTGAGCGGGAAATCCTGGGCAGGAGCTTCTGAGCTAGCCATACTAAATAATTTTATTCAGTATGGCTAGCAGTAAACCTGGCTTCATAGAAACATAGAAAAATGACAACAGAAAAAGACCACATGGCCTATCTAGTCTGTCCTTTAAGAGGCGCCCACAGTGCCAGCATAAGATGTCACCAACAAACACCCACAAATTTTGTCTGAGATGTATGGGGATCTTTCATAAGGTGGAAAATTGCAAAATATCTCCTTAAGCCAAAAATCTGCGAGAACTCAAGATCCAGGATTATCTTTCTCATAAGGAGTAACCCCCATGAACATCCAAGAGCGGTAAGACCTCTTCAGAAAAAGGCCACCAACATCGAAATTGTAGTCCTCTAACAAGTAAACCAAGTCCTAAGAGGCACCAATTGCCTCGTAAGTCTGACTCCACAAAGGGCATAAAGCTGCCTCCTTTGGAGTCAAGACTGTTGGAGAAGACACATAAGAAGCACTCTCAACGCAGCATGGAGGAAGCACAAAAAGAAAAAATGGTGCTGAAAAGCCATGCCACCATTGTAGTTAAGATGCCGCGGTGCTGAGGATTCGACCCATAGCTCTTGAGTATTCCATCGGCGCAGAACATCACTGCCATAAGCAAACCAGAATCTTCACTCTCTTCAGTTGAAGAGGCACAGAGGCCTCTCATCAAAAGTGTCTCCACACTCTATAGCATCTAAAATGCCTCAAATACCAAAGACAGCTGTCTCCATCTCTTCAGTTTTATCACTACAAAAGATGGAGGCTTCATCACAACTGCATCCAGTTATCACCAAACTTTGGAGGGAATTTCGCAGAGATATATATTGCGAAGATAAGTCAAGGATGCCAACTCATATCACCTCTTCCCACAAAGAAATCTAAGAAAACAGATCCTCTCAATCTCTTCAGATTCCACTTACACTTCCAATAAAATTCCAATTTGCTGTTCATATACCTTCGCAGCGTGTAGATCAGACATCAGATCTGGACTACTCATTCAGTATAACCCCATCAACGTCCCCAAAGCAACCCTCACTGGGTTTGCCCTCTGAAGCATCTACACCACGTTCAGAGAATATGTGTCAACCAGAAGACATTTCATACCTACGTTCTTAAAGAAAATGACTGAGAAGCTGTCTCTCACAACTCAAGAAATTCCTGATCCCAGAGAGAGATATTGGGATCCCTGAGGTACCTGGACACCCTAAAGTTGCTTACAGCACCACCAGTTCATAACATCCTCCTTATGCAGCACAAAGAGAATTGGGAGAATATATCTTGTCACAAGCACAATGCCCAAAGCCACTTGCCTTTAGTGGTCGAGGGGAGTGGTGGTTGAGGATTCCTTCTTCTATCAGCTCTTAGCAGCCTATTTCTTCGTGTTGGCTTCTGGGAAGTGTAGTACTGCTAAAATATGTTGGTGCTTTAAGTAGAAGGTTTATAGTTGAGGTAACCAAGGGTAAGGCTTGTAACAGAAACTTTATTTCCATAACACAGAACACAGCAGGTTCAAGGTATCATTTACAGGATTATAACTATAGGATTTGCTTAAGGTACAGCAAATAATGATAAACAAACCAAAGAAACTCAGAAATGGCTTCTTAAAGTCCTCTTACTTGCAGAAGTATTGCCTTTAGAAACTAGGCTGCCACTTTCCTTTTTTAGTTCTTTTTAAACAGAGCATAAAGAAAAACTCAAGCTTAATTCTTCTATAGCAGTTTGGTTTCTGCCAACCTCAAAAACTCTCTAGGCTGCATTTCTACGTGACACCAAACTTAGAACAAAACAAACATTCCAAGCTGTTATCAAAACTCTTAGCAGGCTTTTCATATAGGAGAGGAGCAAGCAAAAACTCTTATAGCAGCTAACTTGGCTTTTCTTGCCGTTGCACAGTTCAAACACAGGTGTTAAACAAGCATGAATCAGAGCTTCCAGATCAGGCTTAAGTTGCAGTAAATTTCCCTTTTAAAACATACAGGAATTTACTTCCACACTGCTTGTGCCATATGGTTAACTTCCAAGGAGAATAACCTCTTGCAGGGCTAGCTTTCCTCAAGACCCCCTGCCTAGAGCTTGGCATAGAAAGCAATCCATAAAGCAATCTTCTTCCCCCAACTCTGACACTGGTTCTCCCAACTGCATGGGTTCTGACTCACCGGTCTGGTCAGACTGCTCAGCTGACAACCTCTCTGGTGGTCTGAAAGCTTCTCCACTTCCTGGCCCCCACCTGTGTTGCCAACCTGTTGCAGGGAATTCAGCTCTCTCAGCTGGCCTGGGTAGCTAAGCTCTTCTCCAAGAATCAGCTCCTTCTCGCAGCCTCTGTCTCAACTGCTCTCCTTCTCGTCTCTCTCTCAGCCTCTGTCTCAGCTACTCTCCTGGCTGCTCTCCTTCTCCTCCCTCTGCATAATCTAACCCAGGCTTATACCTCCAGGATTCTAACCCCACCTCTTTCTTTCCCAGGGGTTGGTAATCCCCCTGCCTTCTGGTATTAGAATAATCAGTGCACTTGTTAAAGTAAGGGCTTTGGTCCTCGTGCTTGCAATCCCTCTTTCTTACTTTATCAGTCAGGGTGTGAAACTTGTTCCAGCTGGGGCTTTTCTGTCTTTTAAACCTGGCTGTGGCTTTCTCTCCCTGCACTCCTAGAAGGGGACCCTTAACTAGGGTGAATTCATTATGCTTCTCACCTCCCCCACTCTCAGGATAGCTGACTTTGCCACATACCCCCTTGCTTAAGATATTATTGGCTGTAGGAGGTGAATGGGGTTCCTCCAAACAGTCGGTAATTCGGGATAAGGCATCTGCCTTTTGGTGTAGCATCCCTGCCCGATGCTCTACCTTAGATAGACTAGCCACTGCCAATCTTTCCTGCCAGGGCCTAAGCACATTTATATGAAAGACTTGTCTGTGACCCGTACTATTCTCCACCTCATACGTTACTGGGCCTACTTGTCTGATCACTTTCCACAGTCCCTTCCATTGGTGTGGCACCTGCCACCATTACTAGGACTTTCTCTCCCAGGACTAACTGACGGGGTTTTGCCCTCTGGTCATATCGCTCCTTCTGGCGAGTTTGACTAGCTTGTAAATTCTCCCGGCAGCCCGGGAAGTCCTATTTAACCACTCTCTTAAATCTCAGAGAAAGTGAGGAACACCCATAGCCTCACTCTCTGGGTCTATCCATTGCTCCCTTAATATATCCAGGATTCCCCAAGGTGCTCGGCCATACATTAATTCATAGGGAGATACGCCTAGAGAAACCTGTATCCGTTCCCTACAGGCGTAAAGCACGAAAGGAAGCAACACATCCCATTCTGTCACGTTCCCATCTAAACCCCGTCTTAGCATCTGTTTTAATGTTTGATTCAATCTCTCTACCAGACCATTAGACTGGGGGTAATAGGCGACCATTTTCACATGCTGTATCCCAAAAGCGTCCCATATTTGGGCCAAGTATTTGGACATAAAATTGGTCCCACAATCTGTTAACACTTCCCAGGAAAAACCCACTTCGCAAAACAGTTTCACTACTTCTAACGCTACTGTTTTGGCAGATATATTGCGTAAAGGTACTGCCCATGGAAATCTGGTAGCTTGATCAACCATAACTAAAATATATTGAAATCCCCGAGGTGTTTTAACCAGAGGCCCAACTATATCCATGGCGATTCGTCCAATGGGGTCAGATATTGTGGGTGTCGGGATCATGGGTACCATTGGAGGCCGGGCAGCTGTGACCCGCTGACATGAGGGGCAAGCAGCACAAAATTGAGCGGTTTCTTTAAAGACCCCAGGCCAGTAGAAACGTACAAGGATCTGATCCAGAGTCCCTTGTACCCCTTTGTGGCCACCCCCCGGATGGTCATGGGCGAGCCTTAAGACCAACCCCTTAAAAGCTGCAGGCACCACCAACTGTTTCCGGACCGTCCCTGTCTGGGGATCGTGACTTTCCCTGTATAATATCTCTTTATCTAAAAGAAATCTCAGAAGGGTATCTCGCACCACTTGAGCGTATTCAAATGCCCGTGTGAGTGCTGGGTCTGCCCGTTGTTCATTGGAAAGGTTGGAAACTTCTCAACCAACTCTGCAGGCACCCAGGGTAACCCTTGGCCCGTTAGCATCTCCGCGTTCCCCTGAGCCCTACATCGCTTCTCACGGTGTTTCGCAGCTTTCCCCTTCTTAATCTTAGAAGATGGGGAAGCCATCAGGTCATCATGTGAGGGCAAAGACTTTAGGGAACCCTCTGGGGACCCGTCTCTTTGGTCACTGGCCATAGACTGGGACCAGGTAGATACAAGCCCGACCTTCTGTTTAACCTGGAGATCTCCTCCTGGGGACTTTTCAGTTGGTTTTCTGGGATTCCCAAACAAAGGGCCAGGGACCACTGTTACCATCCCTCCTGCCTTTTGCTCAAGGCCTTTCTCTAGCCCTTTCCTAAATTGGGGCCAATCCCTTCCTAACACTAGGTCATGGGGAAACTTTGGTACCACAGCCACGGGAATACTTTTTTGCACCCCTAACCCTTTTATCTCCAATGTATACATGGGGTAACAAGATGCAGCCCTGTGGATGCAACAGATCTGGACATGACCTTCTGGTCTCCTCTGGACATACTTTGCTTGGGCCTCAATAGCCTGCCAAAGCTTCTGGGATACCATACTTTGGTCAGCCCCAGAGACAAGCAAAGCATTGGTAGGGATCCCCTGTATAACCACATTTAGGAAAAAACCCTCTCCAAGAGGCTTCACACTTGTACCAACCAATCCAGTACGAGCCTTGCATCCTCTTTGTAAGTGTCCCATCTCCCCACAATGAAAACACTTCTTTTTAGGCCCCTTCTCCTGCTGAACAGGCATATACGTTTTCACAAAGCTTGTTTTATCTCCCTGTTTCATTTCTGATGAACCAAAACTGGCTTCAGCCTTTACTTTTGGAGCGCCCCCTTTTGGCTGACGCGCTAACTCAGCTTCGATGTAGCGCTCAGTCAACAGAGTGGCCTCCTTTGTGCTCTGGCAGTTTTGTTGAATCAGAAATGATTGCATTTCCCTTGACACTGCTGCCATAAACTGCTCCAGTACTATCACATCTAATACCATATCCATATTTTTTCCATCTGGGGTCAGCCACTTTAATGCCAGGCCCCAAATCCTTTGGCTTAATGCCTTCGGCGTTTCTCCAGCCTTAAGGGCTGTGGCTCTGAACATCCTGTGATATACACTTTTTGTCAACCCCAAACGGTCTCTAATAGTCGTTTTTACAGTATCATAGTTCAGGGCTTGGGCAGCTGGAATAGCCCTATATGCAGCCAGTGCTTCCCCTGTTAAAAAGGTTGCTAAACGCACTGCCCATTGGCTAGCTGGCCATCCCACAGCTTGTGCTACTCTTTCAAATGATTCTAAAAAGTCAACTACATCGTCCTCAGATGAAAGCGTGCCAAAATTAAAGGCACCACTTGTGGGTGGGCCTACCAGCCTGTCCATTTGAAGAACTGATGGTCCTGCTGGTACCGACTCTCCTCCAGTTTCTTGCCTTTTGGATGCAACCAGGGCAGCCACTAAGTCCAAGACAGGTTGCTGTTGCTCCCTGATAGCTGCAACTGCTCTCTCCTGAGCTTGCTATGCAAACTCTTGCTGGCACTGGAACTGCGTTGCCATCCACTGAATCAAGTCCTTGGATTCCATCTTCAGGGATACCTGCAAGAAAACACAAGACACCAAGGGCGGCACCACTCAACAGCCTCCTTGTCCCCTTTGCCTCAAAAGCATTCCTATTTTTTCCTTTTTTTTTTTCTTTTATCCGAGCCAACCCCCACCTGGGTACGCTTTACCTGACTCAAGTGTTGACTCTTGCTTCCAAAGGGTTGTCTTTATGATGTTTCACAGCTGGCCTGCTCTGCCCTCCAGCTGACTCCACCTGTGAATCCTCCAGAAGTCGTCCGTGCTGTGTACCTTATTGCTGTATATCCTTTGTATATCCTGAAGGCAAAATCCTGCCAACTACGCCACTGTCACAAGCACAATGCCCAAAGCCACTTGCCTTTAGTGGTCGAGGGGTGTGGTGGTTAAGGATTCCTTCTTCTATCAGCTCTTAGCAGCCTATTTCTTCGTGTTGGCTTCTGGGAAGTGTAGTACTGCTAAAATATGTTGGTGCTTTAAGTAGAAGGTTTGTAGTTGAGGTAACCAAGGGTAAGGCTTGTAACAGAAAGTTTATTTCCATAACACAAAACACAGCAGGTTCAAGGTATCATTTACAGGATTATAATTGTAGGATTTGCTTAAGGTACAGCAAATAATGGTAAACAAACCAAAAGAACTCAGAAATGGCTTCTTAAAGTCCTCTTACTTGCAGAAGTATTGCCTTTAGAAACTAGGCTGCCACTTTCCTTTTTTAGTTCTTTTTAAACAGAGCATAAAGAAAAACTCAAGCTTAATTCTTCTATAGCAGTTTGGTTTCTGCCAGCCTCAAAACCTCTCTAGGCTGCATTTCTATGTGAAACCAAACTTAGAACAAAACAAACATTCCAGGCTGTTATCAAAACTCTTAGCAGGCTTTCCATATAGGAGAGGAGCAAGCAAAAACTCTTATAGCAGCTAACTTGGCTTTTCTTGCCATTGCACGGTTCAAACACAGGTGTTAAACAAGCATGAATCAGAGCTTCCAGATCAGGCTTACGTTGCAGTAAATTTCCCTTTTAAAACATACAGGAATTTACTTCCACACTGCTTGTGCCATATGGTTAACGTCCAAGGAGAATAACTTCTTGCAGGGCTAGCTTTCCTCAAGACCTCCTGCCTAGAGCTTGGCATAGAGAGCAATCCATAAAGCAATCTTCTTCCCCAACTCTGACACTGGTTCTCCCAACTGCATGGGTTCTGACTCACCGGTCTGGTCAGACTGCTCAGCTGACAACCTCTCTGGTGGTCTGAAAGCTTCTCCGTTTCCTGGCCCCCACCTCTGTTACAAACCTGTTGCAGGGAATTCATCTCTCTCAGATGGCCTGGGTAGCACAGCTCTTTTTCAAGAATCAGCTCCTTCTCTCAGCCTCTGTCTCAGCTGCTCTCCTTCTCGTCTCTCTCTCAGCCTATGTCTCAGCTGCTCTCCCGGCTGCTCTCCTTCTCCTCCTTCTGCATAATCTAACCCAGGCTTATACCTCCAGGATTCTAATCCCACCTCTTTCTTTCCCAGGTGTTGGTAATCCCCCTGCCTTCTGGTATTAGAATAATCAGTGCACTTGTTAAAGTAAGGGCTTTGGTCCTCGTGCTTGCAATCCTTCTTTCTTACTTTATCAGTCATGGTGTGAAACTTGTTCCAGCTGGGGTTTTTCTGTCTTTTAAACCTGGCTGTGGCTTTCTCTCCCTGCACTCCTAGAAGGGGACCCTTAACTAGGGTGAATTTGTTATGCTTCTCACCTCCTCCACTCTCAGGATAGCTGACTTTGCCACAATATATATAGGGAAGTCAACATCATCAAAAGCTGAGATGAAGTATCAGATGCATTTCACAATGGGCCACGGAAAGCTCTAGTTGCCACACCAGTCACTCGTGGTAGAGCCTTTCCTCAAAAAAGCTAAAAGTTCTCAGTCTTACTCAAACACACCATCCACTATGGATGTACGGCTTCTCAATAACCTGGGTAGATGGGCCGACCAAATCACAATGCTGTCAGAAAGAGTTGGGGTTCACCTCTTCCATATGGATCAGTACCTCCATGAGCTTGTGGAGGCTATCCCAATGGCCTCTCACATTCTCAGGAAATCTCAGCGCCACCTCAACAGGAATTACCAGAGTGCACAAAATTCATCATCACAGCGGCATATGATATTTATGATGCAGCATCTAGAGTAGCTGCGTACGGTATAGCCACCCTCTGATTAGCATTGTTAAAATCATCAGGCCTCAGTAAGGATGTTCATAATCATGTGGGCAATGTCCCTGTATGGGAACCAACCTTTTTGGTGAAAAGACTGAGGACATCATAATGAAAATGTAAAAGCACTCCAGTACCCTCCAAACACTTGCTGTAGACTCACAGGAGCAGCAGACCTCTACATCAAAACAACCTCCAGTATACCAATACAGAAAATAAAACTACCCATACCATTATTAGTATGGATACACCTACCATCCTAAAATCAGCAAAGATTTGCAACCTTACCACCAAAAACCTAGGCAAAAGAAACATAGGCACAAAAGTCATCACAGCAACAACAGCAGCAGTAACCTAACCTAGGGCCGGGATTTTGACTGTTCCCCTTATCTCCATCTACCCGTGGGAGTTCACCTGCAGATATGCCATCTATCATGGCCCAATGACCAATGACAATTAGGTCATTCACATGATCAAATAGGAATACTTTATCCAATTCAAATAGCCCCATCTCCCAGACCACCAACAAGACATCTTGCTCCAGAGGACCAGCTGCCTTGCCTGCTTCAAGAAGTCCAGAATCTTCTAGCCATGAAAGCAAACAAAAAAAGTACCTGAAGAAAAATACAATTAGGGCTTTAACTTGAATTATTTCTTAATCCCCAAAAATGACAGGAGGACTTCGTCCCAACTTAGATCTCAGAAAATTAAACTGCTATATTACCTAAAAGCAGTTTTGAATGCTTTCTTTGCCACAGATTTTGCCTTTTATTCAAACGAATGACTGGGTGATCGCCCTGGACCTTCAGGATGCCTACACACATCCTGATATATCCCAGGGTTCTGGGAACAACAGGCATTCATTGCCGGTGAGTGTGGGAAGGAGCTCCTCCCCACTCCGCTAAGCCGCCAATCACCCGAAGCAACTCCACTTTCAAAAGTGCAGTGCCGGAGGCGCATCCGCACCTAGCAGGCCAGAGAGCCCTTGGGCATGACCCTTAGGCAGGGACCAACTCTTGCAGCAACAGAAACATATCACTAGCCAAGATTTTCACACCGAGGGAACCACAGCACAACCCTGAATCTGCACCTCGCATCATTACCTCCAGCCGGTAAGCTCCCACCGGCATGCAGAACAGAACGCCTTATCCGATCTCCAGCAAAACACCACAGCAGTCTCCTTCAGCACAACTATGAATCCCCTAGCCATCCTCCTAGCTCTCTACCTCACCGCACTCCTTACTACCACCACAGCTCTTACGCCTACCTTTACATTCCTGCCTATCATTCACTCATACCCACTCATCCTTACACCCCTCACCATCCCTAAAAACAGACCCTGACCTTCACACTACATCATACACATTAAAACATAGGGACTCACACCCATCTCACCAACACACAGATATAAATGCAGCATCTCACAACTGAAATTCACCCTTCTCAACGCTAGATCAGCAAGGAACAAAATCCAACTACTCACAGACCTTCTGCTGGACAACAAAACAGACATACTAAGGGGTATGTTTACTAAACTGTGGTAATGAAGCAGCAACTACAATAGCGTGCGTTATTTATTTATTTATTTAACCAGTTTTGTATACCACCTTATCCTTCAATAAAAATGGTTGATAAGACAACAAAGGGCTTACATGTTGAGGGTATGGGAAGACAAAAAACAAAACATTACAATATAAATACAAAACAAACAGTATATTATAATATTATCTTATAATGGAATTGAATATTCATGTTGATCAATTTAAGTTATTTGACCAAATGATTCTATAAATAAATAAGTCTTTAAAGATTTGCGAAAGTCCTTGATGTCTTCCTGAGTTCTTAAATCTTCAGGAATAGATTTCCATAACTCTGGTGCCATAACGGAAAATGCTCTTTTGTTTTGATTTATTGAAGGTCAAAGGTGTACTAAGTTTATTGGTATTTTGAGTTCGTCTAGGTCTTAGGCTCTTGTCTTTGGATATTATAGATTGTAGAATATCTGCTGAAGATTGGTGAAAAGTTTTGAAAATAATCATTAGGTTTCAATCAAAAGGCACTACCAAGGTAGGGTGGAGAATAAAATAAAGACAGATTAGTGTTTGACGCGCTAATCAGAAACTTATGCCTAGACAACTCTTGCTGAGCATAAAACACTAAATCACCCCCTGCTTCATATATACACGTCCCTTAACTATTTCATTTATTATTTATTTCTTTTTTTATTTTGGAATTGCCACCACCCTGATGAAAAATTATCAACATTATCCTTAATTATTATTTTTTTTTTGTATATCAGTATCTAACTTCTTTTTTTTAATATACAGTCCACAATCATGCCTTCAACTTTCTCTCAACGAAACAAAACAAAAAAACAAAAATTAATGGCCTGTATTACCGCTTTTGCCCGCCGGATGGCAGCATTGCTCAAACACCTGGGCCGCCACTCTGATCGGTCCTCCCTGTTGATTCCCCCCTCCCCTCCCACCCCTCCCCCCCTGTGGACACCACTGCACATACCCAGAGCACCCCACAGCCTGGCTTGTCCTTTTTTTGCTCTCCTACTTTCCTTTTTTATTTATTTTTTTAACGTGATGGGGATCATGCCCTGCTATCGCGCCAGGGGGGGGGGGGAGAGGTTCAAAGTAAACAACATGCACCGTTATTTTTCCTTTTTTTTTTTTATTGTAATCGCAGCGCACCTGGTCGCTGGCGTACCCTGTAGACGGGAGCCCGACGTGCACCGCGAAAACGATCGCTCACCCGCATGGCCACATGGCCTGCGGCCGCAGCCTTTGCCATCTCTCTGCCTGTCGTATCGCGCCCCCGGGGTCGCGTATAAGACTGCATGGCCCTGGGGTTGCGTATAAAACCGCATGGCCCACTCTGTCCCCCTCCCCCCCCCCCCCCCGGAGTGGGCCAGTGCTCGCTCCAACGCTGCCCGCTGGAACTTCAGGCGCTGCCTGCCGGAACTTCAGACACGACCCCCCGCCACATGAACCCTACCTTATTGAATCTTCTGCACTGCTCCAACATGTCCTGAGCCCGGATCGCAAGGTAAAGTGGCAGCGCCAAAGGAGGTGAGTCCTGGCCGTATACCTGCCCGTATGCCAATCCTCGGGGGAAAGGGAAGGAAGAGGATGGGCCGCGGCCCTGTCTGCCCCTTCTATAGCCGGCCACGGACCCACCCCCCAGCCCCCCCCACCAAGGTTAACCCTTGGCCTGCCGCTGCCCGTCTGTGCTCAGCCGTACTTATTCGCGGCCAAGCCTTATCATGTGACTTGAGGCTATGGCAGATTGGCTGGATGAGGTGAGCCCGGGGTACACCAGGGTTCTGCAGGAACAGGTCTGAGCATTTATTCTCAGATTTTACGATTTGTAAGCCATCAGTCAGATCAGTCAGATAGGACTGGATCCAGCTGAGTGCTTTGTCAGTGATGCCAAATGCAACATAATCTCTGTAGGAGAATCTCGTGACATATGGTGTCAAAAGCGGATGCAATATTGAGGAATATAAGAATGAAGGCTTGTTTTGGTTTCTTTATTCTCTTGATTAGGTGGTTGATGAGTGATATTAATAGGGTTTCCACTCCATGGCTGGGGCAGAAGTCATCCTGATGCGGGTCGAATGGGGCATTTAGGCTGAAATAGTATTGCAGTTGAAGTTGTACCACTTTCTCCATTATTTTCATGAGGAAAGGTAGACTTAAAATAGGTCTATATGAATTTTGTTCAGCAGGGTCTAGCTTTGGGGCTTTTAGTAGTGGGCATATGGAGGCAGTCTTTAGTCTAGCTGGGATATATCCTTGCATAAAGGAGAGCTGCAACATCTTGCCTATGGGTGCAGGTTTGAATCTTGTTACTTTTATCCAGCTTGCTGGACAAGGATCTAGAGGTGAAGTACTCGTGTTCAGACTTCCAATCATGTTGACCAGGTGGTCAGATGAGACTGGGAGAATGGGTGAAGGGAGCTGGGTGTGCAGAGTCTGTCTGAGTCTTTAGTCAGTGTGGCTGGAGGATAATTGTTTGGCTTAGAAATGATGTGCTATTGCTTGGGGGGAGGGGATAGGCTGTGCAGTCGGCGAATGATTTCTTTTAGCATAGATTTGGCTTTTTTCAAATAGTTCTCTAGGTTTGTTTAGAGAATTTAATAACTTTTAGGAGTGGTAGTCTTTCTTTGATTTATTGGATTGGACTTAGTATGCATCAAGAATAGGAAGGTAGTCTTTCTTGGCTTGTTCATCTGGGGAATGTCTCCAAGTTCGTTCAGCTTTTCTTAGTCTCTGTTTGATTCTTTTTAGGTCTGTTGTGTACCATGGTGTATGCTGACGAGGATTGCAAGGAGTTGCTTTTAATGGGGTGCAGTAGCAACGTTGGTAATTGTTTCATTCCAGTTGGCTACAAAGACATCCAAATCATCAGAGTCTATGTTCAGATTTGGGATGACGGTTTCACAGAAATGATCTTTGTCTAATTGTTTAAATCTTCTGTGTTGCCTTTCATTGTGCTGGCTGACTACTATGCGAGTTGGAGGATAAAGATGGAATGAGACTTGTCTAGTGGTCTGACCACGAGATTTTAGTCATTTCAGGCGCGGAGGTGGGATATTTCTCAAGGAAATAGGATGGCATAAAGATAATGTGCAGCATGTTTCCTTTGATATGTGTTGGTTCTGTTACAATCTGGATATATTTTTGACAGAACATTGCGTCCATGAATGCAGCTGCTTGCGGCTGTGGAATGGAGGACAGGTTAAGGTCATCCAGTGTGGATCTGTGTGTGTACCGACAATTTCCAGGATGACTACAAGTTCTTCATTGGCTGCTGTGGGGGATCAGTATACCAGAGCAATAGAGATCTGTTTGTTGGATATAGTGATGGTATTCAGGCCCTTGGTTAATAAGCTCATGTTAATAAGCGTAAATCATAGTGATTTTTTGATGATTATGTAAACTCTACCTCCCCAATGTCCCAGCTGGTGCAATTAAATAGGTCGTAGTTTGAGAGTTTCAGCTGATTGATCAAGATTGTGTCAGAGTCAGTGAGCCATGTCTCAGTGATACAAAGGATGTCTAGGTCGTGGTCTGTAAGGTATTCAGTTAGTAGTTCTGTTGTGTTTCTGACTGATCATGAGTCGACCAGTAGGCATTTGAAGAGAGAATTTTGGGTAGCGTCCAATGGGTGTGAACTATTTAGTGTATAATTTATAAGAGATACCTGGATTAGATGGGAGTAATGTTGTCTCTTATCCTTATTGGTGGTATTTTATTACTAGCATAGTTAGTGGTCCAGGTAATAGGGATAGGGTTTGAATTTGGCACTAGACAGTATTTCTGGGTTATCAATGAGAGGAGGATCAGTACAGCTAGAAGCAGAAATGTACGATTTACAAACATGATGGCTATTACTTGCATAGAACTGAGGTGATTTGGTGTACAGAAATAAGCTGGTTTTCAGTTGTTCTATGCTATTTATATATACATACCAATTCTAGCTAGAGCTCAACACAGACCAACAACATACACCAAAACCCTTGGTTCAGAAACACCCACAGACTTATATAAACACAACCTTTATGTTGTTGTTGTTAAGTGCCATCGAGTCGGAGTCGACTCATGGCGACCCTCTGGATAGCTATCCTAAATTGTGTTCGGTCTTCAGTCAGGCGGCTCATTGACGACAGACTGGTACCCGTAGCTGCTGTTATTGTAGCGATCCATCTCATTGCTGGCCTTCCTCTTTTGCGTTGACCTTCTATCTTGCCAAGCATGATGTCTTTCTCTAATGATCTCTCTCTTCGCATGATGTGTCCGAAGTATGAAAGTCGAAGTCTTGTCATCTGAGCTTCTAAAGAAAGCTTAGGTTTGATCTCCTCTAGTACCGACTTGTTTGTTCTTCGGGCAGTCCATGGTATACACAGTATTCGCCGCCAGCACCATAATTTAACCCAAGAACCCCGCCCAACAGCAAGCAACATCTGAAATGCATACTCAACGCACACTCAGTTCGCAACAAAATTCCAGTCCTCACAGACATTCCCAATCATGACAGACCAGACCTCCAATGCATAATAGAAACCTGGTGATCAACAACAGACACTGTTCTGCTCAACCAACTAAAAACAGATGACTTCACAATATTTAACAGCCAAAGGGCAAACAAAAGAGAAGGGGGAGTCCTAATCCAAATCCTCCCCAAGCAGGGCCCAAAATGTGGCTGCTGGTATCACTTGGAATACCCATATCACGGATCACAATCACACCCATACTTTACAGTTCGCACTGGTTGCCAATTCTAAGTGGATTAAATACAAATATACTCAGTATAGATTTGAATCTCTCATGTAAATATGTACTTTGAAATCATATGGTTATTGTACGAGTAAATAGTTCATGATCGGATCATAAGCATATTCTATGTTCAAAGTCATTGATCTTTATTATCAATTTTGAAACCTGTTATACCCATGTTCTATGTAACTTGCTTTGTTCATTTTAAACCACCCTTGATCTCTGGAAAAGGTGGTATAGAAAATCAGAAAAATAAAAATAAATAAATCCATCCTAACTTTCCAAACCACAACCACCACATCCACAAATGAAGTTGACATTCTTTCTATCACAAACTGCAACCTCTCAATATGCCTATTATATAGAGCCCAATCACCTGATACCAACAGCTGACTACAGCCCTTGAAGTAGTATGCAAGAACGCCACACAAAACAAACCTCTGTTACTTTTAAGTTATTTCAACCTGTACGTGCTCCCCAGAAGCCACACAAACACATTCCTTGAAACTATGAACACTTTTGACTACCAGCAAATAATAAATAGCCCAACACACATAAAAGGAAACACACTAGACCTCATTTCACACCCTAGGACAGCCGCACAGATATAAAGATCCACACACCGCAACTCAACCCAATCCCATGGTTAGACCACACCATGATCAGCTTCAACATCCCTCTATGCATAAGCAATCACAGTGAATATACTGTCCACACTACCAAGCACAGATTTTGGAAATTTGACAATCATTTGTAAATAAGATCATCCCATAACTCCAGTACAACTCAACCAACATAAACATGCTGAGCAATAACTAGAACCATAAGCAACGCATTTGCTGCTCCACCAACAAACTCCACACCAAGACACAAACCAAATGCAATCACAAGGGAGTTCAGAAACTTAAAAAGAGAGTTGAGAAAAACTGAGTGAAAATGGGGAAATTCTAAGCAATCAGTAGTCCAGAAAGACTTCATGCACAAGCTAATGAATACCATGCCATGATCAATGCCCCAAAGAAAGAACATCACACAAAAGTCATAATGAGCTCCCTCAACCGCCCAAGAGAACTATTTGACATCGTCCAATCTCTAACTACAAACCCCGATCAAGAGAAAACCAACTACATTCCCCACCCACAAATACTAGCAGACTTCTTCCAAACCAAGCTGGACCCCCAGACAGCACCCTACAGATAACACTGAACAATACCTTCTCCAACAGACAATGGCTAGCCTTTGACTCAATATCAAACAAGAACATAGAGTACATAATCATCAACCTTAACACCACTAATGCCATGTCAGTTGGATCAAGGTAGCCAGATCCAAACTATGTCCAGTCATATCTAAACTTGCACAACTTTCCCTCAAACAGGGTTATCTACCTAAAGAGTTGAAAATGGTCTCAGTCCACCCTATCTTAAAAAATCCAACAGCAGACATAGAAGATCCTGCCTCCTACAGACCTATATGCAGCCAGCCTTCATTACAAAAATAATTAAAAGAATATTCCAACAACTGCAGGACCACATTGATAGGCACGTGCCTCTGGATCAACACCATCATGACTTCAGGCCACACCACAGTGTGGAGAACCTCCTCACCTTACTACTGGATTCAATAATCAAAAGATTAGCAAACCTCAATCAGGGATGCATACTAATCTTCCTTGACATAACTGCAGCATTCGACTCCATACGACATAACCTCCTCCCCATTTAACAAAGCACAGAGAATTGGAACGGCACATTTTGAATATAATTAAAGAGATTTAACTGCTTTTTCTCTGAAAGGACAGCTGGGAAACCGGCTGCACTTGGTAGATCTCTCTCTCTTTTGCTTTAACAGATACCTAAGCTCCACGAACAGAACAATGGCTGGGAAAAATCGTATCGCTAAAGCTGTTGCCCCCGTTACAGCTTCTGCCTCGGTCCAGACAGAGGTCCTAATGCCAGTTGAAGGACTGGTTCCATGTGCAGGGTGCCTGCATGCTGAAGCTCTGAGGAAACAAGTGGAGGAACTCAGAGAGGAGGTGGTGAGGTTGAGGAGCATTCAAGACAGTGAGAAGTACATTGATGAGATGCTTCTTCAAGCAACCAAGCTCTCCAGCAGAGGAGACAGAATGTCGATGGTTGGACACAAGTCACCAGGGCCTGCAAAATCACCAATCCAACTTCTCCAGCCCTTGAAGTGAAGAACCATTATGCAGCCCTGGAAGTGGAGGAGGTGAAAGCATCCCTGGAAAGGGAAGAACCAGAGCTCAAGTACCCCAAAGTTGCAGAATCAGTGACCAGAAGGAAACGAAGGGTAGTGGTGGTTGGAGACTCTCTTCTGAGGGGTACTGAGGTGTCCATCTGCCGACCAGACTTGATGTCCAGAGAGGTATGCTGTCTGCCTGGTGCCAAAATCCAAGATGTTACGGAGAGTTTGCCAAGACTCATCAAGCCCACTGACTATTACTCAATGTTGCTAATCCATGTTGGAACAAATGATACTGCCAGGTATACCTCAGAACGTATCAAAAGTGACTTTATGACTCTGGGACAGAGGGTGAAGCAGTTAGGTGCACAGGTGGTGTTCTCTTCAATCCTCCCTGTTGAGGGTAAAGGCCAAGGCAGAGAGGCTCGCATCCTGGAGATGAATGCATGGCTGCGTGGATGGTGTCATCGAGAGCGTTTTGGTTTCCTATACCATGGGATGTTGTTCCAAGGGTTGCAGAGCAGAGATGGCATCCATCTGTCCAAGAAAGGTCAACGTGTCTTCGGTAGTAGACTGGCTAATCTACTGAAGAGGGCTTTAAACTAGATTCGTTGGGGATGGGTGAAGAAAGCCCCCAGGTAGGTGAAAGCCCCCAGGTAGGTGATACATTAAATACCTTTATGGAAATGGGTAACAGGGGTAACATATGGAAAGCAGTGTGTATAAATGCCCGTAGCAAGGAAAATAAGATCCCTGATGTTGAAGCTTTGGTGGGAGTGGCTGACTTGGATTTAGTGGCAGTTACAGAAACATGGTTCACAGAAAACCATGATTGGGATGTAACTATATCTGGCTATACTTTATTCAGAAAGGACAGGGTAGGAAGAAGGGGAGGAGGAGTGGCACTATATGTAAAAACTACTATTAAAGCTTTGGAATTACAGAGCTTAAAAGGGAAAGAGTAGGCATTGTGGGTTAAACTAGAAAGAGGGAAAGAGAAATCTATTTGCAAGAGGAAGAGGAAAAGAGAAATCTATTCACAAGAGGAAGAGGTGGACAGAGAGTTAATTGAAGACATACGCAGCATTGCTAGGAAAGGGGAAGTGCTACTGATAGGAGATTTCAATATGCCAGATGTTGATTGGCACATTCCTGCTGCAGTATCATCTAGAAGTAAGGAGATCCTGGATTCTCTACAGGGAGAACTATTCAGGCAATTGGTAACAGACCTCACACGTGAAGGGTCCATACTGGACTTGGTGCTTACCAATGGTGAAAGTGTTTCTGATGTTGTAGTGGGAGATCATTTTGCATCCAGTGATCACCAGATGGTGTGGTTCAGTATCAGGACTAGGGCTGTTAGAATCCATTCAAAGGTGAGGATCTTAGACTTTAGGAAGACTAACTTTGCGACGATGGGCCAATACCTCAGGGAATCGTTAGCGGGATGGGAACAGCTGGGGGATGTAGAAAAACAGTGGGCAAAACTGAAAGGGGATATTTTAAGGGCAACCAACCTTTTTGTTAAAATGGTAAATAAAGGTAAAAGAAAAAGGAGACCGCTATGGTTTTCGAAAGAAGTAGCTGAAAAAGTGAAGAAAAAGAGGGAGGCCTTCATGAAATACAAGAGATCACAGAGAGAGGAAGACAGGCATCTGTATTTGGAAAAACTTAGAGAAGCTAGCAAAGTAGTCAAGAAGGCAAAGATTCAAAAGGAGGAGGAGGAAATAGCCAATGCAATAAAATGGGGGGATAAGACATTTTTCAGATATATTAGTGAGAAGAGGAAGGGCAAAAGTGGTATTGTCAGACTCAAGGGTGCAGGGGAGGAATATGTAGAAGCTGATAAGGATAAAGCGGAATTGCTTAACAAATATTTTTATTCTATGTTCACAGATGAAGAACCAGGAGCAGGACCTAGGAAAACACCCACAGATAGGAACAGAAGTGAGGGACATCTTGAACAATTTTCAGAAGACTGTGCTCGTAAGAAACTAGCTCAACTTAAAGTAGACAAAGCGATGGGACCGGATGGGATACACCCTAGAATACTGAGGGAACTTGGGGACGTTCTAGCAGCTCCACTGACTGACCTTTTCAATGCCTCGTTGGAGTTGGGAGTGGTGCCAAAGGACTGGAGAGAGGCTCATGTGGTGCCTTTACACAAAAGCGGAAGTAAGGATGTGGTTGAAAACTACAGGCCGGTTAGTTTAACTTCGGTGGTGAGTAAATTATTGGAAACGCTGCTGAAAGAGAAAATAGTGAGGTTTCTGGAGTCCAGCGGATTACAGGATCCGAGGCAGCATGGATTCACCAGAGGCAGGTCTTGTCAGACAAATCTGATTGATTTCTTTGACTGGGTGACCAGGGAGTTGGACCGAGGGAGAGCCCTAGATGTGGTGTATTTAGATTTCAGTAAAGCCTTTGACACTGTTCCTCACAGGCAACTTATAAAGAAACTGAGCACCCTAGGGATGGACCCTAAAGTTACTGCTTGGGTTAGAAATTGGTTGGGTGGGAGGTGACAAAGAGTACAGGTAAATGGAGCTCACTCTGAGGAGAGGAATGTTACCAGTGGTGTGCCCCAGGGATCTGTCCTTGGTCCAATTCTTTTTAACATCTTTGTTAGTGATATAGCGGAAGGACTGTCGGGTAAGGTTTGCCTCTTTGCGGATGATACCAAAATCTTCAATAGAGTAGACACCCAGGAAGGTGTGGATAACATGAGGAGGGTTCTAGCTAAGCTTGAAGAATGGTCTAGAATTTGGCAGCTGGGATTTAATGTTAAAAAATGTAAGGTCATGCATTTGGGCTACAGCAATCCAAGGGAGCAATATAGTATAAGGGGTGAAGTACTTTTGTCCACTAAAGAAGAGCGGGACCTAGGCGTGGTTGTGTCTGATGATCTTAAAGTAGCTAAACAGGTAGAAAAGGCGACGGCAAAAGCTAAAAGGATGCTTGGGTGCATACGGAGAGGAATGGCTAGCAGAAAAAAGGAGGTGATAATGCCTCTGTATAAGTCTTTGGTGCATCCTCATTTGGAGTACAGTGTGCAATTCTGGAACTGCACCTTCAAAAGGATGTGAACAGGATGGAGTCGGTGCAGAGGGTGGCTACTAAATTGATTAGTGGTCTTCATTATAAAGCATATGAGGACAGACTGAAGGATCTTAATATGTACTGTCATGGTCCAGGGCAGAATAGACCAGAGGAAATGCAGGAAAATGCTCGGGGGAGTTTTAAAAGGCACACTGAGAAGCACATGGCTAGGGGTTGCCATGAGCAACAAAGGAAAACACAAGCTCATGCTGCAGCAAAACACCCAGAGAGAGCATTACGTAAGGGCTCATTAGTAAGGCAGAAACAGCTGCAGGAAGTTAGCCCAATGGAAGTCTCAAGCTATGACGCAGTTAAAATAGGGCCAGCTTTGAGCACAGAGAGCAGGAGAAGGAGGAAGGAAACCACCAGCAGATACACGAGGAGCACAACAGGAAGCTCAGCTAAAGGCACGAGGAAAGAAGGAAGTTACTACACCAGCCCAGAAGCAGTTGACAGAACTGTAGGATACAGAAAGACTGCAACTAGCAGAAAAGCCATTGCCAGAAACCAAGGCAGAGGAAGGGATAGAGAGAGATCCCAGGAGCCATACCGGAGTGTTTCTGAAGAAGAATCTATCTGCTCTGAAGGAGAGTTTGCCTCAGAAGAATTCTCTCAGGTCAGTGTTTTAAACCAGGGCTACAATAAGGAAAAGCCTGGTTGTGAGCTGACGAGAATTGCTTATAGCAAACCGAGGGAGAGAGAGATAGATAACAGGCTTAGCAGTCACACTTCTAAGCAAACAAACCGACGCTGGGCTGGGAAGCACCCTGGTGAATGGAATAGAGGGGCACTGGAATTCCTGTCTAGAGATCTGAGAGGGAAAGATCCTGTGAGGGCAGAAGCCAGGCTCTATGGTAACCAGCCTTTCCTCACTGATAGAAATGAGAGCAGCTTCAGCTATGAAGAAAGAGAGTTAAATGATTGCCAGAGAAGTTACAGCCCTGAGCAAGTTTGCACAGAAGAAAGTCCTGAAGATATGGATTATGAATGTTGTGCTGATACTGATAATTGCTCTAGAATGGACTGTACACTAGTTCTTTCAGATGCTATAACCTCTTTTTGCTGAAGTGCCGTTCCTATTGAAATCTGTGCAGGTGGCACTGATTTCAACAGCACAGTTCTTCTGAAAAGTAAGAAAACTGTTTTCCTGTTTTGTTTGTTTAAGCTGAAGAGAAGCATTTTTGTTATCCTTACTGATCCTTTTGTGTTACCAGAAAAATATGGTTTATTTCCTTTTTGTAACATTGATGCAAGAATTCTCCCGGGACGGGAAATAAAACCTCTTGAAAGCTTAGTCTCTCGCTCACAACTACTTTCTTATTGACTGGCTATTGGGACACACAAACCCAGGGGACATTATAAAGTCCCTGCTTGAAATAAAAGGACCCCACTGCACATCTCCAGCCTTCCACCACAGGGGCCTGGGGAGTCGGTGACAGTACACCTTAGAGGAAAGGCGGGATACAGGTGATATGATTGAAATGTTTAAATACCTCCGTGGCATAAATGTTCAGGGAGAGAGCCTCTTTCAATTGAAAGCAAGTTCTGCTACGAGGGGACATGGGATGAGGGTGAAGGGAGATAGATTCAGGAGTGATATGCAGAAATATTTCTTTACAGAAAGAGTGGTGGATCCATGGAATAGTCTCCCAGTGGAGGTGGTAGAGATGGGGACAGTAACTGAATTCAAAAAAGCATGGGACAAACACAGAGGATCTCTAAAGGTAAAAAGGGGACTGTTGTAGTTGTTGATATGGAAGGACAGACTAGATAGGCCATGTGGTCTTTTTCTGTCATCATATTTCTATGTTTCTATGTTACTTGCATTGGAATTGGCAGAACACCTAAAGGCCGTTTGAATTGAACCTCTTAAGTGGTTCCAATCATACCTATTGGACCGCCAACAACAGGTATGAATGGAACCACACAAATCAACCCCGTACACCCTACAAAGGGGGGTATCGCAAGGCTCAGCTTTCTCCTCGCTGCTCTTTAACATATTCATGCTGCCCATATGCCCCATATTCTATAAACATGAAATTCAAAGAGGATCTATGCAGATGACATCATGATGTTCACATTTTATGACATCTCTACTCCAGACCTAAACAAAAATGACAGCCTGCTTCTCTGATATCACGCAATGACTAGCAGAACACGGTCTTCAAATTAACTAAAAAAACCTGAGGTACTCCACATCTCCAGGAACAAAACCTTCTCCCCCCCAAAAACACTGAGAATTCAGGATGTAGATCTGGAAACCAAACAAGAGATGAAATACCTGGCCATAATCAACCAACAGCTTGATTTTGCCGCTCACATCAGTAGAAGCTACCTACCATAAAATAAAAATACTCCATAATCTGCAACCACTACTAACAACACATGACTTCTGCTCAGTGTTCCAAGCCCTCATCTTTCCACAATTGGACTTCAGTAACAGCATCTACGAAGGCCTGCCTAAATACTCGCTGCACCAACTACAAATGGCCCAGCACAGCGCAGCCCACACCATAGCAGGTGCGATGAGGAATAAGCATATTACACCAATACTAAAAAATTTACACTTGGCTCCCTCTATTCAGCCAAATTAAATACAAATCAATAATGAATATTTTCAAGGTCATACACGACCAGTCATCACCTTACCTAAAATCTCTCATCCAAATACCCAAAAATATCAGAAACAAGCGAAAATGCAGGCAAAACTTACTAACTCTGCCAATGGAAGTAGCATAAGCAAACCAAGCAACACGCAGCAGAGCCTTTTCCATGTACATACCTGACCTCTGGAACGCCCTTCCGAGAACCTCATAGAAATACATGACATGACATAACATCTTTCCGGAAGGAACTCAACACTCTTATTCAAAGAACACTTTAAAGACTAGCTATGGGCTCTTCATAACACCAGAGTCCCTAAGACCGCCCTCCTCCCAGCCAATTCTCCCTACCATAAAGCCCTTCCGCTCTCCCAGACCCTCCCCCCCATTCTAAGACTAACCTTGTCCCCGCTGCCCATGACTCCAAGCAACTGCCCATGACTCCAAGCAACTACACTTGCTAACATGTTTACTTATCCTCTGTTAAACCAATGCCTCAGACAAAGCATGCCTGTTCACAGTGTTGCTTGTTATTTATCATAGTCGTTAGATATAGTTACCCTGTTTTCTTTACTTACTGTTCCATATAACACTGTTTCTTATCTTATCTATGTAAACTGCTTTGCTTCCCAGATAAACCAGTATTAAAAAAAACCCCACAGCAAAATAAATAAATAAATACATTTAGAGAGAGGTTGAGAAGGAGAAACAAAAATGCTTCCTGTGACTACCCAATTCAGCCTGCTGCCCCCTACAGGGATCCCACCGTATGTATCCCAGCTAGGCTGGGTAGTGGAAGATAAATTAGATGGCCTGGGATGAGACTAACTGTAACTTGCTAGGAGTTAGTGCCATGTTTTACATTTGTTGCTGAAACCTGCTGTCCAGCCCCTATGATCTGTGACTGGAGCGCTGTTTGCCGCAGCCTAGGTGTGGAGGAAAAAGCCCCACATAGCAGCCTGCAGAACACTATGTGGAAGAGTAACTCTGCATACACAGACAGGGAATAGGTTTGCATCAGGCTCCTGTACTGATAAATGAGTTCTCATAGTTTACTCCAGTGAAATACACATTAATGCATTTATCTGCACCTAAGTTCTGAACTGTTTGCATCGTTTAACTCTGAATCCCTAGTTCCATCACAGTAGCCCCGGGACAGAAGAGGCATTACTTTGCACAGCCAAATTTAATTCTGCGTGTATTTCATACATGTATATTACTGAGCTGGGTTACTAATGTAAATATATACACTTATAATAACTCACTGATGATTTAAAGATGTGAAACGTCCAGAAACCAATGGAGTGGCAGCCATGCCTTCTGAAACCGCTCCACCTCCACCCCAAAAAATGAACATCCCAGTAACCGGTTCTAGAAATGGGCCCTGTGCAAATAGCCAGGCTGGATACTTGCACGGGTGTAGGCCATTTTACAAATGTGAACATCCCCAGAGTGAATGTCAGTAGAACCAAGTTCTTGGACCCACTTGCCTGGATAGGTCAGAAAGGGGGCGTCTGTGTTATGAAACTAGCATGTCATGCCCTGCCATTTCAGGTACTCAGACCTGCAGTGGCGAGCCAATAATATGTTTTTACAGGCAGGTTTCTTCGACCAGGAAATATGAACTACCTCTTGGAAGTGCCGTAGCCATGAAACAAGCACTTTTTGCACCTTATTCGTGGTCAGGAGCAGATATAGATAGGTATGGACACCTCAATAACCGGGGCTAGATGGGCTTGTGCCGTTCTGAAATCACACTGCAACATGCAATTCCCTTGCTCGGCCCAGGGCACACCTCCACCACACCCCTGTACTATCTGGATGTTCTCACACCAGGGACATCTATATACTCCCCAAAGTATAGCAGGACTTGGTACCGCTAAATATAAGGTTACATGTTATTCATAGTTCATTATCCTAAGGGTAGACTCTCACTGAAAACAGGCATGCCATGTGTATGGACATTTTCTTTAAAAAATGTAATAAGCCACGCCACATTAATGAACAGTTTACTAAAGTGCAAGAAGGTTTTGCATTTAGCACGTGTTAGGAGTAAAATGTAGTGCACGGTAATTGTGGCGCGTACCAGCATATTCCTAGCAGTTACTGCACTGAAAAGTTCCCTAATGTACAACAGAATCACTCACAATTAATGATAAGTAACTTAACGGATATCTAGGGCATAGTATTAATTTAGGAGGCAAGTCTGTAAGTAACATCTAGATTTACATGTGCCAATGATGTCTATTCTATAAAGTCAAATCCACGCAGATTGACCTTAAAGAATACTAGCGTAAGTGGCCGTGGATGTGCCTAAGTATTCACTTACGCCAGTTCTAGAGCAAGCGTAAATAATCGTGCATATCTTACATGCGTTGGGGCCTATTCTGTAAAGTACTCATGTAAATATGCACTCCCCCCAAGATCCACCTCCTATGCACACCCACACTGAAAGTATATACCATCGGTCTGTGGCGCATGCTTTTAGAATAACGGCCGCCTAAACTCTGCACGTCGATTACCATTTACATGCACAAATCACTAGAATACCTTGTTTTCCACATGTAAACTCACATGGAAATCGAAGCGTTCCTAATAGAATTATCATCCACTTCTGGTGCAGTTTATTACATTTTTTGAAGAAAATTAAGTGGCGAGAGCGATCTCCAACTTGTCTTATGAGGGGAACAACACCTACTTTTACCCGGACCTCAGTAAAGTGACGATGGATAGAAGGAAGCAGTTTTTGGGACTGAGATCTCGTTTACAACATCTACAAGCGCGGTATTGGCTTTTTTATCCTGTCAGATTCAAGGTTACCTTGGATAATCAAACTAAATCCTTTGAGGATCCTTCTGCTCTCCTGAAATTTATTGAGGACCAGGAGGCATTAAGAATGAGGTGAGGAAGGTTCCTGACGGATGAGCAGAGTGTGGTAAAGGCAAGGCCTGTCTGGAAGAGACTTATGGGAATTAATGGGAAGTTCATATTGTTTATTGTTCAGTGGCGTGGAGGAAATGATAGGGAGGTTTTCTTATCTGATGTAGATAAGGTAGCCAGAAATAAGGACATTTGCCTTAGTATGCAAAGAAATTGAGATTTAGGGGGTGGGTAACCAGTGCATAGGGATTGTGTTTTCGATTTGTTGGTGGGTCAGCGTAGTGGCCATGTTGTGGGTCCGGGGTCTCAACCAGCTTTTTTATTTCCTCCATATGAGGAAGGGGTTGGCGCATTGCGGGCGTGTGATAGAAGAATTAGAGATGGATGGGGCTTTAAAATGGGGCAAGTCAGACCTGCTTTTGGAGAGTGATGTTCATGTTAGCAGTCACATTCGTTATGTCCTCACTTAAAATTTTGTTCCTGAATGTAAAGGGCATAATTCATCCTGCAAAGAGGAAGAAGATCTTACTATATTGTCAAAAGCAAAGTGCAGATTTAATCATGCTTCAAGAAACACATCTGTCCACAGCAGAGACAAAAAAAACTTGCTGCGGGAAAATATAGCTTAGTTGCTCACGCTCCGGCCCTTGGGAGGAAGAATGGAGTGGCAATACTATTGAGCAATAAGTGGGAAGCCAGATTCTTTCGGTGAGGGCTGACTGTGAAGGGCGGTGGGCTAAAGCACACTTAGTAGTGGGGAAAGCACACCTTGTAGTTATAGATGTATATGCTCCAAACTGTGATCATCCAAAATTTTTCCAGCAGCTGGCAGAAGAAATTCAAGAATCCTCAGCGTGGCCTACTATAGTAGGAGGAGATTTTAATTTAGTACTGGATCCCTTGATAGACTGCAAGCCAAGAAGAGTGGGAAGAAGCTGCAGGGCAGCGGTAGTATTGAAGGTGCTCATGGAAGAGATGGGGCTGGTAGATAAATGGAGAGTCAAAAGTCCAACTGAGAAGGATTATACGTTTTTCTCTCACCCTCACAACTCCTATTCTCACATAGACTTCTTCTTGGTCTCCAAATTTCTGGTGAAAGATACTGTCAAAGTGGATATCTTAAGTACAAATGTCTCTGACCATGCGGCAGTAAAGTTAGAGATTCACATGGGCTCAGAGCCAGGCACGAACCGAACATGGAGTCTAAACAAGGCTTTGTTGGTGGACGAGGCCTTCAAATCTCAGATAAAGCAAGTAATAAAAGATTACTTCGCTAACAACCTCCCAATAGACACCCCGGTATGGGCCTGGTGGGAATCGTGCAAGGCTACGTTAAGAGCTCAAATAATAACTTATTCCATTGCAGCTGCTAAGAAGACAAAAGAGCAGCTAAAAGAGTTGGACCAGCAGATCAGGGCAGGTGAAAGAATTCTGCAGAGGCAACCCAACCCTATAGCCTTGAATCATCTTCAAAATTTGAGATTTCAGCATAATGTGCTGTTAAACTCTGAAGTAGAGCAGTGCATGTTTAAGCACCAAATGCGGTATTATATGGAAATGAACAAGGCTGGAAGACTTCTGGCATCAAAATTAAAGTCTCGAAATGCCAAATCGTGCATTGCTAATATACTGCATGAGCAGCAGGGTTCTTTAGGTAGCAGCTCAGAAATCGTTGAGGCGTTCCATGCAGTTTATCTTCAGTTATATGCTACAGAGGTAGAATTTGTTAAATCCTCTTGTGAAAAATTTCTGGAAGGTGTGGCCCGTCCAGAACTGGATGAAGAGCAAGCAGCAGCTATCAGCAAACCTATATATTTGATGGAATTAAAAGATGCATTAGCAAGTATGAAGGATGGGAAGGCAGTCGGGCCAGATGGGATGCCGGTTGAGTTTTACAAGATCTTTGCGGAAGACCTGTTGCCTTCGATGAAGATATACTATCAGGGGCTGAAAGAGCAGATGGGTAATACCGGTGCCTTTGCTAGTGCAACAATCGTTGTATTGGAGAAGCTGGGAAGAGACCCGAAGCTGGTCAGTAACTACAGGCCCATATCGCTTCTAAATGCTGACTACAAGCTGTACTCTACTGTTTTGGCACGGAGGTTAAATAAAGTGTTGCACTTGCTTATCCACCCTAATCAATGTGGATTTGTGGCCGGAAGGGCTACGACAGACAATGGGAGACTTCTAAGTAATTTGCTGGAGGTGGTGGATCATTTGGATGAGCCTGTCATTGGCCTTTCACTCGACGCGGAAAAGGCTTTCGACAGATTAGAATGGCCTTTTTTTTTCCAAGTGCTCAAGTGGTTTGGTCTCCCGAGAGAATTCATAGAGATGATTCAGGTGCTTTATGCTAGCCCTAATGCTAGGATCCTGGCCAATGGGGTGCTCTCGCAACCTTTTCCCCTCTGCAGGGGAACGAGGCAGGGCTGCCCTATGTTCCCTCTGCTTTTCAACTTGGCATTAGAGCCCCTGATACTGTGAATTAGGCAGGCAGAGGAAATACAAGGAGTCAAAATAGCAGATATCCTAATCAAACTCTCCACATACACAGATGATTTGCTACTGTTTCTCAGTCCTGCTTCAATATCCTCGCTACTACAGATGATTGAGCAGTATTCCTTTCTCTCTGGATACAAAGTCAACTGGTCCAAGTCAGTAGCTATGAATAATCAAGCGAATGAGTCATTAGTAAAGCGCTATCCCTTCCACTGTGAGAAGTCAGCTATAAAATACCTTGGGGTTCAGTACCGGGCAGCAATGGATGAAACAGTAAAGTTAAATATAGTCAAACTGTATGAGTTGGCACACTGTTTTACACTGAAGTGGTCGACCTTACACCTAACATGGTGGGGACGGCTAGAAGCGATCAAGATGATCAAGCCCAATCGGGGCTGTGGGAGGGGGAGGAGCAGCAGGCCGGCACAAAAGAGAACCGCCGCCGGCGGGAAAAACCAGAGAGCACCTTCTTCTTCCCCTGATCGGGGCTTGAAACACCGCCCGGCCAGCCGGCCCTCCCGAGCAGCAACTCCGGCCCAATCGGGGCTGTGGGAGGGGGAGGAGCAGCAGGCCGGCACAAAAGAGAACCGCCGCCAGGCAGGCCCGTGCCTGGTCGGGCCCGTGCCTGAGGGCCTCGCCAGAGGGCCCTTTGGCGTGGCCCTTAGGCAGTGGCCCACACCGAGGCACCCACACGGATCTTCAACGCTCCAAAGAAACCTTCTATCCTCCAAGCCATCTCCTTCATCCAACACGGAGCAGCCCTCACGCTGCAACCAGGTTTGCTAAACCATATCAACCCTGTGTTAATACATAAGACTATAAATGACTCATACCACCTAGAATTAACTAATTGGTTAGTATTTCCCACATGTTATTGCTTACTGCATTAGTTAACAAATGGTTGCTTGTGGCTAGAGACACCTAGCCAAAAAAAATTTGTTACATAGTGTTCAATCCTCTAACGTAAAAGATTGTTGCTGCTACTTGTTCAACGCTCCAACTAAAAAAATTGTTAAAGTGTTGCTGCTGCTTAATTACCTGCTGCCTACCGTAGTAATATCACTCCACAAACGTGTCTATAAAAAGCCCTTCTCTCCCACATCTCAGCAACAATGACCACACCAGCCATAACGTTAGTTTGCCTACTCTTCACTGTATTATACGAAGCTAATTCACTCCCCCAAGATCACCACCATATCACTACACTACACAGCACAAACAAAAAACACTTCCACAGCTTTCACCAATATCCACAAAACCCCTACCATAAGAGACACTCTCACCTTCTACATATAGCAATAGACCAAACACCCATCACAAAACGCAACCGACCTGTTCCTCAACAAGAAGAACTCAGATGTGCCCTCATAAACGCTAGATCTGCACGCAAGAAATGGCCAGCCATCTCGGACCTAATAATCAAAAGAAAGCTAGACATTTTAATGGTCACAGAAACATGGTTCTCAGACTCCGACTCAGTTATAATAAACCAACTCACACCACCTAATTACTCCACCTACACATGTAACAGAGCAAATAAAAGAGGAGGAGGTGTTGCCATTATAGCAAAGACTGACCTCCAATATCGTACAATCACAACCAAGAGCACAAAACAATTAGACATTATCTCAATATACAACAACTACAATACCATCAACCTTATATATATTACACCGAACTCAACATCCGAAGAACTATCCAGCGTAATTGACTTAGCCTGCAACCCAGTACACCCAGAGAAACCTAACTGGCTAATGGGCGACTTCAACCTCCCTTCCATACAAACTGCCCTTTCTAACTCATTCTTAGACGCAATGAAAAACCTCAACTACAATCAACTCATAAATCAACCCACCCATCAACGTGGCAATGTGCTCGACCTTGTCTTCGCTCCACCCACCTACACTTCCACAAATGATGATTTCGACCTATCCATCACTCCGGTCCCATGGTCAGACCATAGCCTGATAACACTCACAATACCAGCACACCAGGACCCATCAACTGATACAACAAAACGGTCACCAACAAACTCCACACGCTTCAAACCTCTCAACGAAGAAGAAATCAAGAAACACATACTTCCAATACTCAATCAACCTTCTACCAACATCAATGACATGGTCACCACATGGAATGAAACCATCAACCAATACGCCATACTACCACCAGCCCGTAAAAACCCAACAACAAAGAATAATTTAGTGAAAAAACCATCTGCACCATGGTTCTCCCAAGATCTAAGGAAGTCTCTTACTATCTTGAGGAAGCTCGAAAGAAAGTAGCGTAAATCTCATAACTTAACAGTTCAACAAACATACTTATCCCACCTGCGAGCCCGTCGTGAAGCAATATGGAACACAAGAAAAACCTACCACTCTGAACTCCTCAACCGCTCCCTAAACAAACCTCGGGAACTCTTCAATCTAGTAAAGTCACTAACTACAGAACCATCACCACCTCAACAGGAACCCATACACCCGCAGAAATATGCCAACTTTATACAATCTAAATCTATCAGAACAACAACTTCTTCATCTCCAAGTCCCCCCCAGCAACACGTACGAGTTCTCCCACTACTGAAGCTCTCATCGCCCTCAGCTAAATACGTGGAAGACATTATAGTCAAAATGAATACCACCACAGCACCTAACGACCCTTGCCCAGCACACTGGATAAGAACTATGCGATCCGACTTTAGCCCAGTCATAGCAGAAATAATAAAGATGTCCTTCTCAACTGGCATCTTCCCATCGGCACTAAAACAGACTTCCATAAGACCGCTGCTAAAGAACAATCAACTAGACCCAACAAAGGAAGAATCATACCGCCCAATATCTAGTATACCGCTGCTATCCAAAATAATTTAGAAAGTAACCAACAGTCAGATACAACAACACATAGACACCTCCTCCCCCCTCGACCCCAGTCAGCACGGATTCAGGGAAGCCCACGGAGTAGAGACACTGCTGACCACATTAACCAACACACTCATCAGTGGATTAGACGACATCAAAAAAGGCTTTGCCCTAATATTCCTCGACATATCTGCAGCATTCGACTCTGTGGACCATGAAATACTACTAACCCGTCTATATGACAAGGGAATCCACGGGCTGGCATGGGAATGGTGCAAATCATACCTGGAAGATCACTTACAACACGTCAGGACTGTTACAGGTACCTCACAACCTTTCCAGTTAAAACAAGGAGTACCTCAGGGATCATCCCTATCTGCGCTGCTATTTAATATTTACATGCAGCCTATATGCGACATCACTCGCTCCTTTGGCATATCCTCGTTGATCTATGCAGACGATGTGCTAATATTCACACCAATCAATGTCAAGCTCCCAGACTACACAACTCTAGTAGATTGCTTTAACGCAATAGCAGACTGGCTCCTAACCCAGAATATGCGAATAAACTACAAAAAAACCGAGGTACTGTTAGTCACGAAAAACAGAGAATTCTCACCCCCTGAGACCCTAAAAGTACGAGACGCAGACCTCCCAATCAAGCCCTCCATAAAATACCTTGGAGTAATACTGGACCATCGGCTGGATTTTAAAGAACATATCAACCGCACGTTGAAAACCATTTATTTCAAGATAAGGACCCTGCGCCATCTGAAAAATATGCTTGAACCAGACAGCTTCAGAACTATATTCCAAACCATAGTCAGACCCCACTTCGACTATGTGAACATAATACTCCATGGTCTCCCAAAAAACACCCTAAATACATTACAACTAGCCATGAATGCCGCAGCCCGGGTACTATACGGTGCTTCAAAGAGCGAACATATAACACCCATCCTAATGGAGATTCACTGGCTCCCCATATACTGCAGAATAGCATATAAAGCTCTTCTCATGACCTTTAAAGTGATAAATACTATAGCTCCTTCTTCAATGTCAAAACTCCTCCATCCCACCCCCAACATCAGATCCAGGAGATCAGCAGCGGCAAACACCCTAGTTACACCACCTGAGGCCACAAAATGCAAACGTTCAACAACAGACAGGGCCTTTGCATACTACGCACCCAGATGTTGGAACAACCTACCCCCCAACATAAGAGCTATTACTGACCTCAAGCATTTCAGAAAAGCCATAAAGCACCACCTCTTCATTCTGCATTTTCAAAGCACATCATCATCCCTCTAAAATGCACAGTAAAATTGTAAATACCTTATTTACTCAAGAAGTTACTAAGAAATTCTATTCTTTGTATATAGGTTCTTCTTTACAAATATGTATAAAGTTTCTCAAAGTATATAGGTTCTTTACAAATATGTACTAAGTTTTTACAAAGTTTTTACAAATATGTACAAAGTTTCCCATAGTTAAAATACCAGTTGTTTTCTCCTGTTATATGTAAACTCATCACAATCTGTTGCTTGCAATGAGTATTCCTGTTTAATGTAAACCGCGCTGATGAAAAAGAGTGCGGTATAAAAGAACTATAAATAAATAAATAAAAAATGTTGGTACCAAAAATAAATTACATATTGGGAATGCTTCCTGTCCTGTTTCCGCATGTTGTCTATAAAAACCTGGAGCGCATAGTTAGCACCTTTTTGTGGGAAGGAAAAACGCCAAAAATTGCCTTAAAAAAGCTAAAAGCTAGCAAGTATGATGGTGGTGTTCACTTTCCGGATTTTTTTTTTTTAATTTTTATTTATAGATTTTTCCAGACAATTACTACAAATTGAAAATAATACAGGAAAATCAATTGATGTAGCATAAGAAACATACAGAAAAAAGAAAAATGAAAACTAGATAAAGTCCACATTACGGGGACTGGTTGTGATCATTCTAATCAACAGAAAAAAAAATACGTATAAAAGAAATTAAAGCAATAACTTGCCCATCTTAGAAGGCCTATAACAATCACTCACCCTGATTCACCCCTAATACTGCCTGTCGCTCAGAAATAAACCTTTCTAAATGAGTACTATCAGTAAATACATAAGAAGCACCTTCATGCACGATGACGCATTTGCAGGGAAAATGAAGAAAAAATGTAGCTCCCAAACACAATACCTGAGGCTTCAAAGCTAAAAAAAGCCTCCGTCTTAGTTGGGTGCTATGTGCCACATCAGGAAAAACATTTACTGCATGCCCAGAGAACTTTACAGCCTTAAATTTAAAAAAGGCCTTAAGAATACGATATTTAAGATCAAGGGACTTAAAGGTCACCAATAACATAGAGCGTGAATTTATAAGGTCAAGGGAGTCCTCAAGGAAGGCGGTCATATTGGATATAGAAGGCTCCAATACGTCCATCTCTCCTTCTACAGGGTGTACCTTTTTGGATCGTGAGGGGAGGTAATATATAGAGGATACTTCAATAGGATCTACAATAGACAGAACTTCCTTTAGGTATTTATCCAATAAAATCCGAGGCGCAAGAAGAGATGTATGCGGAAAATTTAAAAAACGCAAATTATATGCACGCATGGAGTTCTCAAGAGCCTCTCATTTACTATGTACAACCAGGGAATCTTTGATACCAGCAACATTCACTGTATGAAGAGGTACAACCTGAGCCTCCAATTTGGAAACTGCTCTGTCCATTAATATAACCCTCTCATCAAGTTGCTGCAGTGAAGCGACAGTTTCTTGAGAGAAGGTACATAATAATTTAGATGTTTGTGTTATCTTACTATCAATACATTGTAATGCCCCCCACAGATCCTTTAGGGTAACTTCTGCATCTGGAGGGATAACAGGGAGCTCAGAAATTGAGCCAGATAAAGAAACTGGTTTGGGCAAAACCAGAGAAGTATCAAAATGACTTACCAAACCTGAGGGCTCCCGAAGTGGAGCGACAGACGGAGGAGGCCTAGGACAGGGTGGAGGAGTCCATCCCTCAAAACTCAGGGAGACCCCTTCCGGAGAGGACTGTGCCAGTGGACGGGGAGCAAAATGCTTATCCAAGGGGCCAGCTGTTTTTTCCCCACTTACTACAGCACCTTGCATCTTGCCCCCAGTTTTTGCCTTCCTCTTCCCCATATTAAATATCACTGCTATAACAAAATAACACAAGCATCAGATATTGACATTACAAAATATACAGACTTAACTATTCTAACGCTGCAGAGAGGCCACTAAGGCACCTAAATGGCGCCGAAGGGGCGCAAAAGTGGCAGAGCCTGCCCCTTTAGACACGACCCTTTGGACCACGCCCTGCGGTCACGCTCCGCGGTCACACAGATCAAGGTCAAATTTATAAGAAAAAAAAAAAAGGACCCCAAACACAAACAAGTCCTACAGTGCCTGCCCGATCTTCCACGGCAGGAGAGGGCGTCGTCAGTGGCGTGAAAACCGCTGCAGCAGTCCCAGGAGCCTACCACTAGGCTCCATGCACCTCCTCACACTCACAAAGCCAGATCCGGTGAGGAAAACGCTGTGGCACGATTTTAAAGTTTCAGTTAGGGTCCTTGCAAAACCAGATGGCCTCCGCAGTGCCTGCCCGATATTCCACGGCAGGAGAGGGCGTCGTCAGCGGCGTGAAAACCGCTGCAGCAGTCCCAGGAGCCTATCACCAGGCTCCGTGCACCTCCTCACACTCACAAAGCCAGATCCCTCCGGATTTTTACTGGTACCATTTGGCTTTCCTCTTAAAGCAAGGGATGTTGTGGAGCATGGTTGAGAGCGATATGCAAGTACTGACATGGTTGAAAGTGGAGAAAAGGCTAGCAGAGCCATATCCTATTCAGTTGCTGATGGGAATGAAACATTCTGACAACTCCAGAGTGGGACGTATAATTATGTCTACGCAGAAGGCGTTCCAAGTGCTTCGTATGACTGTTGAAGAGGGCGGCCCTCCTTCGCTGTTAGCACCATTATGGCTTAGCCCTTTTTTTAAAGTCAATAAAGCCCCCTGCGCGTGGCCGGTCTGGCAAAAGTGTGGTGTCTGGACAGTGGTGCAGCTGATAGATGGATCCAGATGGAAATCATTTGAGATGTTGCAGCAGGAGTTTGGCCTCCCCTCCTCGTGTCACTATCAATGGATACAGATGCGACATTGTGTGGGTGGGTTAAAGATGAGTCCGAGTGAGTTTCCCCACAAAGGGGAAGTGTACAGGGTCATAGAGGAGGTTAATGCTAAAAAAGGAGCTGCATCTAGTTTCTACAAGATCTTCAAGGAACGTCTCTCGCCGCAAAATGTGGGGTTGAAGAAAGTGGGAGTGAGGCTAACACAGAAGATGTGGAAGGTCTTTTGGGGCACCAACATATGAGCTTCTGGGTCGGCTGCGCTTACACAATCTATGTACTTCCTCGCCCATCGGGCGTTCATTACACCAGTCAAACTGGCTAAATGGAACAAAGAAGGAACAAGCTGGTGTTGGTCGTGTAGGCAGGAAGTGGGAACGTTAAAGCACATGTTGTTGGATTGCCCATACGTTCAGGTTTATTGGAGCTCAGTCTGGGCCAGAATCCAACAAGTATTAAAGTTCTCTGCCGATCTTACATGGAGTATAATAGCACTAAGATCGGTGGCAGAGGTCCCGTCCTTGGCTAAAGAAAATTTCTTCTTGCTAAATTGTATGCTAATGGTGGCAATAAAATTAATTTTAGCCAACTGGGAGTCACCCTCAAAGCTGAATTGGATGGTGTGGTGGAACCAGCTGGCTTTGTATGCCAAGTACGAGTGGGCCAAGACAAGGTAGTGAGGCTCAGGGGGAACATGATTGAACTCTCCAAATGGTCTGCTCTGGATCTTTACATAAGTTCTCGCCTTGCATGATCATACAATGTAGGGGAAGGTGAATAAAGCCCGCTAAGGTAGTCACGATATGCCCGCAATGCGCTGGGGTAGGGAGGGGGGGGATATTGATAATGATATTGATAACTTGTTGTATGAGCATATTTTCTGATGTTAGAAAAGGGGTTAGAGGGTAGTAGTGTGGTTCTATTGTTTGATTTCTGTATATATTAAATGTTTGTAAAATCTGATAAAGAAAATTAAAAAAAAAAAAAAAGGATTGCAAGTGGGAAGGTTAGCAGCAGAGTGGGTGGGGCGCAGTGCGCTTGCCCTACCAGCATGGTGGGTGCATTAACTCATACGTCCATAGTTGGCGCTGAGTGCACTCGTGCTATTGTTGTCCTGCAGTAGGGCCACATACACTGAGATAACTATCTGAACATGGTTTCCATGTTCCCTGCAGTTAATGCCGTGGTGTTGTCCTAATGTGCCATGGATTCACACATTACGGGTGCGTTTGGTGAAAACCACAGCACCCTTCAGTAAAAGGGCCCCACTGTGTGAATGTAGGTGCGTCCTTTCTTTGTGCACACTTTTAATGGAGGTATGTGGTTGCATAGTTTTATAAAAGCCCTTTTATGCATGTCAAACAGCTTTGCACATAGAAACATCTTTAAAAAATGACCACCCCCCCCCCCCCCCCCGTATGTGACTTACAAATAGACGAGTCCTTATCTCATGTGATGAAACCTCCAGGATAATGTAAAACTAGAGTTGGCAACCCCATGTATTTTCTCTGCTCCTTGTCCCTTCCAGCTGCTATACACTGAATCTAGCTGATCTCTGGTTTTTATTTTACTAAGGATTCTTTGTGCTTATCTCAGGCGTCCTTGAACTCTAGCCCTGAATGGAGGTGTACTCTAGTGGTTAAAACAGTAATCTGCAACCCAAAGTAACAAGGGTTCAAATCCCACTGACACTCCTTGTGGCCTGGGGCAAGCCACCTAATTCTCTACTGTCTCGGATAAAGGCACAGATCGTAAGCTCTCTGGTGACAGGGAAATACCTGATTGTAACATTTCTTGAACTGATGCTGGAAAGGTGTGATCTAAAAATAAAATTCTGCTGCCACCTCCCATTTGATCAGACAAGCATACTTGTGCCCCCTTACTCTAAGCCCCAGTTCCTTTTTGCTCTTTTTTCCTTTATAACCTGGGTGGTGGGAAGAGAGCGACACTCTTCCTGGCTTTTTATCTGTTGTGAAGCCCACACATGCATGTCAGGTCATTCTCTGTGGACAAGCAGGAATGAAGTCCTCGTGTATGGATGATGTCATCCAATGGAGCCCATGTGGGAACGCTCCCCAGCTATGAATGGAAGCTTTTGGAAGGTTCCACCTGGCATGCATGCCAACTTTCCACTTGCCGCCGCTGCACCATTTTACCACAGTCTTCATTTTTCTGTGGAGCCCAACAGATGCACTTACCAATGCCTCTGCTATTTCATAAATGGTTCCCCTCATCCGGGACCCTGCTGCCTTCACGGTACGTATGTTTTTCTTTCCTGCCTGCCAGTTGCGGGTTTTCTTCTTTTTTTTCCTTTTGTTAGTTAGTATCATTTGTTTTAAGTTTCCTTTCTTTTTCCATGGCACCTCTGACCTCTTAGGCACTTGTGCTTCAGCCGTGGGTCCTGCTCTTTCAAGATTGAGCCATTTGATTTTGCTACAGATGTTTTTCCAGCCAATATGTCCCAAAAACTAGCCAATAGGTTTACAAAATGTTTCCGGTGCTCAAGAACCATATCTGTCATGGATACACACAGTTGTTGCCTTCAGTGCCTGGGACCCAATCATCAGCCCCCTTCTTGTATTTTGTGTTTGCAGATGACAAAAAGAGACCTTAAGTATTGAGAGAAACAGCACAAATCACTTTTTGGCACTCAGAAGTCTGATCCATCAACATTGGCATCGGCGGCACCGGTCTCAATGGCTTTGAAGGCTGCATCAGATGCTGGCAGTGCATTGACATCGGGTTCTTAAGCCCCTTAGTGCCCCAGAGCATCAGCCATCAATCAATCTCAAACTGAGAACGAGGAAGGATTCGATTTCATCTTCAACAGTGCTGCAGGGTGATTACACCAAGTAAACACCCCTCCAAGCCACCCCAAACAGTAAAGAACTTATCCTCCAGGACATCAGAGGGGCAGCGACAGCCTACTGAGAACTGAGGCCAAGCTACCGATAATCCCTTACAGATTCCAGGTACATCGGTCGAGGTTGCTGAGGCCCCACAGCTTTTGGAGTTGGCAGCCATGGAGAAATGCCTTCTGCAGGCTCTTGAGGAATGGATTGTGGTACTCTTGTCCATGCAGCATTCTGGTGCCTCATCGTTGGTTGCATTGACCCTGGTGCCTCAACTTCTGCTGCATTGATATTGGCTGCATCGACATTGGCAACCATCTAACCGATCCTCAAGATGCATGGCTTGCCTGCAGGAGAGGTATCAATATAGGGGCATCAAAGGGCCCCAATACCGGTGTCTGCCCGGCTGTTATCACCTTCTAGCATTTCAGGGTCCAATGCACCCTCAAAATCCAGATGAGCATCAGTGCATCATTCCTAAAGAAGCAGCTCCCAATCCTGAGGGTCAGGAGAGAAATCCAGGCAGAGACTCAGAAGTACTTTGATTTCCTCTCTGAGTCTGATTCAGAAGGCTAGGCGAGCAATGTCGAGTCCGAAGACTTGTTGAAGAACAGGTCTCCAGAATTTCCATCGGACCCCTCTCCTCAGTGGTGCAAGTCCCGCCTGAGGATATGACCTTCCAAGATTTTGTCAGAGATATGGCCAAAGCCATACCATTTTCTTTGGAGACTGAGGATGTGCCCAGGGCAGATGAGTTGGATATCCTTCAGTACTCTTTCTGCCCCTAAGGAAGCGATGACAGTGCCCATGCTCCACATTCTTCAGAGAGTACAGATGAGAATGTGGGAGAACCGCCTCACTGTACTTCCAGTTAGTAGAAGGCTTGAATCTGCTGCCCATCCCCAGCACTGCCAGTGTGTAGCAGGCATTGTCTGCAGTGTGATATACCAGTCACATCTTACCCTGATTATTGAGTCTTGAAGGATTACAAAAGGGGGCTGCTACTTCAGGAGAAAGATCTGCAATTGTATTTACTTCTGGTAATTTTTCTAAATCTTGGGGGGAAAAAGGAATTCTTTAGATTAAAGCTGATTAATCTGTGAATCCAGTGTATTTGTTAAATCAGTCAGGGCCTAGTAGCAGCAAAGAGCTTTCAGTTTAAATTTAAAACACAGCAGAGAGCTTTCTGGTTAAATTTAGAACCCGAGACTCCCTCTATCCAAGCAAGGGCTGTGGGACTCCCCCTGGAAACTGGTCACAGATTACCTTAGAAGCACAGGACAGGGTACAATGTAGCAGCTGGGTCTGCAGTTTGGGAAAAGGGACAAGACAGCCACCATCCAAAATTTGCCCAAAGCTCCATATACCACAAGATTGCCATACTGACCATGAGACCATCTTCTGCCCAATACGTAACTGAGGGTTACACCACAAGGGAATCCACAAAGATTGGCCCCAGGGAACTTCTTGTACGGTTTCTAGGATATGAAGAGCCTCTTGAGCAGCCCCAATGGGAGATCCCTGCGAGAAAGCAGAGTAGGATATCGTACCAACTAGTCCCAATAATGGGATAGGGTCCATCAGCGACTGCTCTAGGTAGAGCCAGGTTGGTATGGTCCCATCCCATTCCATAGAGCAAAGCCCAAATACATTGCACTGGGCTAGAAAGGCACCATGAAATAAATAAAAATTGGGGAAACTAATGCCTCCTGCAAACTTTGCTGCTTTTAATGTCCTGCGAGCGATACAAAGATGTTGACTCCGCCATAGGTATTGAAAAGCAAGGTCTCTATCCATCTGTAAAAAGACAGTGGACATAGACCAGGTAACATACTAAGAGTATAATTAATTTGTGATGTCAACACCATTCATATGGCTTCCACCTTACCCCACCAAGATATAGCTGGAGGGACCACCTGTTAATAGTCTCAGTAATAAAGAGAAATAACTTTCTCCATATCAAGTAACAGTTTCCTCCAGATCACAATGATATGACAGCCCTAAATAGGTAATACCCTGCGGTGACCATTTCAGGACCATATCATCTTGGTTAGTATTTAGGTTAAGGGGCATTATTTCAATTTTCTCTAAGTTGATTTTATACTCGGAAAACTGAGAGAATGAATCAATAAGTGTGAACAACGCCAGCAAGGAGGTCTGTGGTTGTTGTAAAAATAATAATGTCAATTGGCATAGGCTGCATGTTTATGTACATATGATCCATGTTTGTATCCAGTTATGGAATTAGAGTGACAGATAGCTATAAATTAGGGAAAGAACAAAAAGTAAAGGGGACAAGGGACAACCCTTCCTGGTACCTCAAAAAATGGAAAAAGGCACAGAGACCATACCATTGGCTGCAATCTGAGATGGGGGGCAGAGTATAAAATCTGTACCAACCATATTCCATCCACTCCAGAACCTTGAACAGATATGGCCATTCAATCCAAACAAATGCCTTCACAGCATCCAGGGAAATGGCCACCATAGGGTAGGCCCGTTCCCTGGACATCGACAAAATAGACAAAATAACCTGCCATTATTCTCACTCCACCTGCCAGAAACAAAACCTGTTTGATCCGGGTGAGCAAGAGAGCCCAAAACCTTTTGTAACCCATGAGCTAGAACTTTTGCCAAGAGCTTATTATCAACATTTAGAAATGAGATTGGTCGATAGTTTCGCACTAAGGTATGATCTTTGCCTGGCTTAGGTATGACCACTATCCTGGTTTCTGTAAATGAATTGGAAGGAAGATGACCTTCATAAAAGTACTGGTATAGCTTGTAGAGGTAAAGGCTAAGGGACTTCTGAAATTGCCTATAGAACTTAGCGGTGTATCTGTCAGACAGAGCAGTTTACAATAAGATCATAAAGACAAACTAGGCAACAGGGAAGTTATAGTATCACAATAGAGAAGTTGCAATAAAGGCAAAGTAGCTAATGTGTCCTTAAGTAAAGAGCAGACAGAGTTTAAAGTTAGTGCCACTGAATATCAGTCTGGCTGGACTTATGCGGATAACCTCATTGATTATCTGGATAAGGGCTTTTGAATACTGACCCCTTATACAACAGTTTTAATACTCAGCCAACTGTTTTTAGATCTCCTTAGTCTTTTCCACTACAATTCCCACAACGTTTGGAATAATGTTACAAATAAGTATACAGACAAAGAAATCCAACTGTAATTTGCAGCATAGTAATCTATATTCACCATTTCATTGCATAAACCAGATGGATCGAGTATCAGACACTATATAACTTCCTTATGCTTCTTATATGCTCCCAGGATCCGAAAAATGTATAAACTCACATACAGATACATCCATGCGGCCGAAATCTCACAGTGCGGCTGTTATCACGAGACTTCAGACAGGGAGAAAAGAGCCACCAGGCCTGGAGCAGAGGCAACGTGGTAAACAAATTAAAGTAAGTTGCCACGCTGCCATGTAGGCCCTCTTCCTGCCCGGGTCCCCTTGCATTGCGGGGGATGCTTGGGTGGAAGTTAAGCCACTGAGCACTTTTTTTGATATCTGCCTCTTTAAAAAAAAACTGATCTTATAGGATTCACTCATTTATTTATTTAGACAGTTTTGTATCCTGCCTTATCCTTCAATCAAAGCGGTCACAACACAATTGGGGGATACATTTAACACACAGGGATATGAGACACATACACTAATACTTACAAGGAACATGGGCAATGGAGGGTTAAGTGGCTTGCCCAAGACCACAAGGAGCATCTGTGGGACTAGAAACCCCAGTCCTTCTGGCCCAAGGTTGCTGTCCTCTAGTGGGATTTGAACCCCTGACCTTCTGGCCTGAAGTACCTTGCCCCAACCACTAGGCCACTCCTCCCTCCCTGTCCAGCATATGATATTGATCTTGAAAAATGAAACCCTACTGATTCAAATTTCAAACTATTTTGAAAAGCTTGTCTGATTCCTGGGAACTATTTTCTGTTGCGGATGCTTTATGAGAAAGATATCTAATTTCAGGCTATTATATTAATTATAAACAAACTGAACTGAAGGAGCTGGGATGAGATCTGTCCTGCAGGACAGTAGTTCTCAGCCCCCTGGCCACTCTGGTTTACAGCAGATCCACAGTGACTATGTAAGATATACATTTGCATCCACTATGGTATGCACATGGATCTAATGCATATTCATTGTGAATATCCTTAAAATCAGAGTTGCTGAGCAACAGGTTCTAAGGACAGCATTAAGAATCACTGGTTTAGGAAATCAAGGTGGTTTCTTTTGTTTGTGACTGTGCAATACAGAGATGCTCTAGTAATGACCTCCGTCTAAGATGAGAGAGAAAAATGACATCAGAGGAAAAAAAGTTTCAATTACTTAGTCATTAGGAGGCCTCTTGACTGCATTAAGAACAGCTGCCTTTTGAGACTATAAAGTTATTTCCTCACAGTGGCCAGCAGTCTTGGATCTGTAACCTTGCACCCCTTTGATATTGAGTGTGTTGCAATGAAATAGCTGAATGCAAAGACTGTATCTGTACTATGCTGAATTGCTTACAGTCAAGCATTGTTAAACTTGGAAGCATACATAAGCAATACCCTTTAACGGAGAGGTAGAATAACTACAACCAACCAAAGGAAAACATTTAGTGTAGGGGTCATTCCGAGGCGTGTTGGGACATCCATCCCTGCTGTTTGATCCCTCTGCCGACCCTGACTAATTTCCCCACCATTATACAGGTAGGTTAGATGGGGGCAGGAAAGAAGCATTGCATGGGAGGAGTTAGGGCGGGCAGTGGGAGGTCTCCGGCCCTGGACGTACAGGGTCAATTCCACTGTCAGCCCTGTACGTCTGGGGCCAGCTGCCTAAGCGGGGAACTTTTTCCACCTGTGAGGTAGAATAAGTTCCCCTAGATGGGCGGTTCTGGCAGGTCCACAGTGCAGCAAAGGCGGGAGGGGGCAGAGGAGATTCCCCACAGCCTGACCCTGGCCTTGGGAGGCCAGATTGGGGGTCGGGCTGCTGGGAATGAAACTTCTTTTCAGCGGCCGGGTTTGCAGCTCCTGAATGGAGTCATGGTGCCATGGCAACCGGACACCATGGCACCGCGGCTCCATTCAAGAGCCCTGACTGGGTTAGCCGGGCAAGGCCTGTACGTGCAGGCCGACCGGAATCAGGGTCCCGGCCTGACATACAGGCCTGGACGCAATTCAAATCCCGTGGGGCTAAGCATGCCCTGTGGGATCGGAATCCCATCTACCTCTGTGTGTCCAGTTCCGTCCAGACGCACAGAGGGCTGGGACGTCCACGACTGAATTGGGCCCTGTGTGTCTGTGTGTGTGTAGGCAACTCTAAACTTGAAGAAGCGTAACCAGGATTAGGAATACGTCTACAATTGTGGCAATGCATATTCATACATGGGTATCTTGAAAAGCAGTCCTGCTTTCAGTACTCAATAACGTGACTTGCTGTGGCATAACCAGTAGGGTTGTCTTCTTAAAACTGGTTCGAGAGTTTTTGCTTCTAGACCAAAAGATTGCTGGTTCAGACATTTCCTCAAACCTGCTAAGGTAGCAGAGAAAAGAAAAATAAATAAGCAACACAAGAGCAATCCCTGCGGTCAGAGAAGCACCGAGTGGCTCAGTTTTAGAAAAAAACGTCCCTTCCAGATATAAGGAGCTAAAGTGAAATGAGGTTCCTCCTACCACCCACAAAACAAAATTAAGGAATTGCCAGTAGAACCACAGTCTTTACTTAAACAATAAAATTCAACAGAGCAGTTGTGCAGGGGTTATTTTCAGAGAACTACATTTTCAGTAATCTTCCTCGCATCACTTGCAGGATCAGGGTTTAGTTAGAGTATATACTTTTTGTAGATCGCGTTTCACTAGACTGCTGATTTAAGAGGTACTCATTTGCAGTACAGCAATGCTACTAACATTTTATTTATTTACTGACTTTTCTGTGCCCACCTCTGACTTAGGCTTTTTTCTTTGCCCACCCTGTGAATTCATAAGAGTGTTTATGAATGTCTGTCATCTGTTATTTTTGTTTTGTTATTGTTGTGATGAAACTGTACATTGTATTTCGGATAGGTATTTCGGGTGTAATTCCATAAAGAGGGCGCTCGAAGGTACGCACGACACACACACTTGCATGTCACAGTATTCTATTGACTTGCATGCACGGATGTGCATACATCAGCTGGTTGCTATCTGTAAGTATGCATGCATGTGTCATTGCAGGTACCTCTGAGCATCACACATACCTGCAGGACCGGTGTGCTCATGCACGGAAGTGGGCTGGGGCAAAGGCGGAGGGTGGGGTTATGTGCGTAGGTGATAGAACACCGTGACCTATGTGCCTTCCAAACTCTAGGCACCGGCCGTGGGACAGGCATAAGAGATCATGCGTAGTGTGCATGCATTGAGGGACATGTATGCCCTATTCTATAAAGCGTGCACGTGCTTCACTTTATGGAATCAGTTTGCCAAAGGCGCATCATTAAATAATTATCCCCTTTGTGACCCATTTTCAGCATAGTGGTTGGGGCAAGGTACCACAGGCCGGAAGGTTGGTAGTTCAAATCCCACTAGAGGACAGCAACCTTGGGCCAGAAGGACTGGGGTTTCTAGTCCCACAGGTGCTCCTTGTGGTCTTGGGCAAGCCACTTAACCCTCCATTGCCCATGTTCCCTGTAAGTATTAGTGTATGTGTGTCATATCCCCTCGTGTTAAATGTATCCCCCAACCGCTTTGACCCGGTGAAAAGCAGGATATAAATGCAGCTAAATAAATAAATAAATACCCATGGAAAGAAAATGAATAAATGAAATGAAATGTTCTGGATAATGGCCATTGTTTATTGCATACTCAAGCTTACAGAGCAGGGGTGAATGAATGCAGTCCCAAAGAGGTCCTGTTTTTAGGATATCCACAAGGAATATGCTTGAGATAGACTTGCATACAATGATGGCAGTCATATTAATTTGGGTATTCTTAAATCGGACCTGTTGGTGGATCTTCAAGATCAGAGTTGGCCACCTCCCTTTTCATGTGTACTTCAGACTGTGTTATTGTAATTATAAAAAAGTTTTTCATTGTTCTAAGTTAACTGCAAAGTAGATTTAAAATTAAACTTTTGGCTTGCACAGCCAAGGGAAAGACTCTAGGCATACGTAATAAAGCCTACAGAATCTCTCTTTTGACTTTACCCCTCTCACATATGTAACACCATAAATCAAGCATAAAAAGAAAAAAAATGCTTACATTGTATTAAATTTAACAGACCTTATTTATAATGAACATTAATAAAGTATGGCTGTGAAATTACTGACTGGATGACTAACAGGTTTGTGACATCCCAGCAGACATTTCAGAGTAACGCTGTTTCCTGATATGCTACAACAGGAAGGCACAGGGGTAGGTGCAAAGTGATTATTTCATATGTAGTGAACGGGTGGAGGAAGATACATACCACAGAATGTATCAACGTGTCAGAGGGTTCACATGAATGAAATAGATGAGCTAACAAGGAAGCAACCTGCGGAAGTTCCTGGCAGCCGGCTCAGAAGCCAGGCAGAAAGAGCAATTGACAAGTTAGAGGAAAGCTGGGCTGACAGGGCGTCGGCTGGTCTATTTATTAATTGTTTTCATAGGGCAGTCAGTGGTGAGATGGGCTTCTGGTTATGTCAAGAGGTGCTGTTAATGCTGAAATGTGTACTCTCCTTTCTGGCTTAGTGACAGGACTCTGCAGTAGCTAGTGACTGACCCTGGCCAGGTTTAGCACTCACAGCCCCAAATGGAGTGTAGTCTTTACAAAAAGTTGGACTGTATAATGGATAAGCAGCCATAAAGAGAGCACATAAGTGCTTTTAGATTGCTATTTAAAAATCAAACCTTATTGGACTGATGATTACCACTAAAAAAATGCATGAATGTTCAAACACAAGAAGTTTTCTCTGATACTCCTAACTGATGCATGAGTAATGCTGAAAGATAGAACAGTATGGTTTCCTGTACAGATTAAAATTTGGATTTATAAGAAAGACAAAAAATAAGCACATTCTTTAAAATTTTTATAAGTGCCTTGTTATAAAATAACCTCTCCCCCATGGTTAATTATCTCCATGAAGGTAGTTTTATAATAAGACACTTATAAAAAAAATTTCAAAAATAAATGTATTGTCTGCATTTGATTGGCATATGTTCTCTACTTAGGATTTTGCTATTTATTTACATTCTCTTATATACTGTGCTATTCTGCATCAGCATAGTTTACATTGAACAAACTGAAATTACATTGAACAGGGCATTATAACTTGGAGACAACTATTTTACAGGGAGCATGGGCTATGGAGGGTTAAGTGGCTTGCCCAAGACCACAAGGAGCACCTGTGGGACTACAAACCCCAGTCCTTCTGGCCCAAGGTTGCTGTTCTCTAATGGGATTTGAACTCTTGACCTTCTGGCCTGAAGTACCTTGCCCCAACCACTAGGCCACTCCTCCACTCCAATGATAGCTGTATGTTATAAAGGCAATATAGACACCCATTTTCCTTTATGAAATAGGCTCCCAGATCAGCACAGAACTGAACTTGAAGAAATGTAGAACATATGAACAGAAGAAATGCCATACTGGGTCAGACCAAAGGTCTATCGAGCCCAGTATCCTGTTTCCAACAGTAGCCAATCCAGGTCACAAGTACCTGGCAGGTTCCCAAAAGGTTCACAGATTCCATGCTTCTTATCCCAGGGGTAAGCAGTGGATTTCCCCAGTTCACTTTAATAATGATTTATAGACTTTTCCTCCAGGAATTTGTGCAAACCTCTTTTAAGCCCAGTTTTGAATGCATCTTCCAGCAATGAATTCCAAATGTATAGAAGCTTTATTTATAAAGTAGGCCTGTACATCACAATTCCGCTCCTGCTTTGCCTAAACTCCTTTCTAGGCCTGTATCTCATAAATGTAGGAGTTATTTGGCTGAGTGCCTGCTTTATGTGTGCATATATACCCCAAGAAGTTTTATGAGCACCATAGTCCACATATAAAAGATGCTTTGCAGGCTGAAATACAATATAATAGATACAAATTACTCATCCCAGCACATACTCAATGTAAACCGCTTTGATTGAAATGATAAAGCAGTATATAAAATCTGTTAAATAAATAAAATAAAATACTCAGTATTTCTCTTTGTTCAGCTCTCAGAGCACTGTAGTTTCTTTCTCTCTTTCTCTACAGCTCTTGTACTCAATTGAGCTCATTAAGGCAGTTTTCAACCCATTAATAATATACAAAACCACCCAGAAACATGTCCAAAACACATGAAAATGCTGCCCTGTACCCACCTGACTGCTAAACGCCAGCTTAAAATAGTACACTTTCAGGCCAGCTTTAAATCTGTTGAAAGGCACCTCCTATCATAAATATAATGGCAAAGCAGTCCTCAGCGAAGGCGCAAGAAACGCAAATGCTGAACATCTTGCCATCTCCAGAAGAATCCCTGCAGAAGAAGGAATCGACAACAGTGAGGCCTGGGAAGCGCATAAAATTCTAGCTGGCGGAGTCAGCTAATCCGCTACATATCTTGGCCGATCCGTATAGAAGCTCGCTAAATCAGAATTAAGATCTTCAACATCACAACTTTACATGAAACGATTACTGGAAGCCAATATTGAGCTCTTTAGAAATTTTACAGCTGTACTTTGTATCAGCTGCAGACCTTTCAAAGATTTCACAGGTTAATCCAGGACAGGCAGGACTAGGCAGTTGAGTAGGGGCAGCAGCAGTTAAAGCTAAATTATAGATCCCAAGAGCTACACAAACTCAAAGAGCTATTTGCGCGTCCTTTTCTATGCAGAGAGAGTAGGCACACGCATACATACAAAGCAAAGTTTAACATTTAAAAAAGATGTCCAATTATCCATTTTTACAGGATGGTTGTGGGAGGGGTGGTGTTGGAATGATCATGAGTCTTAAGCTTAATTATCAAAATCTCAGGGGGGGGGGCACAAGGCTGAAGGGTCACCTAGGGCGCCAACCTTGAGGTAATCCATTCTAAAATGATCCCCAAAGCCATCATGGAAAGTAACCAGGAAATAAACAGAGGCATAGACGTTTGTTGCTTGCATTGTGAGAAGGTGACATGTCCATGCAGTGTTAGCTCCTTATTTCTTATTGAAATTCATAGAGACCTGAGTACTTCTAAGTAAGTTATGAAAAAAAAAATAATTCCCTTAGTTTATATTATGCTTTAAGTCATAATTCCGATAATACAACATCTCTTTGGAGAATTTATTTCCCATATCTGGTCTTCAGAATTGTAAGAAAGTAACATAGTAATGATAGCAGATAGAGATCAGCATGGCCCATCTTTATTTATTTATTTAGCTGTATTTATATCCCGTTTTTCACCGGGTCAAAGCGGTGTAACATTAAAAAGGGGGGGGTGGACAACAATCAAACTCTGGGGTTGGGGCCATCACCAGGGGGCCAACATTAATGATTTCAACAAATATTTGGGACATAGACATTGTATTACAGTCTCTTAGAACATATGTTCAGGGGGTGAATTAGGAGGGGGGAAGGTAGTCAGTGGAGGGTGCTTGTTTCTGGTCCGAGGTGTTCCTGGAATAGGACGGTTTTTAGTTGTTTCCTGAATGATAAGGTATCTCCGTTGCTTCTGATGTGACTTGGTAGAGAGTTCCAGAGGGATGGTGCATACAATTCGAAGGCTCTGTTGCAGGTCCGTTGATTGCATTTGGTTCGTTTATGGGGGATGGTGAGGGAGTTGTTGGTGGTTTGTCTGGTTGTTCTGTTGTGGGCTGGTCGGGGCAGTAGTGTGTGGAGCTGGGAAGTCTGAGTTTGGTAGAGAGCTTTGTGTGTAAGTAGGGCAGATTTGTATTTGATTCTTGCTTCGAGGGGGAGTATGTGTAGCTCCCTCAGGATTGGGGTGATGCGGTCTTGTTTTTTTGCTTTCTGGATAATCCTTGCTGTTGTATTTAAGGCAGTTCGAAGTGGGTTGGTGTGAGTGGCTGGTAGTCCGTGGTAGATTATATTGCAGTAGTCCAGGTGGGGGAGTGTCATGGCTTGCATCACTGTTCTGAAGTCCTGTGGTTCAAGGAGAGGTCCGAGGCGTTGTACTGTTTTAGCCTTGTGAAATATTGTTCCGGTGGTTTTTTTTTATTTGTTGCTTGAGTGTGAGTGCTTGGTCTATGATGATTCCCAGATACTTTATGTGTGGTTGTATTTGTATTTGTGTGGTTCCAATGTTGAGGTGTGTAGGTGGTGTGAAGTCTGGGTCCTTTGTTACTATGAGGGCTTCTGTTTTCTTTATGTTGATGGATAGGTTGTTCTTTTGTAGCCAGCTGGATACCTCTGTGAAGCATTCTGATAAGTGTTTATTTGTTGGGTTAGAGGTTGTGATTGGGGCATAGAGCATTATGTCATCTGCATAGATGTGATAGTTGATGTTGTGGCCGCGTATGATTGAGCAGAGTGGTTGCAGGTAGATATTGAAGAGCATGGCAGATAGTGTGGATCCTTGGGGTACTCCTTGGTGTTGCTGGAAGGGGGGTGAGGTTAATATGTTTGTGAGGATCAGTTGTTGTCTATTGGTTAGGTAGGAGTGGAACCATTGAAGTACGGTATCTTTGATGCCAATTGCTTGTAGTCTGTGTAGGAGGATGCTGTGGGAGATGGTGTCGAAGGCTGCTGATATGTCTAGTCTGCCCAACAAGGTGTTTAGAGTTGTAACTACTGTTCTGTGCAGATTACCCCCGTTCTATGCTTCTCAGAAGTGCAAAAGTCCTTTATGTTTTGCTATGAGCAGGAATACTCCTCTGCCTACCTAGGGATCCTCTGTAACTATTCCATGCTTGAATTCAGTCACCATTATTATCCCTACTACTTCTAGGTGTGCACCACCCTTTCCATAAAAATGTATTTCTTTATTGTGGACTAGGTTCAGATGTATTGTTGATTTATATATTTTTTTTCTTTTTCTCTGTATTTCTTTGTGAATGAATCATCTGTAAGTTTCTTTATGCTTGCTTTGTAAGTTGTAAAAGTCTCAATAAATATTTAAATGAAAAAAAAATGTATTTCTTGATGTTAGAATGATTGTGTAGATATACACAGTGCATTTTTATTAGAAAAAAAAAGTTCCGGTACTAATATGCTACGTTTTTTTCATTAATACTGGAGGACCATGGGTCAATTTTAGCAGGCTATTAAAAAAGTGCCCATATTCAGTACCATCCTCAAAAAAACCTCTGGATATAAATCAGCACAGAAACAGTTTTGTTGTCACTTGTTAATGCAGCTTTACCTGTGTAGGTGCCAGGCATGCCAGGGTTTGAACTCAGGCCACAGTTGTGCAATTGGAGCCACAGAGCTGGATCCTTGCAACACAAGGAAACATGCTAGGTATCATAAGGAAAGGAATGGAAAATAAAACAAAGAATATTTATAATGCCTCTGTATCGTTCCATGAATACGGTGTGCAATTCTAGTCGCCATATCTTAAAAAGGATATAGTGCTATTAGAAAAGGTACAGAGAAGAGCCACCAAAATGGTAAAGGGAATGGAAGGATACCCTATGAGAAAAGGCTTGAAAGGCCGGGCTCTTCAACCTAGAAAAGAGATGGCTGAAGGGAGATATGATACAGGTCTATAAATGAATGAATGGAGTAGAACGGGTAAATGTAGATTGATTATTTATGCCATTAAAAAGTAGAAAGACTAGGGGACATGCAATGAAGCTACATTGTAACTCATTTAAGACTAATAAGAGAAAATATTTTTTCACTCAACGCATAATAAAACTCTGGAATTCATTACCGGAGGATGAAGTAAAAGCTGTTAGCGTTACTGGGTTTAAAAAAGGTTTGGACAAGTTCTTAAAGGAAAGGTCCATAAACCATTATTAAAAAGGACCTATGAAATCCACTGCTTACCCCAATACAAGTGTTGTGGAACCTGTGCACCTTTTTGGGAACCTGCCAAGTATTGTGGCCTGGATTGGCTGCTGTTGGAAACAGGATACTGGGCTTGCTGGACCTTGGTCTGAACTAGTATGGAATTTCTTATGTATGCTATCAAGTCAGTGCTGACTCCTGGAACTGAGCCCCTGAGATTTCTTGCCTTTTGTATGTACCAGTGGGTTTATAGTCTCTGATATTGCAAGTTGGGCACCTATCCAAGTACTAGCCAGGCCCAACCCTGCTTAACTTCAGAGATTAGCCAAGGGCAGGTTCACTCAGGACAGCTGAGGACTCAACTGGATCCTCACTAGCCTGCATTTCAACCACAAACAAACATACAGACCTGGAAGTAAAAAGAATATCTTTCTACTGGACAGCCTCATATTTTGGCTTCAAAGATCTACCAGTTAGATGCCCTGCACCAAAAATATGTCATGACTTCCTCAAGCCAATCAAAAACTAAAATAAAACATGCTTCAAAAGTTTTAAAAAAACGAAGCAAGAAGATATGACTTCACAAAATGTTCCAGTGCTAGTGTTTTTTAGGTTTTCCATCACTGCTAACAACCCAGAGTGGGAACAAAAACATCTATCTTAATTTCACAGCACATGCCTTGTTCCTTTGATCTGTCTGTCATCTATTAAACTTTGTTGCATACCAAAAAGATGGCAACCAAGAAAATAAACGAATCGAAACCCAGAAATATCTTTGAAATTTATTTTGACCGATCATTTTATTGTTCTGCGGGACATTCCCTATTGATCAAAGCCGACTCACGTTTCTGGATCTAGTGTTTTAATACACGTGCACGTGTCATTCTCATCCTGGGATTAAACATTCCTGAACAAAGGGTGATTAAGCCGCAAAATAAAAGGGACTTCTCCAGACCAGAGCAGGAAAAAAGAGTGACTAGTAAGTGGTGAGACGAAGGGAATGGAGAGCTGGCTGAAAGCCGTGCTGTTGCTCAGAATAGCTTCAGGTGTCACTGCAGTATCACTTCTTCATAATTCCCAAAACATCACCAATACCACAGCCATTGACTTGCCTAGTGAGTTCTACAAGAAAGGGCTTACAGGAAACTCGACTATTAAGCTCCTAGCAGCAGCAGACGAGTCGGTACAGGTAAGTGTTGTGAAATAATTACGGAATAACAAGAATTAATGTTAGCGATGAATCTCTCCTGCTGTTTTGTGAGAGTTGCTGTGATTTAGTCAAGTTATCACAATCGGATCTATATTAAAACAGTTGCTTTTTAATTCTGTTTAGTATCTCGCAAAACTTTGTGCAGCATTTTGCATTGTAAATGTAATGTAATTCATTCATTGGATAACCGGCTTCTCATGGAAGCTTTAAGCGGTTTACAATAAAAGAAGAGAGATTTACACTAGCACGTAAATTACAAGGCACATATCTAATTAAATCAATAAAAATAGAAAACAATTTAAAAAACACAGCATTCTTACTGTAGATCCCCCAGCCAATACAATCCTGAGGTGCAACACATCCAATGCTAAACTAAAGGTAAAGGAGCGTTACACTGGACAAAAACTGGCTTCTGGGCCATCTGGAATTGCAGAAAATTATTATTCACACACAGCTCCTGTAGTAGAGTATTCTGGTGCTACCCTGGACATTGATTATTAGTTAATATATTCTTTTGTGTTTCACATATGATATAATATGCTATTAGATTTTACAATTTTGTAACCTGTTAGTATGGCTGGTTTCGCTTAGGAAGTAGAGAAATCATTTTAAATACAGGCAATAAAATATTAGATTGGTATTCTGGATTGTAACAAGAGGCTTGTTGGTAGTAAAATCCACAGCACACCTACACAAACCTTAGGTGGATTCAAGGGAAATTCTCAGTGGATTTCTTTGGATTAGCAGGTCTATTTCAGATTCCTGAAATCCACAAGAAAAAATCCAGAGCATTTTCCCCAGAAAATATCAGGTAAGACCACCTTACTTGTTGAACTTAAGCTAGAATAAAATCTACCTGGTTTCAGTTCAACTAAAAATAAGTCACACATCCCCTACAAGCTTACATATGAGAGGGAATTTATTATATCGTGATAGAACTCTCAGGATTGTTTAGGCGCTTTCTGATATAAAACAACAGAAAATTCTCAGAAGAATTATCTTTATGGAGGGGAAGTTGCAGACTTCAGTAGAAAATCATTGTAGTGTGTTACAAGCCTGGAGCAGAAGAATAATCAAAGAATAAGAAACAAGACAAGATGCTTTCGGCCTCTGAATATCTGTCAGAAATGAAGCTCGTAACTAGATTAGATGTTGCCTGCGTCTTTGATCCAGTTTGCTTTGCTGGCTTTAGCTCTACGTTTCTGAAATGTTGTCAAACTGTGAAAAATAATCCCTCAGTCATAGGGTAGTAGAACTCATGACTTTTGCAGTAATCCTTGCATGGTAACTCCCTTGTAGCCAAAGCAGATGACATTTATTTAAGCACGGCTGAAAAGTAGGGAGGAGCTCACTTCCTATCTGCTGTTTATATGTCACTATTTCATGCTCTTAAATCCCTTTATACTCGCATTATTGTTTCCAAATGCCCTTGCGCTCCCATTATTCCCTTGACTGGCATCCTCCCTCATTGCAGAATTTATTGTAAATTGATCTTTGCAGGGATGCGGCAATTCATGGCCTTGCGTCATCATTTATGCAGTCCTTAAGTTTACAAGCAGAAGTGGCCTAATTGTTAGAGCAGCAGCCTGGTAACCAAGAGATTAGGGCTCATTTCCCACTGGCACTCCTTGTGACCTTGGGCAAGTCACTTTACCCTCCATTGCCTTCTGGACACAGACACACCTTACCAAGAAAATCCAGGGGTCAGCACTGACTCAAGGGCACGCATTGCATTTTTAAGATTATGATACCATCTTCCTAATCTATAAAGAATCTCTTCTAAAAGGGCAGTGGCTAAAGAAAGGAACCTTTTCCCTATTAATATCTGACATGTTTGCTCAAGTTAGATAAGCCTTCAAATATTTTGCTATTTGTACATAAAAAATCAGCATCTAATCATTTAAGGGCTGATCACTAATGTGTGGATAACATGTATGACATGTTAACGCGTGTTCAATGCAAGCTAATGTGCGCTTTTGGTCACTGGATCCATTATTTCTAAGGGGGCTTATTCATTGATGACATGCATTAAAGCAAAACACAGATTAACATGTTAGAGAATCAATCCCTGAATGCCTACCCCCACCCATTTTAGCTGTTCAGTTAACGGGGCTTGATTTGTCAAGGTATTTTCTCACAAGCTATAGTGAATCAGACCCAAGGGATGCTTACTTTTCCCAGCTCACCTGCTTTACATCACATGACAAAGCAGTTCACATTAAGATTGCACAATGACTGCAGAAAAGCATCAGGATTTCACAAAACTATTTTTGCCTGGAGTGAAAAAATCCCGCCTATTACTGGGTGCCAAAAGAGCGTGAATAAATTGTAACTTTAAAAAAATATCACAGTATGGTAAAAATGTATACAACTATATTAGCAAAATAAGGCCTGCAATTCACTTTACAAGGTCTTTATTTTCTGGGTATCTGCAGTCTCAGGGAAAAAAATGTTTGTTCCATGCTAATACAGACCTTAAATCTTATTTTGTGATTTAAAAATATCTCAAAACATGCTTTCTTGTTTATGAACAGAATGGGTTCACTGTATTTTTAAGTTAAAACTCCCCACTGCCTATTACTAGTAATGTGGTTGAGAATATATTAGTGAAGAGGTCAAAATGGACATGTTTTTATGAGGCTAAGGGCACCCAACGTTTTGCTCCATGCCTTTTATCTGTACACCAATGTTTTCTCTATCTGAGTTTCAAGTATGCGTGATGTTGTTTGGCGGTGAATTATGCATGTTCACTGAGTATGGAAATCAGCTAGAGGCATTGCTTCAAGAATGTTCTTCATTGATTTGTAGAAGAGTTGTATGATGTGTGGGGCATTTCTGATGGACATATGTCTATGGGAAGTTGGAAGTGTAGCTGTAAGGTATATGTGTGAGAGAAAGTAGAGGTGTGTGGGAGAGTTAGGTGGAATGTGTGTGGTTGGGTATATAGTAGGTGGTGGGTTTCTGTGGGAAAGTGTAATGAGTGTGTATGTGTGTGTGTTTGTGTGTGTGGTGGATATAAAGCTGAAGACGTTTGTGGGGATACAGTATATATCTGAGCAAGTATAGGAGTTAGTGGACTGTGGATTTATAAGAATGTATGGAGTATGTACTGTAGATATATATGGGAAGCAGAGGACAAATGGGTGGAGTTATGTAAGAGCTGGGTGTGTGGTGTGCATAGTAGGTGAGTGGGGGTGATTGGGTAGGGATAGGTGTTTGTGGGGTCATATGTTTGATATGTATATGTAGGATCTGTAAAGGTGTAGTGGAAGTGGATATAAGTGTGCTGGGAGTATGTGCATTGAGGTGTAGATGTAGGATTATGTGAGTTATGTGTTTATGGATTATGTTAGTGTATATGAGTGTGTGAGAGGTAAGGTCCATGTGTATGTGATGTGTATTTGGGATTGTTGATGTGTTTTTGGATGGCAGATGATTGGGGTATATAGGGATTTTGCATGAGTGTATGGGCTATGTCTTTGTATTTATAGGGGATATGGTGAACATATTTATGGTGGATCTGAGGATGTAGGAGTGTGTGTCTTGTAAATTTGTGCAGGCACATGTATAAGTAGGCGGTAGAGGAGTGGGGATACAAAATTAATGTGTGAGTGTATATGTATGGGGTTAACAACTCTGTGTGCCTGTGAGGTAGTTGTAGCAGTGTGTAGGACGTTGTTTATTATTTATTTTATTTAATAGCTTTGTTATACTGTTTTATCAGAAAGTCAAAGCGGTTTACAGTGAATGTGATTTTGTAGAACATTACAGTGTAGGAATATAGGAATGTGTGGTGGAGCTAGGTAAGTGGAGATATAGCTGTTGGTGGAGGTGTAAGTATGGGGTGAGGATATAGCTGTGTATGAGGCTGTATGTGTTTAGACAGGTATGTGAGGGGGAGGGGTATAAATATAGCAAACATCAAGTCCAAAGGTCTGTCAATTCCAGTATCCTGTTTCCAACAGTGACCAATGTGGGCCACAAAAAAACAGGATCCCAAAAAGGTTGAAAGAAGCAAAGGATATAAAAAGACTGGAAATGGTTCAGAGGAAGGTGACCAAAATGATTTGGAGCCTGCTTCAGAAGACGTATAAGAAGAGACTTGAAGATCTAAATATGTACACTCTGGAGGAGAGGAGGGACAGGGGAGATATGATTCAGACCTTTAAATACTTAATGATTACACAGGTACACTACCAAAAAACTGCCTCCAGTTTTGCAACTGATTCCTATAGATTTTGGGGTGCTGAATCCAGGAAAAATAGCCAAAATGTTCCATCACGTCACGTTTTCTTGCAAAATTAGATTTCTTACCCATATAAGGAATGTTCACATAATTTCTTTTTAGCCGACTGCAGTTTATTTTCTTGGCCCAAAATAGAGGTTGTAATGGTTAACTAACTAGAAACACTCCCTCATGATATTTTAGAGTGTTTTGTATTCATTTTATACATTAACAGGACAATTGGGAGGCGGGGGGCTAAATCCAGTACTCGCGCTGGCGCATGTTCTTTCCTGTTCGCCTCGCCTCGTTCGCTCGCTCAAACACGGTGGTTGCGACATGAACGTTCCTGTCAAATTTCAGTTTCTTGCAAGTTCATTATTACCTTTTGTTTGCTCAGTCGTAATCCAGCTTTATTCCGAAGTGGTTCACTACAGTTGTAGTTTGCAGTGCTGTGTATTTGTGATGGCTCACAGAGCCAGAGGTTGCGTCAACTCTCCGGACAGTTTTTGTTTTATTTGTGGGGAATATACCGTGAAAAAGCGGCAGAGGAACATTTCTGCATTTATTAAAAAAAGTATATTTCTCCTATTTTGGTTTGAAGTTAGGCGATCAAGACAAACCGTGGGCTCCTCACAAAGTGTGCAAGACATGTGAGGAAGATCTACGCTTATGGATGAAAGGTAAAAAACAAGCATTTCGTTTCGGAATACCTATGATGTGGCATGAACAAAGAGACCACAGCAGTGACTGCTATTTTTGCTCTTGCATTGTGAAGGGATACAACTTAAAAAATAAGAACGTAATAAGTTACCCCAACCTTCCCTCAGCAATTAGGCCTATGCCTCATAGCAACGAAGTACCTGTGCCTGAACCACCAAAATCTTTGGATCATATTTGTGTGGACGGTTCTGATCATGATGAGACTCATCAGATGGCTTTTCCCGATGAGTCCAGTACTTCCGAGTTTGAAACTGAACCAGATCCGAAACCTGAACTTTTCTCTCAAGCTGAATTGAATGATTTAGTCCGGGATTTAGGACTCCCAAAAGATGCTGCCCAACTGCTAGGTTCTCGGCTTAAACAGAAAAATCTATTGTCACCAGGAACAACTTTTTATTGGTACCGCAACCGCGAGACACAATTTTTGAAGTATTTCAGCAAAGAGGAAGATTTGGTATTTTGCAACGATATATACGGAGTGATGGAAAAGTTTAAACTCAAGTATGATCCTGCTGAATGGCGGCTGTTCATTGATTCGTCAAAAGACAGCATAAAAGGTGTTCTTCTTCATAATGGCAACACATTCGCTTCAGTTCCTATTGCTCACTCTGTTATTCTCCAAGAAAAATACGAGAATTTGGCCCTGATTCTTCAGAAGATTCGTTATGATGAGCATAAGTGGATGATTTGTGGAGACTTTAAAATTCTATCCATGCTATTAGGGCAGCAATCCGGTTTCACCAAATATCCCTGCTTCCTTTGCTTGTGGGATAGCCGGGCCCGCGACCTACACTGGGGGAAAAAAGACTGGCCAATTCGGGAGTATTTGAGACCCGGTGAGAAAAATGTTCTTCATGAGAGCTTGGTACCTCGTGATAAAATTCTATTACCACCTCTCCACATTAAGTTGGGTCTCATTAAGCAATTCATCAAGTCCCTTCCAAAAGATGGTGAGTGCTTTCGGTACCTTTGCTCAAAGTTCCCCCGACTTTCTGAAGCAAAGTTAAAGGAAGGAGTGTTTGTTGGCCCTGATATAAGGAAACTCATTTCAGATGGAGCATTCGCTGAAATGATGTCTGAGAAGGAAAAAGAAGCCTGGGATTCCTTCAAGGATGTTGTTCTCAAATTCTTGGGGAACAGGCGGGATGAGAACTATAAGGATATTGTTGCCAGGATGCTCAATGCCTTCAAAGAACAAGGCTGTAACATGAGCCTGAAAGTCCATTTCTTGTACTCCCATGTGAACTACTTTCCCGAAAACTTGGGGGCGTACAGTGAAGAACAAGGTGAAAGGTTTCACCAGGACATCAAGGACGCAGAGAGAAGGTACCAAGGAAGATGGAACACCACTATGATGGCTGATTTCTGCTGGTTGCTGCTGCGGGAAACCCCAGATGAAAAATACGCCAAGCAGCGCACCAAAAGAAGCATTCGGGGGAAGAAGAAACGGGCCCACCAGGAGATTGATTGACCCAAGAATGACTTTAAAATCTAAACTGTGTTGACAAATATTGTGTTTTTACTAAACTTTGAAATAAAAATTTGCTAGTTATTACCACAGTGTTGGATCTCATTTATTAGAATTTTATTTTCACACCATCGGGTGTTTGTCTTCATGTATTGCAATGGTGCGGTTTGCATTTTCTATTCTTACATACATACCTGTACAACATTTTTTGCACATTTCTTTGCTTTGCTTTGTGTCTAACCTCGCTCTTATATGCTCAATGTTTGTGCACATGTATGTGGCTGTTTTAAGTGCAGACAATTTTGCTACCATCACAGTGTGTTTTGTTGACATTACTCTATTCTTATGTGCTGCCTTGTTACAATTTTCTTTATTCTTATTTGAATAACTACTAAACAATTAGTATAAAGAATTCATCCAAGAAACTTTTATCTCGATCGCACTCAATCTGAAACGTTCACCTCAAACTGCTAACCCAATGTAGCAAAAAATCTGTACGTGATGGAGCAAATTGGTTACCAGATTTGGATTCAGCGCACCAAAAAACGTAAAAATCAATCGAAACATTAGAGGCAGTTTAAAAAAATTTTTTTTAGTGTACCTGTGTTATTAATGAACAAACAAACCTCTTCCAAAGACGGGGAAGCTGTAAAACTAGAGGGCATAATATGAAGATGCAAGTGGGTAAACTGAAAGGCAATGTTATTAAATACTTTTTCATCGAAAGGGTGGTGGATGCTTGGAATGCCCTCCCGATGGAAGTGGTGGGGGCAAATACAGTGATAGAATTTAAAATGGCATGGGACAGACACAGTGGACCCCTTATAGCAACAGGATAAAATCAAAATAGACATCTTTTATATCTCAGCAAATAGGGGTGACCTACACGGAGCGGTGGGTACACCCCTAAACAAAGACATGGGGAGGGGTGGCCTGCATGGAGCCTCAGGTGCACCTACTCTTGCCGCCTTACTGGGAAGACTAGATGGACCATACTGGTCTTTATCTGCTGTCAAATACTATGCTACTATGTTACTATAATGAACTGCAGTAGTCGAGATAACTAACTACAAGCTGGCTCCCTGTCAAGTTCCGCAGTCATTTCAAGATTCTGGTCCTTCTCCACCGCGTCCTCCACACCCACTCCCCTCAGTATCTAGCTGACCTGGTTCACTTCCACAACCCAACCCGTTCCCTACGCTCCTTTCACCTGAATCGTCTGCATCTCCCCTCACCCACTTGTGCTCGCCTCCAATCCACCCGTTCCTCTGCATTCTTCTTCCTTGCTCCCGCCCTGTGGAACTCTCTCCCCTCTTCTATCCGCCTCGAACAAGACCATGCCACCTTTAAGAACCGCCTTAAAACTCACCTCTTTACCCTTGCCTTCGACCTTCCTGAACCTCACACATGATTTGTCTTCCCCTCCCCCTCCCCTCATTCTCCTTTCTACTGTCCTGTTGTATGAATCTGCCTAGTTTGCTTTCCTATCAACTGATGTAACTTCTTTTCCTTTTTCCTCTCACCTTTTGGTGACTGTTTTGATTTGAACTCTGTAAACCGCTATGATGTTCCTTGCGTTTAGCGGTATATTAAGTTAATAAACCATAAACCATACAAGTGTATGCATTAAAGTAAGCATGGCTGGTTTATCTAAGTATGAGTGGATGGATCAAGTTCTTCATAGGGCTAAGACACATGCTTTGGAAACTGCCGACATCTGAGGTTTAAGTATTAATTGAGAGTCCATATTGCAGCGAAAAACTTTCAGAGTGAGCACCAGAGGTACCTTGTTGTCCTTGAATGATAGGAGCTACATTAATATCTCCTGCCTGTCCCTTCAAATATAGGTGTGGGAATTTTCATGCAGAACCCACCACTTAATGTCCCTGTGATGACCCAAGCACACTTTATAAAATGACCTTCAATATGCATAAATTGCAAGGTGGTATGTCGGAGGCGTGGTTAGAGCAGTTCAAAACTCTGCATATGTATTCCCCATTTCATATAAGGAATGCAGGTGTGTGATCCAAATTGTCCACGTTAGGATTTCCAGCTGCTCCCTGGCACATAGGTTTTTAAAAAGTCCTCATTTCAGCCAGCTCTTTCCAGGAGGGAAATCCCCCATTGTTTATTCCCCCCTCCAAACTGAAATAAATTAAAGATAGCAGTAGTTATTTGGCTGCATTTATATGTATAGATCTGCAAAAAAACAACTTATACATGTAAGTTATACGTATAAATTGCAAATTATCAGCTTAGGTGTGTTAATTGCTGAGTTGCCTCTAAGAGGACCTTGATAAATTGGAAGACTGAGCATCCAAATGGCAGATGAAATTTAATGTGGAAAAGTGCAAAGCTACGCACCTAGGAAAGAACAAAACAAACTATAGTTATACGATACAAAGTTCCACATTAGGAACCACCACTCAGGAAAAAGATTTAAGCATCATTGTGGATAACATATTAAAACCCTCCGCCCAGTGTGCAGTGGCGGCCAAGAAAGCAAATAGAATGCTAGGAACCATAAGGAAAGGAATGGAGAATGAAACAAAGGATCTTATAATGCCTCTATTATCATTCCTTGGTGCGACCGCACCTTGAATATTGTGTACAATTCTAGTCACCGTATCATAAAAAGGATATCGTGTTATTAGAAAAGGTAAAGAGAAGAGCCACCAAAATGGTAAAGAGGATGGAAGGATACCCCTGTGAAGAAAGGCTAAAAACGTTAAGGCTCTACAAACCTGGAAAAGAGACGTTTGAGGGGAGATATGATAGAAGTACCTGTATATAAATTAATGAATGGAGTGGAACGGGTAAACGTAGATCGATTGTTTATGCAATCAAAATATAGAAAGAGTAGGGGGCATGCAATGAGGCTACAGTGTAACCTATTTAAGACTAATAAGAGAAAATATTTTTTTACTCATCGTGTAATTAAATTCTGGAATTCGTTACCGGAGGATGTAGTAAAAGCTGTTAGTATAGCTAGGTTTAAAAAAAGGTTTAGAGAAGTTCCTGGAGGAAATATCCATAAATTATTATTAAAGGGGACCTGGGAAATCCACTGTTTGCCCAATACAAGCACTGTGGAACCTGTGGTCTTTTGGGGAAACTGCTAGGTATTTGTAACCTAGATTGGCCACCACTGGAAACAGGATACTGGGTTTGATGGACCTTGGTCAGACCCAGTATGGCATATCTTATGTTATTATGATTTTTCCCATGGGTAGATTTGTAAAATGACTCCTCCCGCTCTAAGTGTCAGCAAATCCACGTGCACTCCTGTAAGTCCTCTTATTATTTTAGAAAAGACTGCAGGTTTGTCAGAGTTCTTTCTAAACTAATGCTGGAATTGTGTAGCCCCGACCTCGACATCTCAATTCCAGTCTCCATGTATTATCTAAAATGTTCCCTTTTAGGTTGCTAAATTAATATGATTATTTATTTATTTGTTTTTATATACCGCACTGTTTCAAAATCAGCGCGGTTTACATAGAACATGAACAGAAGAACCAACTTTACAGAGAACAGATAATTTACATAGAACCTAGTTTACATAGAACAGGTATCTAACAGAAACACGCGGCTAATGTTAAACATTTACAGGGACATGAACTTGGATGGGGCAAGCGAATTAGGGAGAGCTGGGAGAACTAATTACAAGCTGTTCAGTAGAACCTAACGGTTACATAAGTGAGGGGTGACAGACATTGTGCAAGTCCCGACTAAGCTATGTGGTCGTAGATAAGCTGGAACAAGTAAGTCTTTAGGCCTTTCTAAAGGTTGATTGGTCAGAGATGGCTCGGATTGAGCAGGTAGGACATTCCATAGGGTTGGTGCGTATAAGGAAAAGTCACAATTCTTGGTGGCCTGGGTGCATGTCCTTAATGACGAAGGGGTGTCTATATTATGTATTTATTTTGCAATCCACTGAGATCAATTAAGTCTGGATTATGCATAACATAAACATAATAAATTAACAAGCATTTATTTTAGCTACTGTAAAATTGTGCTTCTCAGCCTGTTATTTAATTCCCCTTTGAAGAATCTAATGGGGTTACACGCTCTGGGGAACCCTACCCTGTCTGTTTAATGGGTGGAACCAGCATCATGGGCAAAGTACAGAATATTGTATGTGATAAATATTGGAGAGTCATGGGATTCGTAGGTCTACCCAGCCATAGCAATTGTACTGTTCATTATGTAATGCTGTAATGAAAAAAACACACACCCATGATATTGTCTTTCTCTAGGATGAAGACGCAACACAAATGACGACAAGCAACACCAGGCCACCATCCGACCCAGAACTAGATACGGAGCCAGAATTTCCCTGCTTTGGTTGCTATACACATCTTTTTGTTCACAGAGAGAAAAGAAGACGTCGGCATGCAATAAACAGAGAGGTAATGAAATGCGGGTTATCTTCCGTGCAGGTCACCCAACCCCATATCTTTGTTTAGGGGTAAACCCACCGTTCCATGTAGGACACCCCTGTTTGTTGATAAATTAGATAGTTAAGTTTATTTTTATTTTATCCTGTTACTGTGAAGGGATCCAATGTGTCTGTCCCATGCCATTTTGAATTCCGTCACTGTGTTTGCCCCCACCACTTCCATCAGGAGGGCATTCCAATCATCTACCACCCTTTCAGTGAAAAAGTATTTCCTGACATTGCCTTTCAATTTACCCCCTTGCAGCTTCATGTTATGCCCTCTAGTTTTACAGCTTTCCCGTCTTTGAAAGAGGTTTGTTTGTTCATTAATTCTCTTTAAGTATTTAAAGGTCTGAATCATATCTTCCCTATCCCTCCTCTCCTCCAGAATGTACATATTTAGATCTTCAAGTCTCTTCTCATAAGGCTTCTGATGCAGGCTCCATATAATTTTGGTCGCCTTCCTCTGAACAGTTTCCAGTCTTTCTACATCCTTTGTGAGATATGGTCTCCAAAACTGAACACAGTATTCCAAGTGAGGCCTCACCAGTGACTTACACAGTGGCATTAGTACCTCTTCCTTTTTGTAAGCAACCCAACATCCTCCTGGCTTTTGCCACTGCCTTGTCGCACAGTTTTGCCACCTTGAGATCCTCAAAAATAATCACTCCAACGTCTTCCTCTTGGTCCGTGCACACCAACCTCTCTCCCCCTATTGCGTACATTTCCCTTGAATTTCTGCTTCCTAAGTGCATGACACTGCACTTCGCATTAAATCTTAACTGCCAAGCATTAGACCATTCTTCCAGCTTTTGTAGATCTTTCCTCATGTTAACCACTCCCTCAGGGGAGTCCACTTTGTTGCAAATTTTTGTGTCATCTGCAAAAAGACAGACTTTTCCATTCAGTCCTTCAGCAATATCACTCACAAATACATTGAACAGTGCCGGGCCCAGGACCAAACCCTGGGGCACCCCGCTAATCAGCCTCCTTTCATCGGAGTGAGCTCCATTTACCATCACCTTCTGTTGTCATACCCCACAGAAGTCCATTTCCCCTCTTGGGACCCATAAGCTGGGCCTACTTCCTCTGCTTCCAATGGTGCCTCATGGATTCAGTTCCATTACGTCTCCAGGTTCTCAGTAAATCAGCCTCTGTTGGAGCTCAGACCCACCTTAGCCTGCTTAGACCCTATGTCTGCCTTTTATATTAAAAAAGAGCAGCCCCTACAGTACTCCTAGCCATGCTCTCCCACCTTCAGGCTAGTCTTTCTCTAGGAACTATCCCTTCAAGTTGGAAATACAGTGTTCCTTGATTTATCCTTCTATAAAGAAACCTCATTTGGATCCTATGCCTTTGCATTAGTAAAGGCAGTATATTAAGCCTGATTAAACCATAAACGATAATTACATTCTTGAAGTCTTCCTCTGCATTCTTTTCTCTTACTCAGCTTCTGGGCAATCCTTTCATAGGTTTCCACTCTGTAGTTCTCGACTCTTAGACACTTTTTTATCTGGAATCTGCAACAACACATCAGATAATTCCTATTTGACAATCATTTCAAAAAACTGTATCAAAACTCCTTTGAAACAAAATATTGCTAGACTTCCTCTCCCCTAGTTCCTCTGGTCATAGGCCCATCGGCAAATGCATCTAGCTGCAAGTCTATGCGTTGGTGGTTATGGGCCTTCAGCAAAAGGTTTCTGTCAGTCCTCTCCTCCAATTCTCTCAATCATAGGTGCTGCATAATCTCCACTTCAGCTTTCTTCCAGTGAAGGAGACAAAAAATTCCAGTACTACCATCCTTTCTCATGGGTCAAGACTTTGGTTAGTGCCTAGGACGCCAATATACCCAGGGGCGGCTCTATAATGAGGCAGAGTGAGGCAGAGGCCTCAGGCAGCAAACCTTTGGGGATGGCAAAAATGCCCCCAAAACAGCTGCTTCACTCCGCCTTCAGATTTAAAAAAAACGACAAAAAAAAGGTGGACAAATGACTGTGATAGCAGTAATTTAAAATGAAAAGTGTGGCGCCTTCCAGCCCTATGGAATCCCTGCTGCTGCGTCCTGTCTAGCGTCAATCCTTTTGGGGGCAGGATGCAGCGGCAGGGGCTCCATAGGGCTGGAAGGCTCTGCACCAGTTTCCTTTTAAATCATTACTGCTAACGCAGCCACTGAGAAAGGGAAAGGAATGGAATGGAGACGACACAGAGGAAGGAGAGAGAATGGAACCAGGCTGACATGGGTGGCAGGAGAGGGAGCAGAATGGAGTTGCACAGGGGGGTGAAGGAGAGGGAGTGGAAAAGAGCTGACATGGGCAGCAGGAAGGGGAGTGGAACAGAGCTATACAATGGGAAGGAGAGGAAGAGGAACGGAGCTGCGCAGGGGCGGGAGAGGGAATGAAATGGGGCTGACATGAGGGGAAGGAGGGGGAGCGGAACAGGGCTGACATGGGGGGGAGGAGGGGGAGTGGAACGGGGCTGACACAGAGGGAAGGAGGGAGAGTGGAATGGAGTTGACAGAGGGGGAAGAGAGGGCTGGAAGAGAGCTGACAGAAGGGGAAAGAGAGGGCTGGAAGAGAGCTGACAGAGGGGGAAAGAGAGGGCTGGAAGGGAACTGACAGGGGGGCAGAGGGCTAGAAGGGAGCTGAAAGAGAGAAGGAGAGGGAGCAGAATGGAGCTGACAGAGAGGAAAGAGATGGCTGGAAGGGAGCTGACAGAGGGCGAAAGAGAGGGCTGAAAGGGAGCTAACACAGGGGAAAAGAGAGGACTGGAAGGGAACTGACAGAGGGGAAGAGGGCTAGAAGGGAACCTACAGAGGGGGAAAGATAGGGCTGGAAGGGAGCTGACAGAGTGGGAAATAGATAACTGGAAGGGAACTGACAGAGGAGGAAAGAGAGGGCTGGAAGGGAACTGACAGAGTGGGAAAGAGAGGGCTGGAAGAGAGCTGACAAAGATGGAAAGAGAGGGCTGGAAGAGAGCTGACAAAGATGGAAAGAGAGGGCTGGAAAGCAGCTGACAGAGGGGAAAAGAGAGGGCTGGACGGGAGCTGACAGAGGGGCAAAGAAAGTGCTGGAAGGAAGCTGACAGAGGGGAAAGAGGGCTGAAAGGGAGCTAACACAGGAAAAGAGAGGACTGGAAGGGAACTGACAGAGGGGAAGAGGGCTAGAAGGGAACCTACAGAGGGGGAAAGATAGGGCTGGAAGGGAACTGACAGAGGGGGAAATAGCGTGCTGATAGAGACCTGACAGAGGGGAAAAGTGATGGCTGGAAGGGAATTAAGAGAGTGGAAGAATATGGCTGGAAGGCAACTGACATGGAGGGAAGGAAGGGATGGAAGGGAACTGACATGGGGGAAAGAGGCGGCTGGAAAGGAGATGATTCCTGAGGATGGGACTGGAGGGGGACTGGAAGAGTGATGACACTACAGAAGGAAGAAGAGGGAAGGAAGGGAGCTGACACCTGGGGATGGTACTAGAGGGGGACTAGAAGGGAGCTGACACTTGGGGATGGGACTGGTAGCTGGCTGGGTAATGGGGAGGAGGCTGGCAGGGAGTAGAAGGGAGCTGACACATGGGGAGGGTTACTGAGATTGGAAATAGGCTGATGGAAGAAAGTGAAAAAAACAAAAGAAGAGACAAGAAATGGCAGATAGACTATAGACCATAGAAAGAGTGCTAAGAGAAGACAGGAAAGCAGAAGCCTCAGATGTGGACCAGCATGACCAGAGAATAAAACGATGAGACACAAAGGTAGAAAAATAATTTATTTTCAATTTAATGATTGGACTTTGCGCTTTCTTTATATTTTACACAGTGTGGGGAACTACATCTTATTTATCTGGTGTTGCACTATAAGCAGAGTCTGGCTTCTTGGGGTTTCAGTTTAATTTTTGTCTAAATATTTTATTTTTACTTTAGGTTGTGACCACTTATTCTGTACTTGGTGAGAGTGTGTTCTGAGTGTGTGATCGAGGAAGTGTATTCTGTTAACATGAAGTTTGTACGCAGGGATCTGTACTGTAGTAATTTGCCTTGTACAGCTTTTCAAATAAGTGTTAGATGTTCTAGGGCCCATTGCAATATTTATAGTGCTGCTTTTTTCTGGGTAGACCCCTTGTAGGAGTTTTGGAAGTTTATGCTGGTAATGGTATTGTAGATTTGGCCTTGTAGATCTTTGGTGACTTTTGTAGGATTTTATATTAGTTCCCAATATGCCTGGTACTGGAGAATGTTTGTTAGTGAGATGACCAGAATCAGATTTTTTTTTTAAGATATTGCGTTCTGTGGGTAAATGTCCTAGTTCTGCTCTGCACCCACTGTTGAGGGAGGGGGTTCAGTGGATACAAAATATATGTTCAAAAAAGAAAAAGCAAGAATCATAACGCAGTTTATAACAAAACAAAAATAAATTCTAATTTAGTTTCATAAAGTGTGCTGAGGTTCTCGCTCATTCTTTTAGTTCCTTGGTGTGCAAACATCTTGCATTTCCTCCATATTATCTAATCAACTTTTGGGTTTGGTTCAGTCCCTGACTGGAGTTTTGAGGATGCTCCTCCCCCCCCTCCCCCTCCACTACGGGGCATGGGACACCATCTCATCTCTCGCCTCAGGCAGCAGATTGCCGTGAGCTGTCCCTGAATACACCCCCACTCCCTCTTGAAATTGCAGAAAAGACGACAAAATATGTAAAATCTCCTCTCCTATAAGATACCACTTTTTTTTTTTCATTTATCCCAAAACTGAATTAGTATTTTTGGGTCCACCTTTCACCAGGCCTGAGACTCCTGGCTCTTGAGACCTCAACCAACTTCTGGAAAGAAAAAGACACATTTTCTTCCAAAATCTTTCTATTTAACAATTCTGTTAGTTAATCTAACTCATCCCCTGGCTTTCCATATAAGAAGTCAGCTAGAATATGCCACACAATCATTTTACCTTCAAAGAGCTGTGGGCCCCTGCATGCCAATCCATAATCCACTGCAAAGAGACACATGCTGATTCTTCCGCCTTCATATCAGAGAATCTCATGATCATAGGGGTACACATTTGTTTTAACCACTATAACACTTCACTCTTCACTCTGTTACTTTCTGTTGGGGGCAATTTCTCCAAATGGGTTAATTGTGTGCATACCATGACAGTCATGAACTTCACTCCTAGGCCAGGATATGCGGAGTATGATCTCAAGCTCTCAAATTTACTGCTAATGCTCGGTGTAGTACTTGCAAGGTACTTGCCAACTCCTTCTGGAGTTCGTAAGATAAAACATGCATGGGTAATTTGGAAGTTCTTCTTAACCAAGTCTGTGGCAGCCAACATAACGGTATCTTTCTACTCCTGTGAGGAATCTGATGATGAAACACATATTAGAGCACTCTACACTATCTGTTTAGTGGGCGAGATCAGTGTTATGGATCAAATACTGACTATAAGATAAGTAATGGAGAGACATGGGGTTCATGGAATTATCCAACCGGTTACTGTACTGTTTGCTATATGATGCTAGAATAAAAAACACAGTCTCATGCTATTGTTTCTCTCTAGGGTGAAATTAGAATACAAATGATGACAAGCAGCAGCAGGCAACCATCCAAACCAAGGAGAAAACCAAAGCCAAGACCAACTCCGAAACTAGGACGCCCCTGCCTTGGTTGCCATACAATACTTGTGGTTACTGAAGATCGAATTGAGAAGGTAATAAACAGTGAGATAATGAACTGCAAGTTATCTTCTGTGTTAAAGCACATAGTAGACCACTGTTGTCTGTGATTAAAGCAGTGAGAACTGAGTGAGAATCCAAAGATGCTCTTCAGCCTCAGTGTGCCATTGAATAAGCTCTAACAGGAGCTGCATCCTACCATCTCAGCCATAAGATGTTCCAACAGATATTTTGTTAAACTTTTCTGTCCTTCTGGGCCCTGTTGTAAAAATGATAGTTATCTTTCAGACTTATCACGGTAGTATGTGGGCTTGGAGGAAGATGAAGGTAAAATAAAAAGATGAGATCCTTAAGGGAAGAAAGCATCTTAAACAAGTGGGGAAAGTAAGCAAATTCATTCCAACCCCTCCATGAGCACACATGTCGGTGTGTACGCATGGGTAGCTGTTTTGTGTCTGTGTATGTCTTTGACTTAAAGGACAGAGGGATGGTTTTGTTGATGGGGATGAGGTGGTAGTTTTGAGAGGTGGAAGGTAGATGTGGGTGGTAAATGAGGGGTGGATGGTGGTGAGTTTGCTAGAGGGTAAGGGTAGATGGGCAGGTAGGATGTAGCTATGGAAGGATGGGGTAAATGGGGTAGTTGTGTGGGGGGGGAGGTAAATGAGAGGTGGGTGGTGGTGAGTTTGGTAGGGGGTAAGGGTAGATAGGTTCGGGGCAGGTAGGATGCAGTTATGGGAGGATGTGGTAAATGGGGGTAGTTGTGTGGGGGCAGAGGGCAGGTTAGGGGTAGTTATGTAAGGGGTAGGGGATCTGATACGCTAATGTTAAGGTGCAATCTGGTATAAGTTCTGTTCCCACCCTTACTGAGATCGGGATTGGTCTGAAGACAAATGGTAATGGATTTTGACAGATAATTCATTAATATAAAATAAATTCAGAGGCTAATAGTCAAAAATAAATATGTATAAACTTAACATAGTATATGACGGCAGATAAAGACCAGTATGGTCCATCTAGTCTGCCCAGCAAGGCGGCAAGAATAAGTGCACCTACCGCTTCATGCAGGTCACCCCTCCCCATGCCTTTGTTTTGGGGTATAACCACTGCTCCATGTAAGTCACCCTATTTATTGAGATATAAGAGATTCTTATGTTTACTTTGATTTTATCCTGTTGCTATAAAAGGATCCACTGTGTCTGTCCCATGTCATTTTGAATTCTGTCACTGTATTTGCCTCCACCGCTTCCATCGGGAGGGCATTCCAAGCATCCACCACCCTTTCAGTGAAAAAGTATTTCCTGACATTGCCTTTCAGTTTACCCCCTTGCAACTTCATGTTATGCCCTCTAGTTTTACGGCTTCCCTGTCTTTGGAAGAGGTTTGTTTGTTAATACTCTTTAAAGGTCTGAAGCATATCTCCCCTGTCCCTCCTCTCTTCCAGTGTACATATGTAGGTCTTCAAGTCTCTTCTCATAAGTCTTCTGACGCAGGCTCCAAATCATTTTGGTCATCTTCCTCTGAACTGTTTGCAGCCTGCATTAGTACCTCTTCCTTTCTGCTGGTAATTCCTCTCTGTATCCAACACAGTATCCTTCTAGCTTTTGCCACCGCTTTGTCACACTTTTTCACCACCTTGAGATCCTCCGAGTACAACACAGGTAATAGCACAATAGAATGTAAACTCTAGTGCAGGATAAATTCTAAAATCATTTTCCTGGTCTTCCTATCTGCAAATACATAGCAAAATGTTTCTGTCTGAATAAACTCCAACCTAAGAAACAATTCTCACCTAGTTTGCAGCTTCAGCAGTAGGAGCAGAGAGATAAACAGACAGACACAGGCTTCAGGTCTATAGGAAGAGGAGCCTGGATATCAAAGGACTTTGCAGATGAGAGAGACAGAACTGAGGGAAAAGTGAAGCAATGTACTTGTGTGATTCCCCACCCAACTCCACCCAGGCCAGTTTGATGTTTAGCCCTTGGCCAAGTGCTGTGCAACAGGTCCTTCTCATTCAGGTCTTCTGGGTCAGGCAGTCAGTGGGCTTCCTCTTTGTTCTCAAAGGCAATATATACTTCCTCCGGCAATGTCAGCATCCTGGGTCATCGAAGGATTGGTTGATTGTAGCAACGAGGTTCTAAATCTACAAATCCCAATGTTATTTGCAGTTCTCTTGCTGAGGTAGAGAGACTTCAATTAACAGGCCAGAGCTGTCATGGCTCCTTAATTAACAATGGCTTGGTTCTCTCCTCGGCTGGTACAAAGTTCCTTATTAGGCCGGTACAGATGTGCGCTTTGGTGATAAGAAACCCAGTCCCAGTTGTAGTTCACACTGCTGCATATGTGTAGGCCTTTGATTAGCCTCATGGCAGGACAGAGGACAGAGACTCTAACTTGTCTTTGTTTAAAACATGTAGCCATATAGTGCATCCTAGAGTTAGGCTCAAGACGCACCTCTTTGAGTCCACTTTTGGCTCATAATCCCCGTCTTTATGTTTCAGGTCCTTATTGCACATTTTGTCCTTCTCTTTTCGTACTACTGTATGTTCGTCCTTTTAGATTGTAACCTTGACAAGCAGGGATCTTCTTTTTCTGTGTCTGTACAGCTCTGCTTACGCCTGGTAGTGCTTTTTAAATGCTCAATAATAATAATATTTGTTGAAAACTTTCATACCAGCCACGTTGCTGAAGTCAGAATGTACTTGTCTAAATTTATTTTTGGTGGTTGATGTGAAGTAGACAAAGTTTCAGGAACTAGATGAAGGGATGTACATAGGAAATCACTTGGATATTTATTTATTTATTTAACAGTTACTTCTATACCGCTCTTTCAAAAGTATCAAGTGCGGTTTACAAGGAACAGTAAATTATATGGTATGTGATAGTGCATACCTAGTCATTTTACATAGAACAAGTGAACTATTTACAAGTAACAATATAACGTTTGAACAATAAAATAGTATAACATATATATATTATAACATATTTACATTGTAGGTACTTACAAATTATATCATGGTTCAATTATATGAGGGGGTGATATGTCTACGCACAAGCTGATGTTTAATTTTAGTAATCCAAAAGATATTGTTGCTATGATGAATACGTTCTATGGTTATGAGATGTTAGTGCATTCAAAAGTTACTAGGAATGTGGAAGTGTTGACTGTTGATCAATAGCTGGAATTAGGGTTGACAACTAGGATGGATTTTTCTAAGCATTCAGCTGAGATGTTACGTGCTTGGTAACATTCCACAGTTAGAGCAACTCAAGGCGAAACATGTAAGACAGCAGTGTTGTATTTGAATGATTCCGATGGTAAATTATTAGCTGTGAAAGAGTTGCAAATTTTAGGGTTAACTAATATAGAGCACTTATAAATAATCACAGACAATTTGAAAGAAGCAGAAGGATTTTGGCGAAAGTTGATATGTTGCCAGATCTTTATTTTATTTTTATTTATTTATTACAATCTTTTATATACCGCGCTATTTGGTATCAGCGCGGTTTACATGAAACAAAATCACCAGAACAAACTATTCTGAGTTTACAGAGAACAGGCGTACAAACTTGGGTAACATGGGGGAACTATTTACAAATATTATTTACATACAGTCGTTATGATAATGACAATGGACACTGACCTTATGCAAACTTAGTTGCACTTTCCGAATCAGCCTGTCAAGAGATTTTCTCTTGTCAATAAATGTATTCATGTGGTGGTTAGAGAACCTCATCCTGAAAAAGATTCATACTATTTGTTGTAAACTTTCATACCAGCCACACTGATGAACTCAGAATGTACTAGTTTAAATTTAGAGGCCAGCCAAATTGTCAGTGGAATGTTCGCTAGTGGTGAGGTTCACGCCGATGGCATAGGGTTACCAGTAAGAGACTGTATCCAATGAAAATGATAGTTAGATGTAAGGGTTTCATTAAAAAAAAGTAATGCAAGAGGACAGAAAGAGATAATTTACAAGGTAATACAGGTTAGCTGAGCGGCAGAGGCTGCATTTTCAGTCTCTTGGGAAGAGGAACCCCCAGCTTTCACACAGCGGTGACACCCAGCAATTAAACTATAAGTGCATGTGTGCCAGGTTTAGGAAGAAGCCACGAAGTGTGAGCCCCCAACATAGTGGCATTTATTTCCAGTGCTGGAGGGCCGCCATTCGATGAGGTTTTCAGGATATCCTTAACGAATATGCATGAGAGAGATTGCGTAGAATGAAAACAATAGGCATGCACACTCATTAGAGATATCCTGAATTCCTGACTCGCTGTCGGCCCTCCTTTGTTTGGAGTGAATACCAAGGTGCTGAGATGGAAGGGGAGATTTAAATGGGGAACATATCCTAAGCAGCTGCAAAGAAAAGATCATGTTGCCGTGGCCCAGTAAGGGCTGGTTCCAACTGAGCTGGAACCAAGAAGAGAACTGCATAAAAACACTAAGGATAAAACAAGAGAGCTTCTTTAGAGTCCTCTTCATTGACTTAAAATCTATTCACAGACTCTCCTCTGTTTCCACAGGATGTTCACGTGCGGAGATCCCCGATGAAAAACCGACTACATCAAAATGAAAAACAGTGGAGAAAAGAGGCCACAGCAAAGCAATAACCAAGAGAAATCTGTCTTCTCACATGCCTGTAAATAAGAGACCTGGCTATCTTACCTATGAAACTCTCTGAAGAAAAGACCTGCAAACTCTTTCCAGCAGCTTTTGCATCTCAACACCTGTTTACATTTTCATCAGTTTGCCTTTGTTTCAAAGCATTTATAATTTCCTGCACAATAAATATCATCAAAGTTGCATTCTCTGTCCTCTTAGACCCCCTTTGCAATTTGTGTTATATAGGCCCCTCTGTTTACACAAGACAGTGATCTAAAGATTCCCCTACAGGTGGTAAAGTCACAGTAGCAGAAAGATGAGACGGGACAACATAGAATAGAGTCAGCTGTATAAGAAGGTTCCAGAGAGAGAAAAGACAAATAGTCCAGTCATCTCTAGGGGAAAAGCCTTCCCAAAACACCAAGAAAGTGAGATCAGTCATGGGCCGAAGGAGGAAACAACCGAGGAAGTAAAACTAAAGTTAAACGCTACCATAAAGAATCACACAGGACAAAAAGAGAAAGCAGCCAGGAGAAAGAGATGGTTTCTTATTCCTGCGTACTACAGGAACATTTAGATTAAAGCTAAGGAGAGACAAGCCAGGGCTGTACAAGAAGAAATCAAAAGCAAACAGACAGGAGGGTAAGAACTCAAAATACAGGAACAGAAAAACTAGGGAGGAAAAACAATCAAGAAACCAGTAGGGTATAATTTTATAAAGCTTTTTCTGCATGTAAAACCTGTTAAAAAAATGTCATGGTCAAATACACATAAAAAGAAGGCACATTGGAAAGAGCATGCTTACTGTTACGCAATCTGTGCATAGCATTCCTGGGGGCAAATTCTGGATGGAGGAGAAGCAGAGTTACAGTGTAGGTGCATATTTGATAAAACATGGTGGTACATGCATAGTGTACACACAGGGCCAGCCCAAGCCTATTTGCCCCCCTAGCAAACCTTCAGCTATACGCCCTGCTCCCAGGGGATGGGGGAAGGAGGCACTCATTCTGTAGCATTTCGAGGGACAGCAGCTAAGTTGGCTGCCTCTTATTGCCACTGTTCCTTTAGTGCTGTGCTGCTGCCCCTAAAATGTGCTACCTTAGACGACTGCCTGGCTTACCTAGTGGAATGGCAGGCCCAATGTGCACACATACATTTACAGCTTTTTCAGAGAAGGTATAACTGTGTGCAGTATCAGGACTGGTTCTTGGAGCCTGACTACTGTAACCTACTCCTTGCTGGTCTCCCTTTGAATCATCTTTCACCCTTCAATCTGTTCAATACTCTGCTTCGCAGCTAATCTTCTGCCAGCTTCGTCATGCCCATATTACCCCTCTTCTAAAGTCACTTCATTGGCTCCCTATCCATTTCCACTTCCAGTTCAAACTTCTACTGATGACCTTCTGCAGCTCCTCACTACCTTTCCTCTCTTATCTCTCCTTACAACCCCCCTCAGGAACTCCGCTCTTCTGGCAGATTGCTTCTATCTGTGCCCTTCTCGTCTATTGCTAACGCCAGACTTCGCTCCTTTCACCTTGCTGCAGCTTACTTCTCTGACCCTTTTCAAATCCGGGCTGAAAACTCACCTCTTCGCTGCTGCTTTTGGATCTTGACTCACCTGACCCCCTTGTTTCTTTACCCTTCCCCCCTTGTTTTATCCCTGTCTACACCTTCTGTGTTGTCTGTCTTGACTAGATTGTAAGCTCTGATGAGAAGGGACCGCCTCTTACATGTCTGTGCAGCGCTGCGTATGACTTGTAGCGCTATACAAATGCTCAGTAGTAGTAGTAGTAGTTTTATAAAGGCACACTGGCACCTATGTTGCCTTTATCGAGTAGGCCCTATTTTGGACTTAACCACATAAGCATCTAATTATAAAATTAACACTATAAAGAGCAGAAAGACTGCTGTAAAAACTATTACTAATATATATATATGGACACAGGTGTACTGGATTTCCTAAACGACTTCTGAGGGATATTCCAAAAAGCTGGAAAAGTATTATATTCTAGAACCCCCAGGTTGAGATGTATATCACCTATAGGAGGCATTAGAAGAACCCCTTGAGATTTTGGAAGGACATTTCTGAGCAGAAACTGTTTGGAGATGGTCCATATAAAGATCTGCTGTTTGTGTATATTGGATCCAAACTGTCACTGAAACCAGCTGGCATGCAAATAGAAACTAGGCATGTCCATTAGTTTTTGTATAAATGGCAAAATCAATGAAAATAGCAATTTTCAGTTTGTCCCAATGTCAACTAACTAAGTGCACAAACTCGGCAAATTGCCATTCATGAATCTTGTTTTCATCATGCGCATCTACATGACTAAAATAAATCAAAGAAAACTACCATGTAACTAAGTTTACCCTTGGGAGCTAGTACTAACAATGTATCCAATTTCAGACATGTGAAGACACATTCCAACATGTGCATTCAGGCCCTTGTACACCCGATTGGAATCAGAATGCACAGAAGTAGATCCGATTCCGATCCCGCGGGGGGCTAGACATGACTCACGGGATCAGAATCAGGTCTAGGGTCTCTACTTGCAGGGCGGGCCCCGATTCCATTTGGTCTGCAGGTACAGACCCATGCCCGGCTAACTCAGTCAGGCTCCTGAATGGAGCCATGATACCATGGCACGCGGCTCCATTCAGGAGCCGCGATCCCTGGCCGCCGACCACTCTTGTCTTTCCCCACAGCCTGACTCCCAATCTGGCCTTCCATGACCAGAGTCGGGCTGCGGGAACCCCCTTCACCCCCTCACCTCACATGTGCTGCCCGGACCTGCCATCCCCCAATGTCCAGGGGGCTTATTCCACCTCAGAAGTGGAATAAGTTCACTGTCCAGTCTGCTGACCCTGGACGTACAGGGCCAACTTCAGAACACACTACCCGCCCTAACTCCGCCTCTGCAATGCTCCTCCTACCCCTGTCTAAGCCTCCCCATACAAACTCCTTGTTCATACAGGGAGGCTTTTGACAGGGCTGGCAGGGGGATGAATAGACCCCAAAGTGGGCACACATTATTGCACAAACCTTATTTGAATACTCTCCTGTGGTTTAGGAACCTCAGTTGTAGGGGAATAGCATGGCCTGTATGCAGTGTTTCTCAACACACTTAAGCACATACAGTACCTGCTTTCCCCAAAATGTCATTCACCGGTTCCAGCACATGTTTTACAATATTTTAAATACATTTAAAAGAAACTGAAAAACTTAATGTTCCGCTTAAGAAAACCACAATAACGAGCATTCAAAAGGTTAGAGCTGGGAGCCACAAATGTCAACTCGAGTTGCTCCCATTTCTCCTTCTCGGGATGCTTCAGAACTTGCCGCATACACTCCCACAGATTGAATCTCTGACTCCTCCCTCTGGACTCAATCTGGGAGGGGGAGGAGATCAAGGAGAGGCCAACAACAGCAAACATGAGGCACTTGAGCCAATCATCCTTCAAATGTTTTACAGGAAGTCAGAGAAACCTATCACTGCCTGACTTCTGCAAATCCCATGGCTGATGAGATCATAGCAGGGCCATTTTGGCTCTGACTTTCAGAGAGTGAGGAAGGAGTGCTGGTGTGAGGTTTAGGATTCCAAAGGAGAAATAGCAGTTTGGCTCTGGCTGGGTTAGGACTGCAAAGATGAAAACAAAACATAGCAGCTTAGCTAGTGGCTACTGGCTAGGGCTGTCCTCTGGGGTACATTTAAAGGAGAAAATAATTTCAAGACTACTTTAAGCTAAGGAGTGACTTGTGGCAGGTTTTTTTTAAGAGTGTTGTTTTTGCCTTCCTTATTGCTATAGAGACAGAGTTTGGCATACAACGTTGGGCTTGAAAGGGTTGGGTAAGAGAGGGATGGCTTTTGCAAACTGATATAACTCAGGGCCACTGGCAGAAAGAGAGTCACTGTATCAAAATCTGTGTATTCCATTGCAGAACCAAAAGACACAGTGCAATAATATTTATTTATGCAATATTGTTCATCAATTCGTTTCGGCAACAACTGTGGAGGGAATTGGAAGGGAGGGGTACCTTATTTATTCTATCCCATGTTCATAGAAAAATAAATGTAAAAAAGTAAATAAAAGTAAAATAAAAGCACAGATAGTCCCTTGGAATCCAGTCCCATTGGAGCATTAATTGTGCAAAAACATTCCCTCCTCCCCTTCCCCCTCTCCTTTCAAGAGTGTCAGTGGGCAGGTAGCTTAACTGGACAGTGCAGGGCCTAGCCAAGACTGGGCATGGGACATAGGCCACGGTATAGGTGGCAGCACGCTTGCAGGAACAGTATTCCAGGGTGGCACATGCCTGCAGGGCACTGCAGGACAAGCAGGTGAAAGGTAAAAGTAACCTAGGTGCCTTTAAGTAAAAACCTGATTGAGTTGAAAGATTCCAAATTATCCCTGTCATCCGATAGTCAGATTTCCTTAATATGAACAAAAAACAAACTTTGAAATGCCTGTATGCTAATTCTAGAAATCTAAAAAATAATATGGGAGAGTTATAATATATAGCACTGAATGAAAGATAAAATTGGCATCTCAGAAGACCTGGAGGAAGGAGGATAACCAATGGAGTGGAGGAGTGGCCTAGTGGTTGGGGCAAGGTACTTCAGGCCGGAAGGTCGGGGGTTCAAATCCCACTAGAGGACAGCAACCTTGGGCCAGAAGGACTGGGGTTTCTAGTCCCACAGGTGCTCCTTGTGGTCTTGGGCAAGCCACTTAACACTCCATAGCCCATGTTCCCTGTAAAATAGTTATCTCCAAGTTATAATGCCCTGTTCAATGTAATTTCAGTTTGTTCAATGTAAACCGCACTGATGCAGAATAGTGCAGTATATAAGAGAATGTAAATAAATAATAATAATAATGGGACACTATGATACCAGGCTACAAACTATATCGCAATGATAGGGTAGATCAACAGACAGATGATGAAAAGTTAAAAGAAATTAAGGAAGCTTGCAAAGTACACAACACAGTAATAATGGGAGATTTCATTTACCCCAGTATTGACTGGGTCAATGTTACATCAGGGCATGCTAGGGAGATAAAGTTTCTAGCTGAAACAAATGACTGCTTCATGGAACAGTTTGTTCAGGAACGGACTCAAGGGGAAGCTATTTTAGATCTAGTTCTTAGTGGAATGCAGGATCTAGTGTGACAGATAATGATGTTGGAGCCACTTGGCAATAGCAATCATAACGTGATCACATTTGCTTTAATAAATGGCAGGAAGATAACAAGGAAATCCACTGTGCTAGCATTTAACTTTCAAAAAGGAGACTATGATAAAATGAGGAAAATGTTTAAGAAAAAATAAAAGGAGCAACTACAAAGGTTAAGAGTCTACATCAGGCCTTGATGTTATTTAAATATACTGTCTTGGAAGCCCAGACCATATGCATTCCACGCTTTAAGAAAGGTGGAAGGAAGGCCAAATGACAGCATGCTTAAAGGTGAGGTCAAAGAGGCTGTTATAGGTAAGAGAAAATCGTTCAGAAAATGGAAAAAAAGAGTACTGGCAAGTTAAATGCAAGACATTGCTAAGGCATGCAATTACAGAATTTGAAAAGAAGCTTGCGGTGAAAGGAATAGCACATAATAAAAACTTTTTTGGGTACATTTGTAGCAATACACCTGTAAGAGAGCCAGTTGGACCATTAAATGATAAGAGGGGTAAAAGGGACACTAAGAGAAGACAAGACCATAGTGGAGAGACTGAATGAATTCTTTGCTTCACTCTTAAGATGTAGGAAACTTGCCCATACCAGAAATGATATTCAAAGGTGATATATCACAGGAATTTAAATAAATCTTGATAAATCGGGAAGATGTATTACAGCTATTTGATAAACTAAAGAGCTGCAAATCAGCTGCACCGGATGGCATACATCCCAGGGTGCTGAAAAACTAAAATATGAGATTACAGACCTAATTTTAGTAATCTGTGAGCTATTTTTAAAATCATCTGTAGTAACTGGGGATTGGAGAGTAGCCATTGTAACGTCAATTTTTATAAAGGTTTCTAGGGGTGATCCAGGAAACTACAGACTGGTAAGCTTGATATCTGTACTGGGCAAAATGGTAGATACCATATAAACAACAAAATTACTGAACAAGTGGATAGTCATGGGTTAATGGCAGAAAGCCAACGTGGATTTAGCCAAGGAAAGCCTTGCCTCACTGTCTGTTCTATTTTTTTGAAGATGTAAATAAACAGGTAGATAAAGGTAAGCCAGTTGATATAGTGGATCTCGATTTTCAGAAAGCCTTTGACAAGGTCCTTCATGAAAGACTTGTGAAAATTAAAAAAAAAAAAATCATGGGATAAGAGGCAGTGTACTATTGTGGATTATGAACTGGTTAAAATATAGAAAATATAGGGTAGGGCTGAATGGCCAATTTTCTCAATGGAGAAAGGTGAATAGTGAAGTACCCCAGGGATATGTACTGGTTCCACTGCTTTTTAACATATTTATTATTGACCTTGAAATGGGAATTATGAGTGAAGTGATCAAATTTACAGATGACACAAAATTATTCAAAGCTGTTAAAATGCAAGAGGATTGTGAAAAATTGCAAAAGGACCTTGATAAATTGGGAGACTGGGCGTTCAAATGGCAGAAGAAATTTAATTTCGACAAGTGCAAAGTTATGCAGTTAGGAAAGAACAACCCAAATTACAGTTACCAGATGCAAGGTTCCACATTACAAATCAACTCTGAGGAAAAGGATCTGTGCGTCATCATGGACAGTACTTTAAAACCCTCTGCGCAGTGTGCAGCCAGGGCCAAGAAAGCAAATGTTTGTTTGTTTATTTATTTGAAAGGCTTATATGCTGCATTTCTAATGACCAAGGCAGTTTACATAAAATGTAACATAACATTACAGGGAACATGTTAACATAGGTATTTTCAACTTAACATTTACAGTCAACATTTCACGTTCAACCATGTAACTTAGCTATAGTTAAGAGGACAGGTAGATGTGGACTTAGGTAAAAAAGTGATATGGGAATTTAGGTCATCAGCGTGCAACTGGTGAGCAGTTCAGAACTCACTATGCAAGAAGTTACTGGCTGAGTGGGTATCTAAGTAATGCCTCCAAAGTGCTCTGTAAAGAGGAGCGTTTTTAATAACTTTCGGAAAGTTAGAATAGAATTCTAGGAATCATAAGGAAAGGAATAGAAAATAAAACCAAGAATATTATAATGCTTCTCCATCGCTCCATGGTGTGACCACACCTTGAATATTGTGTGCAATTCAGAATTGAAAAAGGTAAAGAGAAGAGCAACCAAAATGGTAACGGGGATGGAAGGATATCCCTATGAGGAACGGCTTAAAAGGATAGGTCTCGTCAACTTTGAAAAAAGATGACTTAGGGAAAGTATGAGAGAAGTCTATAAAATAATGAATGGAGTGGAATGGGTAACATAGTATAAGATGGCAGATAAAGATCAGGTGTACCCACCGCTCAGTGCAAGTCAGCCCCTCTATGCCTTTGTTTAGGGTTATACCCACAACTCCGTGCAAGTCACGCCTCTCTATTTGTTGAGTTATAAGAAATAGTTAAGTTTATTTTGATTTTATCCTCTTGCTATAATGGGATCCACTGTGTCTGTCCCATGCTATTTTGAATTCCGCCACTGTATTTGCCCCACCACCTGCACTGGGAGGGCATTCCGAGCATCCACCACCCTTTCAGTAAAAGGTATTTCCTGATGTTGCCTTTCAGTTTACCCTCTTGAAGCTTCATGCTATGCCCTCTAGTTTTACAGCTTCCCCTTCATTGAAAAACATTTGTTCATTAATATCCTTTAAGTATTTGAAGGTCTGTATCTTATCGCCCCTATCCCTCCTCTCCTCTAGGGTGTAAATATTTAGGTTGTCAAGTCTCTTCTCATATGTATTCTGGTGAAGGTTCAAAATGATTTTGCTCACCTTCCTCTAAACCGTTTCAAGTCTTTTTATATCTTTTTTTTATTCTTTGCATGGAGAACTTCAGCTGGTAGTGTAACCCCTGAAGAAGCTGATTTTGGCAAGACAAAGATCTTTGCAGGGTTATTCTGAGAAATGGTATGGTGGTGGATTCAGTGGTGAGTGTTGCAGCAATGCCTGGTATTTCGGCGTCCTGTGCAGGAGTGTTTGAAGCTTGGAGTGTTGCAAGCTTGAAGAGCTGCTGTCCTGAACTAAGTATGGGGCTGCGGGCAGGCTTTTGAACTGTGTTTGAGAAGTTTTGTGACTGCTCCTTTCTTTATCACTTTATAGGTGGCCATTGTGTTGGTCTGTGATTCCTGTTTGAATAGCTCTTGCCTATAGAATTGGTGTCATAATATCATTTGAGTGGTTGTTACTGTTAGGGTGCCCTGGGGTACCTTCTGCTGTAGATGTTTCTTGGAGGTTTTTAAGTATTTTGTAATATTTTTGAATTTCTTGATGGGAGGAGTTTTTTCAGCCTATGACGTGGAGCTGTTTGTTCCCCTATGGCTTTAAGTAGCCACATAGAGAGAGGTTAAGTTATCTCAGGCTTTTTCTCCTACCCATTGTTTAGTCTACTCACTACTGAGTATCTGCTGATTGTTTGTAGTTTGGGTTACGTTCATGGAAAGTGATTTATATATGTTAAAAATCATTTTTTGAATTACATGTTGGGAGAAGGGTTTTTGGTCTGTGAGTGTGGGGAGTAGGATTTTTGGTTTTCTACAGACCAGTGGGTTTGGTAGCTTGTTTGGTGGTTTATATCTTTTGTGAGATATGGTCTCCGAAACTGAACACAATATTCCAAGTGAGGCCTCACCACTGACTTGTACAGAGGCATTAATACCTCCTCCTTTCTGCTGGTTATTCCTCTCTGTATGCAGTACAGCATCCTTCTGGTTTTTCTTCTGTCTTATCGCAATGTTTCACCGTCACTCTAAGGTACTTTTCCTGGCCCATGCACATTAATCTTTCACCCACTATTGTATATAATTCCCTTCGATTGCTGCATCCCAAGTGCATGACTCTGCACTTCTTTACATTAAATCTTAACTGCCAAGCATTAAAGCATTCTTCCAGCTCTTGTACAAGTAAATCCATGGTTTACTCCTTTAAAAGGTAGAAAGACTAAGGGACATGCAATGAAGCTACAACGTGGCACATTTAAGTAATTGTAGAAAATATTTTTTTATTCAGGGGCTGATTCCAAGCCCTATATGCCTTGGCCACAGGCATGCACGAAACGCGGATGGGGCCGAGTTGGACCCGATGCTACCACCGCGGTGTCTAGATGCACCCATGATGGCAGAATCAGGGAGATAGATGGGATGGCGGACATCTTATTCCATAGAGGAGTACACAGTCGATCCTGCCCATCCCCATGCACCAATGTAAGCTGTGGAGCAAGTGCGCCGTGGCGTCATGTTGCCATGGCATCACTCCATCCACCATGTGGCAGAGAATTGCTAGTCACCCTGCGGCCCCTGCACGCTGGGGCCCACTTGCTCTTGGTGGTCAGCAAGGGCTGGATTGGGCCCATCATGTGGGGCAGGGAGGTTCTCTGAGCGTTCGCTGCTCCACCCAACTTATTCCATGAGCGGACAGGTATAACATGTGCCATAGAATGTACAGAGGCCCTTCCTGAATAGCATCTGTACATTCCGGCAGCTGGGCACTCCCTTGTCGAGGACCCGCTCTGCCCCTCCTGCCCATGTACAGCGCTAACCACACAAACACTGTGCATATGCGGGGCGCACTGGCTGCAGAATATGCAGGGGCAGCTGAGCGCAGGTTGGAATCTGGCCCGCACATACACTGGCGCTATGAGCAGTATGGGATATCGCCCTCAGCGGAGGATGTAGTAAAAGCTGTTAGTGTAGCTGAAGTTCCTGGAGGAAAAGTCCATAAACCATTATTAAAGAGAACACCCCAGGTGCATTAGCACTCTAATACAACCAGAAAATGGTTAGACTACAGGATAGCCCACTAGACAACCAAGATGACCAATTACCACTTTACCCAAATGTCTCACCCACATTATCCAATCGAGTTTAGAATATTGTATATAGTTTAAATATATATATATATAATAAGTCAACTGTACATAGTTTCCCCGGTTATCCCATGCATTTATCATCCCTTGTTCTATGTAAACTCAATGTTGCTTGTATGCATTGCAGTATGTTGTGTTCATTGTACACCGCACTGATTTTAATAGCGCGGTATAGAAGAAATGTTAAATAAATAAATAAATAAATAAACTGGGGAAATCCACTGCTTATTCCTGGAACAAGCAGCATGACGTGTGTATACCTTTGGGAACCAACAGGTACTTGAGACCTGGAATGTCCACTGTTGCAAACAGGATAATGGGCTTGATGGACCTTTGGTCTGATCCTGTATGGCATATCTTATGATCTTATGGTTCCAAGAACTGAGAATATAATCCAATTGGAGCATTAGCTGGGCAAACACATCCTTCCTCTACCCACTTTGAAGAATGTCAGTGTGCACACAGCCAAGTTGGGCAGTGCAGGGGCTAGCTGAGGCTGGGTATGGGAACCTGGTCATGATATCTGAGGCAGCGCAGCTGAGAGGATGTGAGGTTACCTTATTGAATCTATTCTATTCCATATTCATAAATAATGATGCTACAGTAAGCAATAAATAATAAGTTAAAACTTAGAAGATAGGCAGTTCCTGGTTCCAAGAGCTGGGAATCCAGTTCCATTGGAGAATTACCTGGCCAATGCATCTACCCTCTTCCTACTCCTTTTAAGACTGTCAGTGGGCATGCAGCCTAGCGGACGGTGCAAGAACTAGCTAAGGCCAGGCATGGGACCACAGGCACAGTATCTGAGACAACACACTTGGTATTCCAGGACAGCACGAATAATAAACTAATGAGCAGCACACTTCAAACAAATAAACAGACAAATTAACTTTTTGCTTTATATATACAAGTGGACAAAGCATGCAGAACGTAGCTCATTGACTTCTTTCCAACCACTTTGTGTGGGAGTAAATATGATGTTTGGTCATGCACACACCCATCTGTTTGTATTTGAATTGCGTGTATATGTTTGTGTGTCTTGTGTATGCGGTGTCTGTGTGTGGTTTGCAGGGTGGTGAGGCAGTGTGGTAGTATGTGGGAGCGGTGGTTTGTGGGGAGGTAAGACAAATGCAGGGGGTAGTTAGAGATGTGGTTAGACAGTGGTGGGGGTAGTAAATGGGGTTGAGACAGTTTTTGAAGTGGTGGGGCAGTTTCAGGGGTATTTTTTAATGGGGTATGTCACACCCCCTTTCTCAGCGTATAGGCGGTTGCCTGGAAGAGTGGGAAATGTGCCAGATTATCCTTGTAAGTGCTGAAGCTTGGGAATCCCTGTAGTTGTGGCCCAAACGAAGACAGCCAAGGTTTTGTGTGATAACAAAAACTTTATTTGTTGCACAGGATTCTGTCATCTACCATCCCCTAACCAGAAACAAAAAGGTGGATACTTCTTATGCCAAAATAAAGTCCAAAAGGTGATAAAGTCCAACCTGATCCTTCTCAGGGTTTGTCAATTATATACAAGGTTAAATCAACTTCTCTTCACTTATGAACAGCTTCAGTTGCAGCTAATCACTTCCATAGCATTCACAATTCACAGCTGCTTAAAGACGTTGAGTTTCACTCCAGCAGAACGCTGCTTCTCTCCATGCAAACTCAATAGCATGAAATAACTTCTCAGCACTTATCATATACATTAATATCAACAGCTTCACTCTTGGCAACACAAAGCACAGTCTGCCTCCATCTCAGAATAAGAGCTATCTGATTTAGTTGAACCCAACTGCATTGATTCAACATCAGAGTCAGACGTCTTATGATTCAATTCAGGGTACTGCAGATCAACAGGCTTCCATTGTTCCAAATGGTGTCTAAGCTGTTTCCACTTACTATTCCTTTCCCTCCGTGGTATTTGAATGTAGCTAGAATCAGCAGCCTCCTTTAAAGAAGTGTTAAAGGAATTCAACTGGCTTAATCTTCTTCTAGTGTGTCTGGGTTGCAAAGGTTGATAACAAGGCAAGTCTCTGTCTTTGCACTGCTCTTGTTTCAATGGCCTAGCAGGGCTAGCTTTAGCTTCTGTCGGCATAGCCTACCATCAGCTGATGAGTTAAGAACACCTGGGCTAGTTTCTAAGCTTCTGCTAGTATCAGGCTTCCTGCACTTGGAACGCTTAGGCAGCTTATCATACCGAACTTTATACTTGCTCAAACTCTCACCTTTGTTCACAGCTTCTAGGGAAGACTCTAGGGAGGTAATGCTATCGCTTCTGGGTAAGGGTTCCAGCCTCTCCCCATGAGAATAAAAGTAGCTTCCCACCTGCTTCTCCTGGCTGTCTGGTTCGTGGTGACCTCTCTCTCCCAGAGGAAGCTTTCTCCACTGCTTTCTCAGAGACCTCCGTGTCTCAAAGCAGTCTGGAAGGCAACTCTCCCAGCACCGTGTGCTATCCTGGCAATGGCTGCTCCTCCCTTCGCTTCTCTCTGCAACTTGGTCAAAGTCAGGTCCTGAGTCTCCTGCCTGAACACTTCCTGTTCTCCCAGGCACTCCTCCTGCTCCCACACGAACTCTCCTCAGATCAGAACTCCTACTCGATCTGGAACTCGAACTCCTTCTCCCTCTCGAACTAGAACTCGAACTAACTCTCTCTGTTACTTCCTGGTTAAGAGCATAGGGCTGTCCTATCCGGTTTGACTCCGCCCCCTTGCCTCTTACGTCAGCTCCCCTGTTTGTCCTGGAGCTGGGGTGTGGCTCTCTCACTGCCTTTCTGTGCAGAGAGTTTCTCTGGCCTTGTGCTTTAACCCCTTCCTTGCCTGCCTTAATGTGAGCATTTGAGGAAAGCTGCAGTTTTAAACCCTTTTTCTTACTGTTTAAACCCTCTGCATCATCACAGGTAGCTTGACAGATAGTGGGGCAATTGCAGGGTCTAAGTCTTGTGGGTAGGGCAGTTGCAGAATGGTATTTATTTGGAGTGGGGGCAATTTGCAGGGTGCAGATAGCAAGGTGGTGGGATAATTGTAGTGTAGTTTTGGGGATGGGGCAGTTTGTAGGGTGGTAGGGCAGTTGTGGGGATATTTTTAGAGTGTGAGAGTATTTTATAGATAGCGGCAGTGTGCAGATTGGTGGGGTAGTTGTGAGGGGACAGTGTCTAGGTGCAGTTATGGGGTAGACCTTTTCAGGAGTGGAGGCAGTTTGAGATTTGGTGTGGCAGGTACAGGTAAAGTTGGGGAAATGGTGGGACAGTTGTGGGATAGGTTTGGGGTTGGGATAATTTGCAAGGTGGTGGGACAGTTGGGGTATTAATTAGGAGTGGAGTAGTTTGTGGGGTAATAGGAAAATTGCTAGGGAGTGTTTTTCGAAGTAGGGACAGCATGTGGGTTGGAGAAGCAGTTTACCAGGATTAGTAGGGGTGGGAGTCATTTGTGATATGATAGGGAATTGCAGAGGGTAGGATTTGACGGCTGGGCAGCTTGTGGCGTGGTGGGATAGTTGTACAGAGATATTTTTGGGGACGGGGCATTTGCAGGAGGTTGTTAAATTGGGGTGGGGACAGTTTGTGGTTTGGTGTGGTGGGGGAGTTGCAGTGGTGTAGATTTCATGATGGGGTGGTCAGGCAGTTGCATGAAGTTGTTTTTTAGTTTACAGTGTGATAGGGCAGTTGTGGGGGTGCAATTTTTAGAGGTGGAGCAGTTTGCAGGATGTATGTGGGAGTATTTTTTTGTGGTGGGGACATTTGGCAGGTCAATAGGGCAGTTGTAAGGGGGTATCATTTGGGGAAGGAACAGTGTGTGGGATGGTTGGGGGCCAGATTTTGGGGACTGGGATAATTTGGGAGGATGGGAGCAGTTTGGGGGGTTGGGAGAGTAGAGAAGAGGGGAAGGGTGTTTGAAAGGAGCAATTCCCTAACTGCTATGTTTCACTATCTAGGTTTCTATGCTACAGAAGCTGGAACTCCTCCTCCTCCTCCCATAGAAATGCATTGGGCTATTTTCTTTTGGGGGGGGCTTATGTCTCTGGAACCCCCAGTCCAATTTGGCCGTTTTTTGAACTCGATGTGTCTGTTTACCAATTTTATCAAATACCAAGTTTCATCCCATTCCATTCCATTTTCAGAGTTATTTTGGCTCCAGACAGAGAGACGTTTTTGACCCCTTTTATATAAAGAAAGAAAGAATACAGAGAAAAAGATACTGCAAAATACCACCAAAACAAAGAGCCCTGCTGAGCAGAAATACAGCACCTGCAGCTTCCCTAGCCGCAGAGAACAGACCAGTGTTGGCGATCTGCATAGAAGAGATGCGGCCTCGTATGCAGCTGAGTCTTCGGACACAGACAGACCAGACTCAGCAATCAGTGTGCAAAGCTTTCAGGGCAGTGGAGAAGCAAACTATTGTACAAGTCAATATTGGTAAGTGATGTTGAGTTTGCAAGTTAGAAGGGAGTGGCTGGACCTGTGATGTAACACCTTTTGTAATCCCCTATAGTGATGAATTTCACCACATAGAGGGACAGAAAAGTAAAACCTTGAGGTCATTTTCCTCCCTATATTTGATTGTAAAAAGGTTGATTGCAGGAGAGTGTTCGATAAGTTTTTCTGAGAATTTTGTGAAAGATTTTTTGGAAGGTTCATATAGAGACAAGGGTTTGCGATGGCATAATTAGTTTTGCATATACCATGACAGTCATGGACGTCACTCCTAAGCCAAGATATATGGAATGTGATCTGTCTCTCAAACTGACTGCTAATGCTCACCTTAGTACTTGCATCATCCCAGAGAAAACTTCCTTCTGGAATTCATAAGATGTAACATGTATAGGCAATTTATCAAGAGGTGCTTTAAAAGTCCGGTTAATCAAGCTTCTAGTACCCAATATGATGGGAACATTTCCTATATCTTTCTGCCACATTTTCTTAGTCCCTGACTGCATAGTTTGATACTTAAAGGTTTTCTCTCTCTCCATTTGATGCACAGAATAATCATTTGGCATTGAAACCTCTATGACAATGCTGTTCTTGTGTTCTTCTCCTTTACCACAATGTCCAGTCTTCTTGCATCCAGGACCAGCCCAAAGGTTCCTGCTGTGCTGCCCCCACTAAGCCACATCACCACCCCTTCAGCTTCTGCCACTGCCCCCCCCCCCCCCCAGCTGCTGCTGATTACGTCTCAGGGGGGGGAGGCGGGGAGTGGTTGCAGCAGTATTTCAAAAGGGTGTGATATTTTGCTGTTTCTGTCTTCCCCGTGGCAGCAAAATACTACTACTGCCTCCCCTTAACCCCGTGATGGAATCGATGGCAGCTGGGGGGGCAGTGTGGCCAGTCATGTGTGTCGCTGCTGCCCACCCAGGCTGGCCACTCTAAGTGGCTGCCTAGCTCACAGGCCGGCCATGTTTGCAGCAGCTTTTTATCAGATGGAATGGGAATGTCCCAAGTGATCATAACCTCTTCATTTTCCACAATTTTCTTAGGGTCATGATCTCAATGCTTTCCCCGTACAGCAATGTCGTAATCTTTGCAAAGTTTCCAGTGGACAAGGTGTGCCACCTTATTGCACCTTTCCATATTTATTTATTTATTTATTTAACATTTCTTATTTATTTATTTAACATTTCTTATATACCGCCTTTCATGATATCAAGGCGGTTTACATTGAACAAACTGAAATTACATTGAACAGGGCATTATAACTTGGAGATAACTATTTTACAGGGAACATATAGAGATTTTCTCCCATCAGAACTTTGCAGCCAGCTATGAGATGATTAACTGTTTCCAACAATTCCTTACAGAATCTACATTTGTCAATTTTCATAGTTTTTCTATGCTTACTGTGAACCATCTCATCTATAATCCACTATTCTAAGCTGGTAGAATCAATCTCTCATCCTTAAGTTTCAGTTTACCCTTCCTTAACTATGAATGGAGTGGAACGGGTAAATGTAGATCGATTGTTTATATCATCAGAATATAGAAAGACTAGGGGACATACAATGAAGCTACAGGGTAACCTATTTAAGACTAATAAGAGAAAATATTTTTTCACTCAACGTGTAATCAAACTCTGGAATTTGTTACAGGAGGATGTAGTAAAAGCTGTTAGTATAGCTGGGTTTAAAAAAGGTTTGGATAAGTTCCTGGAGGAAAGGTCCATGAGCCATTATTAAAAGGGACACGGGATATCACTGCTTGACCCAATACAAGCATTGAGGAACCTGTGTCTTTTGGGGAAACTGCTAGGTACTTATGACCTTTGCCACTGTTGGAAGCAAGATACCGGACTTGATGGACCTTGATCTGGCCCAGTATGGCATATCTTATGTTCTTATGCTCTTATTCGTGTGTCCTTATTTGATCGACAAACGGCTCCTGGAGTAACATTTTATATATGCCACTTTATATGTGCATTTATCACTTATTCCTAGTTTACTGATCTAATTCTTTGAAGAGGGTTTTTTTCTCTTGTTTTTCAAATTCTGTTGCTTCCTTCTCGCTGTGTAGTGGTAGATTATTCATTCCTTCTACTTGTCAAAATGCCTGTCCAAATTTGATAATTGAGATGGAGTCCGGATGTTAGCTTTAATATTTCAATGCTTTTTGCATGTTGGGATCTGTTGACACTATTAGGCAGACTTATGATGGAGCTCTGTATGTTTAATCAATTTTTATGAGCCATATTTCTCTTTCAGCTCAAGGAATGTACAGCTTCAATGTAACCTTGTTCTTATACATTACCTCATGGGCATGGAGAAGTTTTCTTGTTCATATGTCTGGTTTTTCAAGAACTTTAAGAGGCCAGTCTACAATTCGAAAGCTATATGACAGGGGCTTCTAGAACAGTGTGGTAGTCAATATTCTTATCAGATCTAACAATTTCCCATAGAAAACAATTAGTTTGAAGTTTGGTTTTCTGAAACTTCAGATGTATTTAATTTTAAAAGCATTTACAAGATATTAAAAATGTTTTCAAGCATGGAAATTTTGATGAATTTCTGTCCCTTTTTGAGAGACTCATTGTTCCTAAAGGCAGAAGGACAGGCATTGATCCCATTTGTATAATTATTCCAGTATTTCATATATTGGAAAGCATAAAAATGTAGCTACTAATACCAGAATTCAGAAAAAAGGGAGTCAGCATAAGTTCTGTGGCATCATTACACCCGGTCAATAAAAAGCATCTGACTACTAAGGATACAGGAAAGTAAAGTTTATTTTGTGCATATTTTTGCAAATATACCACAAAATTTGTGTTGGGAGTCACAATAGACTGTACTGGAAGAATTTGCCTGCAAAAGTCAGAAAGGCTGAACTTCACCTGCTCTATTACAGTTCGCTGGGTTTTAAATAAACCAACTATATTATATCAATGCAGCAAGACCTATATCTTTGGCCATCATTTGCCTGCTTCCATTACCTTGAATGGCAAAAACATTTTCATATATATTGACATATTTCATTAATTTTTCCACAAAGGTAAAACCCCTTGCTTTTTTACTATTGCTGCAAACTGTCAGGCATATCAGTTGCTTTCAGGGATCAAGTGCTGGTAAAACAGATAATTTTCCATTACAATCATATCTATATAATCAAGCTACCCACGGGCAAGGAGGGAAGGGGATATGGAGGAGAGGAGTGCAGGGGGAGGAACTGTCATTGGAGAGAAGTTCTCTGAGCTAACCAAGGGCAACTCCTTCAGAGTGGACAACAAGAGGTTCTACTTTGATGTGGACTCAGGTATGGTGTCTTCCTGAAGATCAGTGCAACACCGTCACTGTCCCCTACAAAGTGTGTACAAGCTTCGGTGACAATTTTCTTAAGTATGAGGAAGAAATGTGGAGGATTTATAACAGCCATAAAGAAAAGAAGATGGAGGTTCGAGGAGACAGTGAAAAACAAGAATGTGCTGATTAGGCTGGAATTGATATCTCCTAATAAAAACCATCTGGCAAAATTGTTAGGTGGCCAGCAGTACTGCTGTTATAATCAGCTCAAGTTGCTCTCTATTTTTCTGCCCTTTTACCTGGAGCTGGGGATGTCAGAGGTCTCAAAGACTGAAGAGCTAGAAGAGGAACAGTGGAAGGCCTTTGTGCTACAATGGTGCCCTTTTAAAGGAGTACATGTACCTGTTGGTAAGATATGCAGGAGCTTCTTTGCCTATGTTGCAGGCTGCACGACCTTGAAAACGTAGTGGTAGAAACTCAGACAGGCTGAGGGCCAGAAGAAGTTGGTCTTTAGAGACTGAACCCTTCAGTGCCTCTTTTGTGTCAGCAGAGATTGCTGCTGCAATGTTAGTAGCCTTCATCCTTAGCCAGAATTTGGACATATCACGGCTACAATACACCTCACCACTCTTTTCTGAAGCTAAATTTCCGAGTGGTTGTATTATCCAAGTTTGAATTACATAATCCCTATTTAAAAGCACTGTTGTAGTTCTTATTTATTTATTTATTTATTACAATTTCTTATATACCGCACTATTTCGTTCTTGATATGCATACGACGTGTGATCAAAACGTATCAAGACTTGTTGTGTAGCTATATAATAATACATCACACCACAATGCTATTAAGCAATCAGTAACCTAATAAAGTGCTCTGCATGTGCAGAGTGTAGCGTGGCTGCAGCACACCTGTACTTTTTAAATCACGTGATGTTTGGTATCATGTAAAAGCAGTTTCTCAGATTTATGATGAGTGAAAAAACTGAACATCGACTTTGCATTAAATTCTGCCATAAATTTGGATATTCGTGCAAAGAGACTTATGACAAGTTACAGCAAGTGTATGGCGATGACTGCATGAGTTGTGCTTGAGTTTATGACTGGTATAAACGTTTCCAAGAGGGCCGCCAAAGTGCTGACAGTGACAAATGTTTGAATAGAATGCTAGAAATCATAAGGAAAAGAATGGAGAATAAAACAAAAGATATTATAATGCCTCTGTATTGTTCCATGATGCAAACGCACCTTGATTATTCTGTGCGATTCTGGTCACCGTATCTTAAAAAGGATATAGCATTATTAGAAAAAGTACAGAAAGAGCCACCAAAATGGTACAGGAGATGGAAGGATACCCCTATGAGGAGAGGCTAAAAAGGTTAGGGCTTTTCAACCTAAAAAAGACGGCTGAGGGGAGATATGATAGAGGTCTATAAATTAATGAATGGAGTGGAATGAGTAAATGTAGATCGATTCTTGACACCATCAAAATATAGAAAGACTAGGGGACATGCAATGAAGCTACAGTGCAACCTATTTAAGACTAATAAGAGAATTTTTTTTTTCATTTAACGCGTAATCAAACTCTGGAATTCATTACTGAAGGATGTAGTAAAAGCTGTTAGTGTAGCTGGCTTTAAAAAAAGGTTTGGGCAAGTTCCTGGAGGAAAGGTTCATAAACCATTATTAAAGGGGACCCAGGAAATCCACTGCTTGCCCCAATACAAGCATTGTGGAACCTGTGTGTCTTTTGGGAAAACTGCTAAGTACTTATGACCTAGATTGGTCACTGTTGGAAACCAGATAATAGGCTTGATGGACCTTGGTCTGACCCAGTATGGCATATCTTATGTTCTTAAGGCCATCCATGCGTAGGAATGAAGACAGAGTTGAAGCAGTGTGTGGTACAATACGCTTAAATCGTCAATTGACTATCAGGAAGCTTTCTGAGGACATGGACATCAGTTTTGTCAGTACAGTCCATTATTACAGTCGATTTTGGGATGAGATGTGTGTCTGCAAAATTAATGCCGAAACTCCTGTCCCCTCACCAGAAAGATCAACTGTCTGCAGCCAGGGAGTTGTTGGAAAGCATTGAAAATGACTCAGATTTCATCAAAAAGTATTATTATTGGTGATGAATCATGGGTTTATGGTTATGACCCAGTAACTAAGCCTCAATCCTCACACTGGAAGACTCCAAATTCTCTCAGACCCAAGAAAGCCCGGCAGGTGAGGAGCAATGTCAAAAGTCATGTTCGCAGTTTCTTTGATTACCATGGTATTGTTCATCATGAGTACACTCTAAAAGGCCAAACCATCAATAAGGAGTACTACATCCAAGTTCTGACTCATTTGAGAGATACAGTTCATCGTAAGAGGCCAGAGTTGCACAGGATGGTGAATGGTTGATTCATTACGATAACGCCCCAGCTCACGCATCACATCTTGTCCACCAAATTCAACATGTCTGACATCCTCCGTACTCACCTGACTTTGCAATCTGTGACTTTTTCTTATTTCCAAAACTGAAATTATCACCAAAAGAAAGGAGATTCAATGACTTGGAGTCCATTAAGCAAAATTTGACACAGCAGCTTCACAGCATAATGAAAAAGGCATTTCAAAATTGTTTCCAGCAGTGGCAGCAATGCTGGAGAAAGTGTGTTTTATCAGAAGGAGACTACTTTGATGGAGACAATGCATCAGTGTTATACTTCTTGTGTTATTGTACAAGTCTCGATACTTTTTGATTGCACTTCATACAAAGAAAATGCAATGAGTCTGCTGAAAGGAACCTGTAGGATGACTAATAAATGGAGATGAATCATGTTGCTGGAGGCTTAGAACACCTTAGAATATATTCAGGCAGATGGAAGGTACGGTTCCCACTTACTTTTGTTTTTAAGAACATACTAGTCCTGGTTTTGCACCCCTCCCCCCCCCTCTACCCCTACACACTTAAATTGACTTGTAGTAGAGGTCACGTGATGCGGTGAGCCTGAGCAGACGTGTGAGGCTTGGGCTCCGGACCCCGCTCCCCTGAAACGTGGTTAAACTGCCGTTTTCATTGTGGCTTGGAGCTCTTTCGCTGCGGAGTACCCCGAGGAATCCTCTGACACCAGCTGGAGATCCGGGAGTGGGAATGGCGGCTGCGGCAAAGGCAGGGCGGCGAGATAAGGAGCGCGCTGTGAGTACCCTCAAGATGGCGGAGTCCCCTCCCAAACACGGTGCGGCGGCCCCCTCAGCGACGTCCGAGGAAATTTCGGCGGCAGTCACCAGTGCCTTGGCGACGCAGTTTGAAGCCCTGCACACGAAGATGGATGCGCTCCAGAGCTCTATGGGCACTCTAGGTGTGCGGGTGCAGGAGGCGGAGACCCGTATTGCACATGCCGAAGAGGAAGTGGAGGGCCTTAAGCGGGAACTGCTTGTACTGCAGAAGGCCGCAAAAGCTCAGGAGCTGAAGCTGGATGACCTAGAAAATAGGTCTAGGCGGAACAACCTGCGGCTATTGGGGGTAGCAGAATCTGTCCCTGACAAAGACCTGAGGGGCTACGTGGAAAACTTGGCCACTTTCCTCAGAGAGGAGGGGGACTCGAACAGGCCCATCGTGGTGGAAAGGGCACATAGACTGGGGCCCAAGCCGCAATCCGGCAACCACAGACCCAGGGTGGTCCTGGCGAAGTTTTTATGCTATACGCAAAAGGACGCGGTGCTCCGGGCGGCGAAGCAAAGGGGCATGGTCGAATGGGAGACAGCGAAGATTCGGATAACACAGGATTACTCTGCTGCCCTGAGTCATCGGAGGAAGGCTTATGCGCCGCTGTGCCAAAAGCTGATTGAAGCGGGGGTGCGGTTCAGTGTCCAGTACCCCGCCAGGCTCCACGTGTTACATCAGGGCTCGCACCGAGTGTTTGATTCTGCAGAGGTGGCGCAGGCCTATGTGGAAAAGCTGACGCCGGGGAGGATGTCAAATTTGGAGGTCCAGTGAAGTGTGTGTTCCTGCTACTTGTGACACCTTGGCGGAGGACGGTGCCCTGTTGACTGAGGTGGGTTCCTTGCGGACTACAAATGCTTGCTGCCTGGATGATGACCCTTACCGTTGTCGGTATGGAGTATCGGGACCATTACTCTGTGCAATGTGGGCCTGCCTTGGTGTTGCTGGACAGCCTTGACGGGAGGTGGCCCGGGGCACCGTGAGTGACCCTAGTGGTTGCCTCAACTATTACCGGAAGCCAGGGCGGGCTTCGTGGCACTCCCAGTCGGTGCACACGCGGGTGCTCCGGGATGATGCCCCACAACCCTGCAGCCCCAATCTTGCCTGCTGGGACTTGTCCGGGCGATGCCTGGGAGAAGAATGGACATGCTCTGCAAGTTTGTTTAAAATGTTTGCCTTTCCTCTAACACTGTGTGTTGTTATTGCCGAATGCAGATTTGGTATTGTTCTAGCTGTGGGGGAGGGCTAGATGTTTGACTGGGAAGAAGGGAATGGGCGAAAGTGTGAATGGGGGTTAGTGGCCGGTTAAGATATACGAATGCAAGGGGCCTTGGGATGGCAGGGGGGGTGCCTGTTCTATTGGGTGGGCTCCGGGGTGGCCCTTCCCCCTTGTTTGGGCGACAGTCACTCGCTGGGAGGGATGGCTGCGGTTGTTGCTCGGACATCGGGGAGGGCTACCCCACGTGCGGTTGGGATGTGAGTGAGACCGTGTTGGGATCCACGCTACTGCGTAAGGCCGGTCTGCTCGGGGGAGGGGGGTCCTATCACATCCTCGGTGACCCGGATGGGAGTGGGTGAGTGGTTAGCGATGGTGTATGTGGGAAGGAATAGGTTAGAGTGGGGGGTAGGTTATCGGGGCAGGGTGGGGGAGGGGGGCAGAGGGGGTAGGGGAGAGGGGCGGGTGGGTGGGGGGAGGGAGGATGGGGGGTCGCAGGGGGCACAGCAACCTTGGGGTAGGGAGAACAACGATTTGAATGGGGACAGTAGCTGGCTGGAGGGGGGGCCCCAGGCTGGGGGGGTCCCACCTTTTTGTTGTCCTTGGAATGATACCAATTGCCTGATCTTGTGTGACCCACCCTGAAGGTTGTCTCTTGGAATATTTGTGGGATTGGTAGCCCTATTAAAAGATATAAGGTGTTGCAGGCTTTGGCCCGGTTGAAATGCGACATAGCAATGTTGCAGGAAACCCACCAGACAGCGGAGGAGCATGTTAAGCTGCGGAAAATGTGGGTGGGGCAGTGCTGGGGGTCCCCGGCCAAAGGAAAAAAGGGTGGAGTGGTCATCCTGATTAGTAAAAGGACCCGTTTCGAGTTACTTAAGGAGTACTCTGATGCCGAGGGCCGTTACATTTTACTCTATGGTAACTTGGACGGTCGGCCTGTAGTGTTGGGCTGTCTGTATAGCCCTAATGTATTGAATCGGGCGTTTTACGACCGTCTTGCATCCCGACTCGAGCAATTGCCTGATGTTCCTTTGATTCTGGCGGGAGATCTGAATGGGGTATTGGACATAGGGCTGGATGTGTCAGAGGGAGGAGGGGCGTCCCTGCGTATCCCGACGACTAAGGCTTTGAAGGGCTTTTGCAGGCGTCTGGGCCTGGTGGACCCATGGAGACTGCTCCACTCTGATGAGCGGGATTTCACGCATCAGTCAAGAGCCCATGGAACTAGTGCCAGGTTGGATTATGTCTTAGTGTCCGAACGGTTGTTTGCTCAGGTAGAGGAGGCGCAGATCGGTCCTTTGGCGGTGTCTGACCACGCTCCAGTTTGGGTCGACATCGCTGGGGGTGGCCCGACCGGGTTGACGCGGCTGTGGCGTTTTCCGTTGGGCTTATACCAGGACGCAGAGTTTCGTACCTATCTTACACGGCATTGGCAAGAGTTTATGGAGTATCATGAGAGCCATAGGGACGATCCAGAATTACTATGGGAGACGGCCAAAGTCGTCATAAGGGGAGATATTATTGCGTACGCGGCACGGAAACGGAGATTAGTAGCGCGGCAAATTGTTCAGCTGGAAAGGCAGGTGGTGCGCGCTCGGCGGCGTTGTGCAGGCGACGCTAGTGTATTGAATCGGCGGCGGCTCTGGGAATTGCAAACATCTCTTAATGAATTACTTCACCAGCGAGCAAAGAAATCGTATCTGTATTACAAACATCAGCTTTTTCAGTTTGGAGATAAACCTGGGAAACTCTTGGCGCGTTGCTTACAGGGTCATCGGGGCCACCGACTGGTGGCAGCGTTGCGCGATGACCAGGGGGTTTTACATAAAGACAATTTGGGTATTACTCGAGTGTTCCGTTCATTTTTTCAGAAATTGTATGCCCGGAGGGACGGAGCGCCGGAGGTCATGCAACAGTACTTGCAAGAGCTGTCGCTGCCAAGAGTGACTACCGAACAGAGGGCTTGCTTAGATGCTCCGATAACGGTGGAGGAGGTCCAGGGAGTTATTCAGCGGGCTAGTTGTTGTAAGGCCCCTGGTCCGGACGGGTTTGGTGCTGAGTTTTATAAGTTACTGGGTGGGTTGGTGCCTCCAACCCTAGTGGCCGTCTACCATAGGCGTGTGGAGCAGGGGGAATTTAAATGGGGCACTAATCACGCGTATATTTCCTTGATTCCAAAATCAGGGAAAGATCCCTCTCAAGCGGCTTCGTATAGGCCCATCTCGTTGTTGAATTTTGACTTAAAAATTTTTTGCGAAGGTACTGGCGAACCGGCTGGCTTTGGTGTTGGGGGACTTGATTCATGAGTCGCAAGTCGGGTTTGTTAAAGGGCGCTATGCCGTGCGGAATCTGCGACGACTTCTGGCTTCTCTTGAGTGGGTTCGGGAACGGGATCTTCAATCTCTGATAATTAGCTTCGACGCCGAAAAGGCATTCGACCAGGTCCAGTGGGAGTATTTGCGTTTTCTATTACCACATTATGGGTTAGGAATTCCTTTTTGCCAGATGGTGGAGTTGCTGTATGCGGAACCCACGGCGGGGGTCCTCTGTAATGGAGTGCTGTCGGATCCGTTTTGTTTGGAGCGTGGAACGCGTCAAGGCTGCCCGCTCTCCCCTTTACTTTTTGTGCTCTCCCTAGATCCGTTAATACGTAAGATCGAGGACTCCCCGGACATAGGGGGTGTTCGTATCGGCTCCTATGGCTTTAAGGTAGCCGCCTTTGCCGATGATATACTGGTACATTTGACTTCCCCCCAGAGATCGCTTCCGTACCTGCTTGAGGAACTTACACGTTATGGGCAGTTTGCGGGGTTGCGTATTAATATGGCTAAATCAGAGGCATTAGACGTCGAGGGTACGCTACGGGGGAGCTGGTCGGGGAGCTTCCCTCTCCGTTGGGCTGCGGATTCTCTTATCTATCTGGGCATTGTGTTAACGAGGAAACCGACATTGTTGTATTCAGTGAATTTTGAACGTATTTTTGTGAAGGTTCGTGCACAGTTGCGAGCGTGGGCCCCTCTCCCTCTGTCCTTGCTCGGTAGAGTGGCCGCGTTGGGGATGGTGATCTTTCCACGTGTGCTTTATTGGATGCAAACACTCCCGGTGTGGCTCTTGAAACGTGATTTGGGGCGCTTGGAGAGGGAGATTCGGGGATTCCTTTGGAAGGGTTATAAGGCCCGGATACCGTTGGCGCGCCTGCGGGGAGGGTGGCGTTCGGGGGGAGTAGGGGTGCCTGATTTTTGGAAGTATGCGCTGGCATGTCAGGCGCGTCATCTGAGCGATTGGTTAGGGGATACGGAGACTTATACTCCGCGCGGATTGGAAGCAGCCTTTGTGGCGCCCCACTCCTTGGAAGCAGTTTTACATCTACCGGGCACGGTTTTGCCAGCTCGGCTGATGAACAGTATTCTGCTGCAGGCTACCCGGCGGACTTGGCAACAATTAAATAAGTATTGGGGCAGTGATGCGGCGGTGTCCTGCTGGTTGCCTATACGTGGTAATGCCTGTTTCTTGCCGGGCTCGGATTCGGCCCCCTTTCGTCAGTGGTGGCGAGCAGGGATACGGCGGTTGGGACAGGTGGTGGACCCTGCCGGCTGCAGCAAGGCCCTGGGAGTGCTCTGTAGGGAGTACGGGTTGTCGCCGGGCACCATGGTTTTTGCACATGCTCAGCTATCTCATTATATTGGCTCCCTGCCTCGGCAGGAGCTTGCGGTGGAACGTTCGGAGCGTCTTTTGGAGTTCTTTGCATTGGGGGCGGATACTCCGCCAACGATTGCGGACCTGAAGAAACGATTGGATCGGTTCGGGGTTCCCCGGGACTATTCGGCGGTGGAAAGCCTGTGGGCGAGAGAGTTGGGAAGGGAGGTCGCTCGGGGATCCGTGCGGGCGGCCTTGAGTAGGATTGTGCAACTTGTGGATGGGGCTCGTTGGCGGGAGGTGCAGTTTAAATGTATCCTTCGCGCCCATTTCTCCCCATGGCGAGCGTTTCGGAGTCATCTGGCCCCTCATGGCGGCTGTCCCAAGTGCTCGTGTGCCTCAGCAGATCTGGGTCATATGTGGTGGGGGTGCCCTTCTATTCGTCGGTATTGGAGGCGGATTGAGGCCTATTTGAGTGGCCTGTTGGGGCAACAGATTTGCTGGTCGGGGATGCTGGTAGTGCTAGATCAGCTGGGACCGCTCCACCCGAAGGGCCGCTGGGACAGGGTTTTGGTTCGTAAGGCCTGTCTGGTGGGTAAAGGCCCTATATTGAGTCAATGGAGGGAGCGGGAGGCCCCTACCTTTTGCGAGTGGCGCAATCGCCTGCATCACCTTATGCTCCTGGAGCGGAGAGTGGCGTTACGACACCCTCGAGCCTGGGCTTCCTTTTTGCTGATTTGGACGCCTTATATCCAGCGTTTGGGTCCCACGGCACGCAGTGCAGTACTAACACTTGGATAATGAGAGCCTGTGAAGTTGGTGTCCCCTAATGGGTGCTTCAGGTTGCTGTGTTCCCTGCGGTGGGGGGGGGGGAGGGGGGGGTGGAGGGGAGGGTTGCTGGGGGAATGGGTTGTTTGAACAAAGTGCTGTTGGTGTATGGCGGGTTCCCAGGGTGGTGGACAAGACACAGCCCCGCCCGGGACTAGGTTGGGTGTTTGGAGTTTGAAACAGTAGAAATTGTACATGTTGTTTTGCCTGTTGGTTCATTGTATCTTGTCATATTTAATAAACAGAGTTTTGAAAAAAAAAATTGACTTGTAGAACTACTTTTCTTACAGAAATCAGAGCTAGAAATCCCTGCACGGTGGATGAGTTCAGCCTTTGCCAGATAAATGCAGGGAAGTAGCAGACGAGAGAAAATCCTGGCAGAGATTTGTTTTGGCAATGAAGGGCTTTAATGGTGACAAATGTTGAGAGGAAGAATGACAGCAGTCCTTTCCAAGCTACCGAAAGCTTGTCGTCTAGACCATTCCCTAACCCATCATTATAACTAACAGCTAATTAAAAATATGACATAAGGAGGAACGATCGCGGTACGCACCTCCCATATCAGAGGCTGCCAGACTAATTCATGTTTTGATACTGGAATAAGTGAAAGATGAATCTTCCTGAGTGACAACAGGAAGCAAATAAAAGGAACTCATCCACACTACATCAACGATCAGTCTGAAGTGAAAAGCTAAAGAATGGAACGCTGGCTGAAAGTCGTGTGGATGCTGGGCATGGCCTTAATGGTTGATTCAGCTTTACTTTACAGGGATTCCGAAATGCTCAAAGACAAGGACATTGCTATGGCTATTGACAACTACAACAAGGATTTTCCTGAAAACTCTTTCTTCAAGATCTTTGAATATGATCCTGAAAACAAAACAGTAAGTGTCTTAGATGAGCTCATATATGTGTCTATGCGTGTGAGAGAGAGTGTATTCGTTGCTTAGTATAGCAGGTGTTATAAAAGTCACCTTCATGCTATCTTCACCCTACATCAACTGCGATCCATGAAAATAAATCAATCGATCTTTACTTGTCTCCATGCTTTTACCATAATAAAATCATAAATATATAGTTGCATAAAATGCATTAAAAAACTAGGGGGAATCCCAAAATTAGAAAGATTCATGCTGCTTATCCCAGAGGTAAGCAGAAGACTTTCCCACGTGCAATTAAATAATAATTTATGGACTTTTCATCCAGAAACGTATCTAAATCTTTTTTAAACCCAGCTACTCTAACAGCTCTTACCACGACCTCCCTGAGCTTAATTAGACATTGGGTGAAAAATCATTGCTCCAATTTGTTTTAAAAGTACTATCTTGTTGCTTCATGGTGTGTCCCCTAGTTTTTGTACTTTTTAAAAGAGTAAACAACCCGTTCACTCAGGATTTTATAGACATCTATCATATCCTCCATTAAAGAGCCCTAACCTCTTCAGCCTTTTCTCATAAGGGTATCATTCTATCCTCTTTATCATTTTGGTTGCTCTTCTCTGTACCTTTTCTAATTCTGCTATATCTTTTTTGAGAGGTGGTGACCAGACTTGTACACAATATTGAAAATGCAGTTGCACCATGGAGCGATACAGAGGCATTATAATATCCTTGGGTTTTATTCTCCATTCCTTTCCTTATGATTCCTAGCATTCTATTTGCTTTCTGGGCCACCGCTGCACACTGAGCAGAGGATTTCAATGCATTATCCAGAATGACACCTACATTCTTTTTTTCTGGGTGGTGACTCCTAATGTGAAACATTGCATGGTGTAACCAGTTTGTGCTGTTTTCTCCTAAGTGCATAACTTTCCAGTTGTCCATGTTAAATTTTGTCTGCCATTTGGACGTCTAATCTCTCAATTTCTTCTTACAATTTTTCACAATCTTATTATTTAACTTCAAATAATGTTGTATCATCTGAATATTTGATCACCTTTCTCTTTATTACCATTTCCAGATCATTTATAAGTATATTAAAAAGCAGTGGGCCCAGCACGTATCCCTGGGGTACTCCACTATTTAATGCTCTCCATGAGAAAATTGACTGTTTAGCCCTACTCTCTGTTTTTTATCTTCTATCCAGATCCCAATCCACAACAGTATACTGCCTCCTATTCCATGACTTTTTAATTTCCTCAAGAGCCTCTCATGAGGGAACTTGTCAAAGGTTTTCTGAACATCCAGATGCACTATTACTACCTATTTATTCATACCTTTAAAAAGATGTAGATTATTGAGGCAAGACTTCCCGTTGCTAAATCTATGTTGGCTTTGCCCCATGAAACCAAGACTATTTGCTGTATAGTATATGTTCAGATCATTTTGTTCTTGAGGTTTTCCTAAGTAACCAAGTAGTGTATCTGCCATATTAGTCCACTTTAATATACAGAAATAAAAGCTAACAAATATAAAATATAAGGTAATACCTTGTATTGTTGAGTTTTTGGTTTTATTTATTAACTTTTATTTATATGTATGAGTAATTAAAGCAGTGTTTCTGTGTTCCATCATTTTTTCCTTTCTTAACGGCTAATCCTTTGTATTGATTCCTGGGATGGGAACATTTGCCGATTACTGATTTGTAGAATAAAAATTACTCTCCACTAAAACCTTTTTTATGATGAAATATCTCTTCATCCCCATGACCTAAATATTTCTATCTACTTTTTTTCACATATAGAGGCACATTTCACAGTGGGGCCCCCAAGTGCAATCTAGGACGTCAAAGCTAGAACGTCTGAAAAAAACACAGGCACGTGCAAGTTCAGGCACGATTTCAGAAACACGGATGTGCCTGATATGGACATCTACAGAAACGTCTACATAGACATCCATGGAATAGCATCTCCGAATGTAGGTGTCTAACAGCATAATGAGAAAAGTAGAGGGTGGGGAGTGAGGTGACCAGAGTTCAAATACTGATGTGGGTTTGTGTGATCTTAGACTAGTCACTTAGCTCTCCATCTTCTCAATGCTTTCTTTCCTGAGACCTGTTTGTGCCTGCAGCAGGTATAAATGTAGAAGTGCCTGCAGATGTCCTTGTTGTTTCTGGACTTGAACAGTCCATAGCGCCTCCACCACACCCTCTCGGCTACTTGGACATCCCTGCACCAGAGACATCTGTAAATGTTGCTTGTGGAATGACTGCAGAGAGGTCTCCGTGATTTTGCTGTCTACATGCACATCTTCAGATGTTCTACATCATGACAGATGTTCTTCAGGTATATTCAGGAAAGGAAGAAGATCAGAGTTGGAAATGCAGGATTCAGAAGTGCTGGGAAAGGACTCATGGAAAGTGACATTGAAAAAGCGAAATTGCTAAACAAATACTTCTGCTCTGTTTTTACTAAAGAAAATCCTGGAGATGGACCAGCTGTGACTCCCAAATATAAAAATTGGAATGAAGTAGATACCACACCATTCACAGAAGATGAGGTGTTAGAACAACTTGCTAAACTGAAAGTGGACAAAGCCATGGGACCAGATGGGATACATCCCAGGATACTGAAAGAGCTCAGAGAGGTTCTTGCAGGACCGTTAAAGGATGTTTTCAACAGATCCTTGGAAACAGGAGAAGTTCCTCAAGACTGGAGAATGGCTGATGTCGTACCTCTACACAAAAGTGCAACAGAGTGGACTCCCCCAAGGGAGTGGTTAACATGAGGAAACATCTACAAAAGCTGAAAGAATGGTCTAATGATTGACAACTATGATTTAATGTGATAAAGTGCAGTGTCATGCACTTGGGTAGCAGAAATCCAAGGGAAATGTATGCGATAGGGGGCGAGAGGTTGGTATGCACGGTTCAGGAGAAAGACCTTGGTGTGATTATCTATGATGATCTCATGGTGGCAAAACAGTGCGACAAGGCGGTCGCAAAAGCCAGGAGAATGTTGGGCTGCATAAAAAGAGGGATTACCAGCAGAAAGGAAGAGGTACTTATGCCACTGTATAAGTCACTGGTGAGGCCTCACTTGGAATATTGTGTTCAGTTTTGGAGACCATATCTTGCAAAAGATGTAAAAAGACTGGAAACCCATTCAGAGGAAGGTGACCAAAATGATTTGGAGCCTGAGTCAGAAGCCTTATGAGAAGAGACTTGAAGACCTAAATATGTACACTTTGGAGGAGAGGAGGGACAGGGGAGATATGATTCAGACCTTTAAATACTTAAAGAGAAATGATGAACAAACAAACCTCTTCCAAAGACGGGGAAGCTGTAAACTAGAGGGCATAACATGAAGTTGCAAGGTGGTAAATTGAAAGGCAATGTCAGGAAATATTTTTTCACTGAAAGGGTGGTGGATGCTTGGAATGCCCTCCCGATGGAAGTGGTGGGGGCAAACACAGTGACAGAATTCAAAACGGCATGGGACAAACACAGTGTATCTCTTTATAGCAACAGGATAAAAACAAAATAAATGGTACCATCTAACTTCTGAACCATCTAACGTCTCAACAAATAGTGGTGTCCTACATGGAGTGGTGGGTTCACCCCTAAACGAAGACATGGGGAGGGGTGGCCTGCACAGAGCGACAGGTGCACCTACTCTTGCCATCTTGCTGGGCAGACTAGATGGACCATGCTGGTCTTTATCTGCCATAATTTACTATGTTACTATGACTAAGCCTTTTAAAATGACCTCCATATTCAACAAAACAAATAGGGGCTGAATTTCATCAGTTTCCGATTAACTTTTGTGCTGGCCCCCGCCCATCCTAATATTGACCTTTTTTTTCCTATGGATAAATGCCAGCATATATAAATTTATGCTATGGCATTTATCTGTATAGCCACTGCAGCCTTGTCTTTTAAAAAGCTGCTTCTGCACCTTTCTTTAAATTTTTGCATTTTACAAAATAAATCAAGCGTAAATATACACTCAAAAGAAAAAGTAAGCGGTCCAGCAATAACAAATTCCATAGGAAAAAGTAAAATACAAAGGAAAATTTTTCAAACATAAGAACCGCCAACCATCAGCCCACAAAATAAAGGGGGAGATGGCAAATAAGAAATAAAACCACAATATGAAAAGAAAGGCATTCAGAAAGGCTCAGACTGACAACCCTCAACTAACAGCATTCCCTGCCTCGGTCAGAGCAACTCTCTGGGAGCTCAGAAAAGCCGACAGCTGGGGTGGGTCATAAAATATATAGAAAACAGCTTGCAGCTTAACATTACATTTACATGGAAACTTTGGGAAAAATTGACCCCCCCCCCCCAACTGTTGAACCCTCGGGAGCAAGAGAAGAAACTCTCGCCTCCTTTTTTGGGTTTCCTGGCACAGGTCAGGAAAAACCCGTACCTGGAACCCTCTAAACATTGTCAACGATTTGCAAAAAAACATTTTCATAAACCAGTCTCTAACATGAGATAATGCAAAAGTCACCAAAAGAGTAGTAGGACTGCAGGGTTCATCTCTCGAAGTCTCCAAAACAGCTGAGACATTGAGCAAGTCCACCTGCAGTACCCCTGGAATATCACCAGTACCTGAGGGTCTCCGTCCAGTTGGCAAATAACGTAGCTACAGGAAGATGGGATTCACTAGGAACACCAAACACCTCAATCATATATCTTTTAAACATATCTCTAGCACTAACAAGTAGTGATTTAGGAAAATTAGTAAGCCTGAGATTCTGATATCGAGAAAAGTTCTCCAGGTGTTCCAAACGAGACATCATTCCCATAGCATCCTTGGTCAAAGCAGCCTCAGAGTCCTCCAAATGATTAACTCTTTCCAGCACCGAAGACACAGACCCCCGTAGCTCAGATAACTGCCCAACCTGCTGTTGCATTGAAACGACGTTAGACTTCACTTGAGCAGACACAGATTGTACCTGTTGGGAAAAAGAGTCTCCCGGTTGTTGAATCGCTGACCAAATTGTTTCTAAGGTAAATTCAGCAGGACGCTGCAGATGAAAACCCAGAGAGCCATCTCCGATGTCTGGGGTCACCTACGAAACAGCTAAAGATACCACTGCAGAGGCCATACCTGCCGGGAGCACCACATCACCGGCTAGGGAGACGTGTAGCTGTCCATCAGAGCGATGACCCGGAAGGGTTTCAACTTCCCTTCTTGTCAGCTCAGAAGTCTGCCCTCCAGGATCCGTCAGTTCACCAATTCCGGGAGAACCCGACAAAGCCAGATCTTCCGAGCAATTTTGCTCCAACACAGAGCTTTGCTGCATGCTGCTGCTCCGGTGAAGAAAGATCAAAACCCAAGCTGCTCAACGAGCTCTCCAGCTCCAAGGAGCAAACAGCGGGAGTATTCGCCGGTGTACTGTCAATCTGTCGAGGTGTGAGTAGGAGAAATGAATCCAGAGGAGCCACAGAGGAAACTGTAGGTAAAGCAGGGGGGGGGGTCCAGAGAGCTTCTTGCCACTCCTGGTCTTCCTTTTCCCCATTAACAAAACATAGCGCACCTAGAAACGTCAACCTGCGGCCATCTTGAAGCCACTCCCCTCTCTTTACTCAACTTGGCTGCTTTTTTTTCAGACGTTCTGGCTTGAACGTCCCAGATTGCACTTGGATGTGATTTGTAAAATATCGCTTCTCAGCACAGTGCAATTACAGCGGGTACACTTAACTCCATCTACTGATGTGGCCTTAGCTGCATCCATGCTAATTGCAACACTGACAATCAGTATGTGATATGTCCCCCCTGCGCTAATTGCAATGTGCTCTCCATGCCCACTCTGCCCGAATCTGCCCATTCAACACCCCAGCATGCAACTGGCCATTAGTGTGCAAATCAGCACATGGCCCCTGGCAGGAATAAAGAGGGACTGATACCAAGTCACTTTTTTTTCCTACTGCCAATACCCAGGCTGAGATTTAAGAAGTGGAAACCTCAGGTCTTATTGAAGGTGGACCCTCCTTATACAAGTGCTGTGTATGCAGAAAATTACCATCGCAGGGCAAAGGAGGGACTCTTATGCCATCCATCCTTGTTACCCGAGAGAGAAACCCTATGAGCAGGATATTGCATAGGATCCTATAATCAGCCTAGAAAGAAATAAAATATTAATTTTCTGGGTGTCAGAGATGTCTCGACTCATTTGAGGGGAAAGTACCAGAAAGGTGTAGCAGACCCCTCAGTGGGCCATGGTTTGTGGCAGCTCTGAGAGCTACAGAGTGTTTTGTGGGTTCTCAGGGGCAGGGGGAAGAATGAATCTTTAAAATGCTATGTTAGAACTTGAAGGTGAGCCATTTTTGCTCTGTTTGATCTCTCGCACGCTTCCAGACAGCGGCCACACCCCAAGGAGTTGGTTACAAAATTAATTACTGAGAATAAAATTATATACCGTATACAATTTCATCTGTTAAATAACAGATCTTCAGGTATGGAACTAAGAGAAACAGTTTCTTAATTTGGACTTTCGGGAATTTGAAATCTAAATTCCACCTCGGGATCTTCTTCTCATGTATCACTTCTCCTTGCTTCCCTCAGTATTCTGCTCTTCTTGGGAATGGAAGGTCTCACTTCAGTCACACTCTCTCTCTCCCTCTTTAGCAATGCACGTTCCTCTCTGATACACCAGATTATCCAGGATCTCCTTAAGGCTAAGTTTCCCTTCTTCATTTGCCTCAACACCTGCTGGGCTGCTTCTCTGCAGATGCCATTTCTCAGGGTAATTTCTTTGCTACATCTTCTCATGGGCCTCTTGGCTTTCTACACCAGCCTTAACCTACTTCCCAGGGAATAGCACTTTTCTCTTCATGGCTACTAACTTCATTGCTCTACTAGGGGCTGGAGTAGCACCCAAAATCCCCTCTTTACTTTGGCATGGGGCATGGCCAGCCAGCTCTCTCTTCCGCCTCTCCCAACTGGCTCCTGAAGCTCTGCCTCTGAGTAGTCCTCTTGACAGAAAGAGGAAAATAGAAAAACAATTTCGCTCCAAAACCTCTTTCCTTTATACCCATTAGGATGTCTCTAGCTCCTCCCCTGGACTTCCATAAAAGGAATCCAGCTGTCGTAACTCCATACTGATGCAAAGGCAAGTGGTATCCCCCGAATGATCAGAACACAAAAGCATCTACTACTATTTTTACTGATCAATTGCATAGCACTACAAGCCATACACAGCACGGTACAGACACATGTAAGAGATGATTCCTACTCATTGGAGCTTACAATCTAGTCAAGATAGACAGCACAACAACTGAGGGCAAGAATACATCTTGGGGAATGGTAAGGAAACACATAGGCGACTAGGTGGATCAGGATCCAAAAGCGGCCTTGAAGAGGTGAGTTTTCAGCCTAGATTTGAAAAGGGCCAGAGATGAAGCCTGACATGCAGACTCAGGTAGTTTGTTCCAGGCATAAGGAGCAGCAAGGTGGAAGGATCGAAGTGTGGAGTTGGCAGCAGAAGAGAAGGGTACAGATAGAAGGGATCTGCCAGAGTAGCGGAGCTCTGGAGAAGGGATATAGGGAGAGATAAAAGAGGAAAGGTAGTGAGTAGCAGCAGAACGAGTGCACAAATAGGTCAACAGGAGATGTTTGAAATGGTTGTGGAAATGGAGCTTATACGAGCTTATCGAGACGGGCAGAAGATTAGTCGCGCAGCTGAGTTCTGAACAGATTGAAGGGGAGAGAGATGATTCAAAGGGAGACCAGGAAGGAGGAGATTGCAATAGTCTAGAAGGGAGGTGACTAAGTTTATTTATTTATTTAACCAGTTTTATATACCACCTTATCCTTCAATCAAAGTGGTTTACAGTATAACTTGTTAGTATACATTTAACAGGTAGGGTAGGGGTAAAGTGATGAACTATATACAAACTATATATAGCTAGTTTTTATGTGATTTTATGTGTTGTTGGAGGGCCATTTGGGGCGGTATTCTGCTGCTTGTCGCCAGTTATGTTATGCGTCGAAAGTGTTCCATAAACAGGAGAGTCTTGAGTGGAAAAGCATCTTAGTAGTGTGTTCAGAGAGGAAGGGGCGAATTTTGATAATGTCTTAAAGAAAGAAACGACAGGTTTTAGCTATCAGTTGTATGTGTGTGGAGAAGGAAAGGGAGGAGTCAAAGACAACTGCAAGGTTGCGAACTGAGCAAACAGGAAGGAGTAGAGCGTTATCCACAGAGATTGAGAAAGGAGGAAGGGGGAGGTTGGATTAGGAGAAAAAATAAGAAGCTCAGTTTTGGCCATGTTCAATTTCAAACGGCAGTGAGACATCCAGGCAGCAATATCAGATACACAGGCAGAGATCTGGGCCTGGATTGCCAGAGAGATTTTGGGTGTAGAGAAGTAGATCTGAGAGTCATCAGCGTAAAGATGGTACTGAAAACTTTGGGAGGAGATGAATGCACCAAGAGACTGGGTAAGATGCTTAGGGATTCCTGGGTTACATAGTGCCTTCATGGAGTAGTGGCCTGCTACCCAAAACAGATCACTGCTTTTAGGAGTGGTTTATATAGTGATGGATTTTCCCTCCTGCCAACGTGATGTAACTGGGCAGGGAAACTTCTCCTGCTTTGGAAAATGGTGTCAACTTCAAGTTATATTGTAATACTCTAGTAGGGCCATTTGATGTCTCTGCTGCTTAAAGGAGCAAGACTCAAGGGGTCTCTACATAATCATAATATTTTATTTGTTTTTGAATTGGATTATTGAGAGTGAGTGTGGAAGGCACACACGCAGTGAGAAGAGACAAAGACGGAATAGACAGAGTTGAAACAGAAAAGATAAAAGGAAGAAAATACCAGAGGGAAAGAAAAAAAAAAAAAAGAACAGGAGACCGAAGAATGAGAAAGGAAAGAAACAGAGATGCTGAGTCACAATATCAAGCTTGAGACACCAAATAATGGAAACTTTTATATTTATGGAAAATATCAGTAATTCAGCACAAGAAACTATTTAGTTCAACATATATTTTTGCAGCATCAGGAATTGTGTTGTTGAGGTCAGGACATAATCAATTCCGATGGTATTTTAGAAACAGCTCTGTAAACATGCAACCGTTTCTAAAATATACAGAAAGTTAATTATTGGTAACTCATTTCACTTTGGAGGGGGAAATAAAGAATAAGGGATTAAGAAGAATATCTCCTTTAATCCTTCCTGTAAAGTCATGACCGAAACGAGCACTATGTTAATACCTATATGTATCAGGGAGCGAGTGTAAAGCTGGAGGTGGACAATTTTGGACATGAATGTGCAATTTTGGGCTTGAATACACATGTAAAATCAATGTTTTTTGAAAATTTCCATTTACATGTGGATGCAATTTACACGTCAGGAGACCCCTGACTGCTTTGCCCGGCTGTCCCAAATTTGCACACCACAAACCTACCCTAGGGAGCCTTAGGATAGCAGTTTCTGTGAGGCCAAGGCACACCTTTTCAATCGCACTTCAAGTTACATTTAGGTACAATAGGTATTTTCCTGTCCCTCGGAGAGCTTACAATCTAAACTTGTATCTGAGACAATGGAGGATTAAGTGACTCGCCCAAGCTCATAGGGGATGGCAAGAGGATTTGAACCCTGGCTTTGTTGGTTATCGGTAAGCATTAGGCTACTTAGGATTCCTGGCCCTTGAAAAGGAAATAGAATACACATTAACACAAGGCTTTATAAAAGCTTAAATCATTCCCAGAACATACCTGCTTTTTCTATGCTTAAATCCCTGCGTTCTTTCATCTATACTGTATGGGGGTCATTCTGACTCACATTTAGCAGGGGTGGACATCCGATTTGGATGTCCATCCCCGCTAAACTCCTGGAACCGTATTCCCTGCCCAAAGCTCCTCACATATACAGGGGAGATGTGCAAAGAGCTCTGGACTGGGGCAGGAGGGGGTGGGCTGTAGGAGGAGTGAGGGTGAGGAGTGGGCGGGACCCTGACCTCGAACGTACCGTGCTGATTCTGGGGTCGGCCCTGTATGTCCAGAGTCGGTGATTTGGTGGAATAAGTGGAATAGGTCCTCCTAAACAGCAGCGGAGACTGGATCCAAGGCCAGAAGAGAGTAAAGGGGTACAGGGGATTCTCCACAGCCCAACCCTGGCCATTGCAAGCCCGATCGGGAATCGGGCAGCGGGGAAAAGACCATTGCTGCATCTGCCAGGGATCGGGGCTCCTGAATGGAGCCGTGGTGCCATAGCAATGGGACACCATGGCACTGCCGCTCCATGCAGGAGCCTGGCTGGGCTAGCCGGGTAACTGCTTGTACACCCAGAAGCCCAGATTTAGAACAGGGCCGGCTGCACCCGATTCTGAACCTGCGGGGACGTCTAGCCACCATGGGATCAGGATCAGGTGCAACTCCAACCCATCCAGATTCTGGATGTCCGGACAGGCCAGAGGCGCTCAGACCTGAATTGGCCTCTTTGTGTAAGTAGTACCTTCTCTAAAATCACAAATTATATCTATATCTAGTTTTGCAGATGTAACAAAAGTGCCTAAAGCTTCCAAAATCTATTCCAGAAAGTCTATTGCTCTTTTGTTGGACTTCAACACATTTTCATTTATTGTTAGTAATAACAATGCTTATCTATGTATTTTATTCACATTTTTCTCAGGGCAAGTCTTTCAATCCTCAGCAGCGGAAGTTCAAAATTAAAGAGACGGTGTGCCAGAATTCAGAGAGAGGAAGCACTGAAGAATGTGCCTTCAAAGAGAATGGGGTAAATATAATTTATACAGCAGTTCTTATGAAACATCAAAGACTTTACCAGCAAACTATGATGTTAAAACTAGTAGGGTGCGTAATAGGCACATCATTAAAAATATGCGGAGGATCTTCGCTGCCTTGTACATGACAGCAGCAGCAGGTGAGCCGGCACTATTAGTGAGTTTTGACGCGGAGAAAGCCTTTGATCGGGTGGCGTGACCCTATATGTTCCGGATTTTAGAGCGTATGGGTCTGGGAGGCTTTTTTGGAAACGTGGTACGGCTGTTATATTCATATCCACAGGGACAAATTATAGTGAATGATTCATTGACGAATGCTTTCCCAATAAGGAGGGGTACTAGACAGGAGTGCCCGCTATCACCACTCCTCTATGTTTTGACACTAGAGCCATTACTGGAGCGAATACGGACACACCCCCGGCTGGTGGGAGCGAGGATTGGAAGGTCGGACTTCCGAGTATTGGCTTTTGCTGATGATGTGCTGGTGTATGTGGGGAGGCCTCAGGAGACTTTAACAACACTGTTAGATACGTTTGCTGAGTGTGGAAGGTTTTCTGGCCTGAAACTTAATTTAGAGAAGTCGGAGGCAATGCCCTTGGATAAAGGACTCCCAGGGAACTGGAAGGGCGAGTTTACATTGAAATGGAGTATGAATGAACTCAAGTACTTGGGGGTTAGATTTGCGGCAGAAACGGGGAAGAGTCATATGTTGAACATATGGAGATTGCTAGAGGAGACCCGCACTCGGTTGGAAAGATGGATGCCTGCCATTCTGCACTGTTGGGGTCGTGCTGACGACCCTTTATGTTGGAGGCTATGTGGTGGACGTGGGACTTTCTATCACATGTGGTGGGGGTGTCTGAAGATTCAACTCTTCATGCCCACATCACTCAGAAATTGAAGGTCACCTTTCCCTGCAACCTCGCACACTGTATTTTAGGACATTTTGATCCCAATCTGCTCCCTTGGGATTTAGCTTGGTTGGTAAAGTGTCGACTACTAGCAGCACGATCTGTGATTAGCCACTATTGGAAACGAAGCGCTGTTCCTTCCCGTAAGGAGTGGATGGTTAAGGTGTGGGACATATATAGAATGGAAAAGCTAACCGCTGATCTGAGGGTAAACCAGATAATTTGAGGCACCTCTGGGTTCGATTTTTACCACTTTGAAAACTGGGCACCTAGGTAGTCTTGCTGAGGCCAGGTCACAGATATCTTGTTATATCTTCCGATTTGGGCTCTTTTCTTTTAAACCTTAGCGGCACTGTCACATTCCTGTGATCCCCACTCTACAGCCCTACTTTGAGAGGGCTGGGTTACTCATCTCTGCAGAACCCTGCTATCTCCTTTGGGGTTGGGTTAAGAAGCTCGAGAGGGGAGAGTGGGGGATGGGAGGGAGTGGGTGGGTTTAAGGGAAATCAGGTTGATAATAGTTGCAATGTGATTTGCCTCCCCTGTGGGGTTGTATTCTTGGAAGGGATGGCGCAAGGTTTATCTTCCTTCAGAGTTTTCCTTATCTAATTTCAATCCTAATTGATGATTGATGTTTTTCCTGTTATCTTTTTATCTCGCATGAAGTATATTGTTATTGAAGGCTTAGATACGGCCTTTATTGTCCGTCCTCTGAGCTGGATACAGTTACTTTCTTTCTAATTTCCTGTTTGCTGTGTCATTCTGGACATGGGTTTTATCACCAGATGCTCAGAGCAAATATTATAGCAGTTCATCTGTCCTTTAATGCCATATTGTTATTCTCGAACCCTTTATGCTGGCCCTGTTGACTCTGCTGGGCTTACATGTACAACTCGAGGGGTAAGGAGGAGGGTTTAGTGGGAATACTGTATTTGAGATATCATGTTATCAACCTTCAATAAAATTGTTTACACAAAACATACACAAACGTTCTACTGTTCAATGTAAACCGCCCCTGATCATTGACAAGGGCAGTATATAAAAATTGTTGGAATAAATAAATAAATAAATAAATAAAGATAAAATAAATAGTTGTTATGTATAGCTTCAGGGCATCTTTTTGGCAGAATCATGTTTTTGTGACAGAAAGTGTGTGTGTGTGTGTGTGTGTGTGTGTGTGTGTGTGTTTGTGTGTGTGTGTGTGTGTGGTTTGAGGGGTGCGCGGGGGATCTGGTGTGCTTATCTGCAGTTCAGGGGGGACATGAAAGCCTGGCCAGCACCTGGACTGTATGGATGACTGCAGCGTCACCAGGTGTCAGTGTGATCGGGCAGTCAAACTCAGAGAGGGTGCACTATAGCTAGATGTCAAAACATATCCCTGTCAATAATAAGGGACCTTCAGAATAAGGGCACTCTATAGTGAAAACAGCACTAATGCATGCCCATATGCACATTTTGTGGGACCAGTGGTGTTGCTGTTGAGCATGTATCAGTGCAGTTTGCAATGCTGAATGCCCTTATTATTGACAGGGATATATTTTGACATTTAGCCATAGGAAATCTATGCTGATTCCTTCTGGACTATTTTACATTGAGTACTCTAATGTGATCAGATATTGTTGGCACTGTGATAGGGCAGTCATATATCTGCTGTGCCTAGCACTGGGAAACATGACTGATGTGCCAACATTCCCCGGATTGTCCCATGCGGCCTACATCCCTACCCAGGCTAGGATCAATGAGAGCTGCAAGAGTGGTGATATATCTGGAGTCTGGCTACTTGGTGCAATGGCACAGGGATCTCCCCTCCCATGCCCACACTGCCCTGACCAGAGGAGCAGTGCCACAAAACTGGCTGTGGGAAGGCAGACAGGGTTGCCCCACAGATAGCAGATGTATACAGACCGACATATGCCACAATGTAGCTGCTTTGAGAAATGCCAGTACCCAGATAGGTGGGCCTCAGATGCCATAGCCAGAAGGCCCTACTACTACTACTGATTATTAGTATAGCGTTACAAGGCGTACGCAGCACTGCACAGATACATGTAAAAAATGATCCCTGCTCAGCGGAGCTTACAATCTAGTCAATACAGACAACACAGCAGCTGTGGACAGGATGCATCCAGGGGGAATGTTCAGGAAATGCGAGGGAGCTTAGGCGGATAAGATCCAACAGCGGCAACGAAGAGATGAGTGCTCAGCCTGGATTTGAGAGGGGCCAGAGACGAAACCTGATGTACAGACTCAGGTAGCTTGTTCCATGCATAAGGAGCACTAAGGTGAAAGGAGCGACGTCTGGATTTGGCAATAGAAGAGGAGAGCACAGATAGAAGCAATCTGACAGAAGAACGGAGCTCCGAGGGAGGAGTGTAGGGAGTGATAAGAGGGGAATGGTAGTGAGGAGCAGCAAAATGAGTGCACTTATAAGCCATAGGCATGAAAAGGGAATATATTTGTTGCTCAGCAATATTATGCATCCTTTGGGGATCTGCAAGGTTAGTTTGGGGTTTTGTGGACCTGGTGAAGGTTGATCCCTAGCAGTATAAGGTGTGTTTGTAGAGATGACCAGGGCAGGAATCACTGGGGTCGGTTTCTAATGCCACATACCATCTGATGCAAGGTACGTCCTGACATACCTGTTCAAATTTATATTCTGGTATACCATATTGTGTTGCACTGGGCTTACCTAGCACTTTTCAGGGCATGAGTGGGACTGGTATATGGTCTAGGTTGCAGCAGTTGTCATTTCTCATTGATATTTATGTCTAGTGTGCATCTGCAAACTGCTGTCTGTGATGAGCAGCTTAATATATGCATGTTGTTCCTGAGGGGCGTGGCATCCACGGGTACATTGCAGGGATGGGCAGGATCCGAAACATGTAACTTTACAGAATACGGTGTGCGTGGGGACATCCAAAATGTTTACCTGTGTCTGAGGCGGACCGGCTGAAGAGCGCATGCCACGCTGAACACATCTATCCCCCTGGCTCCGGACCCATGGTCATGATCAGACCAACAGATGCAGAATTAGGTTCAAAGGGGGCCCATTTTTGATTTAGACGCGTCCACGGACTGGACATGCACATTATGGAATCCCACTTCACACGTTCTACTCTAGTGCTCATTATTCATACTAACAAATTGACTGTATTTTCGTGGAGAGGGGTGGACAAGAGGATAGCTGACTATGCAATAGAACCAATTACTTCTGTTTAAATTGTTACTCAATCTGTTAGTTGATTTATTGAATTAATCCGCTCAGTTTATATATACACTTTGTTGATCAAGTTAAGATGTTCTATGTAAAAAGTTATAATTGTTCTATGTAAAACAAGCTCTGCATTGTTAATTGTTGTTAATTGTACACCGCAACTGATCGCTGGAAGACGCGGTATATAAATAAGTGTTAAATAAATAAATAAATTATGTGGTCAGATCATGCCCCGCTTTGGTGTACTCTATGGTAAGGGATGGGAAAAGAGGACTGCATTTTTGGAAACTGAATAATAGTCTCTTGGGTATTGTTTTTTTAAGTGCTGGCGAGTCATTGCCGACTCAGGGCAACTCTCTGGATAGTTGTCCTCAACTCTGTTCGGTCATCAGTTAGACAGCTCGTTGTTGATAGAGTGGCATCCATAGCTCCTGTTATTTTATCGATCCATCTCATTGCTGGCCTTCCTCTTTTGCATTGACCTTCAACCTTGATATTAAAGCTCCAGTGGGGAGGGAAATTCAGACCTAACTAGAACTTAATGATCAGGATGGCATGCACTCGGGAACCCTATGGCAGAGCTTAAGGGCAGCGATAAGGGGAAAACTCATAGCCGCAGGTAGCTTTAAAAAGAAACAGAAAGCAAAGGAAAAAGATTTGAGAACTCAAATCTCCCAGCTGGAGAGTAAAAATAAGGAGAGGTCTTTGATGAAGGAAGACAAGGAGAGGCTTAAAGATATACGGGGGCAGAGGCAGAAGCTCCCCAGTGAGGAATGTAACTTTGCACTAGAGCTACTCAATCAGTTGCATTTCGAGCAGGGAAGCAAGGCCTCCAGACTTCTTGCAGCAAGACTAAAAAAGCTACGGACCTGGAATGTGATCATAAGCGTTAAGAATAAAGTGGGGCAAGGAATTAGAGGGGACAATGGTATTGCGGCTTGCTTTCTTGAATTCTGAAAAGACTTGCACATCCCTGAATATAGGGCCACTGAAAATGAGGCGTGACAGTACTTAGAGGAACTACGTACCCCTACTGAGAGTGAGGGAGGGAGCAAGGGCATTGCTGAATTGGCTATATTTCAACTCACAACATTCTAACAGCTATCAAGTCTATGCTGGGGGGGGTAAAGCACCGGGCATCAATCACTATTCCACCAAATTCTAAAAGGCTTATGATGAGCAATTGGTTGATACCCAGGTTAGGACCTTCAAGGGGGTCATGGAGACCAGTGTGGTTCATATAGGCCCATCTCACTTTTCGGGATAGATTTTATTTATTTATTTAAGTTTTTTTATACTGCTTTATCATTTCAATCAAAGCGGTTTACATTGTAACTTAAACTTGGCAGTATACATTAAACAGAGACATTGATAACTTGGATTTGGTTTTTTTTGTTTCTGAGCAAATGGAGGGTTAAGTGACTTGCCCAAGGTGTGCTGGTGGGACTCAAACACTGGACTCTTGGTTCCTAACTCAGTGCTCTAACAATTAGGCTACTCCTCAACTTAGACCTAACCTTTTAGGCATTTCCTCATAGGGATATCTTTCCATCCTCTACCATTTTGGTTGCTCTTCTCTACTTTTTCCAATTCTGCTATATCCTTTTTAAGATATGGTGACCAGAACTGAACACAATCTTCGAGATGCAATCATACCACAGAGCGATACAGAGGCATTATAATATTCTTGGTTTTATTCTCCATTCCTTTCCTTTCATCTGTCATTTGGATGTCCAGTCTTCCAATCTATCAAGGTCCTCTTGCAATTTTTCACATTCTTCTTGTGTTTTAACAACTTTGAATAATTGTGTGTCATGTGCAAATTTGATCACCTCACTCATTATTCCTATTTCCGGGTCATTTATAAATATGTTACAAAGCAGTGGGTCCAGCACAGATCCCTGGGGTACTCCACTGTTCACCTTTCTGCATTGAGAAAATTGGCCATTTAGCCCTACTCATCATTTTCTATCTTTTAACCAGTTCCTAATCCACAATAGTATCCCATGACTTTTTAATTTCCACAAGAGTCTCTCATAAGAGACCTTGTCAAAGGCTTTCTGAAAATCCAAATGCACTATATCAACCTTGATCTACCTATTTATTTACAGTCTCAAAAATATAATAGATGAGCGAGAAAAGACTTTCCTTGGCTAAACCCATGTTGGCTTTCTGCCATTAAGCCACGACTCAGAATTAACTTTTGCACTTCATATTTCTACAGTTGTAAAGTCATCTTTTCTTATTTGCAGCAAATTGCTCTTGATTAAAAGATATTTCACCTACGAATTGCTTCATATTCTGATTTTAACATTAATAATATCACTCATTGACTATTGCAACAGCATTTTTAATGGTATCACTAATGCAAACCTCAACAGACTCCAACATATACAAAATGCAGCTATTAAACTTTTCCGCAATGCCTCTAAGTACGATCCTGTTACCCCCCTCTGTTCATGAAAAATTACTGGCTTATTGTTGCTTACAGAACAAAAGTTTAAGATACTTATACCCGCTAAAAGGATATACTCTATTCCAAAATACCCAGCTACATATATAATTCCATACTCCCCCAACCGAGCACACCGATCTCAGCATGCTTGTCTACTGATTATCCCCACCAAACAAAAGGCACACTTAGAATCAACTCGCTCTTCTGCATGTTAATTTCTCGCCCCTCAGCTTTGGAATTCCCTTCCACTCTACCTTAGAGAAGAAACCTCTGTGATCCAACCTAATAAGACCTATTATCTCTAGGCAGCAGATAAACCTTCCAACTATAGCCCCTCTCTTCCCCCCTCCCTTCCTTGTTTCTTTCCCAAATCTATTGTTTCTTAATTGATTCCTTGATCGTTCTTCCTTTTTGCATACTTCTACGTTATTTCCCACTCCATTGTATGTTGTTATTTTTGTTTTTATCTATTATATGATAAGGCAGTATATCAAAATAACAATAAACTATAATTTGTTTCTCTTTTGCAGTTGATAAAAAACTGTACAGCATTCTTCACAGAACAGAAAATCAGCATAATTTGCAACACTGTGAAACCAGAGGTACGTTTATGGTTTAAGGCAGCAACTTTACCGTATCTGTGGGCCAGGACAAGGAGTGGACTCAGCATGAAGGGCAGCCAGGAGTGGGGCATAGCTTCCAGCATTTCCTTACTGTGCCCACCTCCCACCCTAGATCCTGCGAGCAGAATAAAGTGACTGATTGGGCAGCTGCTGCATCATTTGCGAGTCCTTGCAGGGGGGGAAGTGTAGGTGGTGTTAAAAACTCACAGCAAGGAAAAGGTTAGGGGGATTTAAAAGCAGGAAGAACAAAAACAGAACAATTAATTTGCTCAATCCTTTCTCTTCCAGTGACTGTGACTGGCAAAGAAAAGAGGGCACCAGATGAGAATCTAGCTAAATGGAGCCCCCTTTTCTGTGGGGTCCAGGTAGATGCTGTAGAACTACTAGGCAGACGAGGGAGTTCACCAGTCCAAAGAGTTGTTAGGCAGTTTCTCTGAGCTCTCGGACTGTTAAATATCACGGTTCAGACTTGAGAGGAGATTTCAGGCTGTGTACTATCGACTATTTAAGGTTTTGGAACTTGACACACTCCTATTCACCCTTCTCAATAGTTAGGGGCATGTTTACTAACGTGGCAGATAATGCATGCTGTCTGGCCATCATAGCTGTTAATGCAGGGCAACTGCAGATAACGCTGCAATTTTCTGCGCCCTTTGCAGAAAGCGTGTTATCTGCAGGAGTGGGCGGGATTAGGGCAGAGAGTGTGCGTGTCTGCAATGCACGGTTACCACAGGCCTCAACAATATGCAGTAAGCATCGGATTCGCAGACAGCACGGGTGCAGCTAACGCCACCTCAATGGGAGGCGCTAGATGCATCCATAGTGCTGCCTGACCGCATTCTCTGCACTTTCACTGTGCTATCTGCTAGGGAAATGCTGTGCACACCTCCAACAGATAGCACACGGCTTTGGCAGCTAACGCGATGCTATATGCAGTCTTTGGGCGCATTAACTGCAAAAGCCTAATGCAGTTTAGTCAAGACCGGCCCCAGAGTTGGTTCAAGATGCTGTTGCCCAGGGAAAACCCTAAGTCTTAAGCCCACTCTGGCTGTCAGAATCTACTGTTTAGTTTTGAATGACTTTCTATTTGCCGCCTCCCAGAAGCTGCTGCCCTAGGTGACTGCCTAGTTTGCCTGGTGGTTCGACTGACCCTGGGTTTAGTAAACATGCCCCCTAGAGTCTAGGCCAGAGATTTGTATTCTGAACCAAGGGTTTACATAAAATTGGGGTTCTTGATAAACAACTTTAACTTTGAACAACTTACAATCTTATAGAATAACTGCAATGCAATAAAGAGGTTTCTTCCCCTAATGTAGGGGAGTAATTTACCCCATTCCTTCCACAATCTTCACTCAAGTGTTTCAGCATGAAATGGCGAGAAAGAGAGAGCAATGAAAGAGGAGAGAGACAGGAGGGGAACATTCACCGAAGGAGGGAAACAAAGAATGTATTTATTTTAGTATTTAACTCATGCCTTTCCAGTAGCAGTTCAAAGCAATTTACAATCAGATACAGTAGGTATTCCTCTTTCCCCAGAGGGCTTACAACCTAAGTTTGTACCTGAGGCAATGGAGGGTTAAGTGACTTGCCCAAGGTCACAAGGAGTGCCAGTGGAATTCGAATCCTGATCTTCTTGGTCACAAGGCGGCTGCTCTAGCCACTAAGCTGAAAAATAACAAGTGGGGAAAGCATGCAGAGCCCAGCTCATGTAATTCTTTCTAACCTCTCTGCATGTGCATGTGAGTGTTTGTATACGTTTTGCCTCTGTGTGTGTCTCTGATCTGGGGGAGTGAGGGAGGCGCAGTTAGAATAGAGCAGTGCCCAAACATTCCATTGATTTGGAAAAAATAGTAAAATGATATAAAATGTATTAATGTATCTAACTATTAGATGGCACGATCAGAGTTCAAAGGATGGATTTTTCATTTGAACTAAAGGGTACTACCGTCCCAAGGCAACATATCTTGCTTTGTTTAACACCACTAGGAGGCTGTATACATAGCAACCAGTAGCAAACTACATTGTTCATTCAGTAGGTGTATCTTGGTGCTTATAAGATGCTGTGTTGGATCTGTCCCGCATGTTATTGGAGTTCATGTATTTTTGTCTGATGTATTTTGTTATTTGCCTGTTTATTGTTTGTTGCTCAGATCTGCCTAGATAGATAAGTAGTTTATAAATGAAAATATGTAAATGTCACCATACATAGCAACCATTAATAAAGCTGTGATTGAATCACAGTAACATTTACAACAAATAGAATGAAATACACATCTGAATCTCTAGCTCAGCAGGGAAAGGGGTGTGGCAGCACTGAGGGGAAGGGGTGTGGTGAGAAAAGACCTTTTAGCACACCTCCTGGAATTATTTATAACCCCTCTGGGTGTGTGTATCTCTGTCTTAGCTGGCAAACGCGCCACCATGGCTACTGAATCCAACTCGACGCCCAGAAACGTAAGACGCGTAACTGGACCTTCTGTCTTCCCCTCAGCCAGTGGCACCCCCCCATGACGCCGCCAAAGCCACAAAACCATCCAGCAACTCCCTACACTCGGAGGACTGCACCCCACCCACAAACAGGAAATCATCTAAATAATGCACGACATTCGCACATCCCACCCCTGTCACCAAGGCCCAGTGCAAAAAGGAACTGAACTTCTCGAAATACGCGCAAGACACCGCACAGCCCATGGGCATACATTTGTCGAAATAACTTCTCCCCTCAAAACAAAACCCTAGCAAATGAAAGGCAGACGGGTGCACCGGCAGTAAACGAAAAGCCGACTCAATGTCCACTTTCACCATCAGACACCCCGGCCCCCCTTTCCTGATCAATTCCACGGACAGATCAAAAGAAGCATACCGCACTGTGCACAACTCCCGAGGGATGTGATCGTTAACAGACGCTCCCAAAGGAAATGATAAATTATGAATCAAGCGGAACTTTCCCGGCTCCTTCTTTGGTATAATTCCCAAAGGGGAAATCACCAGATCCGGGAAAGGCAATTCCACAAAGGGACCCGCTATCCTCCCGAGCTCCAATTCCTTCTGCAACTTATCCCTCACAATGTGTGCCCACCGCCGTACCGAAGCAGCGTTGTGCGCCACCACCACCGATAAGGTTCCCTCCACGGGAATCTGAAAACCCTCCCGAAAACCGCGCTCTAACAACCCACCATCCCTTTTCCTTGGATACCTGTGAAGCCAAGGCCGCAAAACCTCGAGCCGAATTGGCATCGGGGCCAGACCATGCTCTTCTCTACTACTTGGGTACTGGCATGACTGCCCCCCCACCCCCTTCTTAACACATTTGCTTGCGGAGTGCCCGCCATTGCACATTGAGCATGCATGTCAAAACTTGCAATCGGGAAAAGGACAGACGGACCTATTGAACCTCCAACAGACATCTCCCAATCCACTCCCTCTGGCTTTCTGCTGCAGTGCCCCCCCCCCCCCCCGCTCACCCGAAAGGAACGAAGCGCACCTTGCCCTGCAACTGCCCCTGCTCTGGCCCCCCACACCCCACTGCCCGACCTAGCCAACATCTGCGTTAGCCATAAATTAATGTCCTGCATCCCCCAAGACACCAATTTATTCTCATCCATCTTATCCCAGAACCTTTCGTCATAATTGAGCCAGGCCCAACCCTCATGTGTCTGGGCCGCATCCAAAATGGAGTCAGCATAAGCCAATAACATCCCATAATCCTGTGGAACATGCCAACCCCACACACTGGCTAACCTCAAAAAGGCTCGCGTCCAATTAATCACATTCCGCGACACCTTCTTAACCCTGCCTGCCTTTTCATCCTCTTTTCTCTTCCTCTTGCTCTCCCCCGACCGCCTTATCCCTTCTAACAACTGAAAAATGTCTATATAGCGCCTCTTCCGAATCCGGCACCATAGTTTCCTCGGTACGCCCCCCCACAACTCCGAAAATGCAGCCAGTGACGAGGGGGGCCCCCCCGCCCCTGATCGGACCTCCTTACCTGCCACCAGCGACGCCCCCCCTTGATCCACCCCAGATACCGATGCACCTGACTTCGAAGACGACTCCGAGCTACCTCTACGCCGACATGCAAGACGCCGCTTCCTCTGTGCCTTCCCCCCTACCTGCAACCCCCTCCCTTGCCCTCGCCTCTCCCCCTGTTCCGAGGGCAACTCACCTGCCACCGCCGTTGACACCGTTGCTGTGTCCGTCCCAGCTATCGGCTCCCGCTCTTCCAGGCGCCCTTGTCCATCGCTCTCCGCTGCAGCCAGTCCTTCCGCACTCATCCCAGCTGATAATCGTGATGACCCTTCCTCAGTCCGCAGTTATCTCACTCTTTGCGAGCCAGTGGGCACCTGCGGTGATACAGAAAACACAGGAGGGGGCACCGCAGGAGCCCAGACAGATGGCCAAACTCCTAGCCACCCGGCCCCTGAAGAACCTTGCCCACCCCCCAACCAATGTTCCCAAGCCCCCAAGCCACCCACCGGATATCCCTGATTCAGCCTCATCGAATAGCCCCCCGCTTGACCTGTCCCTTGCCCCCTTGTCCCTACCGCCACCCCCCTCCCCCCACAACCCACATCCTGCTGCAGCACTCCTGGATACAAGCCTTGCACCCCAGACTGCCCCCCAAGCAGGAAACTAGAGGCCCCCAGCACTCCCCCCCCCCATGCTCACCCCAACCTGCCCCTCATTCCCTCCAACCTCACCCTCAGCTCCCCTCAGCAGGCCCCTCTCCCCGGCAGCTTGGCCTAACCGAAGCTCTGCGGTCTGACCACGTGCCGCCCCTCGCACTGTCCGGGAACCACCACCTCTCTCCTTCTCTCTCCTCCAGCCCTGCCGAGGAACAGGACCAGGGCTCCTCTCACCCCTCCTAACCCTGCCCCCCCGCGCAGCCCCCCTGCTATCCGCGCTGCCCCGCTGCCTCCCAGAAGCCTGACGTGCTGCCCTTGCCCCCCTCCCTGTCTTATCTTTTTGCGCCATCTTCCCTCCCAAATTGCAGCACCAGTGACTTGCCTACCCCTCTGGATCCCAACACGTGGCCGATCACCAACTCGCAGTGCCGCGGGCTTCCTCCAACTCCCGGACTCCCGGCGTGCTCCTCCACTCACCGCGGGTCACCAACTGCGAATCCCTCACTCTAGTGCCGGAGACCAAGAAAGAACGCCGCTTCCTCAGCCTTCCACCTTGCCGACCCGCTCCCACTGTCGGTGCTCTCTGCCAGCCCCCCCACCACACGACACTCTTCCCTGTGATTGGCTCCCCTGCCCCCCCCCCCCACACCGGCGGGAGCCAATCACTTTGAATAACGCCATTCCCCCACGGCCAATCCAGCCTCGCCTCTCTCGCGACACGTGCACTCGGGGCGCCACGGGAGGCTCCCCCATTAAATGTGGCCGTCCCAGACTGCGCCTCCCGGCCTTGCAATTATTACGCTCAAACATTCACCAACTGAAACTCTGAATCTTCAAAAGAAAAATGTTTCCATTTCCTATTGTAATGAGGTCTCAGACAAATTTTCAGCACTTTAACATGGACTAGAATTCAGCCCTCATATTGTGCTATTTTTGGCATCAACAACCTTCAAACCTTTTACAGATTCATTTCCATGTTATAACTTGCTTATTGAACTTGAAAAACAAGAACTTCACTTCGTTGTGGAAATGCTGTTTTAACCGGCAGTATCTCTCACTGAGCCAATCCCGACGCCACGATTTAAGGCGCCCAAAGCGTTTCACTATACTCGTTTCATCAGGGGATTACCACCCATCTTTTATCACTGCATAATAGAAAATAAAAACGTCAGTTAAATATTCAACATTCTACATTTCATCTACACTCATATTTATAACCATATCATTGGTGTTGCACAAAAATCTAACCTGATGCTGCACACGTATCCAAACTGAATTCAAAAACCCCAAAGGATTTTGTTTCGCCCGAACTTGAAACTTTCTCTCTCGAGCCAAAAACACTGTGCATGCGGCCTTTGGAATATCTACCACTATTTAAAGCCCTCAGTACAAACTAATCACGCCTCTTTTCACGTTAATAGCGTAAGGGGACTATGCATCCTTCCGTTCTTAATGAATGTAAACACCACTCTCATTTGTAAACCATCTTCTTCTCCCTCCCCTTCTGTCTTATTTCAGTCTCTTCAATTCATATGGATGTAGGTTGTACTCCAGTGTTTTCTTTCCTAGACGATCACATCCACCAGCCATAGGGACTGTTCATTCATCACATACAGACTGACCAATCCAGTTTCCCATTCAATCCATGAGGAGACACTGTGTTTAAATCGAATATCCATCTCTGCTCTCTGAAAAGCAACATTTGCTCCACTGTTTTGCCCATTGTGCTAGATTCCACTTTATCTATACAGAAACACCTCAATTGTTCAAACACATGGTCTTTGTATAAACAATGTTGTACCACCAATGGTGCCTCCAGCATCTTGCATTTTAAACGGCTCCGATGTTCTCCCATTCTGATTTTCAATGATCGGGTAGTTGTGCCGATGTAAAGTAACTCACATGGACATCTAATGGCATATACTACAAAAGATGATGTGCAAGTTGTTTGTTTCTTCAACTGATAAGTAATTTCATTGTAAGTAAACTGCTGTACTTCCATCGTGATATCACAAATGTTGCAATCACCACATTTTTTATGCCCTACATTATCCCTTGATGGTATTAATGGATTTGAAGGTCGCAATATGGCTGGACTTAATTGTTCCTTAAAATTATTATTCCTACGCCAAACACACCTTATTTTTTTATCTCTTAATCCTGGAACTGTTTTTATAACATTGCTGTGTTTTCTCAAAATTCTTTGTATTCCGACACTCAGTGACGAATATCGGGTGATCAAATTAATCTGATCAGTGTCCATATCATTTCTATGATTGTTATCATTTTTTCGACCTTTCAGTAACAACCTCCGATCATTATAAAGAGCTCTTACATATGCTCGCTTCACTACCTTTGGTGGATAACCTCGCGCCTCAAAATTCTTCATTAATTGCTTAGTTGCATTAGTTGCCATGCTACTATATTCTAGTAGCATGGCAACGCTATATAGATGACGTGTTCATGCTATGGCAGGGCACCGAGATTAACTTGTTAGCATTTTTTCAGTGGATCAATCATTGCGACCCAAATATTACGTTTACTCACAATTATCACAGAGATGTAATAACTTACTTGGATTTATCAATTAGAAGGGGAAGAGCAATGTGGGAGACATCTGTCCACTGTAAAAAGACAGAACGAAACACTTTCCTGCATCATGGAAGTACACATCTGAAACAATTGAAAGAGAGTTTACCATGGTCTCAATTTTTATGATACAGAAGAAATTGCTCCAGTGTTGATGATTTTAAGAGCAAGTCTAAGCAATTAATGAAGAATTTTGAGGTGCGAGGGGCGCCTTAAATCATGGCATCGGGATTGGCTCAGTGAGAGATACTGCCAGTTAAAACAGCATTTCCACAACGAAGTTAAGTTCTTGTTTTTCAAGTTCAATAAGCAAGTTATGACATGGAAATGAATCTGTAAAAGGTTTGAAAGTCGTTGATGCCAAAAGCAGCAAAATATGAGGGCTGAACTCTAGTCCATGTTAAAGTGCTGAAAATTTGTCTGAGACCTCATTACAATAGGAAATGGAAACATGTTTCTTTTGAAGATTCAGAGTTTCAATTGGTGAATGTTTGAGCATGATAATTCAGCTTTATATTACTAGTAGTACTCGCTCTGAAAGGTGACCATTATACATTGTTTGGAGAAAAAATAAAATGCCTAGACAAGAACAGAAAACAGCATTTATTTTCAATTTTTAAGGATTAATATATGTTAGCTTTGGGAAATGTGCATCTCTCCTCTTTCTGTAATTTCCAAAACACAGGAGGGAATGCATTTCTCTTTCATTTGTTCCAGAATTGCACTGCTTATAGAATCTGGCTTTTTGGGGTTTCCATTTTAACTTTTGTCGACAAGTTTCTGTGTGTGTCCGAGGGGAAGGATTCTGCTAGCAAGTAGTTTCTCTACAGAGATCTGTAGCAGTCTCATTTGTTCTGGTATAGGTCCTGAGAGTCCTTTTTGCAGGGCTGTTATGCTACTTTACAAAGCATCAAGCAGTGGAAACTAAGTGTGTTGTTCCTGAAATGATACCACACTTTTAATATTGAGATATTTTGTATGGTGAGTTGTAAGGGGAAATGTCCTAGCTCCATTAGTAGGAAATGTAGAGTATGTGTTACAGAACAAAGGTGCAGGGTTTATATTTAGATTTTGTCCCATCTTGTATGAATTCTAGACTTCACTCCCATGTAGAAAATTCACTGAATATTATTTAGATTCTCCTATCAGTGCCTTTCTCTAACTCCATCTCCTGGCCCTCTCCCTGTCTCTAGACCCTCTTGAGCCCTCAAAGACTTCCAATTCTAGGTACCCAAGAACTTCTCTCCCTCAAACTCCGAGGTCAGGATAAAGTAAAAAAAAAAGAAAGAACAAAAGCCCAAGTCAGTCCGTGAATTCTACAGAATCGCACTCCTCTGAGGAGAACTCACAATGAATGGGATTGTCTGAGCTATTACATAGACCCCTCGACCTCAATACTCAGTGTTCCTAAGGCCACTGAAGACACTAGTAAGGGACGCTTTTGCGACAACATTACATAAATAAATGATTACATGTAATAAATTAGAAGACGAATCATAATCGACAGATTACACAGGTCTGCAAAAAAATTTTTTTCGAGAGCTGTTTTGGTTATTCCACGTAATCTTTATGTTTGTTGGTACGCTGAATCCGAAAATGACCTCCATTTTGTCATAGGACATCACGTTTCCTGACAATTTAGGTAAATATGTTAAATTGGGGAATACCTCAAAATAAATGGAAATAGACATATAAAATTAAAGATTTACTACAATATTTTCATGAAAATCCTTTTTTGAACTGAAATGAGCTCACCTACACACACTAAACTCGATTCTTCTGTCTTGTGAGGTTCCTCTTGGTGCATTTACGCTTGTGAGTAGCATCTGGAATGTCTCTCTGAAGCATCCAACAGTAGTCTGCCATCATTGTAATGCTCCATTTTCCCTGGTATCTCCTTTCCATCTCTTTAATGTCTTGGTGGAATCGTTCACCTTGTTCCTCACTCATAGCTCCCAAATTTCAGGAAAGTAGTCAAGGTGGGACTGGAGGAAATGCACTTTCAAACTCATCAGGCAACCTAAAGCTTGAAATCCTTTCAGCATTCGTCCGACGATCTTTTTGTAGTGAGGATCTTTGTTATTGCCTAAAAACTTCTGTACAACTTCTTTAAATGCAATCCACCCTTCTTTTTGAGGATCCGTCATGGTATTGACAAACTCTTGATCAACGATAAGCCTTCTAATGTCTGGTCTGATGAACACACCTTCCTTCAATTTTGCCTCCAACAGGCCTGGAAACTTGGTGACCAAGTATTTGAAGCATTCTCCATCTCTTGGAAGTGATTTTACAAATTGCTTCATCAATCCTAATTTTATGTGGAGAGGTGGTAGAAGAACTTTATGGGAAGGTACCAAAGTTTCTCGGAGGACATTTTTTTCACCGACTGTTAGCACCCTCGGCTGCCAACTCTTCTTGGTCCAGTGATTTTGTCGGTCTCGACTGTCCCATAGACAGAGAAAACAAGGATATTTGGTATACCCAGCTTGTTGCCCGAGCAGCATGCACAAGACCTTCAAGTCCCCACACACTTGCCAACCATGGTCTTCATATTTAAGTTTACGAACAACCAATTCCAAGTTCTCGTAGGTTTCCTTCAAGTGTACGGAATGACCTACAGGTATGGAAGCGTAAAAACCATTGTGGAATAAAACTGCTTTGAGACTTCTTTTTGAAGAATCTATAAAAAGACGCCATTGCTCTGAATCATATTGGATTTTAAATTGACCCATCAGACCTTCGACATCGATGCAATAAACCAACTTGTCTTCCTGGGTGAAGTAAGGAACAAACTCCTTTTCACGATCTCTGAACCACGAAGATGACACTCCTGGCAACAATAAATTCCTGCTTTTCAGCCTTGATCCGAGTAACTCAGCGACATCTTTGGGAAGATTCAAGTCTTTTACCAAATCATTCATCTCCTCCTGAGAAAACAATTTTGGTCTTGTATCATCTTCAAAGTCAAAACTTGATTCATCATCTGGTTCAGGTATGACTTCACCTTCACCGGAGCTAGGTATCTCTTCCAAGGTAGCAGGGGGCTTGGGTACTGGTATATCTGTGCCATGAGGGATGGGACAAATTGCCGAGTGAAGATTGGGGTATGAAATGGAATGCTTCCATTTGGAATTAAACCCTTTCACATCGCATGAACAAAAGTAACAGTCGTCACTATGGTTCTTTTGCTCTCGCCATACCATAGGAATCCCATAACGGAATGATTTTTTTCTTACCCTTGAACCAGTTTCGGAGGTCCTCAACACACCGTTTGCACACTTTATGAGGTGCCCAGACTTTATCTTGATCTCCAATTTTTAGTTCAAAGTATGCAAAGTATACTTTTTTCACAAAGTCTGTAATATTCTGCTGTTGCTTCAACACTGTATATTCACCACAGATGAAACAGAAACTGTCTGGCGAATTAATACACTTTCGCGGAGCCATAACATAACGGTTGAAGAATGACGAGCTAACACGAATTGCGATTAAAAAGTGTGAACAGCCTAGAACCAAGAACCTGATGATGATTCGTGCACAAGTGTGGCATGCAGGAGAGAGCAGCTCTGTGTCTGTACACTAGACGTACACTAGACGTCACAGTGCTGGCCACGCCCCCCTGCACTGACCGGAGCTGCTTCTATCTGCCCTGTGTCTCCCTCCCACTGGATTCTTCAGGAAAGATTAACCCCTTCTACCATTAGAAGCACGGACTTAAAACTTGCTTAGCTTATGTATATATTGCTGACCATCAGATTTACAATGCTATTTTTTTTTTTTACATAACTCGGACAACCCCTTTAAGTTTTTTTGGCATTTTATATCTTAAATGCACTTATGTGAATTAATTAATAGTAATTTGAATTAATTAATAGTAATTTGAAAAGATTTTATAAATTTGAAGACAATTTTGCATGTTGTGGCAAATCATGACGTCTAGGAGTTTTTTCAATATTTTATTTGTTTTCAGCACACCAAAATACATGGAACTTAGATGAAAATAATCAAACAGCTTTTTAGTCGCAGACCTGTGTTATCATTTTAACATTTCTTTCAAAACCGCCTTGCTTAGAATGCATCTTTTTCTCTTTCCAGAATACCTGCATAAGATCGAAACACGATACTGATGAAAAGGAAAAAGAAAAAGAAAAGGAAAAAGAAAAGGAAAAGGAAAAAGAAAAGGAAAAAGGAAAGGAAAAGGAAAAGGAAAATATAAATGATAACATTGGAAATGGAGAAGTTAGCCACCATCTATGCTTGCCATGTCTCATATCTATGCTGCCCAAGTGATGCAAGTTTTTTTGTGCTCCAACAGTTTACTTTAACAATTTAGTATACTAACCTTGAAGCAGGCATTTAGCTGTAACACTGATGTTGGTCAATAGAAGCAGAATTTCAACCATCATTAAAGTTAAGGGTTTGCATAGACGTTTTACAAGTTTGCGAGCACTTCACATATACTTTTTCACTACACAGTACTATAGAGGCAGATGGTGATATTCGATGGCTCTTTTGAATGTTGATGTCTGTTGTATACAAGAGTTTTTCTGAAGATTGTGTTCTGGTGATTTTGATTTTAGTGTATTGATTTGTTTTCAACAATGTCACTTTATTTTCTGCTTTGTTGTCTCCATGATACCAACAGAACCCAAGCCCCAGGCGATCTTTATAACCAGCAGGCAAGGTACAAAGCAAGAAATGAAAGGTTCTCACCCATACTCCATTGTTTTAGGATTGTAGTGATTATGCACCAAGGCAGCATGGCCCCTCTTGTTTAACAGCCCTCTCTTATCAGATTTTTATGAACTGAACATCTTTTTGAATAAAAATCGGTCTTAACCGTCCACTCCATTTATTCTTGTGTTTTTATTCTTCATATTGTGCCTGAAACTGCTGAGATCAAGTTCCAGATCATAAAATTATGATTGTTTATGTCTATGTTTATTGAGTTATTTGCCATTGTGCCCTTCAAAGACAAGTATCAAGGCGCTTTACAAAATATTAATCATAAAAGATTTAACGTAGTATGAAAGGAACTCCAGCAAGCTAAGAAGTCTGGAAGCAGAGAAGCAATGTAAGATTAGTAAGGTAAGAAGAGCTTGTGTCTGTGCACCAGGGGGCGGGTCTGTGCTATAGGGCCCAGAATACATTAAGGCATATTATTATATGCCAAGGTGAAGAGATGAGAGTAATTTTATTTGAACAAGGTGCCTAGTTTGGACATGGAAATGCAACTACGTTTAGCCTATTTTATAAAGACACATAGGGGTATGTTTACTAAGCTGTCTTAATTTTACCAGCGCTAGTTGCAGCGATAATGTGAAGAATGCCATATAAGGAGTGGGCATTCCGGTCTTAAGGTAGCAAGAATCTGTATCGCGTGATAGTGTGCGCCGTGGCACGTTAATGCGCGTTAACCCTAAGTACATGCCAGCTCTGGGTTAGACGCTGTAGCGATGTAGCTCACTGGTTACTGCAATGACTGTGGAGGCAGAGGTCATGGGTTCAATTCTGCAGTGGTGTCATTTAAGAAGGCTGTCTGAGGCATTTCCCTTTCTAATTTAAATCAGTGCTGTCTGAGGCATTTCCTTTTTTAAGTTAAATCAGTGCTGCCAGCAAAAACACCCTCAATCAGTGCTGTCTGAGGCATTTCCTTTTTTTAAGTTAAATCAGTGCTGCTAGCAAAAACACCCTCACAATGCCGTAACATAAGGTGCCGCATAAGGCGCCCTATAAGGCACTCCATAGGGCACATTATAAAGTGCCCTGTCCGCCAAGGCGCCTTCTAATGTGCCCTATAGATCGCTTTATAGGGCGCTTTATGAGTCACCTTAAGGTTACAGCATTGTAAGGGTGCATTTTGCTGACAGCACTGATTTAAATTAAAAGGAAAAGCCTCAGAGAGCCTTATTAAATAACACCACTGTGGGATCAAACCCATGACTTTTGCCTTTACAGTCATTGAAGCAACCAATAGGCTACATCTCTATAGCTACTACCACACTGCTGGCTGGCTACAGAAAGACTGCAGGTCACCACACAAACTGTCTGCTTTGGTTACCAGGATAGGGTAAACCCACCCATACCCATGATGCACTGCACATGCAGATAGGCAGTCTACAGCTGATCACATAATGGGGTATGCACCCCCACAGCACCTAGGCCTGATAAGGGGAAATGACCATGTGTGTTATTGGCACCGAGTAGCTACAGACCGTGACATTGTGCAGGTCCTGTGCTCACCTTGAGGGTGAGGTGGGGCACCCAGCACCAGGTCCGCAGCACCTGGCTTGCCTGAGATAGGCTATGCTGCAGGTCCCCATCAGTGCCAGTGTGTGATAGGTAGTCCTTGCAGACACACCTAGGATACACCTGTGTCCATCTGTATTTCCCAGTCATGTCTAGCTCTTGTGGACTATGATGCACACACAGAATAGTGCATATCCTGTGTGGGTGCCATGGTCACATGTTATAGGTGGAGGGGGGGTTTTGGACCCAAAAACAGATTATGTAGCATCACCCAACCCACTCTCTGTGGCTCAGGGTGGGGGGACAGGCTCTCCCACCAACAGATCCACATTGTACACCTCTGCAATGGTGGTAGTAGAGAGGACCATCAATCCCAGTCCTGCTGGGGAACAGGCCCCCTACAGGGCAGTCGATGCAGATCTGTACGCATCACATAAAGCAATGGCAGACAGGCAGAATGCTGGAGAAGCTCAGGTGTCCCCCACCACTATCTGACATTCACCAGCAGAGAGCACAGTCAGTCTACCATACACATGCTAACTGCAGACAGTCTGCTAGCTAGTACATCGTGCATGTTCCTGGAGAAACTATGTGCACCCACAAATGGGATGTGAGCACACATACCAAGCAGGTATGTCAGTGATTGACCCATAAATATTACTTGAAAGAAATGCTGTATACCACTATGGGGGAACCTAGCCATGCCATGGTCACTGCTCAGTCAGGGTGAGAGTGACCTCCCAGCATGACATGCTGTGGCCACCCTGTCCGTGCAGGTGGTGGTCAGGCACTACAATGTCCCAGCCATTGCCCTATACCCTGTGCAGATGCATCCTGCCCAGGCCACCCTTTCCAGGCCAACCTTTCCGGGCCATACCCACAGTACCTTGCTCCTCAATATGCACATTGGCAGGCTAACACTGGAAACAGTGCAAGCAGTGTGGGCTCAGTAAGGTGTAGGCAGCCACAACACACTGGATAGACCAGGGGTGTCCAACCCTGTCCTGGAGGGCCGCAATCCTGGAAGGTTTTTGGGAAAGCCGTAATGAATATGCATGAGATATATATGCATTAGAGATATCCTGCCAAGCTGACTGGATTGTGGCCCTCCAGGAGTGGATTTGGAGACCCCTGCCTTATACCTCTATCATTTAAGATTGTGAGAGGGCAAGGTGCAGATGTCCTAGACATCAAAAAGAGTAGATAGAATTTGTCACATTCCTCCTCGCTTCTCACCCCCACCAAAATGTTGTTACAAAGTTTTGGTGGTGGTGAGGATCGAGGAGGAATGGCTGAAATTATTACCGTCTTTGTTAGCATGGTTTAGTACTGAGTAAAATATGGGGACAAGGTTGGCAGGAGCCACAGCTGGGACTTGAACTTGTGACCTTCTGCCTCTGAACACACTGGCTGTGTGTACTGCACCAAACTGTTGCCACGGGGCAGATTATTCCCTGGAGATACCATGACTGTTCGTCAGACAGACCTTGTCTGTTGCAGTGCACGGCACCTACCTAAACGGGGCTTGGCCGTGGTCTGCTGTGGGCAGATGCCACTGCCCCCTCCGCCACCAGCACCCCTCCGCCACCATGCTGACATGCCCTTATGCTGATGGTGCAGGTGGTGCGCAGTCCCAGGCCATCCAGTGTGCCAGTAGGCTGCTGCCTATGGTGTGGGTTCTTGGGTAGGGGTGCTTAAATGGACATGCGCGCTTCCCCCCGGCACTGCCTGCCAATGTTATGTGTCCTTGGGGGTACCTGCTGGGTAATATCCCCTGTGACACTGTGGGACACACACTCGTGCCCATGTTGGACCCTCATCAGTTGCTGTCTTGCTGCTTTACATTTTCGGCATCCCTATGTGCCACCTAGGCATCTGCCTAGTCCGCACTGTGCCCCAGCTGGACCACAGCATGTGCCGCCTGCAGCCTGTATCCCATTTACAGCATCAGTATAGTTGCCCTTTCCTACGTGCCCACTCTGCTGTTGCTGCACATGTGCATGCCATAACAAACCTGCCCCATATAACCGACAAAAACCCTGATCACCGCTATTTCAATGTGGGATCATTCACTTTGTAGGGGGACAGAGCATAGACCCTTCCAAACATGATATCTTCCTTTTTTTTTAATATCTTTATTTATAAAGCAAAATACATGACACCAGCAAACCACATCCAACAATAACATGCCTCTGACACCGGTTGACTCTTATCCGTGTCAGAGGGGACATAACCCATATAGCAGGTGACATAACAAACATCGTACAGAAATCACAACAGATAGAATATTTTTTCTTTTTATCCCTAAGATATTCTAACCCCCCTCCCCCACCCAGTCGCATATCTAGCACCCTCCGTCTCCTCAACTCCCTATCCTCAGGTCCTCTCCCCACCCCACACCCCTCTCTTTATCGAGCTATGATGACCTTACCCTAGAGGCCCACATTCATAATTTCATTACGGCATAACGGCCCCAGACTCTGAATGTAGGGTTCCCACAACAACATAAAGGTGGACCATCTCTGTACATTACCCCTCGCCCTCCAACGCTCTGCCAACATTAGTTGATGGAAACTATTTCGCCATTCCCAGAAGGATGGCGGTTCCTGCATACGCCATCTACGAAGGATTGGGCCTTTCCCCACCAGACAGGCCTTACGCACCCACAACCGTGCCCATCTCCCTCCAGGGAAGTCCCGATGTAGTTGATCCAAAACTACCAGGGGGCCCAACCAAAGGACCCTCTGGTGCAATCGCGCGGCCAACCAGTTACTGATCCGTAGCCAGTATGGTCTAATGTGCTTACATTCCCACCACATATGCACTAAACCAGCCAGGGGCTCCGCACATCTGGGGCAGCTCCCATCTACCATAAGATGACTACGCAAAGCTCTCCTAGGCAAGAAATGCGCTCGAGTGATACATTTAAATTGAATTTCTCTCCAACGTGCCCCCTCTGCCAGCTCAGTAATCCTCCCCAGCGCCAGTTTAAGAGAACCCGGAGTGACCTCCCGGTTCAGTTCTAATGCCCATGCCCTCTCCACTCCGCCATACTCCGGTGCGACTCTATAACACTTCAACCGTGCCTTCAACTGAGCTATAGACGGGGGACTATCCCCACCAATATCGAAAAATTCTAATATCTGAGCAGAACGTTCTACAGAGAGCTCTTCCGTCGTAATGAGCCAGCTGCATATTTGCAAAATAATGGTTCGGCCGCAACTCATATTCCCCTCGCAACCCCGGAAAAGACTTGCATTTCCATGCCCGGTCAACCACATGTCCTAGATTCCTTATCCCCTTCTCTTTCCAGGCCCGGAATACCCTCGTCTCTGAGCCCGGAGTAAAACATGCGTTACCCTGTATCGGCAACCAACTCGAAACCATCCAGTTGCATTGCCAGTACAGATTTATTTGTCTCCATGTGCGACGCAAGGAGCTCACCAACCCGCTCCGTGTAATACTAGTCGGAAGCTTAGCACCCTCCATATGTAGCACCGCTAAAACCATATGGGGGGCCACCAAGGCCTCCTCCAGTGCTCGAGTTGTATAGTTCTCCGTCCCCCCTAGCCAGTCTCTGATGTGTCTTGCCTGACACGCCAGTGCATAGAGCCAAAGATCCGGGAGCCCAACCCCGCCACTCATCCAGGCACCCATCATACGAGACAAAGGTATACGCGCTCTAGACCCTTTCCACAAGAACTGTTGTATCTCCTTTTCTATATTACGTAGGTCCCTCCTTAACAACCAGACCAGGAGGGTTTGCAGCCAGTACAAAATCTGTGGTAAAACCACCATTTTCACTGCCGCCACTCTCCCCAGCAAAGACAGCGGGAGGGGATACCAGGCTCTCAACTGGTTGTGCAATCGGGACATTGTTCTCTCTAAATTACACCGATAAAGCTCTGGAGGCGAACTTGTCAAAACAATACCCAAATAAATGAATTGGTTCATGGCCCATTTCAAAGGGAAGTTCCCTTCCCAATTTCCTTGTAGTTGTCCTGAGATATCTAATGCCTCCGACTTGTCTTTGTTAATACGGAACCCGGCAAAACTGCCAAAAAGCATGAATTCCCTTAGCAATCGAGACAACGACTCCTTCGGGGTCAATAGATGAATCAGAAGATCATCTGCGAATGCCGAGATCTTAAACCCCTGCCCACCTATACGCACGCCACAGATTCTATTGTCCAGTTCTATCCGGCGAATCAAGGGATCCAGTGACAACACAAACAGAAGCGGGGATAAAGGACAGCCCTGCCTCGTGCCCCTCTCCAGGGGAAAGGACTCCGACAACACCCCATTACAGAAAACCCTAGCCGTCGGATTTATATACAGGGTTTTCACCAAGTCACAGAAAACAGGGTCAAACCCATAAAGCGGTAATAAGTATTGTAAATACCCCCAGCTAACCCTGTCAAATGCTTTTTCGGCATCAAAACTAACTAATAGCGACTGCAGGCTCTGCTCTTGAACCCACTGCAATGAGGCCAATATTATACGTAAATTACGCACCGCGTATCTCCCCCTAATAAAGCCAACTTGTGAATCATGTACCAGCTCTCCTAGCACTTCAGCTAAACGTTCCGCTAGAATCTTAACCAACAATTTGGAGTCAAAATTCAAAAGCGAAATAGGCCGATATGATACCGCCTGGGTGAGATCCTTACCCGGCTTAGGGATCAACACAATGTGTGCCTGGTTTCCACCCAAGCGCATAGAGCCCGTTTCCCTTCTTTGACCAAACATAGCTACCAATAGAGGGCTTACCATCTCTGATAATAATTTGTAAAATTCAGCCCCGAACCCATTGGGGCCGGGTGATTTGTAACAAGTCGCCTTCGTGATAACTTGCTGTACTTCCAATAGAGTAACTGGCTGCCCCAGACGCCTACTCTGTTCACTACTCAATTTGGGTAAGGTGAGACCCCGCAAATAGTCCATCATTTCAGTGGGAGCTTCTGCTTCTGCTCTATACAACCTTTGAAAAAAGTCTTTAAACACTGCCACTATTTCCCCTTTCCCCTTCCTAAGTCCCCCCTGTGCGTCATAAATAGCCGCCACTGTCTTCCCCCCCCCCCCCCCGTGGGCCCCTTAGGCATTGCCCAAGTAGTTTACCAGGCTTATCACCAAAACAATGAAGATTATACCAGTAATACAGCAGCGATTTCTTTGCTCTCTGATGCAAGAGCTCATTTAACACCACTTGCGTTTCCCACAATTCCTTCCTATTCTGTGCTGTGGGTTGAGCCCCACTTATACGCCTCATCCGCATTACCCGCTGTTCTAATCGGATAATTTGCTCTGCCAACAACCTCCGCCTCCTTGCAACATAACCGATTATATCCCCTCTTAAAACTGCTTTGGCAGTTTCCCATACCAATTCTGGATCATCCTGGTGACCATGATGATTCGCCTCAAAATCCTGCCAACGTTGATGCAGGAAATGAAGAAATTGCTGGTCTTTGTATAGTTTGTGATAAGGAAGCTTATCATAGCTCAGGTAGGAGCTATAGAAAAGATGATGTGACTCTGAACAAGCAACCTGTCAGTTCTGGTAGAAGTAAGAAAACAGAGTTTTCACATAAAAGACTACCAGTCCCAGAATGCACCAGGTTTCCAGCAGCCATGAGAGGGGCTGAAGTGAGAAAACGTGTGTGCAATCAAGAGAGCTATGAGGTAATCCCTAAGCACTCATCTAAGAGGGCAGGGCCTGATTCAACACAGCTGCGCTGTGTTAGGGAGGAGCACACATTAGGACAGAATAAGAATAGAGCTTATTCTACAGATAATAGCTTCAGGAACAGCTTCAGACACAGATACAGCAACGGCTACAAGCTCAAGCACCAGTATCACCTGGAGAAACAGAAGCCAAGCCAAGCGGATAGAGAAAGAAGGAAACTCTCTGGAAGGAAGAGAAGAAAGCCCATTGGATGGTCTGGGAGAGTCCAAGGCAGTACCCATACTGGGAGGTATTCCAAGTGCCAGCAGAGTCCATTGGTCTGGAGTTAGCCAGAGGAATGGATTGGCAGAGATAGGAATCACCAGTGGCTACCTGGAAGAGAGAAGACTGCACGTGGAAAGGACTTTCAGACCTATGCCAGAAGGTATGTGAGGAAAGATCCAGTGTCCAGGGATCAAGATTGGAAGGCTGGACATCAGAACTGGATTACATACTGGCCAGGCTATACAGAGAGGAATTATGATAGCAGGAGAGGCTCAGGTATGAACACTGATCCAGACCCTATCTATAATAATGAATGGCAGCAAGGGAATAAGCATTCTCATGATAGTGCCTTAATGAAAGACTCGTCTGTGCCAATGTATGATAGTGACCCTATGCTGATTGATGAAGGGGGAGATACAGCAGATGAAACTATTGATTACATGGACTGTTCTTTATCCAAGTGCTATTGCTAGCTTTCTGTGAGCAAACACATCAGCCATCACAAAGAAACCTAACTTTGTTCTTTATTTCCACTGCAAACAGCTCCTAAACCAGGATTTTGGGTTCACACAGTAGCAGCCAGCCAGCTAAAGGGTTTCAGCTGGACAATTGATAGTAATTAAAGCTGCACCTGATTGTGTGTGTGAGCAAGGGAGAATCACTGCAGGTTCTGTGTGGAAAATAAGCAGAAGTTAACCTAACAAGCAAAGTTCATTCATTTCTTTGTGCCTATTTCCTTTGGTAATTATTTGCTAAGAAAACATTAGCTAATTGCCTGACAAGCTGAAGGTTGTTTTCTGATTTGCTTTGTGACTTTATGTTATCCATTTAAACACTGCAAGCAAGTAACCTCATTTATATTGCTAACAAGCATACTTGTGCTGGGTGAATTAAACCCCATCAATAAAAGAAGTATTTTATTGGCTTTAACCACTGGTTTCACAACTCAATTATTGTCTTCAGCTGTGTTTGGAGTGAAAGAACTACATTACCCACAATACCTTGCAAGAATCATATGAATATATGCATCGTCAAGATTGTGTAAGTTCTCACCCTAGGCAGCCGTCTGACAAGTTCTATGGGAAACCGCCAAATACGAGTAAATTCCATGTCCCCTCCCCACCCCTGGAGTTCCAACCAAATCAGAGCGTGGTCGGAGATCTCCCTAGGACCAATCTGCACCTCGCCCGTAGATGCAAAGAGACTCTCCGATATCAATATAAAATCAATCCGCGCACTGGTACCATGCGCCCTAGACTGATGCGTGAAGTCTCTCTCTAAGGGGTGGAGCAATCTCCACGGGTCCACCAGCCCCAGCCTGGTCCGAAATGATTGCAATACTCACGCTGTCTGACTCCGTTCCCTAGACCCTGACCCTCTGGAAGTATCCATATCTATGTCCAGGACCCCGTTGAAGTCTCCCCCTAAAATCAACGGGAGATCATCCAATTGCTCCACTTTCGCTGCTATACGATTATAGAAATCCTGATCTAACGTATTGAAACTATATAAATTTCCCAAAATGACCTCCTTACCCTCTAACATTCCTTGCAGCAGCACAAAGCGGCCATTGGGGTCAGTCACCTCCCTGACTAGTGCAAAACGAACTCGTTTATGGATTAGAATGGCCACCCCTCCTTTCTTACCTACTGCCGGGGCTCCCCACACCTGGCCCACCCAATCCCTACACAATTTGCGGTGCTCGTCGGCTGTCTGGTGGGTTTCCTGTAACAGTGCAATATCGCACTGTTGTCTGGCCAATGCCTTCAAGATTTTATATCTCTTCAATGGGCTTCCCAATCCACAAACATTCCAGGAGCTGATCTTCAGAATAGTAACAGAGTATCAGATCTTATCTTCGGCCCTAATTTCCTTTTAGTGGAGAGAGCCCTCCCAGCCTGGAGCCTCCTCCTAGACACACCAATCTGATCCAGAACCTGCCCTTTTCGAGCATCTAGTATGCGACTATCCCCCCCCACAAACCCTTGCTCCCCTCCCTCCCCATACCCCCCTCCCTCCATCCCACCTACTCCTCCCCTCCTCTTCCCACGTTCTACTCCCACACCCCCACACCCCCTCTCCCCCCCCATCTTCTCCTTGTCCCACCTCCATTGTCCACTCCTTACTACCCTGTCACCTTGATGTGACCGGGCTCCCCCGCTCCCTTCCCAGATCATTTCTCCCCCCCCCTACACCTTAAAAGTCCACAACATTAGCACCCCAGATTGTTATCAAAATATTTAACAAGGTAACATTAATACACATAAAAAACAAAAACACATTTCTGTCCACAGGTACATATCCATAATTCCCCCCCGCCCCCGCCCCCCGGTGCTTTCTTCCATTTGCACAGGCTATATAGAAAAGCTAGGCACCATCTCCGTAGGCTCCTGGCGGCTGCCAACTTCTCTGCACCTCCCTCCCACCTTCAGCTCCCTCCATTCAGGATATCCTAAGGAGAACTAGATAGGCCATGTGGTCTTTTCTGTCGTCATGTTTCTATGTTTCTATAGGATCTCCAAGGGTAAAAAAAGGGACTGCTGTAATTGTTATGGAAGGACAGACTAGACAGGCCACGTGGGCTTTCCCTGTCGCCACATTTCTATGTTTCTAGAAAACACTTCAAGTTACGCACTCCCATAGACAAGTCAAAATATGAAATATTGCTAGCATTAACATAATTATAAAAGGATATTCCCACAACCATGAACTCAGAGGGCCTTCGCTGTATCACACCCCCGTGAGCACGACCCCTCGGGAGGTTAACACAGCTTTCCCCAGGCACCCTCCGAACTCTCCAAGTGCTGTCCAGGCAGAGTTCCTTCCATAAAATCACGGCTTGCTTGCTGACCCACTGCCCAATGTCAGGGCCTGCCTCTCGAGTTGTTCCACATACAACGCCGCTTCCTCCGTTGAGCCGAACACCCTCTGCTTCCCCTCGTGAAACACATGTAGGCGCGCTGGATACTGCACGGAAAACCTGATGTTTGCAGTGACGAGTCTCTGGCAGATTGGTGCGTACGCCCTTCGCTGCTTACTCACAGCCGCTGAGTAGTCCTGCGTAATTCGGAGCTTAATGTTGTCTCGTTCAACAGTTCCACGTCTCCGGGCCTCTCGCAAGACGGCCTCCTTTTGCTGGAACTGTAAGTATTTAGCCAGCACTACCCTAGGCCGCGGGTCATTGGAGCTCTTGGGGCCCACTCTATGCGCCCTCTCGATCACAACCTGAGAGCTTTGTCCTTCCTCCCCCATCAGCGAGGCAGACAGAGAAGCTATGTAGGCTCGCAGGTCCTTATCTCCCACCGAGGCCGGCACCCCCAAGAACCGCAAATTACTACGCCTCGAGCGGTTCTCGAGGTCCTCCAATTTCTCCTCCTTGGCCTTCAAGATGGTTCGTGTCTGCACCAGCTCTTGACTCAGTCTCTCCACCTCCTCCTCAGCCTGCGAGAGACGGGCCTCTGCCTGCTGCATGCGAGCCCCGATTTCATCCACGGAGCTCTGCACCGCATCCATCTTGCTCCGTAGGGATTCAAATTGAAGTGATAGGGCACTGAAGACCGCAGCTGAGATCTCTGCTACTGAGGCCCCGGGGGCAGGTACAGGCAGTTCTCCCGATTTCGGAGGTGACTCCGCCATTTTGGAGGCCCCAACGACTCGGTCTTTATCTCTCCTCCCGGTTCGCGCTGCCGCTGCCGCCATTCGCTTCCAACTCCCCCGGCCAGGTTCCTCGTGTGTTTAGCACTCGGGGAGGACTAAGTACCGGCAGTTGCACCTCACAAATAGGCACTATTGCACCGATTCAGAGCAAGGGGAACCCGGAGCTCAAGACAGATGCGACTTCCCGAGCTCACCACATCACGTGACTCTCGATATCTTACTTTTTACGTTTTGTCAGTAGTGTTGCTTTATGTTTATCATTAATATCACTATTGGCCAGCTTGGTTATTGGGATTTCAAATGTGGTTCTGGTCATTTTATATGTTTATTTGCCTTTTTGGTTCCTGCATATGTATCACTACTATCACTTTTCTGGGTTTCCCTGCCTTTGCTGTACATTGCGGACTGAAATGGTTTCTCTCTCCTGCAAATGTGCCTCTAACGCGAGGGTTTCACTGGCGTTAGTGTTCAGACCCAGATTTCACAGTGTTAGTGTGCCTGGAGCCTCTCCCCGCCCATTCTCTGCCCAATGACCCCTATCTCCGCCCTTTGGGAGGCCTTACTCCACCCTTCAGACCCAGCTTTCACAGTGTTAGTGTGCCTTAACACTGCTGCCGACGTTATTGCGCGATACATGACATTATCGCACAATAAATCGCGCAAAAACAATACATATTACGCAATAACGGTGCCGCTGCTACGTTAAGACGGTTTAGTAAACATACCCCATAGATGCTTTTGTGTCTTTATAACATACTAGCACAAATCCTACTGAAATAGCAGAAGCAGGCCTAAGTGCTAGTGAGTAAGGTACTTGCATAGCGGAGGAATAGCCTAGTACCCAGTAAATATGGGCTTGATTCCCACTGGTACTTCTTGTGACCTTGGGCAAGCCACCTTACCCTCCATTGTCCCGGAAGAAAACATCTGGCAATCTACTTCCAGTCATGCCTTGCCAAGAAAACCCAGGGGCTGCTGGGACACCAGGAGTCAGCACTGACTTGACAGGACTTAAAAAGAAAAGGAACTTGCATAAATCAAAGTGTCACTCATGCTCCACCCTTTCTCATCACCAAAACATGCCCACTCTATAAGAAGGCATCTACTTAAACTGTGTATCATTTTAAGCAAGACCTACTTTTATAAGAAGCCTTTTGTAAGTGTATTTGTTCTTTCCTTTCTCAGCACTTACCCTTGGGACATCCTCTAATTCTCTGGGCCGAGGAATTACCTTACCTTCTCTGTCTGGGATCCCAGGAGAACAAATACACACTCGCACATAAATAGCATGTAAGTTTATTCCAACAGTTAAAAAGGGCGGTTCATCTTTTATACATTCCAGGGAGCATATACATACCCACAAAACTCAGTGTTTTATGTGTGAAAAGGTTTTATAAAACTAGCTCCATTGAAGTTTGACATATTGTGTGAAATAATTTATAGACCTCAGTGTTATCTTTGTATTTTCCTCAGTACAAGAAGAAAAGCATTTCTCTGTCTATACCGCCTAGTGTTGTATTGCAAGCAGGCTTGGGGCTGCAGCTCAGTTTTTTCTGCATATTTCTATGTCTGATTGTGGTTTCTTTTACTATATTTCTTGCAAGTCTGTCTGTGTTTTATGTGTGTGACCAAGGTGAGGATTTGATAGCATGTAGTTTCTGTGTAGAGGTCTGTAGCAGTCCTACATGTTCTGTCTTCCCAGTAAGACTTGTATTGATATTCTAGGGCCCGGTGTAATATTTGTAATGCTGACTTTTCATATAAATCAAAATTTAAAAACAGGGATATGCTGGACATTATCAAGCTCTGGCTCCATCCACTTAGGATGCTATTAGTGTAAGCTAAAACTTGACATATATCCATAAAAGAGAAAGAAACTAGAAAATAGGGTATCCAATTACTGGGGTCAAATATACTATCTAGCACCATCTTCTTCTTTAATTCTTAGATGACGTTTGGGGAGCAGGTTGTCCTCTCAACCAATACGCTGCTGAAGACGCTGCTGGAGTCCATGTGTTGTTCACAATACGCTTCCAACCTTGGTGATCGGGGGCAATATTTTTGGCCTCATCAATAGTCATTCACTGGTTCCTTAGTTCTTCCTCGATGTGTTTGAGGCACGTTTTCTTTGGTGCTGCTCATTGAATCCTCCAGTGGAGAGGTCGCTCTCGCCAGAGGAATTTGTATGGCAGCCGACTGGTGTTCATTCTGCGAATGTGGCCAAAACATCGCAGTCTGTGTTTTTGGATTTGTTCTTCGACTGAAATGTGTTTGTTCTTTATAATGATCCTGTTGCCCTGTTCTATGCTGATTGTAGCCACCAATTTAAAACTGAAATGGTTCCTTGCTAGTATAAGTACCCCTCCACCTCTTTTGTGAGTTCATGGGCAATTGAATGTGGTGTATTCAGGCAGCATTATTTAGTTCAGGGTAACCTGATCTGTGTTGGTTAGCCAAGTCTCGGTTATGCACATGACATTGGTCAGTTGAACTTGCATGTAGTGAGTTATGGTATTCGTTTTGTTTCTTATTGACCTAGCATTGATTAGTACGATGCTGACTGTTGCATTCAGGATGGGGTTGGTGTGTGTTGTGTAAGTGTCCCTTGGGTTTAATTTGTATGAGCTTCTGTGCCCTCCTGTTAGAATGCTTGGGAATAAGCTGGCTGGGCAGCCTGTGTTGTATTACGGGAAGCAAAGGTATTATGAAGATGGTGGTTTGTGCCAGGATGAACATAAGAACATAAGATATGCCATACTGGGTCAAACCAAGGTCCATCAAGCCCAGTATCCTGTTTCCAACAGTGGCCAATCTAGGTCATACGTACCAAGTAGTTTGCTCAAACGACACAGGTTCCACAATGCCTGTATTGGGTCAAGCATTGATATCCTGGGTCCCTTCTTAATAATGGTTTATGGATCTTTTCTCCAGGAACTTGTCCAAACCTTTTTTAAACCCAGCTACACTAAGAGCCTTTACTACTTCCTCCGGTAACAAATTCCAGAGTTTGATTACACATTGAGTGAAAAAAATATTTTCTTTTATTAGTCTTAAATAGTTTACCCTATAGCTTTATTGCATGTCCCCTAGTCTTTGTATATTCTGATAATGTAAGCAATCGATCTACATTTACCCGTTCCACTCCATTCATTAATTTATAGACTTCTATCATATCTCCCCTCAGCCATCTCTTTTCCAGGTTAAAGAGCCCTAACCTTTTTAGCCTTTCTTCATAGGGGTATCCTTCCATCCCCTTTACCATTTTGATGGCTCTTCTCTGAACCTTTTCTAATAACGCTATATTCTTTTTAAGATACGGCGACCAGAATTGCACACAATATTCAAGGTGCGGTCTCACCATGGAACGATATAGAGGCATTATAATATCCTTTGTGTTATTTTCCATTCCTTTCCTTATCATACCTAGCGTTCTACTTGCTCTCTTGGACGCCGCTGCACACTGGGTTGAGGGTTTTAACATGTTATCCACAATGATGCCTAAATCTTTTTCCTGGGTGGTGGTTCCTAATGTGGAACCTTGCATCGTGTAACCACAGTTTGGGTTGTTCTTCCCTAGGTGCATAACTTTCCACTTGTCCACATTAAATTTTATCTGCCATTTTGATGCCCAGTCTTCCAATTTATCAAGATCCTCTTGCAATTTTCCACAATCCTCTTGGGTTTTAACAACTTTAAATAGTTTTGTGTCATCTGCAAATTTGATAACCTCACTCTTTATTCCCTTTTCCAGGTCATTTATCAATATGTCAAACAGCAGCGGACCCAGCACAGATCCCTGGGGTACACCACTATTTACCTTTCTCCATTGGGAAAAGTGGCCATTTAGCCCTACCCTCTGCCTTCTATCTTTTAACCAGTTCCTGATCCACAATAGTACACTGCCTCATATCCCATGACTCTTCAGTTTTGCCAAAAGTCTCTGATGAGGGACCTTGTCAAAGGCTTTCTGAAAGTCCAAATACATTATATCAACCGACTCACCTTTGTCTACCTGTTTATTCAGACCTTCAAAAAAACATAACAGACTAGTAAGACAAGATCTTCCTTGTCTAAAGCCATGTTGGCTGTCTCCCATTAAGCCATGACTATCTACATGTTCAGCAATTTTGTTCTTTATGATGGTTTCTACCATTTTTCCTGGTACTCATGTCAGGCTGACCGGTCTGTAGTTTCCCGGATCACCCCTGGAACCCTTTTTAAAAATTGGTGTTACGTTCACCATCCTCCAATCTTCAGGTATTACAGATAATTTTAATGATAGTTCACAGATTTCTAATAGCAGGTCTACAATCTCATATTTCAGTTCTTTCAACACCCTTGGCTGTATATCATCCAGCCCAGGTGATTTGCTACTCTTCAGTTTATGTAATAGTTGTAATACATCTTCCCGATGTATCGATATTTCTTTCAATTCTTCCGCACCTTTACATACCACTTCAGTCATGGGTAACATCCCTACATATTCCTCAGTAAAGACTGAAGCAAAGAATTCATTCAGTCTCTCCGCTATCGCCTTGTTGCCTCTTAGTGCCCCTTTAACCCCTCTATCATCTAATGGACCAACTGACTCTCTCACAGTTTTTTTGCTACGAATGTACTTGAAAAAGTCTTTATTACGCGTTTTTGCTTCCGCAGCAAGCTTCTCAAATTCTCCCTTTGCCTGCCTTATAAATCCCTTGCATTTAACTTGCCAGTGCTTGTGCTGTTTCCAGGTTTCATCGTTTGGCTCTTTTTTCCATTTCCTGAAAGATGCTTTTTTTGGCAACAACAGCCTCTCTGACCTCACCTTTAAACCATGCTGGCAGTTTTTTGGACTTCCTTCCACTTTTCTTAAAGCGTGGAATATAGCTGGTCTGGGCCTCCAAGATAGTATTTTTCCACAACACCCAAGCTTGATGTAAGTCTTTAACCTTTGTAACTGCTCCTTTTAGTTTTTTCTTAACTATTTTCCTCATTTTATCATAGTCTCCCTTTTGAAAGTTAAAAGGTAGTACTGTGGATTTCCTTACTATCCCTCCTCCACTAATTAAATCAAACGCGATCATGCAAGGATCACTATTGCCAAGTGGCCCCAACACCCTTATCTCTTGCACCAGATCTAGTGTTCCACTAAGGACTAGGTCCAATATGGCTTCCCCTCTGGTTGGTTCATGAACCAGCTGCTCCAAGAAGCAATCATTTATTTCATCTAGGAACTTTGTCTCCCTAGCATGTCCTGCCATGACACTGACCCAGTCGATACCGGGGTAATTGAAATCACCCATTATTATTACTCTGCTGTAACATTTGTTAGCTTCCTTGATTTCTTTGAGCATTTCATCATCCATTTGTTCATTCTGGCTAGGCAGTCAATAGTACACCCCCACTGCCATCGCCTTCCCTTTTTACATGGAATTTATTTATTTATTTATTTAACTGTATTTATATCCCGCTTTTCACCGGGTCAAAGCGGCTAGAGATTCTACAGCAAATTTTGTTTCTTGCAAAACTTTAATCTTTTCCGACTCAATGCCCTCTCTAACATAGAGGGCAACCCCTCCACCAATTTGATTAGCTCTATCATTACAATATAGTTTGTACCCAGGTATCACAGTGTCCCACTGGTTGTCCTCCTTCCACCATGTCTCAGAGATTCTAATCATATCTAACCTCTCCTTTAGTGCTATATATTCTAACTCTCCCATCTTATTTTTAGACTTCTAGCATTTGCATACAAGCATTTTAGAGACTGTATTTTATTCATATTAATTTGGCTATTGGTAGGCATGGGTTCCTGCATGCTGTAGGAGGAGATGTAGTAGGATCAGAGTAAGGAGAAGATTGCTGTAGATCCTCATGTTGAGACCATATGACTTTGTTAGGAACTAGGCAACATTCTGGGGAAGGGAGGGGCTCTTCCGAAGGAATGGGATCCACCTTAGCCAGGATGGAACCAGGCTGCCGGCATTAACCTTTAAAAAGGAGATCAAGCAACTTTTAAACTGGATAGTAGGGGAATGTCAACAGTCATCCAGGAGCGCATGGTTCAGAAGAATGTATCCTTGAAGGATACTAGCAAAACAGGGAAGTTAGGACATCCCAACAGAAAGGTTCCAACAAAGATAAAAGTAACCCAATTGTCCTTTAGTACAGAGCTGAAAGATTCCAAATCACACCCATCAACTCATAACCAGATTAATATGAATAAAATACCTCTAAAATGCCTGTGGGCAAATGCTAGCAGTCTAAAAAATAAGATGGTAAAGCTAGAATATATAGCACTAAATGAAAGATTAGATATGATTGGCATCTCAGAGACTTGGTGGAAGGAGGACAACCAATGGGACACTGTGATACCTGGGTACAAACCATATCGTAATGATAGAGTAGATCAAATTGGTGGAGGAGTTGTGCTCTGTGTTAGAGAGGGCATTGAGTCACATATGATTAAAGATTTACAGGAACCACAATACACTGTAGAATCTCTATGGATAGAAATCCCATGTAAAAAGCAGAAGGCGATGGCAGTGGAGGTGTACTACCAACCGCTTAGCCAGAATGAACGGATGGATGATGAAATGCTAAAAGAAATCAGGGAAGCTAACAAAGTTAGAACACAGTAATAATGGGTGATTTCAACTACCCAGGCATCGAATGGGTCAGTGTCACAGCAGGACATGCTAGAGAGATAAATGGGTATGTTTACTAAACCATCTTAATGTTACTGGCGCTAGTTGCAGCATTACTGTGAGGAATGCCGTATAAGGTAGTGGGCATTCTGGTCTTAAGGTAGCAATCGCGGGTTATTGCGCGATAGAGGGAGCCATGCACGTTACCGCGCATTAACCTTTACTTCGCGTGCTGACCCACAATCATAGCAACAGAGGTGTAGCACACTGGTTAATACAATGACTGCTGAGACAGGGGTCATAAGTTTGATCCCCCAGTGGGCATAATGAATAAGGGTGGCCAAGGCAATTCCTTTTCCTGCTTGAAACAGTCCAACAATTTGTGCTGCCAGCTAAAAATACCCGCACCCCAGTGCCATAACCTAATGCACCTTTTAGGGTGCACCAGAAGGCACATCCTAAACCACCACGTCAGCCAAGGCGGGTTATAATGTGCCCCAGAGGGCGTGTCGAAAGGTTGCCAATCCCCAAGGCACCATATTAGGCGTACCATAAGCTGGCTGAATCTAAGGTGTGGCTAAAGATGCCCCAAGGATGTATAGGTGACTCAAGAAATGTTGGCCAAGGGCAGTAAGGTCCCCCAAGTTGAAAAGCAAAAAAGGTATGGGCCAAACACAGATGTAACCTGTTAACGGGGGTGCTTGTTGTGAAAGTTCCACAATCTTGGCAAGGACATGAATTTACTTGACCTGCAAAGGATTGTGGGTCTTGTAGTTCCTTCACACAAAAACTAGCCGTTTAACAAAAATAAAGAATTGTAGTTGCTCGAGTGTAAAGCAGAAAACAGATTTTATTTATGGGGTGTTATTCCCTCACACAGATATGCTTGGTAACATCAACAGGATAATTTTCTCCAGGAGTTTTATTCAGGAAACAAAACTAATAAGGCAACTGAATTACTTATGCAACAACTTAGTAAAGACCTTGATGGAACAGAAAAGGTCTTTCTTCTAGCCCCTGCTAATAAACTTTCTTAGCAGTGCTGGAATGAAAAATAAACCCAAAAGGAAAATTCTCTTTATCAAAAAAAAAAACAGCTTTCTTCCTTTCACACAGAGAAGAAGCTTTTTTTCAAAGTCCCACGTGCACTTGTGCCTTGCTCTAATCACAGGTGCTTAACCAGCTGTAAACCATTGCTGGTCCACTCTCCACGTGGCTCCAACTTTCCCCAAAGCTTTCTCTCAAAGAAACTTTTCTGGGAAGCTACAAATCAGTACAGTTCCTTTTGGTGTTTGATCCTTATCTGAGGATTACTTTAGAACAGCAGCTTAGAAAGAGAACAATCCATGCATTCAACTTCCTCATTTGATATTTCCCCTTGCTCTTGAAATATCATAGGATCACTTTCAAACACTGGCTCAGAGGATTTCTCTAACTGATTTCTACCAGGATAGAAACTGTTTCCCTGCTGTCTTCCTTGTGAAAAGCTAGGGAACAGATCAGAGTTTATACCTGAGATCACGTTGCCATTAGGCTTCCTCTCTGGGTATTTTGGCCAGTAGGTAGCAAAACATCTGTGCCCAGCTCTCCAGTCAGAATCTCTGGACTTCAGGTCTCTTTTCCCATACCTCCTTAAATAGGTATTAGAGCTCCTTCTTTCTGTAGATGCAGCCGTCTCCCTTACAGGTGCTGTCCGAGGGTGCCTGGCTGTATATCTCCAAGCCTCTGGCTTCTTCCAGTCCAATGAAGAATGCTTGCCCCAGGAATCTCTCCAAGTATACGTACTGCCTTGGGCTGCTTTCTTAGACCTTCTGGATGTCTTGCTGTTCTTCCTTCTGTTCACGATCAGTCTCTCCTTCTCCAGCTCCTGCTGTCTTTTCTGTCTTTGCTCTCCTTGCTCTTTCTCTCCTTGCTGTCTGTATGATAAATTTCTTCTAGCTTTAAAGTGCCTAGATGGCTGCTCCACCCTAGCACACTGCAGGTGTTCTGAATTAAGCCCTGCCCTAGGAGATGTGTGATTAGGGATTACCTCATTGCTTCTCTGATTAGGCACACGTTTCCCTACTTCAGCTCTCCTAGAGGGTTTCTGTAAACCAGTGCATTCTGGGTCTGGTAGTTTTTTAGGTAAACACTCTGTTTTAGTGCTTTTACCAGCCAGCACAGGTTGCTTATTCAGAGCCAATTCACCTCTTGTATTCTTTCTTCCTGAACTATGATAAGCTTCCTTATCACATACCCTAACACTGCACAGAGCAACAAGGAAAGACAATGCATAAGTGATGGAAGGAAGTAGATCTGAGCTGATGGACCAGAAAAATCTGCGTCCAGCCCATGTGGCATCTGGATAAATGGACAAACATATCGGGGGCAGCTGTAGCGATGCACAGGGTGATGGTAATGTACCATGCAACAATGACAGTGTGTGGCAGAGGATGGGAAGACGTGTCCAGCAGAGGAGGTAGAGGTGGTAGGATAGGTGCAATGACAGGAGGACAGAGGAGTACCAGTGCCATGCAGAGCACACACAGGAGAGGCAACCAGGAAGAGCTGCAATGCATAAACGTGTACCAGTGCAGGACATGGGGTAGCAGCTTGCACATCAGGGCAGGACGGCATACAGCTGGCAGACACACATAGACGGACAGAAGGATGGCTGGCAACTGTGATAAGGGTACAATGTGCCAACAGCACAGATCTGCACAGATATGACTGTCACAGGAATGAAAAGTAGCTGTGCAGGACAGGCATACAAATGAAAGAGCACAGAGAAGAATCAAACCTATGACCATCAGCACAAATATCAATGCACAAACCGGCAGGCTACACCACCAATGTGAGGTCATTAGCAAAGGCTGCAAACAAGAATCCTGCAGGGCATCACACAAGAAGCCTGCTGTCTGCCAGGATAGGAAAACCTCCAACAGTAACCATGATGGAATGCACATGCAGATCTGGTATGTACAGCTCAGATCACAGTCTGTAATTGGGACCAGAGCCACATATAACTACATGCACACACACAATGAAATGTTATGCAGTGAATACAGCATGCAAAAGAGGAAAGAACCTAAACCCAAAGGGCAACAGGGGATGCTCTGTGGATCAGGGCAAAATATGGACCAGAACAGAAAAGGAGCATGTGAGAATTGAACCTGCAAACAGGTGTGCCACCGACCAGCTGAACCACAACAATGTCAATCCCCCAAGTGGACTGCCTATGTAAATGCTACAAAGAAAGAGACATATGTAACAGCTAATATGTGATGGATAGGCAGCACAGAGGGCACACTGGTGTACAGTGAAGAGATGGAAGAGTGTGTGGATAGGTGATGAACCTGCAGGTAGCTCATGGTCAGGTTCACACAACACAAAAAAATAAGAAAACCCCATGTGGGAATCAAACCTGCACCCTATGGTGTTCCAACACATGTCCATAACCACTATCCCAAACAACCACAGCAAACACAATGCAAAGATATTACCTCAAAGGGAATGTGTGTATGGGAACAGTGATGTGGCAGACAGCTGGCACCGTACAAGGATGTGAGCACAGGTGGTCCATGTACATGGCCAGGAAATCGCTAAATATGTGTGTCAGTGTGGTCAAGCAGCAGCAGAGACAAATGTACGTCCAACACATATTTTTAATTTGGTTAATCATCAGAGATAGTGTAGATACCGCCTATCATAATATCAAGGTAATTGGATAACAGGGGAAAAATCGAAAACACATTTTGCAGGGCAGCAACCCACAGGTTACAGAAAAATCACTGGCCAGTCTACAGATGATGGGCAGGAGAGATAATGTGCATTAGGTACATGGTGTGCACGATGCATTAGCCCCCCACCCCCCACATGCTGCTGCTCACCCCAAATGCGTTAGTTACATATGTGTCCATGTAGACAGTAGGCGGTGCATGATGAGGGCCCACAACACATCATTCATGCAGGGGCGGCCCAAGGGGGGTGTGGGGCCATGTGCGGAGACTCGGTGCGGGGCCTCATTTGCATAAGGGGCCTCATTTGCATAAATATTTGCATAATGTTACCATACACAAACTTTTAGTAAACATGCCTCTTAATGAGTGTATGAATAAAGAAAGACTAAAAGTGTGGAGTGGAGGAGTGGCCTAGTGGTTGGGGCAAGGTACTTCAGGCTGGAAGGTCAGGGGTTCAAATCCCACTAGAGGACAGCAACCTTGGGCCGGAAGGACTGGGGTTTCTAGTCCCACAGGTGCTCCTTGTGGTCTTGGGCAAGCCACTTAACCCTCCATAGCCCATGTTCCCTGTAAAATAGTTTTCTGTGTGCTGTGCTTTCCTGTCTAATCAATGTGTTTATACCTCAAAAATTTCCTGTCATGATTTGACAATTTCCAATCTGTAATCAAACCGCTGCTGATTGCTGGATAGTAGCAGTATACTAAATAAAAATAAAAGACTTCTACATTACTATAATCCAGTGCCAACCGCCAGACACATTAGGAACTACTACAAACACTGCCCATTTAGAACCCATAGCAAACCCGCCGTATCCTAACAGCACTACCAGGACTCATAAAGCACCATACCCTAACTATCAAAAGGAAACGCTGCAAATATTAAACCAATACATTTCAGAGAACAACAATACATGACCTACTGGGGAAAGAGAACAAGTGGCAATGTCAAATAGGAATTACATAAACAGAATACCTCAGCTCAGTTACACATGCAGAACATAGACCATCACCAAACAAGGAATCACAATTTAGAAACAGGAAGACAATAATTAAACTGGGAATCCCAAAAGCCAAACTTGGAATGTACAACACTGTAGAAATAAAATTGTACATTAATTTGCTCTTGTACTAAACAAAGCGCAGACGTTAATGATGCACATTTCCCAGAGCTGACATATTCCAATTAATAAATTCAAGATAAAGAGATATTTTTCTACCTTTTGTGCATTTTTTTTCAGCTGCAATTGCTCCAGCCACTTTCTTCTGGTTTCTTCGTGTCTTCCGCTAACTCTTTATCGTCTGCTGTCCATTTGTCTTTTCTTCTCTCTTCTAGTTTTTTTCCCATTCTCTCTCTACATCTGCTTTAACATACTAATCTTTCTCCTTTTGCTCTTTCCTCATTCCTATTTCATCCACTCAAATTTTACCCCTCCATCCTCAATCCCCACTTACTCTCCCAATATCCGGACAATTGTAGATTTGTCTTCCCTCAACACAAAATATTTTTTCCCTCTCCATTTCACTCTCCCGGCTCCATCCCATTCTAATCCTCCCCCAACATCAGCTCCATTCTAGTTCCAGCCTCACCCAGCATCCGCTCCCTTCTAGTCCCCGCATCAGCCCATTTCCAGTCCTAGCCCCCCATAAGCCCATTTCCAGTCCTAGCTCCCCCATCTATTTGCAGTCCCATCCGAGTCCCTCCATCAGCTCATTTCCAATCCCAGCCCCCCATGAGCCCATTTCTAGTCCTTTCCTAGCCCCACCATCAGCCCATGTCAAATCCTAGCTCCCCTATACTTAGCCCATTTCCAATCCAAGCCCCCCATGAGCCTACTTCCAGTTCTAGCCCCTTCATGAGTCCATTTCAATCCAAACCCCCACCACAGCCCATTTCCAATCTTAGCACCCCCCCAACAGCCAATTTCCAGTCCTATTCTAGCCCCTCCTCCAGCCCATTTCCTGTCCTAGCCCCCCCCACTCACCCATTTCCAGTCCTAGCTCCCTCCCCCTCACAACCCATTTCCATTCCAAGCCCCCGTCCCCATCAGCTATTTGCAGTTCAAGCCTTCCTTCCACTCAGCCCATTTCCAGTCCTAGCCTCCTTATAGCCCATTACTAGTCCTAACCCCCCATCAGCCCATTACGTCCCAACCCCCCATCACCCTATTTCCAGTCCTAGCCCCCATCAGCCTATTTCCAGTCTTAGCCCCCCCATAGCCAATTACCAGTCCTACCCCCCCATCAGCCCATTTCCAGTCTTAGCCCCCCCACAACCCATTACCAGTCCTAACCCCCCATCACCCTATTTCCAGTCCTAGCCCCCCCATCAGCCTATTTCCAGTCTTAGCCCCCCCATAGCCAATTACCAGTCCTACCACCCCATCAGCCCATTTCCAGTCTTAGCCCCCCCATAGACCATTACCAGTCCTAACCCCCCCATCAGCCCATTTCCAGTCCTAACCCCCCCATCAGCCCATTTCCAGTCCTAACCCCCCCCCCCACCACCACCACCACCACCACCAGCCCACTTCCAGCCTTAGCCCCCTCCTCATAGCCCATTACCAGTCCTAACCCCCCCATCAGCCAACTTCCAGTCTTAGCCTCCCCCCCCCCATGGCCCATTACCAGTCCTAACCCCCCCATGGCCCATTACCTGTCCTAACCACCCCCCCCATGGCCCATTACCAGTCCTAACCCCCCCCCATGGCCCATTACCAGTCCTAACCACCCCCCCATCAGCCCACTTCCAGTTTAGCCTCCCCCCTCCCATAGCCCATTATCAGTCCTAACACCCCCATCACCCTATTTCCAGTCCTAGCCCCCCCATCAGCCTATTTCCAGTCAGCCCCCCCCCCCCATAGCCTATTTCCAGTCCTACCCCCCCATCCGCCCATTTCCAGTCTTAGCCCCCCCATAGCCCATTACCAGTCCTAACCCCCCCATCAGCCCATTTCCAGTCCTAACCCCCCCCCCACCACCACCACCACCAGCCCACTTCCAGCCTTAGCCCCCTCCTCATAGCCCATTACCAGTCCTAACCCCCCCATCAGCCCACTTCCAGTCTTAGCCTCCCCCCCATGGCCCATTACCAGTCGTAACCACCCCCCCCCCCATGGCCCCTTACCATTCCTTACCCCCCCCCCCATGGCCCATTACCAGTCCTAACCACCCCCCCCCATGGCCCATTACCAATCCTAACCACCCCCCCATGGCCCATTACCAGTCCTAACCACCCCCCCATCAGCCCACTTCCAGTTTAGCCTCCCCCCTCCCATAGCCCATTACCAGTCCTAAACCCCCTTCCCCCCTATCACCCCAAATTAAAACAAAAAAAACCCCCAAACCGGCTGCTTCTGCCGCGGCAGCATCAAGAGCTCTGCCGCGGGGCCCCCCCTGCCCGGCAGAGCCTCCCTGCATCATCAGCTTTCTTCAAGTCCCAAAACGCAGGCTTCTTTCAGAGCCGCGAGAGTTTCCTTTCTCGCGGCTCTGTTAATCCCGCCGAGGGTGATGGGCGGGATTAACAGAGCCGCGAGAAAAGAAACTCTCGCGACTCTGAAAGAAGCCCGCGTTTTGGGACTTGAAGAAAGCTGATGATGCAGGGAGGCTCTGCCGGGCAGGGGGGGGGCCCAGCGGCAGAGCTCTTGATGCTGCCGCGGCAGAAGCAGCCGGTTTGTTGTTTTTTTTTTAAAACTTGGGATGCTGAAGAATGTTTTTTGCGCGGGGCCCCCTGAAACGCGGGGCCCTGTGCAAAAAACATTCTTGCTCAATGGACGGGCCGGCCCTGCATTTATGATCTCTTCATAAAAATATATCTGTCTACCAACACAGGAGGCACAAAAATGAAACAGCATATGTTGTTAAAAGTAAGAAAGTGTAAACACAGATATCAAAATATATGTTACAGCTGTCACATAATGCCTGATATAGGAATCAAAACAGCAACAATGTAACCAAAAACAATCGTCAAATGCAAAATGAGGATATGCTAACAGGTAGCAGAGGCACATGAACACAGAGAATTCAAATGAAACAAACCACAGAAACATGCAGAGATAACACTATGCAGAAGGTCCCCCTGCACTGGTTGATGTGGATACAGTGTCTGTACACATATATCACGGTACATGGAATGCACAAATGAAGGAATAAAATGGACACTCACACTGCCACACTCAAAATATAATGGGGCAATGTGAGTGCTGGAACTTCAGGGGATAAATAGGACTGCGCAGACATGCAATGCTAGGTTTGTAAATCAATGTAGAGCGTCACGTCTGTACAGTAAACAAACACAATAACCTGTATATAGAGATGGAAAGAAAGGTCAAACATTTATTTATTTATTTATTTAATCAGTTTTATATACCACCTTATCCTTCAATCAAAGTGGCCAACAAGACAACAGAGGGACTACATCGAGGGGAGGGGAGACAACAAGATAGTACATTACAGTAAACTACAGTACATTACATTAAATTATACATGAACTACAGCAAAATTACATTTCATAATTCATTACAATTACATTAAACAAATAACTGCAATCTTACAAAGTTAAAATAATGTAAACATTACAGGAAAATTGAAATTCAAAGGCTTACATGTTACAGTAACCCACACAGAAGCCATATTGCCACATGCTGTGTTGCACCAACATAGTCAGTCACATGCACATGCACTGTGTACGTTGAAACATGATACAGTGATGCCACACATGCACTGTAACACCCTTGGTGAGTGCAATCATCAATTCAAGATGTTGGTGTGCAGTAAAGTGGTGTGGTGGCAAATACTGTGTCATATCCAAGTGGAGGGTAGGCGGACATGGACAAGAGGACCTCTCCATTGCTCCCCCTGTGCCACAAGCATGGCTGTATGCCAACCCAACCCACTCCTCCCTCAGAGGCCATGTAACGCCCCTTCTCTTTCATCTTCATTGGTTACCGGTCCCCTTCTCAATCCAAACTACTCTCTCTTGTGCACAGGGCTCTCCACACTAGCACCCCACAATACCTAGCTGATCTCATTACATTTCACACTCCCAGACACACTCCTCGCTCCTTTCACCTCAACCGCCTTAACCTCCCCTCCCCCTCCCTTGCTCATCTGCATTCCACCCGTTCCTCTGCCTTTTTCTTCATTGGTCCGACCCTCTGGAACTCCCTCCCCCCTCCCTCCGCTTAGATCCCGATCATGCCTCAAGACCCACCTTTTCTCCCTGGCCTTGACCTCCCCTCACCCTTTATATAACTGTCTCACTTATGTCTTGTCCTCTCTCTCTTGTTCTTCTGTCCTGTCATTGATTGTAGTTCCTTTCCTTTTCCGCTAGTCCTCATGCCTCTACTGTATTTTATGAAATGTAAACCGCCTTGCTTATCACAGAAGGGCGGTATATCAAATTGAATAAACATAAACAGATGAACTTATCCTGCGTTCCACATCACACACATGGGCAAAACACCACAACACAATGTCAGAAGGATGTACAACATACAGTGACAATGTCAGTCCCTGCTGCACACGTGGGGACCAGTACACAGTGTCCACAGTGCAAAGGGTGTCTGCAACCCAACAAGTCCCATTAAGACTGTCCTTGAAACCCTGGGCATGCATAGTCAAGTGTGACACCTCAATATGCCACAGTACTGGAAAGGTCATGTGTGTCTCCTGTGATGAACACGACACCCAGCCAGAGCACGGCAGCAACGGTGTGTTGGACAGGCCTGTCATGCCCAAAGTAGCAGTCCAACAATAATGTCCATCCTAGGCATGTGTCCTACTCGCAGAGGTCAAACATCCTATGGCACCATTTCCCAGGGATAGTTCCATGGTGTTGTTGTGTCCTCCAACAGGTGGGTGATGGTGACGCCGGATGCACTGTAGTAGATGTGCTTTGTGTGTCCTCTGTCCTGTGTCAGAAGAGGATAAACAATGTATTGGTATGCTGCTTGCAACAGCAGCCAAAAATTGCAGAGAGTCAAACATCAATATGTACGTAATGAAACGTCATACAGGCAAACATAACATGATCATAACACAGAACACAGTGCATGTTGTGGACATTTGGAATTGTAACCGCAGACAAAGGTGTCACATGGATATGGTCATGTCCATGCCCATGTTACACAGGCGTTTCACAGCTCCACCCCATGTGCATCAGCGTTGGTGTACAGAGACTCAACATGAAAGGTCCATGAAACAAACAGTAAATCATTAACATGTAAAGGCTGATGTCATTCCCAAAAGACCAAAGGTGCAACCTACCATGTGTTTGGGATCCCTTGAGGCTCTCAAAGGCCACAACACGTCACAGTGAAGGGAGAAGATGTCATTGAAATGTGTAGAATCACCATGTCCCCATGTCCAGACACTGTTGATGCATGTCCACATTATGGCGATATCTGTGATACAAAAATGCTGTTGCGCAGTGGTCTGTCAGCACACAAGAGATAGGTCAGTTCACAACACACAACACATGGCCACAATGTTCACAAGGTAAACAGCAGTAAGGTAGAGATAGCACAGTCACCACTGCTCCCCAGGTGTACAGACCCCTCACACCACATGATAATGCAAAATGCCTGCACGCTGTATCATCACACAGCCAACCCAAAAACACCCACCCACACAGTATACTAAGGTGAGTGTGCCAGCAGTAGCATACGGCCTGTATGTGCACAATTGGAGATTAGTGGAGGTAAAGGCTTGTCAAATGCAATGATACACTGCTGTTGGCTGATGCTACAGTGTCAGGGAAGGGTGTACATGCAGCCCACCACCCAAACACCTAGGACCTGCAGACACATGCAGCTTTGTTGGACGTGTCCCAGAGACAATGTTGGAGAAGACGAACTGGCCAGGAACACATGTGGATATGTGTGCCAACAGCAACATATGGGGTATGGGGGTGAAGGGCAAAGAGGTGAACAACAACATATGTACAATATGACAGATCACTGCAGACATGTTTTCCCCCTGACTGTCGTCACAGACAAAGTAGCTGTAGGTCCACCTACCCCAGACTGCTGCATGTTGGATGACGTACAGTCAGCTGCCACTGCACCACAGCACCAGGAGGGTCACCAAGTATGTCCTGTGGATTGAGGAACACAAGAGAAACATACATATGTCATGTTGGAGCTGTGCAACACACACTGCACCTTCACGTCCTCAGCTCGCAGACCCCCCAAGATCCTTTACAGACTGACTGTTCCCCATCACACTGTACAGATTCGCTTCATGCTAAAGTTATCACTGAAGTGTGTGTGGCAAACTACAAGGGCCCGTACTCTGTCTGAGACGGCTGAGGGGAGATATGATAGAGGTCTATAAATTAATGAATGGAGTGGAACGGGAAAATGTAGATCGATTGTTTACGCTATCAGAATATAGAAAGACTAGGGGACATGTAATGAAGCTACAGGGTAAACTATTTAAGACAAATAAGAGAAAATATTTTTTCACTCAACGTGTAATCAAACTGGAATTTGTTGCCGGAGGATGTGGTAAGAGCTGTTGGTGTGGCTGGGTTTAAAAATGGTTTGGACAAGTTCCTGGAGGAAAGGTCCATAAACCATTATTAAAAAGGGACCCAGGATATCAATGCTTGACCCAATACAAGCACTGTGGAACCTGTGTCTTTTGGGGATACTGCTAGGTACGTATGACCTAGATTGGCCGCTGTTGGAAACAGGATACTGGGCTTGATGGACCTTGGTCTGACCCAGTATGGCACATCTTATGTTCTTATGTCCCCTTACTCACCTCTCTGCTGCCTTCAAAACTGTTGAACAGAACCGTCTCCTCGCTACCATGTCCCTGCTCGGCTCTAAGGTCGCAGTACTATCCTGCGCCCCCCATATTGTTTCCACTGCCCCCTCCCCAGTGTGTACTCTGGTGGCTCAATGTCCTCTGCTACTCTGCTGTCAGTTCCTGTACCACAGGGAAATATCCAGGGGCTTCTTCATTAACCTCTGTCGATATCCATTTCCTTGGTGTGGCTATCTCATCCCTTGACTTACATTACCAGCTGTGTGCTGATGAGTTACAAATATATCTCTCCACGCCTGAGTTATGTCTGCCAAACCACATCCCGATGTCTGCTTGCCACCTGACATTGATGGCTGCATGTCATCCCACTGTGTGAAATTGATAATGGCAAAGCATGGATATCCTATATGTGCATCTAAACCCTCCCCTCCCATCAGAGCGTCTGTGTGTGTGTGGCCATACCTTCCTTTCTCCAGGGTCCTCAATGTAGGTGTTGTCTTGGACTGCACTCTCCTCCTCTACACACATACCCAGCTTGTAGTTGAGGCTTGTGGTTTCTGTCTAGATGTCATCAGCTATATTTCCCCAGTCCTCCCTGAACACACAACTAAAACCCCAATCCACCCCCTAATCAGCTCCCGGCTTACCTACTGTAACCTACACCTTGCTGATCTAGCTTTGAATCATCTCTGTCTGCCTCAAAATATGCAACACTGCACTGCATGGCCATTCTACAGCCACACACATAATGGCAATAATACTCCCCCTGTCACGACACCTCACAGGTTCCCTATCTGTCTCCGCATCCATGTCAAGGCTCTCCTGCTGACCTATACATGCAGGCACACTGTGGTGTTGCAGTAACTTCCCTTACTGATCTCAACTACCACTAATCCAACTACTACTGAGCATGTATATAGTGCTACTTGTCACATGTAGCGCTATATAGAAACAAGTAGCACACAGTCCCTGCTCATCAGAGCATACCAACCAATCAATCAACTCATATTACAAAATGTGAAACACACATGTCTAGGCAACTGGTCCCATCTATGGGCCGCTCTCCTACTGTTGACCCCATACTACACGCCTTTCACCTTGCTGCACCCAAAGCCTCAAACTAAATACCTATGGCTGTACAGCAGCCCCTTTCCCAATCAGCCACAAATCATGCTTACCACCTCCCACAAGCCTACTAATCCTGACACACATAATCCACCTCCACCCGCTGTTGTGCCCTGCTCACATCTTCGGAGTTTCAGTCATGACTAGATTGTAAGCTGGGATGGCCAGGCAGTGTCTGTTATATGTCAGTGCAGTGTTGCATCGTACTGCTATTGGGATACAAATCTTCACTAGTAGTAAATAATAAAATAAATAAATAATAAATAAATAAATAAATAAATAGTAGTAGTACACACATATCTAAACAAATGTATGTGGCAACATATGCAGTACTTACATGAGAAGACCTCCTCAATCACCTGCCGCCTGACTGCTGTGCCCTCACGTGTGTCACCACGGACATGTACAGGAGGGCACGTAGGATCATCCTCCAGATCCTCATTAATTTGGACAGGGATATGGTGCCTGAGAGCAATGTTGTGCAGGATGCAACAGGCTATAATGATCTCTGCCACAGTCTGTGCTTTGTATTGTAAGGCCCCACCTGTCCTATCCAGACACCTGAAGCGACTCTTTAAAACGCCAAACATAAGAACATAAGAACATAAGATATGCCATACTGGGTCAGACCAAGGTCCATCAAGCCCAGTATTCTGTTTCCAACAGTGGCCAATCTAGGTCATATGTACCTAGCAGTTTCCCCAAGAGACACAAGTTCCACAATGCTTGTACTGGGTTAAGCATTGATATCTTCGGTCACTTCTTAATAATGGTTTATGGACCTTTCCTCCAGGAACTTGTCCTAACCATTTTTAAACCCAGCTACACTAACAGCCTTTACTACATCCTCCGGTAACAAATTCCAGAGTTTGATTACACGTTGAGTGAAAAAATATTTTCTTTTATTAGTCTTAAATAGTTTACCCTGTAGCTTCATTGCATGTCCCCTAGTCTTTCTATATTCTGATAACGTAAACAATCGATCTACGTTTACCCGTTCCAGTCTGTTCATTCATTTATAGACTTCTATCATATCTCCCCTCAGCCGTCTCTTTTCCAGGTTAAAGAGCCCTAACCTTTTTAGCCTTTCTTCATAGGAGTATCCTTCCATCCCCTTTACCATTTTGGTGGCTCTTCTCTGAACCTTTTCTAATATCGCTATATCCTTTTTAAGATACGGCGACCAGAATTGCACACAATATTCAAGGTGCGGTCTCACCATGGAACGATATAGAGGCATTATAATATCTTTTGTTTATTTTCCATTCCTTTCCTTATCATACCTAGCATTCTATTTGCTCTCTTGGCTGCCGCTGCACACTGGGCCGAGGGTTTTAACATGGTATCCACAATGACGCCTAAATCTTTTTCCTGGGTGGTGGTTCCTAATGTGGAACCTTGCATCGTGTAACCATAGTTTGAGTTGTTCTTCCCTAGGTGCATAACCTTGCACTTGTCCACATTAAATTTCATCTGCCATTTTGATGCCCAGTCTTCCAATTTATCAAGATCCTCTTGCAATTTTTCACAATCCTCATGGGTTTTAACAACTTTAAATAGTTTTGTGTCATCTGCAAATTTGATAACCTCACTCATTATTCCACTTTCCAGGTCATTTATGAATATGTCAAAAAGCAGCGGACCCAGCACAGATCCCTGGGGTACACCACTATTCACCTTTCTCCATTGTGAAAATTGGCCATTTAGCCCTACCCTCTGCTTTCTATCTTTTAACCAGTTCCTGATCCACAATAGTACACTGCCTCCTATCCCATGACTCTTTAGTTTTGCCAAAAGTCTCTGATGAGGGACCTTGTCAAAGGCTTTCTGAAAGTCCAGATACACAATATCAACTGACTCACCTTTGTCCACTTGTTTATTCACTCCTTCAAAAAAACATAACAGATTAGTAAGACAAGATCTTCCTTGTCTAAAGCCATGTTGGCTGTCTCCCATTAGGTTGTGAATATCTACATGCTGAGTAATTTTATTCTTTATGATGGTTTCTACCATTTTTCCTGGTACTGATGTCAGGCTCACCGGTCTGTAGTTTCCTGGATCACCCCTGGAACCCTTTTTAAAAATTGGTGTTACATTGGCGACCCTCCAATCTTCAGGTATTAGAGATGATTTTAATGATAGTTCACAGATTACTGATAGCAGGTCTGCAATCTCATATTTCAGTTCTTTCAACACCCTTGGATGTATACCATCCGGCCCAGGTGATTTGCTACTCTTCAGTTTATCTAATAGTTGTAATACATCTTCCCGATGTATCGATATTTCCTTCAATTCTTCCGCACCTTTAAATACCACTTCAGTCATGGGTAACATCCCTACATCTTCCTCAGTAAAGACCGAAGCAAAGAATTCATTCAGTCTCTCCGCTATTGCCTTGTCGCCTCTTAGTGCCCCTTTAACCCCTTTATCATCTAATGGACCAACTGACTCTCTCACAGGTTTTTTGCTACGAATGTACTTGAAAAGGTCTTTATTTCGCGTTTTTGCTTCCGCAGCAAGCTTCTTCTCAAATTCTCTCTTTGCCTGCTTTATCAATGCCTTGCATTTGACTTGCCAGTGCTTGTGCTGTTTCCAGGTTTCGTTGTTTGGCTCTTTTTTCCATTTCCTGAAAGATGCTTTTTTGGCAACAACAGCCTCTCTGACCTCACCTTTAAACCATGCTGGCAGTTTTTTGGACTTCCTTCCACTTTTCTTAAAGCGTGGAATACAGCTGGTCTGGGCTTCCAAGATAGTATTTTTCAACAACTCCCAAGCTTGATGTACGTCTTTAACCTTTGCAACTGCTCCTTTTAGTTTTTTCTTAACTGTTTTCCTCATTTTATCATAGTCTCCCTTTCGAAAGTTAAAAGGTAGTACTGTGGATTTCCTTACTATCCCTCCTCCACTAATTAAATCAAAGGCGATCATGCTATGATCACTATTGCCAAGTGGCCCCAACACCCTTATCTCTTGCACTAGATCTGGTGTTCCACTAAGGACTAGGTCTAATATGGCTTCCCCTCTAGTCGGTTCATGAACCAGCTGCTCCAAGAAGCAGTCATTTATTTCATCTAGGAACTTTATCTCCCTAGCATGTCCTGACGTGACACTGACCCAGTCGATACCGGGGTAATTGAAATCACCCATTATTATTACTGCGCTGTAACTTTTGTTAGCTTCCTTGATTTCTTTGAGCATTTCATCATCCATTTGGTCATTCTGGCCAGGTGCTCGATAGTACACCCCCACTGCCATTGCCTTCCCCCTTTTATATGGAATTTCAATCCATATAGATTCTACAGCAGATTTTGTTTCCTGCAAAACTTTAATCCTTTCTGAGTCAATGCCCTCTCTAACACAGAGCGCAACCCCTCCACCAATTTGATCAGCTCTATCGTTACGATATAGTTTGTACCCAGGTATCACAGTGTCCCACTGGTTGTCCTCCTTCCACCATGTCTCTGATATTCCAATCATATCTAACCTTTCATTTAGTGCTATATATTCTAACTCTCCCATCTTATTCTTTAGACTTCTAGCATTTGCATACAAGCATTTTAGAGAATGTATTTTATTCATGTTAATTTGGCTATTGTTAGACATGGGTAAATTGGGATCTTTAAGCTCTGTCTGCTCCATACTTGAGGGCATTTGGGCTACTTTACTCTTTTTTGGAACCTCTCTGCTTTTGGTAGTATCCTTTAAGGATACATTCTTCTGAACCATCCGCTCTTGGGCGACTGTCGGCTTTCCCCTAATATCTAGTTTAAAAGCTGCTCTATCTCCTTTTTAAAGGTTAATGCCAGCAGCCTGGTTCCATCCCGGTTAAGGTGAAGCCCATCCCTTCGGAAGAGCCCCTCCTTTCCCCAGAATGATCCCCAGTTCCTAACCAATCCAAAACCCTCATCTCTGCACCATTGTCTCATCCACGCATTGAGACTCCGGAGCTCTGCCTGCCTTTTGGGTCCTGCGCGTGGAACAGGAAGCATTTCGGAGAATGCTACCATGGAAGTTCTGGATTTCAACTTCCTACCTAAAAGCCTACATTTTGCCTCCAGAACCTCCCTACCACATTTTCCTATGTCATTGGTACCGACATGTACCAAGACAGCAGACTCCTCCCCAGCACTATCTAAGACCCTATCTAGGTGGCGCGTGAGGTCCGCTACCTTCGCACCAGGCAGGCATGTTACCAGGCGATCCTCACGTCCACCAGCCACCCAGCTATCTACATGCCTAATGATCGAATCACCAACTATAACGGCTGTCCTAACCCTTCCCTCATGGGCACATGGCCCTGGAGAAACTTCCTCGGTGCGAGAGGGTTTTACATCACCTGGAGGACAGGTCCTAGTTACAGGATCACTTCCTGCCACACCAGGGTGATGCTCTCCTGTCACGTGACCTCTCTCCTCCATGGCAACAGGGGTGCTGCCAGACTGGAAGTGGGACTTCAGGACTATCTCCCTGTAGGTCTCGTCTATGTACCTCTCTGTCTGTCTTATGTTTTCCAAGTCTGCTACTTTAGCCTCTAGAGAACGGACTTGTTCCCTGAGAGCAAAGAGCTCCTTGCACCTAGTGCACACGTAAGACCTCTCGCCAACCGGGAGAAAATCATACATGTGACACTCAATGCAAAAGACTGGAAAGCCCCCATCCCGCTGCTGGACTGCTGTCTGCATCAGTTTTAAGTTTGTGTCTAGATCTTTAAGTTCTTACTTACTAGGGGTTGCTATGGGTATTTATACCAATAAAACTGTACCTAATATGTTTAATATACCTTGTTCACCTGAAGCTTAATTAATCTCAGGTCCTTAGTGTATGACTGATTTGGGTAATGAGCTTCACCTGAAAGCACCTCCTGTCTGTTAAGATGTGTAAGTACCTATAAAGCTATGATTATCCCAGGGGTGGGTGGGTGTCGGGAGGGAGGGAGGGAAATAACACTTATTAAAAGAGGGCTGCTACACAGTACCCTGTCTTGTGCTGCTGAGGTAAGCTAAATTCTGATTTGATTTAAATTATAGCTCTTAGCTGCTGCTAGGCTCTAACTTCTTATGAAATTTAAACTACAAGCTCTCTGCTGGGTTCTAAATTTAACCAAAAAGCTCTCTTCTGTGTTTTAAAACTAAAAGTACTTTTCTGATGCTAGGCCCTGAGTGACTATTAAATGTAAACTACAAGCTCTCTGCTGGGTTCCAAATGTAACCAGAAAGCTCTCTTCTGTGTGTTAAATTTAAACTAAAAGTACTTTGCTGTTACTTGGCCAAAGGTGCACTCTATGATGGAGCGGCTGGAGGCATGTGCCTCATTGTAACTCCTCTCTGCATATGTCCGTGGTTGACGCACAGGGGTCAGCAACCAGGGGCAACACCCATATCCTGAATCACCTGCAGAAAGAAATGTGGAACGTTAAAGCAGAAGCTGATGTCCACCCAAATGGACACAAGTATTTACGTGCAAACCAAACGCACAAGACGCATCCTGACAGAAACATATGACATCACATGATGGGACATCACAACTATGCATCAGCGTGTGAAGTTAGGAGTAGGTATAAGGATTGCAATCAACATAATCTGTAACCACGACACAAATGCTAGCATCCATTCTACCATCATCACACAGCACCATAACAAGGTAGAGCTGGAGGGCACTAAACCCCCCCCCCCCCAACGTTAGATCACACACAGACAGATGAGACACACACACAACTAGGGATACACCTCAAAGACAGACACATCACACCAGTCCTAATTGAGCTTCACTGGCTCCCAATTACCGCCCGCATAAAATACAAACTCCTAGTAACCACATTCAAACTTATACACAACATAGCGTCATCATTCCTAACCAATCTCATCAGTGCTCAAACTCACAATAGAAGCAGAAGAACCGCCAACTTAAACACTCTCAGTGTCCCAAAGAGTATAAGAACGGCCAAGATACACACCAGCAACAGAGCATTCTCTTACATTGCACCCATGCTATGGAATCAATTGCCACATGGCATGCGTGCAATCAACAACCTAACAGACTTTAGGAAAAAGCTCAAAACTCACCTGTTTATAACTCACTATAATCGAACAGAGTAAATAATAACTAGAACACAAAGGGTCAACCGTATCCAGGACACTAGAGTGACTTTACAATATGACTTTAAGGGATTTGAACACCATGTAATGCATCTAGGTTAGTGCATCTCCCCCCAGTTTAGTTGTAATTAGTGTAACAGATTGTATATATATAACTGCAAGTTGTAAATATTGTAACAATATGTATATATGTAATTGCACCTGTAAATATTGTATCAGATTTTTGTGCAGAGTGAACCCAGTGTGAATCTTGGCATGCAATCATTCTGTATTAACTGTTGATTACCCCTCCTGATATGTATAGTCAACCGCTGCTGATCGCTGGAAGCAGCGGTATACAAATGTTCTCTAAATAAAAATAAATAAATAAAATAAATGTGCACATACGGTTAGTGAGAGGATCACCATGTGCATGTTAGAGATGAGAAATACACACCCAGCAGTATACAGTCCTCATACTGGCCTGCCTCAAATTACATAAGAACATAAGATATGCCATACTGGGTCAGACCGAGGTCCATCAAGCCCAGTATCCTGTTTCCAATGCAGACGGGAGTGTTCGGGCGGTTGTGTTCATGGCTAGTTGTAATGGTTGGAGAGCGTGCTTTGACAGGCCATGGAAAATGATATTGGAGTAGTCCAAGTGAGGAAAGATGAGAGCTTGAGATACAGAGCGGTAATCTGAGGGCTAATTGTCTTTCCTTGAGTATCTGAAATAATCGAGGAAAGACAATTAGCTGGTAAGGCCTAATTTCACTATCAATATCGGCCTAAACATTCTCCACTACATGGCTCAAACATGTAGAGAGCTGATTAATATTGGTGAAGATGGAAATGTGGTGTGTTTTGAGCAGCTGCAGCCCAAAAGAAAATCCCATACACTTGGGGGCATTAAATCCCAGGCACTAAGGTGCAGTTTGTCTCTGCATTACTATTTAGAGAAGGACTCTGACCAAACTGCTGTCATGTTGATCTGTCCTTCAGAATCTGAGGTTTAGAATTTGACTTGGTTATCTCCTAGACCCTTTTTCTGTTCAGGCTGCCTCCTTAAAAAATAAATAAATAAATAAAACACACTGAAAAGACCTGTTCCTGACTATGTTTCTCAGTTTACAAGCTCATTGTGACAATAGTAGTCCCCCACCCCCTTTTTTTCCTTTGCAGGTAGCCTCTAGTTCCATATGTGAGGACTTGTCCACGGTGAAAATGAAGTTGTAGCAGTTCTGTGGACATCAGGATAAGGCCTCACAACCCACCTTCCTCTCCTGGAATTGCTAGGCTAGGTGTGAATAGTGCCGAGTGATGCAGGATATAGGAGTCATGGGTGGACCCTGCAAATCTAGGGACCACATTCAGAATATGCATATTTGCATCACATACAACCTGAACATTCAGGGAATGGTACTGTTTGCGTTTGCGGAACACTACCTCCCTGTCTCTGGGCGGAACCAGGGCAACATGTGTGCAATCAATAGCTCCCATCACATGTGGTATCCCGGCAAATGCCTCAAAGGCCTGGTTCAGGGTCCCCCACTGTTGCCTAGTGATGGGAATGGCAATGTAATTCCCCACCCGGCTGATCATGGCACGCAGTACCTGGTGGAGACAGAGTGAGAAGGTGGGGCAACTCATGCCACCCACTGCGGCCACAGATGACTGGAAACAGCCAGAGGCAAAGAAATGTAGGGCACCAAGGAGCTTGACCAAACTTGGTATGGCATGTGACTGACCACTCAGGGGCTCGAGGTCAGGTCATAGATCCTCATAGAGCTCCCTAATAGCCTGCATGCTCAGGCAGTAGAGGGAAATGACCTGGTCCTCACGCATGCCCTGGAGCTGGGCCCTGGGCCTGTAGAGGCGAGGCTGGTGAGCTTGCAACTCTGCATGCCTCCTGTGCCATGCCAGCACAGCCCCTGCCTGGCCTGCCCCCACAGCTGCAGGTCTGTGTTGCAGCGGGACTAAACTCATGCCCTGTGCCTCAGCCCCATGGACACCATCTCCCCCGTCAGGCAACCACAGTCCCTGCTCACCTCCCACTGCACATGCAGCAACCACAAAGCCCGCCATAAACTCCACCCCTCTCAACTCCTCTAACTCACTCAAACTCAGACACTCACCTCACCAACCTAGCCACACACCTCCCCCACCCCTCACCAACCCTGTCAGTCACCTCCCCCACCACACACCAACCCAGCCACACAACCCCTCCACCACTCACCAACCCAGCCACTCCCCACGACAAACCTGCTTCTGACACTCTCCTTGCTTCACCAACAACCAACAGCGCATGCCTTCTCTCCCTCGCCTACACAAACCCCTCAACATGTACCAGGTGTGCATGTGTATTTATGTTTTTTTTTAATGTTGCGCGCGTTGTGCATGCGCAGTGGCACAAGCGCATTGGCTGCATGTGGTACGTATGCGCCGCAGAGATGCGGAAGGTGCATGTGCGGGACACCATGTTACACATGCGCTGTGCGTGAGCGTGAGGCTTGGCGCATGTGCGTAACGTCACACAGCACATGTGCATGTCTCACGCTCACACACAGCACATGTGCAACATGCAGTTCCACACACGCACCTTCTGCATCTACGCGGCACATGCGCAACGCATGCAGCTGACGTGCTTGTGCTACTGCACATGCGCAACGCGCGCAACATAAAAAAACTCATAAATACACATGCACACCTGGTACACATTGAGGGGTTTGTGTAGGTGAGGGAGAGAAGGCGTGCGCTGTTGGTTGTTGGTAAAGCAAGGACAGTGTCAGAAGCAGGTGTGTCGTGGAGAGTGGCTAGGTTGGTGAGTGGTGGTGGAGAGTGTCAGAGGCAGGCTTGGTGTGGAGAGGTGTGTGGCAAAGCAGGCGAGAGACAGAAGAGGGGAGGCGAGGAGCAGGCGAGAGAGACAGGAGCTGAGTTGAGGAGCAGGCAGCAGGGAGAGGAGGGGGGGCGAGGAGCAGGTGTGAGGTAGAGCAGAGGAGCTGAGGAGCAGGTATGTGTGACAGGGAGGGAGAGGGCACAGAGGGCAGGGAGATGGAGCGACAGGACATGGCAGGAGGGGAGGAGGGGGGCACCTGTTCAGAAGGACCCAGAGCTGGCAGGGAGTGTTGGGCCTGTGGTGTTGGCTGCAGGCCCATCGGGTGTGTTGCAGCCCACCCAGGGGCCATCCAGTGCCAAACGGAGACGTATACCGGTGCCAGCTGAGGAAAGGAGGAGGGCTGTGAGATTCAGTCAGCAAGAAAACCACATCCTTCTGGCCAGTGTGTTGGAGCGGTATGAGGTGCTCTATGGCCGGCTGAGCAACAGCACCACTGTGGCAACACGTATACATGTGTGGGAGGAGGTACAGGAGGCTGTAGCCCAGGCAGGGGGACCAACCAGGGACCTAGACAGCCTGAGAAAGAGATTCAATGACATTAAGCGTGGTGTCCGTGCACACATGGTGGCAGAGAGGCAACATGCCTTGGGCACCGGTGGGGGTGCCCCCTTTGCCCCAACTCTCACACCCCTGGAGCAGGAGCTCGCAGACCATCTTGGGCCCATCTACCTGTGTGGACTGCCAGAAGCTCTGGACACCGCCCATCCGCAGGCAGGTAGGTCTGCACTTTTCACCTTGCTGCTCCTTATGCTTGGAATAAACGCCCTTTGTCTATACATCAGGCATCTTCTTTGCCCCTCCTCAAACTCGAGTTCAAAGCTCATATTATCGCCTCTGCCTTTGGCTCATGAGTTTGCTGTTCTCCATCCTTCCCCTTTTTAATTCCACCTTTCTGTCTTCCTCTCACACTTTTCCTACCTCCTTCCTTTGTTCTGTCTCTCCTCTCTTGTCCCTTTGCTCCTGTTCCAAACTTCTTTCCACACCTTTTATTGCTTTGTCTTCTTAGATTATAAGCTCCATTGAGCAGGGACTGTCTTTTTGTGTTTTCATTTTTACAGTGCTGCGTGCACCTGGTAGCGCCTTATAAATGCTTAGTAGTAGTAGTAGCAGTAGTAGATATGCAGCACACGTACAGGGCATGCCCAAGCACATGTGGCACATGGAGGGGATTGGTGGGGGACCATGTCCTGAGAGCATGCGTGCCCTACCACAGCCAACTGTGGAGTGATGACACAGCAGCACATGGCAGGGTAGGTACAGGGTGTGTGTGACAGGTACCTGGGCCTGTGTGAATGATAGACACAGTCCTGAACGTAGTCGAGGATGGCAAAGCTGTGGAGAAGCAGGGGGGCGTGGCGGACAAGGCCCACATCTGATTGAACACTGCATACATCAATGGTCCAGAAAACAGACATGCAAAGCCCAGAGGGTTAAGCTGCAAACAACAATTCACAGCACTACAGATCAGCAATGTAATAGTGATGCAAAGGACCTCTCTAAGGAGTGGACAATGATATCCCACTGTAATCAAAGAGGATCACAGCATACACGAGCAGCAATGTAACAGTAAAGAGCCCCATTGGGATATCATTTGCCACTATTCAGATAACCTCCTTGTATTACTATTACATTGTTGTTCTCTAGTGGAGTGGAGGAGTGGCCTAGTGGATGGGGCAAGGTACTTTGACCCCGGAGGGTCAGAGGTTCAAGTCCCACTGGAGGACAGCAACCTTGGGCTGGAAGGACTGGGGTTTCTAGTCCCACAGGTGTTCCTTGTGGTTTTGGGCAAGCCACTTAACCCTCCATTGCCCATGTTCCCTATAAATATTACTGTATATGTCTCATATCCCCTCGTGTTAAATGTATCCCCCAATTGTAACCACTTTGACCCAGAAAAAGGCAGTATATAAATATGGCTAAATAAATAGTACTGTGAAGTTTTGCTGTGCTGCTGGACCCTCTGGGCTTTTCATATAGGTGAGTTTGGCCACTGATGTATGCAGAGTTCATGCGATTATAGGGCTTGTCTGCCCTTCGAGGTACTCCTCCTCCTAAGGATATGTGGTTGGGAGACTAACTGAGATCTGATTCCTCTACTACTGGAGTTATCCTACCCAGATTGGTCTAGCGTTCCTTCCTCACATATGGCTTATAAGGGCTTATATTGGGTCATTTATTTGTGCCTACTCCTTTTGGGGTGTGTTCATCATTATCAGCCTGTTTTCTCTGTCCCCCTGAGGTCTACTTGCTAAAATAGTACCTGGCATATAGATCACAACCAGTCATCATACCTCCGCGGCCAGTCACCAAGCACATTGTGACAGGGGGAGACATACAAGAGGGACATACAACTAGCCCAGAACACATTGGCCTGGGGGTACCCACACACACCACCAAAACACATATGACATCTGTATGCTCTTACCTATCCAGGGACATATCCCAGACCACTGACAGGGAAGGGCCTAACACACGCAGATGATGACGTAAATGCAAACAAACGTCAGCAAACACATCACACACATGTCACACACTTAACACTGTGTCGGGGCCCACATACAGTGGGGATCCCCCACTCACCCTCACCAGACATTGGAAAGCACATTTCCACACCTGTACCAAATGCACATAGCACAACTCCCACAACACCCGGGATCGGCCCTTAAACACATCCCGCAGTGCCACAGACACATTCCCATACCCCCACACACGGTGCAACCCCATACCCAGCAGTGCTCCACCCATCCCCCCAGATACCCCAGCACACCCACGGAGTATGGGATAGCTGTCCATCCACACCGCACAGTGTCTTGCAAAGGGGAGGGCTCTCACACACGTCTGGCTGACACAGACACATCCTGCAACACCCAACGTGCATACCATTCAGGGCAATGCAAGCACATTGCTCACACACACAATGGCGGCACACAATCCCACTCAGGACTCCCACATGCGCCACGGACACATGTATTGCTGAGGCCACATCCAAGGTCAGGCGGACAGTCCATACCTGATACTGCAGATAGGGGGCACGGTACTCAGCACACCATCCCCCACACACCGCATCCCATGTGGCACAGCTACACCAGGGAATGAAGCTGCTTCCCCTCCACGCCCTGCCAGGCACAGCACACTGTAGGCACCTGTGCTGTCCCCATTGTAGGCGCACCAAGAGCAGGCACAGGCGGACAACACATTGATTTTGTCGGGGGTGTACTACACAGGTGTACAAAGGTGCGCTGCACAAACTCATCTGTTCTGTGTATCCTTTTACACCCCCCAGGTGACTACCGGACCATGGAGGCACATGAGGAGGAAGATGTGGCAGGGCCTCAGGATGGTGAGGGGCCAGAGGCCGCAATGTACGGGGACACTGCCAGCAATGGCAAGGGCACAACAGGAAACAATGTGCTGGTCGAGGCAGAGGATACGCCACCGGATGTCAATGCTACAGTGGGGGCCACTAGCAGCAACTCACAAGCTGTAGAGGGTACGGAGATGGAGGGAAGTCACCACACCGTGCAGGTGCCAGGGACATCAGCCACCCCTCTCACAAGCATGGCTACGATCCTGGTGGAGCTGCAAGCCCACAGTGCCTCAGCAAGGCATGATGTCAAAGGTGGGCAACAGCATATACAACAATCCCCATGGGGGTTGACGTAACATCCACAATGAGATTGCATGTGCACCACAATATGTTGGCAACATAGCAGATCGTTTCTTATGTTGGGGGGGGAGGGGTTCTATGCCATGTGCGTTCTCCCCTTTTGTAGCATGGCTTGTCAGGTGTCAGCAGGTTGAGGAGCTCAGACACACGCACACTGTTCATGGCCATATACCCCAAGGAAGCACACAGTGGTCAACACCTATCCCAGGTCACCTAGACAGCTTACTTGACTGACTCCTCCCCATAGGTATTGTTACCCAGCATAGTTTGTCAGCTTAATCTGTACTGTGCACCAGCATTATAGAAAACAGGGCCCCCCAGATATATGTATGCGTGTGCCATGACTCCCCATGTCATCTAAGAACATAAGAACATAAGAACATAAGATATGCCATACTGGGTCAGACCAAGGTCCATCAAGCCCAGTATTCTGTTTCCAACAGTGGCCAATCTAGGTCATATGTACCTAGCAGTTTCCCCAAGAGACACAAGTTCCACAATGCTTGTACTGGGTCAAGCATTGATATCTTCGGTCACTTCTTAATAATGGTTTATAGACCTTTCATCCAGGAACTTGTCCAAACCTTTTTTAAACCCAGATACACTAACAGCCTTTACTACATCCTCCGGTAACAAATTCCAGAGTTTGATTACATGTTGAGTGAAAAAATATTTTCTTTTATTAGTCTTAAATAGTTTACCCTGTAGCTTCATTGCATGTCCCCTAGTCTTTCTATATTCTGATAACGTAAACAATCGATCTACGTTTACCCGTTCCACTCCGTTCATTGATTTATAGACTTCTATCATATCTCCCCTCAGCCATCTCTTTTCCAGGTTAAAGAGCCCTAACCTTTTTAGCCTTTCTTCATAGGAGTATCCTTCCATCCCCTTTACCATTTTGTTGGCTCTTCTCTGAACCTTTTCTAAAATCGCTATATCCTTTTTAAGATACGGCGACCAGAATTGCACACAATATTCAAGGTGCGGTCTCACCATGGAACGATATAGAGGCATTATAATATCTTTTGTTTTATTTTCCATTCCTTTCCTTATCATACCTAGCATTCTATTTGCTCTCTTGGCCGCCGCTGCAAACTGGGCCGAGGGTTTTACATGGTATCCACAATGACGCCTAAATCTTTTTCCTGGGTGGTGGTTCCTAATGTGGAACCTTGCATCGTGTAACCATAGTTTGGGTTGTTCTTCCCTAGGTGCATATCCTTGCACTTGTCCACATTAAATTTCATCTGCCATTTTGATGCCCAGTCTTCCAATTTATCATGATCCTCTTGCAATTTTTCACAATCCTCTTGGGTTTTAATAACTTTAAATAGTTTTGTGTCATCTGCAAATTTGATAACCTCACTCATTATTCCACTTTCCAGGACATTTATGAATATGTCAAAAAGCAGCGGACCCAGCACAGATCCCTGGGGTACACCACTATTCACTTTTCTCCATTGGGAAAATTGGCCATTTAGCCCTACCCTCTGCTTTCTATCTTTTAACCAGTTCCTGATCCACAATAGTACACTGCCTCCTATCCCATGACTCTTTAGTTTTGCCAAAAGTCTCTGATGAGGGACTTTGTCAAAGGCTTTCTGAAAGTCCAGATACACAATATCAACCAACTCACCTTTGTCCACCTGTTTATTCACTCCTTCAAAAAAACATAACAGATTAGTAAGACAAGATCTTCCTTGTCTAAAGCCATGTTGGCTGTCTCCCATTAGGTTGTGACTATCTACATGCTGAGTAATTCTATTCTTTATGATGGTTTCTACCATTTTTCCTTTTATCTTTATCTTTATCTTTATTTAAAATTTAATATACCGCCTGAACCAATTGGCATACAGCGGTTTACAATAAAAACAAAACGGAGCTACTGAGAAAGAAACAGAAAGGAACGCCATTCATGTAGAGTAAAGAACAGTGAAGAGATGGATCAACAAAGTATAGTAAAAATAAAAGAGAGATAAAAGACAAGACAGTCATGCAGTCATAGAAGGGGGGGGGGGAAAGGAAGTTCAAAAGCTGTGCAGAAAAGGTAGGTCTTAAGACAAGCTTTGAAAGTGGAGAAGGAGGATTCCAACCGTAATGAAAGTGGCAGTGAGTTCCAAAGACGGGGACCAAGAAAAAAGAAAGCAGAAGAACGTGTGGATTCGAGATGAGCCTGGGAAGGAGGTGGGAGAAAAAGATGATTCATATGGAGAGATCTAAGCACTTTGGAAGGGCAAGAAAAATGGACCAGATCGGAGAGATAGAGTGGAATGCCAGTGTGCAAGGACCGGTGCACGAAAATCAGGATCTTATACTGTATGCGAAAAGGGACAGGCAACCAGTGAAGACGAAGAAGCAAAGGGGTCACATGAGCTGATCGGGGAGAGTGAGTCAGAAGACGAGCAGCAGTGTGGTGAACTAGTTGAAGGCGACGAAGCTGAGTAAGTGGAAGACCGGCTAGAGATGCATTACAATAGTCCAAAAGGGAAACCACCAAAGCAAGAAGAAGTGTAGTCATAGAAGTGGGGGAAAGAAAAGGCCGAATTGCTCGAAGTTGACGTAAAGTGTGAAAAGAACGTTGCACAACGGAAGAGATATGGTCTCTAAAAGTTAAGGCAGAATCCAAAGTGACCCCGAGATAACGCAGAGATGTGACCAAGGGAATAGGCCCAGCAGGAAGAGAAGGGGACAAAGAGGGAATAGAGGCACCTGCAGTGAACCAGATCGCCGAAGTCTTAGCCAAATTAACGTGCAAAAAGTTATCCGCAAACCTGGTGGAAACTGCAGAATGACAAGCATCAAGAGGACCAATATCTGGAGTGAGTGAACAGGTGTGAAAAAGGAGAAGAATATCATCGGCATAGAAGTATGCCGAGATACCGTGCTGCTGTACAAGCAAAGCAAGAGGAGCCAAGAAAATATTGAACAACAGAGGAGACAAGACAGAACCCTGGGGAACACCGCAGTGAAGAGGCATGGGGGAAGAAGAATCAGAACCAATAAGAACAGAGAAAGAGCAATCGCAGAGAAAAGAGTGAAACCAATGAAGAACTGACACAGAGAGACCAATAGAGCTGAGACGAAGAAGGAGAGTGCGATGATCGACAACATCGAAAGCCGCAGAAAGATCAAGTGCAACAGCAATAGAAATAGAGCCCCTATCGTGAGCGACGTGCAACTCATTAAGAAAAGATATAAGAATAGATTCAGTGCTATGCCCAGGACGAAAACCAGATTGACGAGGGTGAAGAACCAAAGAATCCTCTAAATGTGCAGAAAGTTGAGAAAAGACCAGTCGTTCAAGAAGTTTAAAGAAAAGGAAGATTAGAGACAGGACGCCAGTTAGACAAAGTGGAAGGATCCAGAGACGGTTTTTTCCTGGTACTGATGTCAGGCTCACCGGTCTGTAGTTTCCCGGATCACCCCTGGAACCCTTTTTAAAAATTGGTGTTACATTGGCGATCCTCCAATCTTCAGGTATTAGAGATGATTTTAATGATAGTTCACAGATTACTGATAGCAGGTCTGCAATCTCATATTTCAGTTCTTTCAACACCCTTGGATGTATACCATCCGGCCCAGGTGATTTGCTACTCTTCAGCTTATCTAATAGCTGTAATACATCTTCCCTGGTTTATCTCATATGACCAGTGCACAGATCAAGCATTGACACATTAAAATGGGACACTGTACCATGTGTGAGATCTGTGATCACATGACCCCCTCATCAGGACCCTTTCCTGGCATGAGAATGGCTCATGGGACACACAGATGTAAACATGGTCATGCGTTGATAATTGTCGCGTGCATGATTTTTCTGCAGACTGATCAGGTGGGATATGCTTGACATGTGCATGTGTCACAGTGGGGGTTGTAACAGGTGTCTCACACATCACCTTGTGTCCCACCCACAGGCACTCGTCAGGCTCTGTTGGCCATTCACCAGGAGATCCACCAGCTGTGTGCCACAGCAGACACAATGGCAGGGGCGCTTCTCTGTATTGCCAGGAGGCCATGGCTGCCCATACACAGCAGCCAGCACTGACACCTGAGGCGGCACCAGCAGTCCCGGGACAGAGGGGTCGGTTGGGCCGTGGTCGCTTTGGCCGGCCACGGAGGATGTGAACATTGTAAATAAAGACATCACAACCTAGTACTAGCTATGTGTTTGTTTCCAATGTGTGGCACTGTGATCCCCTGAGTACCCTGCACCCCATGTTATCACCCTGCCCACATGTGCCTATCCATATCCCTCAGGGGTGTGGTGTCTGCACTGCTACCAATCAACGCACATAGGCTTTACCATGCCCTGTGTGCCATGCAGGGGCGGCCCAAGGGGGGTGCGGGGCCATGTGCGGAGACTCGGTGCGGGGCTTCATTTGCATAAGGGGCCTCATTTGCATAAATATTTGCATAATGTTACCATACACTAACTTTTAGTAAACATGCCTCTTCATGAGTGTATGGATAAAAAAAAGACAAAGATTTCTACATTACTATAATCCAGTGCCAACCGCCAGGCACATTAGGAACTACTACAAACACTGCCCATTTAGAACCCATAGCAAACCCACCGTATCCCAACAGCACTACCAGGACTCATAAAGCACCATACACTACCTATCAAAAGGCAACACTGCAAATATTAAACCAATACATTTCAGAGAATAACAATACATGACCTACTGGGGAAAGAGAACAAGTGACAATGTCAAATAGGAATTACATAAACAGAATACCTCAGCTCAGTTACACATGCAGAACATAGACTATCACCAAACAAGGAATCACAATTTAAAAAAAGGAAGACAATAATTAAACTTGGAACCCTAAAAGCCAAACTTGGAATGTACAACAACAATGTAGAAATAAAACTATAAATTAATTTCCTCTTGTACTAAACAAAGCACAGACATTAATGATGCACATTTCCCAGAGCTGACATATTCCAGTTAATAAATTCAAAATAAAGAGATATCTTTGTACCTTTTGTGCATTTTTTTTCAGTTGCAATTGTTCCAGCCACTTTCTTCTGGTTTATTTGTGTCTTCTGCTCTCTCTCCATCGTCTGCTGTCCATTTGTCCTTTCTTCTCTTCTAGTTTTTTCCATTCTCTCTCTACATCTGCTTTAACATAATAATCTTTCTCCTTTTGCTCTTTCCTCATTCCTATTTCATCCACTCAAATTTTACCCCTCCATCCTCAATCCCCACTTAGTCTCCCAATACCCGGCCAATTGTACATTTTTCTTCCCTCCCACACAAAATATTTTTCCCCTCTCCATTTCATTCTCCCAGCCCCATCCCCTTCTAATCTCCCCCAACATCAGCTCCCTTTTAGTTCCAGCCCCACCCAGTATCCGCTCCCTTCTAGTCCCCACATCAGCCCATTTCCAGTCCTGGCCCCTCATCAGTCCATTTCCAGTCCTAGCTCCCCCATCCATTTCCAGTCCTATCCGAGTCCCTTCATCAGCTCATTTCCAATACCAGCCTCCCATCAGCCCATTTCTAGTCCTTTCCTAGCCCCACCATCAGCCCATGTTAAATCCTAGCTCCCCTCCACTCAGCCCATTTCTAAACCAAGCCCCCATGAGCCTACTGCCAGTTCTAGCCCCTCCATGAGTCCATTTCAATCCAAGCCCCCACCACAGCCCATTTCCAATCTTAGCTCCCCCCAACACCCAATTCTCAGTTCTATCCTAGCCCATCCATCAGCCCAGTTCCTGTCCTAGCTCCCTCCCCTAAGAGCCCATTCCAAGCCCCCCTTCCCATCAGCTATTTGCAGTTCAAGCCCCCTTCCACTCAGCCCATTTCCATTCCAAGTCCCCCTCCCCATCAGCTATTTGCAGTTCAAGCCCCCTTCCACTCAGCCCATTTCCAGTCCTAGCAACCCCCCCAACCCATTACCAGTCCTAGCCCCCCCCCATAGCCCACTCCGTCCTAATCCCACCAGCCCATTTCCAGTCCTAATCCCCCATCACCCAATTTTCAGTTTAAGCCCCCCATAGCCCATTACCAGTCCTAACCTCCCCATCAGCCCACTCCCAGTCCTAATCCCCCATCACTCAATTTTTAGTTTAAGCCCTCCCATAGCCCATTACCAGTCCTAACCCCCCATCAACCCACTTTCAGTCCTAATCCCACCAGCCCATTTCCAGTCCTAATCCCCCATCACCCAATTTTTAGTTTAAGCCCCCCCAGCGCCCATCACCACTCCTAACCCCTCCCCAGCCCAGCACCCATCACCACTCCTAACCCCCCCAGCCAGCCCAGTGCCCATCACCACTCCTAACCCCCCCAGCCAGCCCAGTGCCCATCACCACTCCTACCCCCCCCAGCCAGCCCAGTGCCCATCACCACTCCTACCCCCCCGCCAGCCCAGTGCCCATCACCACTCCTAACCCCCCCAGCCAGCCCAGTGTCCATCACCACTCCTAACCCCCCCCAGCCAGCCCATCACTACTCCTAACACCCCCCCCAGCCCAGCCCAGCCCAGCCCATCACTACTCCTAACACCCCCCCCAGCCCAGCCCTGCCCTGCCCTGCAACACTCCTAACCCCCCCCAGCCCAGCCCAGCCCAGCCCAGCACCACTCCTAACCCCCCCCCCAGCCCAGCACCACTCCTAACCCCCCCAAGCCCAGCCCAGCCCAGCCCCACTCCTAACCCCCCCAGTCCAGCCCAGCCCAGCCCAGGGAAATTTTAAAAAAAAGAAAACCTGTCTCCTGCCGCTGTCGGGGCCGCCGCGGCAGAATCGAGCGTGCCGCGGGGCCCCCCTGTACCCGGCACAGCCTCTCCTCCCTATAGCAGCTCTCTCTTTGGAGCTGCAGTCAGACGCGCCGGCTTGCAGAGCGCGAGGGAAGAGTTTTTCCCTCGCTGCTCTGTTAAGCCCGTGGGGGCTGATGGGAAGTTCCCATCAGCCCCCGCGGGCTTAACAGAGTCGCGAAAGGGAAACTCTTCCCTTCGCGCTCTGCAAGCCGGCGCGTCTGACTGCAGCTCCAAAGAGAGAGCTGCTACAGGGAGGAGAGGCTGTGCCGGGTACAGGGGGGCCCCGCGGCACGCTCGATTCTGCCGCGGCGGCCCCGACAGCGGCAGGAGACAGGTTTTCTTTTTTTTTTTCAATTTTACTTTTACAAAAGAATGTTTTTTGCGCGGGGCCCCCTGAAACGCGGGGCCCTGTGCAAAAAACATTCTCGCTCAATGGACGGGCCGGCCCTGATGCCATGGACTGTGGCAGGCGGTCACCCTCATACCTATGCGTGGGGGTATACCCAACCTCACCCGTTGCCCAGCAAGATGTTCACAGTGGTACATGTCTGTTGTAAGGATCTGTCACCCTCTCCCACCTCATATGCTCTCCTTTATTAGACACACATGTGTGACCATCCTCCCTGCCCACACCAGGGCCTACGTGGCTGTCTACCCACATAGGCTTGCATGCGGCACAGGCAGACAAAGGTAGCTCGCTTCAGTCAGCTGATCACTGTTCCCCAGCGCTTGTAGTTCCCCACCACTCATCCTCGGGACATGCATCGACCTGTCTCGCCCTCACCAGCTATCCCCCTGTGCAGCTCCTGGGTACAGCAGTCCCTCTTACCCTTCCTGCCACATACCTGCTGCTAGCCTTTTCCCCTATTGCCCCACAAGCATGGTGCAACAGATATGCTGCCCACATATCACAGGCAGCATGCATGTGACCATAGCTGTTGGGACACACTGCACATCGGCATATCACAGGGGCACCATGGGACATAGGCGCCTACGCACATGGGCAGCCCCCACACCTGCGTGTGGAGATGGTCCATGTATGTTACCTATGTCTACCACGCATACACATAGGGATCTACACACATGTCCCATGCTCACATCCACAGTCTGTCTGTAAGGGAGACACATGACCCTTGTGCCATACGTACAAACTTTTTTATTTACAAATTTACATTTGTACATTTTTAAAGAACAACCCATGTTCTGTCCCAGTTGACAGGACAGCACAGGGCATGTGTGTTGGCACCCCTGTGCCCCTTAAACGCTCCAGGGACGCCCATCATGGGATGGCTGTCGAGATGCACAACCCATAGCAGCTGCACGCTGCGTGTGCATCTCGGCACCTAAACCACTGAATGGTGCCTGCCAGCCACCGGATGATGTGGTCCTGGGTCAGCTGGTGTTGCAGCACACCACCACCACAAACATATCCCGCACACACCTGCCACCACATCCACGCCAGGTGCCTGGTGTTTGTGTCCTGTCTGTGGCAATGGGTGGGGACATTACTCCCAGGTGGACACCATCGCCACAAACATGTGGCAGCTGGCAGGGACCCACAGTGCCCTGTGCTGTCCTGTGTCCCCTCCCACCCACAGAGCCACCCTTCCCCCTCCACACCCCCTCCTCCCCCTGACCCCTCCCACCCACCCTCTGTCGCCCCTTCCCCGCTCTCCTCCTCCTCCTCTGCCGCCTCCTCCACCTCCCGTTGCCCTCCTCACCCCCTGCCACATACAGCTCACCCTCCCCCTCCCCTCCCTCCTGCACCACCCCACACTCCGCCCCCTACATGTTGTCCTCTTCCTCTTCGCCCTCTGCCCCCTCCTCCTCCTCCTCTGGCTGGACTGGCTCTGTGGGGCCTGTTCTGGGGTGCCCCGATGTAGATGAGCCCTCACCAGCAGCAGCATCTTCTGTGGGGGAAGACAGTCATTAGCCCACCATCATGTGAGTCACATACCACATGTACATAGTTTGGCCTCCCACAGGCTGTTAGGCCACTGTGACATGCTGTACTGCGCTGCAGAGGCCGCAACACTCACCACCACTTTGCTCCATCACCCTCCTTTGGAGGCGGGCAAGGACCTCCTGGCAGTGCAGCCACAACTCCCGACCCTTTTTCCGTAGATCCTCTACTTGGGGGGGAAAGCAATGGGTGGGAGCATTAGGGGCCAGATATCTCAGGTGGTTACCCAATGCATATCACACATCTCTGTGAGCAGCATCGTGCTGCTGCTGCTGCTGCTCTGGCCCGTGTGTCCTCTACTACCTGCTGCCAGTGCCCCCTGCATGTGTGGCTGTGGGTCTGGGCATGTGTGAGGTGCCACCTATGTGTACTGTGCATAACCCCCCGGACCCCCCATACCCTGTTCCTACACTGTGTGGTTTGGCCATGCTGGTGTCCAGGGGATGTCTTCCCTAAAGTGTGGTCCGGCAAACACCTGTGTGTTTGCCTGACCTACACACATCATCCGACACACCTGACATGGCACCATGATATCCTTACAACACATGGGTGATGTGTTGTGAGATAGAGCGGGAGGTGGGTGGCCCTGAACACATTGCCAGGCGCCACTATCATGACACTAGGCTTTCTACTATACCTCTATGGTCACGACTAAGGCCTCCTGTGAATAGGGCAGTTGTGGGCGACTGCAACAGGAGCATGGCCCACCACACCTAGCTGAGCTATTAACATCTGTGATCTGGTCTGGGCCCTCCTGGAGTTAGGGCAGAGCTGTGAAACCCCAACAGGTGCAGGTACCCTAACACCAGCATCTATAATAGTCCTCTGCGATCAGGTACGGGCCTCCTGGGGAGAGGGCAGATGTGTGACCTGAAACTGCATACACTACCTTAATATCTGGATTTCTTACAGACCTTTGTAATCAGGTCTCAGGGCTCCTGGGGGTGGGGTGGATTGGAGTACAACCACAGCTGCACCTACCATACCATTAGGATCCATAACAGACCTCTGTAATCAGGTCTGGGCCTCCTGGGAATAGGGCAAATGTGTGATCTGGCCATGCATAACATACCACAATATCAGGATTTCATACAGACCTTTGTAATCAGGTCTCAGGACTCCTGGGGGTAGGGTGGATTAGAACACATCAACAGCAAGAAAAACCATAACACCAGGGTGACTGACAGACCACTTTGATCAGGTCTCAGGCCCCCTGGGGGTAGGGCAGATGTTTTAACCTGCAAATGCATAAACGACCATACCACCAGGGTGACTGACAGACCACTTTGATCAGGTCTCAGGACTCCTGGGGGTAGAGTGGATTAGAAAACATCAAAAGCAACAAAAACTATAACACCAGGGTGACTGACAGACCACTTTGATCAGGTCTCAGGACTCCTGAGGGTAGGGCAGATGTTTTAATCTGCAAATACATAAGTGACCATCCCACCAGGGTGACTGACAGACCACTTTGAGCAGGTCTCAGACCCCCTGGGGGTAGGGCAGATGTTTTAACCTGCAAATGCATAAACGACCATACCACCAGCGTGACTGACAGACCACTTTGAGCAGGTCTCAGACCCCCTGGGGGTAGGGCAGATGTTTTAACCTGCAAATGCATAAATGACCATCCCACCAGGGTGACTGACAGACCACCTTGATCAGGTCTCAGGCCCCCTGGGGGTAGGGCAGATGTTTTAACCTGCAAATGCATAAACGACCAAACCACCAGGATGGCTAACAGACCGCTTTGATCAGGTCACAGGCCTCCTGGGGGTGGGCAGATGTGTGAACCTACAACTGCATACACTACCATATTAACAGGATTTATTACAGACCTCTCTAATCAAGTCTCAGGACTCCTGGGGGTGGGGTGGATAGGGACACATCAACAGCAGCACCTACCATACCAACAGGATTTATGACAGACCTGTGTAATCAGATCTGGGCCTCCTGGAAATAGGGCAGATGTGTGACCTGACCCTGCATAAACTGCCTCAATATCTGGATTTATTACAGACCTGTGTAATCAGATTTCATGACTCCTGGGGGTGGGCAGATGTATGAACCTGCAACTGCATACACTACCATACTAACAGGATTTACTACAGACCCGTGTAATCAGATCTCATGACTCCTAGGGGTAGGGCAGATGTGTGAACCTGCAACTGCAGAACCTACCATGTCAGCATGCTATTTCCCAGACCTCTTTAGGCAGATCTAGGGGCTCCTGGGGTTAGGGTGGATTTTAACACAACAACAGCAGCAGGTACCATAACACCAGGCTGACAACTGGACCTCTGTGATCATGTCCTTAGCCTCCTGGGGATAGGGCATACCTACACACAGCAGCATACGCAGCTACATTCAGCACTGGATAGCCCAAAGACTGATGTCTATACCATGTTGTACATGTATGATGTGTGTTTATTGCTGCATAATGTGTTGCACACCTTGCATTGTGTGACCTGTCCCCATACACTTATCTCACGTGGGTAGTCGGCAAGACGATTGTACTGCCTCGTGACACGCTCCCATACCCTCCTAACGCGGCAGAGGTCCTGGCGTTTGGAGGAGCCGGGGAATAATTTGTGCTGCCTAGTGCAGATTAGTCCTGCAAGGTGTCGCAGTTCCCGACAGGTGAAGGCAGGCTTCCTTGACTGCGTCGCCATTTTCTCTGATGCCTTGCTGATGCATTTGCGCATGTCGCATATGCGCGCATGCACGCTGCCACGCATCAACACGCGCTGCCGCACATCAAGGATCGTCCTTATCTGCACTTCTGTTTAATGTGTACTTACAGCCGATCTGTGACATCATACACACTTTCAACATCTCCTCATTAATTTACGCTGACGATGTTCTACTGTTTACTCCTTTTAAAGTCAGTCAACCAGACCTCACCAACCTTATCCAATGCTTCAATGCCATCACAGACTGGTTAGCTTCTCAAAACCTCCGTATAAACTTCAAGAAGACCGAAGTTCTCTTCATATCAAGAAACAAAGCATTCTCACCTCCATCCTCTCTAAAAGTAAGAGATGCTGATCTCCCCTGTAAACAATCCATTCGCTACCTAGGGATTACTCTGGATCAGCATTTTGAATTTAAGGAACATATTCGGAACGTCACAAAGGCTGTCTACAATAAAATAAGAACGCTAAGACAACTCAGACCCATGCTACCTCACAACAACTTCCGGACCATTTTCCAGGCCCTCACACTACCTCATTTTGATTATGCTAATGTCATCTTATACGGTCTCCCTAAAAACACCATTAATCCTCTACAACTGGCGATGAATGCGGCTGCTAGGGTGCTTTGTGGTCTATCAAGATCAGACCATATCACCCTGACGCTCATGGAACTACACTGGCTACCAATTCATTGCAGGATAACCTATAAAATCCTCATCATCACTTTCAAGATTATCAACAACCTTGCCCCCACGTCTCTTAACGACCTCATCTCCCTCACCCCAAAAAACAGAGAAAGAAGGTTAACAACGGACAACACCCTGATTATCCCCAAGGAGTCCATCAAATGTACCCAATCAACCAAGAAAAGGACCTTCGCCTTCTATGCACCTAAATGCTGGAATGACCTCACACCTGAAATAAGAGCGATTAAAGACCTCTCTCAATTTCGTAAGGCAATCAAGCACCACATCTTCCTGATCCATTTTGCACAAGCTTCTAATCCTCATCGGATCATCAGCCCTCCTAAACCGACAAACTCTCACTCTTCCCCCCAATTCCCTCACAAGTAATTTCTGCCTCAAGTTTATTCCGACCATAGTCTGCCTGTGAATACTAAACAACCCAATATGTTTATACATAGCTCAGTTTTTACACTGTTTTTATATAGTTTCACTGTGTGTACATAGTTATAGTTTTATTACCCGTTTTCCAAGTTTATGTTACCTGTTATAATGTAAGCACACCAGTGTTTTCTGATTGTGCAGTTCTGTTACTTGTAAACCGCACTGAAAACAAATAGCGCGGTATATAAAAGATGTTAAATAAATAAATAAATAAATAAATAAATAAATATGGCATGCTAGCTACATGTCCATGCCACGGCCGGTACACGGCGAATGGTGGAACCACCAATATATAAAGATTTATGCTGCAGACACACATTGCAGAGATGTGTCTGGCTCTTCTTAATATGATATATGTCTTAGGCATTTATCTTGATGTTGGCACACTGGGGTCTTAAACCCATCACCACTGGCTGTGAAGGCATTGTATTAACCAGTGTGCTATGCCTTTTAACATAGCAATGGCTGGCTACACAGCTACACCAGGTCATCTGCACACACTTTCTGCTCTGCTTACCGGGATAGTGTAAGGACACAGCTAGGGCACTTTACAGGGCACCTTAGTTTGGGCAACTGAGCTGAGGGTGCTTTGGGGTGTGCACAATGATTTCAGATCTATGTCAGACTATTACAGGCATAAACGGCCGTATACTCGGACAGTTATACTGACGGACGCACTTTGTATATAGCTCTCCAGCTAATCTAGCAACCTGCAGCCCACACCACTCTTCCAACATACCCACTGCATGTGACTGGCCACACTTTTAAAAATGTTCTCATGTGGTAAAACACTCTTATGTAATGATAATACACTATATCATATCCATCCAGATACATCAATATACAGGCCCAATGGAGTATTGAACCCATGACCTCTCCCACTGAGGTCAGTATATTCACCATTGTCCTACAACAATATTGGCTGTAACTAAACTACGGCTAGCTACTCAACCAGTGCAGATCACCAGACACACTGTCTGGTGTGGCTACCAGGATAGGTTAGCACCAAGAGTACCCATGATACAATTCACATGCAGAACAGCCTGTCTACATCTGCTTACCAGATAGGGTTTGCACCTCTGCAGCACGTCAACTGGGTAGGGGGACCGACCGTGTGTGTTACTGGCACAGTGTGCCTACTGACCATGCTATTGTGCGTGTTCTGTGATCACCCTGAGGGTAAAGTCGTGTGGACAGCACCAGGTCCACAGTACCCGAGTTGTTTACAGTAGGTTTTGCTGCAGTTCACCATCACTGCCAGTGTGGGGGGTATTCTTTGCAGACAGCCTTGGAAGTTTTCTATGTCCATTTCTATTTGTCAGTGATGTGTAGCCCATGTGGACAATGATGCTCGCAACATAATGCATATTGAGTGAGGTTGCCATGGACACCTGGTTTTTGGAGCAGGGGTGTGTCTGGACTCACATGATGAAGATATACATAGCAAGCCCACCCTCTATGGGTCAGGGTAGGGAACATGACCTACGAACAACAGACACACACTATCACTGTTTTCAACAGGGCCAGTTGAGCTAAATGATGACAGACTATGGGACCAGCAACCCACGGCCAACTGACAAACAGAGAGCTGATGCAGATCTGCAGATGGAACTGGACCACTGGCAGTGTGCCTGGTCAGCTCAGCTGCCCCCCCCCCCCCCACACTACATTCTGACATGCATCAGCAGAGGGCAGTCAGTGTGCTGACTGCAGGGTGTTGCAGCCATACACATGCTAGCTGCAGACAGTCTGCTAGCACATACATAGTGCATGTTTCAAAAGGAACACTGTGCACCCAGGCATGGGATCTGGCACACACACCAAGCAGGTTTGTCAGTGATTGGGCCCCAGAACTAGGAACCCAGAAATATCACTTACAGAAACTGTGCATAGCATTATGTGTGAACCTGGACATGCCGTGGTCACTACTCTGTCAGAGTGGGACTGACCTCCCAGCATGACATGCTGTGGCCACTGTGTCCTTGCAGGTGGTAGATGCACACTACAGTATCCCAGCTATTGCCCTATGCCCTGTACACATGCATCCTGCCCAGAACACCCTGTCCGGTCCATACCCACAATACCTTGGCCCTCATTATGCACAATGGCAGGCTAACACTGTGCAAGCATTGTGGGCTTAGCAAGGTATAGGGCAAAACACTGGATAGACATATACACACTCCAACACCTATTTCTGCATTGTGCAACGGTAGAGGTGGCTGCCAGCCCTGGCCGCCACACCAGTCCTGGGCACTGTGCAAGCAGTGCAAAGGTACGCAATACTATTAGGGTCACTCTCCAGGGTGGTAGACAGTGTTTTAAACACATATGCAGAACACTCCACAGATATCAGAAAGGTTGGTATGATGAATCTATTTTAACCAATTGTTTTAAGTTAGGTTTTGTGATCTCACATTAATCATAGCAAGCTTTTGATACATATATGGGACGTGTTTCCATGTATCTGACCGCATTGCTAAGGTATACAGGTGCAGGTGGTGGTAGCTGCTGCTCCACGCACGGCCAAACAGCCTGACTCTCCATGAGGCTATGTATAGTGGGGCCCGTGGGTGTGGGTGTTTGTGCATCTGTTTGCCGCAGCTCTGGTGCAGAGGGTCCAGACTCCGGTCCTGGTGTGCCAAACATGATTCCGGTTTACAGGATGTCGCTAATGAATATGCATGGATACATTTCCATACAATGGGAGCAGTGCATGTAAATGCATCTCAAGGATATTTCTTAGAAACATCCTGACAACCTGAATGGTGTTTGCACCTCCAGGACTGGGGTTGGGAACCTCTGCTCTAGGCAGTGGACATGTTTATGGTGTCTGCACACTGTAGGGTAAAATAGTGGGGCATAGTCTGCACAGGCCCCAGCTGGGACATGAACCTGTGACCTTCTCCCTTTGGGCACACTGGCTGTGTGTACTGCACCAGACAGGTAGGTTGTTCCCTGGGGATCCCATGACTGTTCCTCAGACAGACCTTATCTGTTGCACTGCATGCCACCCACCTATACAGGGTTTGGCCTTGCTCTGCTGTGGGCAGCTGCCACTGCCTCCTCCGGTGCCAGCACCCCCTCCACCACCATGCTGACATGCCCTTATGCCAGTGGTGTGCAGTCCCATGCCATCCAGTGTGCTGCTAGGCGGGTGCCTATTTATTTTATTTTATTTTAGTTTCTTATATACCGCACTATTTAGTATCAGCACGGTTTACATGGAACAGTGAAACATAATGAACAAACGTTAGTTTTACAGAGAACAAGGAAATACAACTTGGATAACTTAGGGAAACATGCACATCAACTATTTACACATGTAGCAGTGGGGTCTGGGGTAGGGGTGCAGACATGGACATCAGCGCAACCCCCCAGCACCACCTGCCAATGTTCTGTGCCCTTGGGGGTACCTGCTGGGTGCTATCCCCTGGGACACTGTGGGACGCAAACTCATGGCCATCTTGGACACTGGTCAGTTGCTGTTTTGCTGCTTTTCATTTTCTGCATTCCTATGTGCCATGTAGGCATCTGTCTAGTCCACACTGTGCCCCAGCTGGCCCACTGCATGTGCCGCCTGCAGCCCCCTGTACCCCAGTTACACCATCACCATAGTGCCCTTTCCCACGTGCCCACTCTACTGTTGCTACACATGTGTAAGCCACATAGGCAAGCTACCCCATGCACACCACAGAAAACCCTCATCAGCACTATTTCTATGTTGGCACATTCACTTTGGGGGGGGGGGGCTGTGAATTGACCCTTCCAAAAGTGAGCTCGTCCTTTTTCCTCTTTATAGGTTGTGTTCATTACCGCTTGTCATTATTTGTTCTATTGGACAGCTCAGTGTTATGGATTTCAATTTTGGTACTGGTCATTATTTATGGTTTGTGCCTTTTTAGTTGCTGCACATGTATCACTACTATCACTTTTCAGGGTCTCCCTGCCTTTGCTGTACATTGCTCACTGAAATGGTTTCTCTGTCCTGCAAATGTGCCTAGCGCGAGGTTTTCACTGGCGCTAATTTTCAGAGCTTCATTTCATGGCATTAGTGTGCATGGATCCACTCCACGCCCACTCTCCGCCCATTGACCCCTTCTCTCCGCCCCTGGGGAGCCTTACTCCACACTCTGTGCACCTTAACGCCGACGCAGACATTATCGCGCGATACATGATGTTCTCGCATGGTAAAGCGCCATTCTCACGTGCTAACATCACGTATCATGCGATAACGTCGCAGCTGCGACGTTAGCACCGTTTAGTAAACATACCCCTTAGAGCCTAATTCACAAAGGGGCACATCCGGGTTGTCAGAACATCCACAATATGGAATGGGCCACATCGTACCTGATTCTACACTGCGGGTGCTAGATGCTTGAGAAGGTCCAGGATCAGGCACATAGATAGCCCAGCATGCCCCTTATTCTGCCATGGGAGATGTCCAGCCTGCACTATGCTCATGCTGGTGTGCTTGTGCCATGGCATCCCATCGCCATGGCACTGGGACGCCCAGCAGGAGCACTGAAAGCACTACTCACCAGCACAGGCCTTTTCCCCACCATCTGACCCTCAGAGGGGTCTGCCATGGCTGGGTTCGGGTGGTAGAGCCTCACCTCCCATGGCTCCTTGTCCTGGGGGGCTGCTGGGCCAGATCTCAGGGGCGCCCTGCCCTTATTCCACCTCCGGTATGCCCCATTTCTCATAAAACAGGGCATACCACAAGGGTCCTCCATATCTTCACGGCACTTTAACTTAGGCTTCCTAATGGAGCCCACCAGACACAGGGCCTGGACCAGAATAGGTCCTGTATGTCCCAGCACATATCCCCTCCTTCAACCCAGCTCTGTCCTGCCCCCTACCACCTCCATCCAGTGCTCCCCACACAGAAATGTGTGTAAATGTGGGGAGCCTGGTTTGCAACATATGGTTCATGCAAAATAGCAGGGCTGCACATCCCTCTGGAACGTACAGCCCTGCTATTCACCTGCCAGAATGAGTGCCATAATAAAAACCTTTTTCAAGTACATTCATAGCAAAAAAAACTGTGAGAGAGTCAGTTGGACCACTAGATGATAAAGGCATAAAAGGGATGCTAAGGGAGAGGATCACGTGATGCGGTGAGGACAGCAGACGTGTTCTGCATGTGCTCCGGTCCCCCGCGCCCCTAACCGGCAGATTCCTGAACCGTAGCTGAGTTACTTCGGGCTAGATACCTTGGATATTCTCCCCTGCGGCCCTTGGAACGGAATTCGGGGAGTTGTGCTCGGATCGAGATGGCCGCTTCGGTGAAAACTTCTCGGCGGGAGAAAGACCGTATGGCCGCTGGAGCAAAAATGGCCGACACTAACACCACGCCGCACTCCCCATCTTCACCGGCCTTCCTAGAGGAGGTCTCGGCGGCGGTAGCTGAAGCACTGTCAACGCAGTTTGCAGCCCTCCACGAAAAAATGGACGCTTTGCAGACCTCGGCGGGGGCCCTGGGGGGTCGCGTCCAAGAGGCCGAGGAACGCATTGGGAGAGTGGAGGACTCTCTTGAGACTGCCTCTCAGGAGCTGACAGCGCTGAAGGCCCAGGTGCTTGCCCAGTCAGCCAAGATTGACGACCTAGAAAACCGGTCGAGGAGGAACAACCTGCGGCTGCTGGGCATCCCAGAGACGATCGTGGATAAGGAGCTCAAGCGGTATGTAGAGAACCTACTCCCCCGACTTTTTGAGGGCAGTTTGGGAAGCGGCGATCTGCTGCTCGAAAGGGTCCATCGCGTGGGAAGTCGGCAGGCCCGAGATTCTAGGCCGCGGATAGTCCTTGCCAAGTTCCTTCAATATCCGCAGAAGGAGGCTATCCTCCGGGCAGCCCGACAACGGAACGATCTTACCTGCGACAATTTTACACTTCGGATTGCCCAAGACTACTCCGCCTCCCTGAGTCAGCGGCGTAGAGCATATGCCCCTCTCTGCACTAGACTGCTAGCGGCTGCGATCAAATTTTCAGTGCAGTACCCCGCTCGCTTACATATCTTCAGTGGGGGAGCACATAGGGTCTTTGACTCGGCAGAGGAGGCTGCCTCCTATGTGGAGCGTATTACCCAAGAAAGGAGCCCCTCCGCCTCAAGCGCGGGACTGTAAAATGGATTGGTATGTGATTGCTTGCACTGGCTGTTTGGTGGAGGATGATGGCCCCCTGATACCAGTACTGAGAAGAGCCTCGGGACTTTCGTTGGACACTAAACTCCTTACCGGCTGTGTCGGATTGGGTTGAGCTGAGGTGAGGCCTACCCTGATCCCGGCGGTGACACGTGCGATTTTTGCAGCGCGTGGTGGTGGAGTGGAGTACTCGGCAGTGCTGGGGCCAGAGGGGCGGGAAGAGCCTAACCGAAGTCGGACCTCACTCTTTGGCCTGCTCCCCATCGGCATGTGGGACAATGGTTTACCTACCGGCGGAGTGTTCTGACTGCAGCTACACTGGGGGTGGCTTCATCGTGGATTAAAAGTTTGATTACTTGTAATTTTATGACGGACTTTATGATAGTTGTGTGTTTCCTTTTTTTTTTTTTTTTTTTTTTTTTTTTCCTCCTTCTTCCTTCCCTTGGTTTTGCCCTATACCGAATGAGGGAGATGACTGGGAGGCCCCCCCTTGGAGAGCTGATTTGATCTAGGGGGGGGGGGGTTGGCTAGGACCTTGGCTGGGTGGCGGAGCGGGGGGGGGGTAGGGAGGGGACCCCTATGTACAGGGAAGGGACGGAGTGTGTTGGGTGGGGGGGACAGTGGAGTGGTAATTGATGATAAGGATATGGGGGGCGTAGGGTTGGTGCTGCGGGGGGCGGGTGGGGAGTTCGCGGGAACTAGTTCCCTTTCCTACATTTCGAGTCTGAATGGATGGTGGGGGTCAGTTGGGGGAAGGGGCCCCTGGCGAGAGGGAGCGGTACTATAACGGCGGTCTTGATGGCTACCAGGGCTCTCCGTACGCAGATTATAGTAAGGCCCTGGGGGGGGGGCGATTATTAGTTTGGAGGGGGCGGCCTTTACCCCTTTCTCCATGGGTGTCCCCTTGGGCGTACCATTGCAGTTGGGGGGGTTCCCCTACCTGTCATGATGGGTCGGGCTTAATAAACCTCCTATCTTACCAGCTGATCTTTTGGAGCCGTGTAGCCCCCGGAGGTTACAGACAAATTGCTTGGCTGATATGTCTTACCCTTGGGCCTGCCTTTGATGTGGGAGTGGAAATATGATTTTTTCTTTTTTCCCCTTTTTTCTTTCTCGTCCCCTCCTATTGTTTTGCTGTGCTGTACAACCTGGTTTAATTAAGCAGATAGAACCGTAAGGTTTTATCTTTATGATTTTTCTTATTCCTTTTCTTTGTTATTAGCAAAAGTGTAATGTTACTTAAGGAACGTTCTGTTAGTACCTGTTAAATATTTAGGGAGCGGCTTGTGTGAGGGGGAAGCATAATGTGTATAATTATTTAAATATTTTGGTGGATGTTTGGAGATTGAATAGTAGCGAGTAGATGCGTGCGCCCCGCCACTTGGAGCTCGGGCCCCTTTTGAGCCTGGAGTTGTTTGTGCCCGGGGCGCGGGAGACGGGACGCATCAGAGTGATCTGAATGGGTGGATTGTTCTACCCGGGGGTGGTTATGTGGCTGATGAGTTGCCACTTGGTGGCGGGGGGAGAAAGGGGAAGGGGGAGGAGGGGAAGGGGGATGGGGAAGGGGAGACATGGTCGCGCTCACCCGGGGATGCTTTTCCTAGGGGTTGGTCACTTTGACAGAGGTGGGGGAGAGCCCCAGGCTGGGGGGGCTCTCTCTGGAATACGTGATTGTATGCTGATACAGTGCTTGACTTTAGTTAACGTGCTCTGAGGCTGATTTCTTGGAATGTGTGCGGCTTGGGGAGCCCACTGAAGCGCTCAAAGGTGTTGCAGGCTCTGGCCAGACATGCTGTCGATATCGCCATGCTTCAAGAGACCCACCAGTCGGACATAGAACATAGTAAACTGAGAAGAGCGTGGGTTGGACAGGTTTTTGCGGCCCCCGCGACGGGGAAAAAGGGTGGAATCGTGATATTGATCCATAAACGTATTCGGTTTGACTGTATTCGACTACTTCTCGATCCCACTGGGCGTTTCCTGCTTTTGCACGGAATGTTAGAAGGAAAACTGGTGACTTTGGGGAACCTTTACTCCCCGAATGTCCTTGACCAGGGTCTCTACGCTAGGTTGGTTTCTCAATTGGAGATCCTGCCGGAGGCTCCGGTAATCCTGGGGGGAGATTTTAATGGAGTGATGGATGTGGATCTGGACACCACCTCTGGAGGATCCAGTGAGCGACGACACTCCACCCGGGCGCTGTTGCGACTGTGTGATAGCATGGGACTTGTAGACCCCTGGAGGTTGCTGCACCCGTTGGAAAAGGACTTTACACACCAGTCGCGAGCTCATGGATCATCGGCGCGCATTGACTATTTGTTGGTGACGGGAGCCTTGTTTTCTGCGGTCCGGGATGCTCGGATAGGGCCAGGGGAGATCTCCGATCATGCGTTAATTTGGTTGGACCTTCATTGGGGTGCGGAGCAGCCTAGGACGCGCCTCTGGAGATTCCCATTAGAACTTTATACAGATACTCACTTTCGTTCCTTTTTGCGCCGGCGGTGGCAGGAATTTGAATCCGATCATAGGAGCCATTCTGATGATCCCGAATTGGTCTGGGAAACGGCCAAAGTAGTCTTGCGTGGGGACATTATCGGATTCCAGGCCCGAAAGAGGCGACTGATGTCTGAGCGAATTATACGCCTAGAAAAGGAAGTCACGAAGTTGCGGCGACTTTGTGCTCGTCATTCTACGGTTGCGAATCGGAGACAGTACATGGAGACCCAGGTCTTGTTGAATGAGGTCTTGCACCAGCGAGCGAGAAAATCTGTTTTATATTATCGGTATCGATTGCATACCCAGGGGGATAAACCTGGGAAGATGTTGGCTCGCTGCCTGCGAGGCCCCCGGGGCTCCCGTTTAGTCTCGGCTTTAAGAGACACTCAGGGAAAGTTGCATACGTCTAGCCCTCAAATCGCCGCGGTGTTTAAATCCTTTTTTCAGGACCTTTACTCCGCGGAGCCGGACTCCCCTCAGGAGCGGCGGGATTATTTTGCGGACTTGACTCTCCCTCAACTAACACAGGTGCAAAGGGAACAGTTGGACCAACCGATTACGGTGAGTGAGGTGCAAGCGGTTATAACTAAGGTGAGCTGCTATAAATCACCGGGCCCCGATGGGTTGGGAGCGGAGGTCTATAAGATTTTGAACGACTTGATCTCCCCGACCCTCCTGGCGGTACATACCAGGAGAGTGGCACAGGGCTTTTTTCGATGGGGCAGTAACCAGGCCCATATTACACTTATACCGAAACCTGGGAAAGACCCGCTATGTGCTGCGTCCTACCGCCCGATCTCACTGCTTAACTTTGATCTGAAACTACTAGCAAAAATCATGGCGGAGCGGTTAGCAGCGGTCATGGGCCAGTTGATACACGAGTCCCAGGTCGGTTTTGTACGGCAGCGCTATGCGGTGTGTAACTTGCGGAGGATTGTGGCGTCCCTCGACTGGGCACGACGAAGGGCCCAAACGACACTACTAATCAGCTTTGATGCTGAAAAGGCTTTTGATAGGGTCAGTTGGACCTATCTGGAGGATCTGCTTCCGAGATATGGTCTAGGGGCTTCCTTCTGTAATATGGTGAAATGCCTCTATGCAGACCCCGGGGCCGCGATACTGTGTAATGGGCTGCTTTCGGAAGCCTTTCCGCTCCAGAGGGGGACTAGACAGGGTTGCCCCTTGTCCCCTCTCCTCTTTGTTTTATCCTTAGATCCTCTTATACGCCGGGTGGAACAATCGGGCGAGATATCCGGTATAGCGATGGGTAGCAGGTGTTCAAACTAGCCGCATTTGCAGACGATCTCTTGGTACATCTGTCCGCCCCACAGGATTCGTTGTCGGCGCTCTTGCGGAGTTTCGGGTCTTCGGTCGGTTTGCGGGTTTTAGCATCAATCGGGAGAAATCGGAGGCGTTAGATGTCTTGGGGGATGTCCGGGCAGCGTGGCGGGGTGTTTTCCCTCTTAGGTGGGCGGAGGGCTCCTTTATCTATTTGGGGATAGTTTTGACGCCTTGTACGGCGCAGCTTTATACGGCTAATTTGCAGCGAGTGATGAATAAATTACGGGGCCAGTTTCAGACATGGGGATCCCTCCCGCTGTCTTTATCTGGTAGGATAGCGGCGATTAAAATGGTCGTCCTTCCACAGATTCTCTACTGGTTACAAACGCTTCCAGTCTGGGTCCTGCGGCGTGATTTATCCCGGCTTGAAGGCATGTTGAAGGGCTTTTTATGGAAGGGGGCGAGAGCCCGAATACCGTACGTGAGACTGCGGGGGAAATGGAAGCAGGGGGGTATGGGGCTTCCAGATTTGGGGGCCTATGCCTTGGCTTGCCAGGCTCGGCACTTGGGGGACTGGTTGGGAGGGACTGAGATTTTCACGCCGCGGCGGGTGGAAGAATCGTGTGCTGCCCCATATTCCTTGTTAGCCGTTTTACACCAAGAGGACCGCATGCTTCCACTTTACATTACCAGCAGTGTGCTGTTAGGAGCCGTTCGTCGGACCTGGCGGCAGCTCAACCATTACTGGAAGAGAAGCTGGAAAACTTCCAGCTGGCTTCCTCTACAGGGGAATATTAATTTTACACCGGGCACGGAAAACGCCATACTCCGGGCGTGGGCAGGGAAGGGGATACGGACTGTGGGGCATGTGGTGGATAACGAGGGCCGGTGTAGGCCTTTTCAAGTGCTTCGCTCTGACTATGGGCTGGGTTTGGTGCACCCGTTTCCCTATTGGCAACTCTCGCATTATGTTAACTCATTGCCGGCAGATGATCTGCACGTTGACCGCTCGGCGCAGATAATTGAGTTCTTCGACCTGGGGGGAGATTTTATCCCATCTATTCGTCGTTTTAGGGCAAGGTTCGAGGATTTTCGGCCGCCGCCGGATTACCGGCGTGTAGAAAGTGCATGGGCCGTGGAGCTACAGCGGGAGGTCCCGCCGGGCACTGTTCTCAGCGGTCTTCGGCGTATGGCTTCTTTAGCGGAGGGGGTGCGATGGAGGGAAATACACTTCAAATCACTGACTCGAGCATATTTTTCACCACGGAGGGCCCTTCGGACCCATTTGCCAGGGGATGGTACCTGCCCGAGATGTTCTGCACCGATGGCAAACCTTTTGCACATGTGGTGGAGCTGCAGGCGCCTCCGCTCTTATTGGTTACGGATTTCTATGTACATGCAGGGATTGTTGAGACAACGGGTGGGTTTGGGGACGACTTCTTTGTTGTTTTGGATTGCCTAGGCCTGACCTCGCCCAAAGGTAAATGGGGGAGGCTTTTGGTGCGTAAGGCCTGTTTGGTGGCTAAGGGACCCCTGCTTCGTCACTGGAGAGAACGGGATCCACCGTCCTATTGGGAATGGCGGAATAACTTCCATCAATTGATGCTGGCTGAGTGCTGGAGTGCCCGAGGTCGCCCGGCAAAGTGGCTTGCTTTCCAGTCATTGTGGGACCCCTACATTCAGCAGCTGGGCCCTCGTAGTCGTAATGACGTTTTACAGTGGGCACTAATGGAGCATGAGAGGACTGCTCAGAGTGACTAGTTGTTTATATGAGTGACCTTCTCGGTTGATCTGGCCTGGGGGAGGGTCCTCGGGTGGGTGTGGCCATGTCTCAAAAAGGGGGGGGAGGGAGGTGGGGGGGTTGGGGGGGGAAGGGGGGGTTGGGGGGGAATGCATTGTTTCCTCTGTATTGTATAAGGTTATAAAAGAACACCACCTGCCTGTTTCTTTATGGCCCCTGAGGTGGGATCAGAGTTCACCCTCCTCGGGGCCGGCTGTGCTGTTTGTTTTCCATGCTGTGTTGAATTGGTGTTTAATAAATAAATTTTGGAAAAAAAAAAAAAAAAGGGATGCTAAGGGAGGACAAGGTCATAGTGGAGAGACTGAATTCTTTGCATTAGTCTTTACTGAAGAAGATGTAGAGAAGTTACCCACGCCTGAAATGATATATAAAGGTGATGTAGCCGAAGAATTGAAAGAAATATTGATAAACTGGGAGGATGTATTACAACTTTTTGATAAACTGAAGAATAGCAAATCACCTGGACTGGATGGTATACTGTACATCCAAGGGTGTTGAGAGAACTAAAATACTGTATGAGACTGCAGACCTACTATTAGTAATCTGTGAACTATCATTAAAATCACCTGTAGTACCTGAGAATTGGAGAGTGGCCAATGTAACTCCAATTTTTAAAAAGGGTTCAAGGGGTGATCTGGGAAACTAAAGACTGGTGAGCCTGAAGTCAGTACCAGACAAAATGGTACAAACCCTTTGTAAAGAATAAAAGTACTGAACATATAGATAGCCATGGTTTAATGGGAGAAAGCCAACATGGATTTAGCCAAGGAAAGTCTTGTCTTACAAATATTTTATATTTTTTTAAAGGTGTTAGCCGGTTGATATAGTGTATCTGGATTTTCAGAAAGCCATGGGAGACTCCTGGCAAAATTAAAAAGTCATGGGATTGGAGGCAGTGTAGTATTGTGGATCAGGAACTGGTTAAAAGATAGAAAGCAGACAGTAGGGCTAAATAGCTGATTTTCTCAATGAAGAAAGGTGAATAGTGGAGTACCCCAGGGATCTATGCTGGGCCCACTGCCTTTTAAGATATTCATAAATGATCTGGAAATAGGAATAACAAGTGAAGTGATCAAATTTGCAGATGACACAAAATTATTCAAAGTTGTTAAAACGTAAGAAAAATTGTAAGAGTACCTTGAAAAATTGTAAGACTGGATGTCCAAATGGCAGGAGAAATTTAATGTGTCACGTGCAAGGTTATGGACCTAGGAAAGAACAGCCCAAACTATGGTTACACAATGCAAGGTACCACCTTAGAAACCACCACTCAGGAAAAGATTTAGGTGTCATCGTGGATAATAAGTTGAAACCCTCTGTCTAGTGTGCAGCGGCGGCCAAGAAAGCAAATAGAATGCTAGGAATCGTAACTAAATGAATGGAGAATAAAATAAAGGATATTATAATGCATTTGTATTGTTCCATGATGCGAATGCACCTTGAATATTGTATGCAATTCTGGTCGTCATATCTTAAAAAGGATATAGTTGAATTAGAAAAGGTTCAAAGAAGAGCGTCAAAAATGGTAAAGGGAATGGAAGGGGAGGCTTAAAAGGTCAGGGCTATTCAACTTGGAAAAGAGATGGCTGAGAGGAGATATGATAGATGTCTATAAATTGATGAATGAAGTGGAACGGGTAAACGTAGATTGGTTGTTTTTGTCATCAAAAAGTAGAAAGCCTAGAGGATACACAATGAAGCTACAGTACAACCCATTTAAGACTAATAAGAGAAAATACTTTTTACTCAACGTGTAATCAGACTTTGGAATTTGTTACCAGAGGATGTAGTAAAAGCTGTTAGTGTAGCTGGGTTTAAAAATGGATTGGACAAGTTCCTGGAGGAAAGATCCATAAAGCATTATTAAAAAGGACCTGGGAAATCTACTGCTTGCCCTGGGACAAGCATTGTGGAACTTGTGTGCCTCTTTTGGAATCTGCCAGGTACTTGTGGCATGAATTAGCCACTGTTGGAAACAGGATACTGGGCTTGATTTATTTAGCTACATTTGTATCCTGCTTTTCACTGGGTCAAGGTGGTTGGGGGAAACATTCAACATGAGGTGATATGAGACACATACACTAATACTTTCAGGGAATGTGGGCAGTGGAGAGTTAGGTGGCTTGCCCAAGACCACAAGGAGCACCTGTGGGACTGGAAACCCCAGTCCTTCTAGTGCATGGTTGCTGTCCTCTACTGGGATTTGAACTACTGACCTCCTGGTCTGTGGTACCTTGCCCCAACCACTAGGCCACTCCTCCCCCTTGGTTTGGTGGACCTTGGTCTGACCCAGTAAGGCATTTCTTATGTTCTTATGTACACTCAGAAGATAGGGTTTCTGGTTCCTTTCCTAGTAGCAGATGTTGTGCCTGCGGCCATCTTAGTATGGAGCTCTGTCTGTATATCTCATGCAATTGCTCATTAAACAGGTTTTCCTTCTGAACCTCATTGGGTGAACTTCTACTTTATAAGCCAGTAAACATTCTCAACATTTTCAAGCATGAGAAGCCCATGAGAGCACACAGTTGATGCACTTTCATTGTGTGAAAGTGAGAAAGGTTTGTTTTTAGATATTGTTTGGGACAATTTCTTAAGGTCTTCCTACATGGTGTGATAGGTAAAAAAAAGTTCTGGAATGTCTCTTAAGGCTTAGTTTGGCATGTCTTTAGGGACTAATTGTTGTGAAAGAACATAACTTTTACCAGCACTGTTTAGATCTAAGCAATGCTGCCATTTCAGTGATTTTCCTGCCCAGTTTGGCAAAATTTACCAGTTTGTTTTGCATTGAACAGAAAAACCATAGAAATGGAGTATAAAAATAAAGTTTCACTTTTTCAGCTTCTTTCTGTCATGAGGTCTCAACCGAGAGAGTCACAAAGGCAGCATCTAGTTGCTCAAGTCCCAGATGCTAAGCTCTGCTATTGGTAAAGCTGCCAGTAGCAGGGCAGAACCTCCAGGAGTGCTTGCCGGCAGCCAATGAGATGCAGCATTTGGGATAGGAAGAAAACCAGCAACAAGTAATTTTATTTGTTCTCCATGGACAGTGGATTGCCACTGCCACACTGCTAGTGATATCATCTGTGATAGCACAGCAGTCCTAGGTTCTTAGCTGAAGCTTCTGGAAGGTTACCACCATTTCTGCGCTGGAGTTCCTGCACTTTCCTATGAAGCACAGTGCAGTCAGTCTAGTTTTGTCTGCATGGAGTACGGATGTGTTTTAGATGCTTGTCCTTCAGTTGTCATTACGAAGTAATCTGATGTAGCTCGCATTTTATTCAGTATGGCTAGCAGTAAACCTGGCTTCAAGAGGCACCCACAGTGCCAGCATAAGATGTCACCAACATACACCCACAAATTTTGTCTGAGATGTATGGGGATCTTTCATAAGGTGGAAAATTGCAGAGGCAGTAGCAAAATGTCTCCTTAAACCAAAAAGCTGTGAGAACTCAAGATCCAGGATTATCTTTCTCATAGGAGGAACCCCCATGAACATCCAAGAGCAGTAAGACCTCCTCAGAAAAAGGCCACCAACATCGAGACTTCAGTCCTCTAACAAGTAAACCGAGTCCTAAGAGGCACCAATTGCCTCATAAATCTGACTCCACAAAGGGCGTAAAGCTGCCTCCTTTGGAGTCAAGACTGTTGGAGAAGAAGACACATAAGAAGCACTCTCAATGCAGCATGGAGTAAGCACAAAAAGAAAAAATGGTAACACCATTGTAGTTGAGACGCCATGGTGCTGAGGATTCAATCCATAGCTCTGAGTATTCCATCGGCACGGAACATCGCTTCCATAAGCAAACCAGACTCTTCACTCTCTTCAGTTGAAGAGGCACAGAGGCCTCTCATCAAAAGGGTCTCCACACTCTATAGCATCTAAAATGCCTCAAATACCAAAAACAACCGTCTCCATCTCTTCAGTTTTATCACTACAAAAGACGGAGCCTTCATCACAACTGCATCCAGTTATCACCAAACTTTGGAGGGAATTTCACAGAGATATATATTGTGTAGATAAGCCAAGGATGCCAAATCTATCAACCCTTCCCAAAAAGAAATATAAGAAAACAGAGATCCTCTCAATCTCTCCAGATTCCACTTACACTTCCAATTAAATTCCAACTTGCTGTTCATATACCTTTGCAGCATGTAGATCAGACATCAGATCTGGACTACTCATTCAGTATGACCCCATCAATGTCTCCAAAGCAACCCTCACTGGTTTGCCCTCTGAATCATCTACACCACCTCCAGAGAATATGTGTCAACCAGAAGACAGTTCATACCTAACTTCTTAAAGAAAATGACTGAGAAGCTGTCTCTCACAACTCAAGAAATTCCTGATCCCAGAGAGAGATGTTGGGATCCCTGAGGTACCTGGACACCCCAAAGTTGCTTACAGCACCACCAGTTCATAACATCCTCCTTATGCAGCACAAAGAGAATTGGGAGAATATATATATAGGGAAGTCAACTTCATCAAAAGATGAGACGAAGTATCAGATGCATTTCACAATGGGCCATGGAAAGCTCCAGTTGCCACACCAGTCGCTCGTGGTAGAGACTTTCCTCAAAAAAGCTAAACGTTCTCAGTCTTACTCAAACTCGCCACCCACTATGGATGCACGGCTTCTCGATAGCCTGGGAAGATGGGCAGACCAAATCACAATGCTGTCAGAAAGAGTTGGGGTTCACCTCTTCCATATGGATCAGTACCTCCATGAGCTTATGGAGGCTATCCCAATGGCCTCTCTGTTCTCACATTCTCAGGAAATCTCAGCGCCACCTCAACAGGAATTACCAGAGTGCACAAAATTCATCATCACAGTGGCATATGATGTTTATGATGCAGCATCTAGAGTAGCTGCGTAAGGTATAGCCACCCTCTGATTAGCATTGTTAAAATCATCAGGCCTCAATAAGGATGTTCATAATCATGTGGGCAATGCCCCCTGTATGAGAACTAACCTTTTTGGTGAAAAGACTGAGGACATCATAATGAAAATGTAAAAGCACTCCAGTACCCTCCAAACACTTGCTGTAGACTCACAGGAGCAGCAGGCTTCTATGTCGAAACAACCTCTAGTATACCAATACAGAAAATAAAACTATCCATAACATCATTAGTATGGATACACCTACCATCCTAAAACCAACAAAGATTTGCAACCTTACCACCAAAAACCTAGGCAAAAGGTATATAGGCACAAAAGTCATCACAGCAACAACAGCAATAACCTAAACTAGGGCAGGGATTTTGACTGTTCCCCATATCTCCATCTACCCATGGGAGTTTGCCTGCAGATATGCCATCTATCGTGGCCCGAAAGACCAATGACAGTTATCAAATGCGGATACTTCATCCAATTCAAATAGCCCAATCTCCCAGACCACCAACAAGGCATCTTGCCCCAAAGGACCAGCTGACTTGCCTGCTTCAAGAAGTCCAGAATCTTCTAGCCATGAAAGCAAACAAAAAAAGTACCTGAAGAAAAATACAATTAGGGCTTTTTCTTGAATTATTTCTTAATCCCCAAAAATGACAGGAGGGCTTCATCGCAACTTAGATCTCAGAAAATTAAACCACTATATTTACCTAAAAGCGGTTTTGAATGCTTTCTTTGCCACAAATTCTGCCTTTTATTCAAACCAATGACTGGCTAATCGCCCTGGACCTTTGGGATGCCTACACACATCCTGATACATCCCAGGGTTGTGGGAACAGGCATTCATCACCGGTGAGTGTGGGAAGGAGCTCCTCCCCACTCCGCTAAGCCGCCAATCACCCAAAGCAGCTCCACTTTCAAAACTACAGTGCCGGAGGCGCATCCACACCTAGCAGGCCAGAGTGCCCTTGGTCGTGACCCTTAGGCAAGGACCAACTCCTGCAGCAACAGAAACATATCACCAGCCAAGATTTTTACACTGAGGGAACCACAGCACAACCCTGAATCTGCACCTTGCATCATTACCTCCAGCCGGTAAGCTCCCACTGGCATGCAGAACAGAACGCTTCATCCGATCTCCAGCAAAACACCACAGCAGTCTCCTTTAGCACAACTATGGATCCCCTAGCCATCCTCCAAGCTGTCTACCTCACTGCACTCCTTATTACCACCACAGCTCTTACGCCTACCTTTACATTCCTGCCTATCATTCATTCATACCCACTCATCCTTCCACCCCTCACCATCCCTAAAAACAGACCCAGACCTGACCTTCACACCACATCATACAGAATTAAAACATAGGCACTTACACCCATCTCACCAACACACAGATATAAATGCAGCATCTCACAACTGAAATTCACCTTTCTCAACACTAGATCAGCAAGGAACAGAATCCAACTACTCACAGACCTTCTGCTGGACAACAAAACAGACATACTAAGTGTCACAGAATCCTGGTTCAGGAAGACAAATAATGTCCTGCTGAATCATCTGATACCACACGACTACAGTCTTTTCCACTCACCATGGATGCAGCATCGAGGGGAGGTGTATTGTGGTACCGAAAGCATTCCTGAGCAGATGGAATGGCAAAATAGTGAGCACTGCACCTTTAAAAGCCAGAGCAAGCCAGGTTTCCATGGCAACAAGAAGCTTTCAGAGAGAATGCAGCTCAGTCATAGTCATGACCTAAGAGCTGAAAGCAGCTCTAATGAGAGGCATCTGAATAGTCAGAAGGGCATGCCTGCACAAGGAAGCCATTTTAAACCGGCTTCAGAGCCAGTCTTTCAGAACAGCACGCAGAACCAGAACGGCCGACAGGATTGTCAGCAGAGACGGAAACTGGACAGACAAGAAGGCAGGGAAAAGCCTTTACAACTGTCTAAACCACTTCAACAAGGAAGGCAGCAACTGAGGAAGTCTTGGAACCCAGCTCCAGGCAAGAGGGATTCTGGTGGGTCCATTCCTGGTTACCTTAAAGCTAAGCCAAAGCCGTTGTGGGAGCAACCTGAAGACAGGGTTAAGCATTTAACCTGTAGAAGGGAAGAAAGCTCCAAGCACAGACAGGGCAGTGCCAGCAGCCAAGGTACGTCAGATTTACTGCCTAACCAGAATCTTGTTGAGGACATTGTGAAACAATTAAAAGCCAGTGCTAACAAGTGCCACGATAGCACGGCTGTAAAAGCACCTAGCAGAAACACTTGGGATAAATGGTTTAATGCTGATGTAGAAACCATAAGGAAGAGCTTACATACTAATCAATCTCCTGAACTAGAGGACGTCACGGCTATTAGAAAAGGGAACTTTCTAGAGCAGCTGCAAAAGGCTATCCCCAGGATTGCAGCCGAGAAGTTCTCCTAAGCAGAGCTGTGAGAATGAAAGTGAGGATATGATTATTGACATAGCTGATATTCCTGAGTCACCTGATTCCTTTGAGATGGACTGTTCTATGTGTAATAGAGAGGAATTGAACTTATGTTAAACAAGCTTTGTGTAAGAAGAATTACAAAGTTGTTTGGAAGTTTTGAGCTGCTGTGAAGAAACAGTTTTTCCGCTTTTATTTTCTGCTTTTCATTTGCTCCTGTTTTCCTGTTTATTCTTGAAAAGAATTCTATGCTTTGCTTATTGCCTGAGAACCTCTGTGATTGGGAAAAACCCCACAATAATAATAAATTTATCTGTTCCAAAAGACCCTTGTGCCACAACACATTTTGTGAGAGTGAAACCTAAAAACTACATATCCCAGCAACCCTTGCTGCTAGCTAGTATAAAGGACACTCAGAATCAAGATTGCGGTCACCCCTGCTATAAAGCCTTCGGCCTGTAGGAGGGGAGCGTGACAGTATGTAACGGGTTCAAATTCATTTCCCAGCACTTATTAGTACTTTACCTACCACAGGGGAATTCCCTGTCCCTTTCCCTGGGTCCAAGCCATCACATACCTCCTCCATCTGGATATCCAGGGGAACAAACACCACACATACACAATGGGGAGGTATGTGAGTTTTATTCCATCTGAGATGTGGGATTATCCTACTTATATACTGTGTAACAAACAATATCACATAACCCTTAGCACACTTGGCACATATACATGGAGGCCTTACATCAGTGTATCAAGGACATAAGCTAGAAAAGGAGCTAGCGTTTGCCAATCTGTGTATTACTCTGCTCAGGGCAGGCCCGTCCATTTAACAAGAATGTTGTTGGCACAGGGCCCCGTGCTTCAGGAGGCCCACGCCAACAATATCCTGCACGCTGCTCACCTCCCTGCCGGGTGCCGCTAAAGCTCAGTACAGCTCGTTACAGCCGCTGAAGTGAAGAGCGTTGTTCCCTTCACTTCAGCAGCTATATTATAATGAAGATCACAGGCTCTCAGTGCGCCTGCGATCTTCATTACAATACAGCTGCCGAAGTGAAGGGAACAATGCTCTTCACTTTGGCGGCTGTAACGAGCTGTACTGAGCCTGCCGGGAGATGCTAAAGCCTGCCGCGGGGCTCTTCGGGGAGGGGGGGCTTGGGCTTGGGCTTGAAATGGACTGTGGAGGGCTCTAAAATTGGAATTGAGATGGGGGGTGGCTGTAATTGGAAATGGGCTGAATGAGGGGAGGCTAGGATTAGAATTGGGCTGGAGGGGCTATAATTGGAAATAGGCTGAATGGGGGGGAGGCTAGGATTGGAAATGGGCTGGGGGGGCTTCTCTTCAGTGGCACAGCTCTCCCAGGAGGGATTGAGCTTCAGCGTTCCTGTGTTCCGCCTCCAGCCGCCTCACCCGCCCAATCGGGGCAGCCCCCTGTGGGCTTAAAAGAGCGCGATCGGCAGCAGACTCCCTCTTCAGTGGCACAGCTCTCCCAGGAGGGATTGAGCTTCAGCGTTCCTGTGTTCCGCCTCCAGCCGCCTCACCCGCCCAATCCGGGCAGCCCTCTGCGGGCTTAAAAGAGCGTGTACTTAGGCGCACCCGCGCCTTGCGTGCCCGCACCTGAAGGCCTCGCCAGAGGGCCCTTTGGCGTGGCCCTTAGGCGGGGACCGCTTAGAAGCACAGAAACCTACTCCTGACACTGCTGATATTCACAACTATCTCCTTTACAACATCTTCATCTAGCTGCCAACTTCTACAGCACCTACTGCTCCCCACTACCGATTGGGGTCGAGCGAGAGACTTCACGATTTACTTCCTCCTGAACAACTGCTTCAGCCCAATCAGAAACACTCACCGAAACCACAAATAAGTACTCGATAAACAACTGGAGCTCCCCTGGGGTTGAGCTCACTCCCACCATCAACCAGATTAATGTTTTATCACAGCAAGTATATTATCTCTAAATGAACTGATTGTAATTTTACCAGCATATTTAACTTATATAATTACTTCATTTACCAGTGAATATCCCTTATTACATAGGCTGTTATTAGTAACCATTAAAATTATTTCTATTTGACTTATATATTTCTGCCAATAGCCAGTAAACTTGCCCAAGGCCACAAGGAGTGCTAGTGGGAATTGAACCCTGGTTGCTTGGTTACCAAGCCAGTGTTCTAACCACTAGGCTGCTCCTCCCAAGAATTATCTCTACCTGTTTTAATTATACTGTTGTCAGTAGACAATAATTATCTCTTACATGAATTATTCATACTGTTGCTAATAATTAATAACTATTCCCACCTATCTTACATATACTGTTGTCAGTATCTAGTGAACTACTTATACTGTTGCCAGTAATTAGTAACTTTCCCTACTGTTGCCAGTAGCTAGTGAACTACTTATACTGTTGCCAGTAATTAGTAACTTTCCCTACTGTTGCCAGTAGCTAGTGAACTATTTATACTGTTGTCAGTAATCAGTAATTTTCTCTACCTGTCTTACATATACTGTTGTCAGTAATTAATAATTACCTCTACTTGTGTTAAATATACTATTGCCAGTAGTCAGTAATTAGTATCTAGCTGAACATTAACCTTATTGTGGTCTTAGACCAGAAACATTACCTCTCACGTTCCAACCCTACTGAGGTTTCATAAAGGTAGTTAATTCAATAGACTCCTATCATTATGGTTTATCTCAATCGGCTTAAAATCATGTCTATCTTTCTAATTCTACTTACAATATTTGTACCAAAATATATCCAAGCATACTCTCTTGTTACTCATAACATACCTATTATTCTCCAACACAAGAATCCCAACATCTATCGTAATGCAACATATCACAAAACACCTCATACACAAGGTCATAGAAATTGTCTAATATACATCACACCTGGGAAACCTTACCTTCACAATGTTCAACAATACAAATCCTCATCTAAAGACCTTTGTTTGCTTATAAACGTGAGGTCAATTCGAAATAAAATACCGATCATAACTGATATCCTCACCGATTATAAGCCTGACATATTATTCTTAACAGAAACACGGCTCACTGATCACGATAACATTCTCCTAAATCAATTACAAACTGATGGATATGATCTACTTCATTGCTCTAGGTCTTTAAAAAGGGGTGGAGGTGTCATCGCTATTATAAATAATGATCTTAAAGCTACCCTCATTTCCACTAACAATATTGAGAACATGGATGTTCTTATGTTTGAAACAACTTCACATTCATTTGGTCTCATATACAGACCTCCATCCACAGATACAAAATCTTTATCTTCCATATTAGATATGATATGTTCCCTCAACACAAGAAAAAAACAGTTAGTAATCATTGGAGACTTAAACCTCCCCTCAACCACACCATCACACTCAAAAGCATTCACTGAAAAACCATGTCTGAACTTGACTTTGAGCAAATCATAGATTTCCCGACTCACATAAAAGGAAACACACTTGACCTAATCTTTCTTCAAAGATCGCCAGATTATAATCTTGATGTTTCACAACCCCAAGCTATTCCCATTCCATGGTCCGACCACCATTTAATTAAATTCAATCTCCCGCATTTCAATAAGATCACAACACATCAGCCTAAACAAAGACTAACTTCAATGTTCAGGAAATTTGACAGAGAAAAATTTTTAGGACAGATAATACCACATATTCCTGAAACAGTATCTGACATCAATATCAGTATTGCTAACTGGAACGAGACAATAAAAAAAGCAGCTATGCTCCCTAACTCTAAAACAAACAAATTCAAATCCAAACAGAGAGACTCCCAACCTTGGCACTCTCAAGAAATTAGACAAATAAAGAGGGAACTTAGAAAGACTGAAAAAAGATGGCGGAAAACTAACTCAAATAATGACAGAAATTTATATAATGCGAAACTAGACTTCTACAGAAAAACAAATGCATCTAAAAAAGCCTTCCATACAAAACTACTAACAAATTCTCTCAACCGTCCCAGAGAATTATTTGAAATAGTTAAAAAAAGTATCAAACCCTCATAATACAGATGACACCCTTATTAACCCACAAACTCTTGCTGACTATTACATAACTAAGCTCTCACCACTATCAGACCTTCCAATTCCACTAATTTATACCAACTCAATGCCTGAACACATATGGGATAAATTCCATAATGTTACACTAAAAGAACTAGATAAGGTGATCTCAGATATTAATACAACCACCTCTAGTCTTGATCCCTGCCCAGTTAGCTGGATCAAAAACACTAAACTACTCCTAGTGCCCTACATTTTAAATATAACAAATTTTTCACTCACACATGGTACTATGCCAACCATCCTAAAGAGAGCCTCAATTAGACCTATTCTGAAAAACAAAAAACTAGACAATCTTGATCCCTCTTCATATAGACCTATTTCTGGCCTTCCATTTATGGCAAAGATTATAGAAAAAATAGTATATAATCAACTTCTGGATCACATTGAACTTCATGCCCCCCTAGATACACACCAATAGGGCTTTAGACCATACCATAATGTAGAAACACTACTTGCAGTTATCTTTGATGATATTCTAAAATACATTGACAAATCAAAGCAAGCAGTATTACTTATATTTTTGGATATATCGGCTGCCTTTGATTCAATTAACCATCGTATCCTTATTGAAAGACTCAAACAGATTGGTATACATGGCACTATTCTCGCATGGTTCCAATCATATCTAACTGATAGATCGCAACAAGTAAAAATAGGAAACCATACATCTAAAACCTATACGCAAAAACAAGAAATTCCACAAGGATCTGCATTGTCAGCTCTACTCTTTAACATATATTTACAACCTATATGCCACATCATTCAACAGTGAAAATTAAAATATGCAATTTATGCTGATGATGTTATGATTTATCTCCCTATGGACATAGACTCTCTGGACTTCTCCAATATAAAAACATGCTTCACTAAAATGACGCAATGGCTAAATGAACACAATCTACACATTAATTTTAAAAAAACAGAAGCATTATTTGTTTCTAGAAATCAGAAATTTACCCCCCCCCCCCCCAGAAATAAAGATTGAAAACATAAGCATCTCCATAAAAGATGAAATAAGATATCTTGGCGTTATCATAGACAGAACATTAAGGGGTATGTTTACTAAACCCTCTTAATGTGCGTGCCGCGTTAATGTGCAGGATGCCATATAAGGAGTGGGCGTTTCAGTTGAAAGTAACAAAACGGGATTAGCGCGGGTGCTCTTGTGCGCTGCGCACAGTAGCGCACGAGTAACGCGAGCAGGAAGCATAAGCAGGCACGCTGATGTGCAAACAGGGGAGCAGCAGTGTAGCACAATGGTTAAGACACTGACTAATGGTGCAGGGGTCATGGGTTCAATCCCCCACTGTACCCAATGATCAGGGCTGGCTGAGGCACTACCATTTATGTGTACTATTGCATTATGAGGCATTTTAATTTGATTTTAAGTACTGCTGCTAGCAAACACACTCTCAAAGCGCTGTAACATAAGGTGCTGCATAAGGCACCCCATAAGGTACCCCAGAGGGCACATTTTAAAGTGCACTGTCCGCCACGGCACCCTAAAATGTTGATGAAAGGGTGGCCTATAGGGTGCCATATAGGGTGCCCTATGAGGCCCGGCAAGGTCAGAGCACTGTTTCTGATGGCAGCACTGTGCATTGTAACGCATGGAAATGTTCAGTAGGTGCGCTGACATGCCAGGCGAAACAGCAGTGTAGCACAATGGTTAAAACACTCACTGATAGTGCAGGGGTCATGGGTTCAATCCCCCACTGTGCCCAATGATCAAGGCTGACTGAGGCACTACCATTTATGTGTAATATTGCATTATGAGGCATTTTAATTTGATTTTAAGTACTGCTGCTAGCAAACGCACTCTCAAAGCGCTGTAACATAAGGTGCTGCATAAGGCACCCCATAAGGTACCCCAGAGGGCACATTTTAAAGTGCACTGTCTGCCACGGCAGCCTAAAATGTTGCTGAAAGGGTGGCCTATAGGGCGCCATATAGGGTGCCCTATGAGGCCCAGCAAGGTCAGAGCACTGTTTCTGATGGCAGCACTGGGCACTGTAACGCATAGAAATGTTCAGTAGGTGCGCTGACATCCAAAAAGAAACAGCAGTGTAGCACAATGGTTAAGACACTGACTGATGGTGCAGGGGTCATGGGTTCAAATCCCCAGTGTACCTAATGAATAAGGTTGGCTGAGGTGCTCCCTTTTTCTGCGTGCAACTGTACAGCAATCTGTGCTGCCATCTAAAAAGAACCCCACCCTAGTGCCATAAATTAGTGCACCAGAAGGCACATCCTAAACAACCACGTCAGCAAAGGCCAGTTATAATGTTCCCCAGAGGCCATGTTGAAAGGTTGTCAACTCCCAAGGCACCATAGTAGGCACCCCATAAGCTGCCTGAATCGAAGGTGTGCCGTAAGATGCCCCAAGGATGTATAGGTGAACCCAAAAACATTGGCCAAGAGCAGTAAGGTCCCCCTATTTGAAGGGCAAGAGAGGTATGTGCCAAACACACACGTAACCCAAACACTGCACAGAGCATAAAGGAAAGACAATGCATAAGTAAAAGAAGGACGTAGATCAGAGCTGATGGATCACACAAATCAGCTCCAGCCCATGTGGCAGCTAGAAAAATGGACAAACATATCGGGGGCAGCTGTAGCTATGCACAGAGTGATGGTAATGTACCATGCTATAATGACAGTGTGTGACAGAGGATGGGAAGATGTGTGCAGCAGAGGAGCCTGAAATGGCAGGATAGGTGAAATATCAGGATGACAGTGGAGTAGCAGTGCTATGCAGAGCACACACAGGAGAGGCAACCAGGGAGAGCTGCAATGCAGGAATGTGTAGGAGTGCAGGACGTGGGGTAGCAGCATGCACATCATGGTAGGATGGCACACAGCTGGCAGCCAGAAGATGGACAGAAGGATGGTTCACAACTCTGATGAGGGTACAATGTGCTCACAGCACAGATCTGCACAGATATGACTCTCATACGAATGAAAACTACTTCTGCAGGACAAGCATACAAATCAAAGAGAACAGAGAGGAATCACACCTACGACCACTACCACAAATGGCAATGCACAAACCGGTAGGCCACACCACCAATGTGAGCTCATTAGCAAAGGCTGCATACAAAAATAGTGCAGGGCATCACACAAGACGCCTGCTGGCTGTCAGGACAGGCAAACCCCCAACAGTAATCATGACCAAATGCACATGCAGATCTGCTGTGTACAGATCAGATCCCAGTCTGTAATTGTGACCAGAGACACATGCACACACACAATGAAATGTTATGCAGTGGATACAGCATGCAAAAGAGGAAAGAAACTAAACCCCAAGGGCAGCAGAGGATGCTCTGTGGAGCTGGTTAACAATCTGGAACAGGACAGGAGAGAACTCAACATGCAAACAGGTATACCACACACCAGCTGAACCACAGCAATACAAAACCCCCAGGTGCACTGCCATGTAAACACCATAAAGAAAGAGACCTATGTAACAGATAATATCTGATGGCTAGGCAGCACAGAGGGCACACCTTGGTGTACAGTGAAGAGAGGGAAGGGTGTGTAGAGGTGATGAACCTGCTGGTACCTAATGGTCCAGTTAGCACAACAGAAAAGAAAAAGATAAACCACATGTGGGGATCAAACCTGCAAACTACTGAGTTATAACACATGCCTCTAACCACTCCCACAAACAGCACACTGAGCACAATGCAAAACAAATACCCCAAAGGGAGGGTGTGTATGGGAACCTGTAATACCCAGTGATGTGGCAAATGGCTGGCAGATACACAGCTGCCACTGTACAAGGATGTGAGCACAGGTGGGCCATGTACATGACCAGCAAATCAGTAGATACAAGTGTCAATGTGCTCAAAGAGTGGAGGAGTAGCCTATTGGTTAGAAAACTGGCTTGGACACCAAGCAACCAGGGCTCAATTTACACTAGCACTCCATGTGGCCTTGGGCAAGTCACATAACCCTCCATTACCTTGGAAGAAAGACCTGACAATCTACATCCAGTGACACTGACAAGAAAACCCTGGAGTCTCTGGGTCACAAGGAGTCAGGACTGACTCAAAGGCACACATTGCATTGCATGTTTGTCACCATGATCAAGCAGCAAAAGAGACAAATGTATGTCAAATACATATCTTTATTTGGGTTATTCATCACAGATAGTGTAGACACTGCCATCATAATATCAAGTTGAGTGCATCCCTGGTGAAAGACGGAAACACATTTAGTAGGGCAGCAACCCACATCCTACAGAAAGGTCACTGGCTTGACCACAAATGAAGGGCAGGAGATATAATGTGCATCAGGTGCATGCTATGCACTGGGCAGCAGGCTCACACCCCCCACCTGCTGCTGCATGCCTCAAATGTGTTACACACATATGAGTGCATGTAGACAGTAGGCGCTGCATGATGAGGACCCAACACACATCACCTGTCCCTCAAAACATATCCATCTGGCAACAAAGGAGGCACACAAATGAAAACAGCATATGTTGTCACAATGTTTTAATGTTAAAAACACATTCTGAAAGTAATGTTTCAGCTCTCACCTAATGCCTGATCTAGGAATCAAAGCTGCACCAATGTAGACCCAAACAATCATCAAAAGCACAATGAGGATATGCTAACAGGTAGCAGAGGCACATGAACACAGAGAGAATACAAACTAAACTACCTGCAGAAACCTGCAGAGATAACACCATGAAGAAGGTCCCCCTGCACTGTTTGTTGGGTAGACAGTGTTTGGGCACATATAGCACGGTACATGGAATGCACGATTGAAGGAGGACAACGGACACCCACACTGCCACACTCCAAATATAATGGGGCAATGTGAGTGTCGTTACCGCAAGGGATAAACAGGACCGTGCAGACATGCAATGCAAGGTGTGTACATAAATGCAGAGTGTCACGTCTGTACAGTAAACAAACACAAGAACCAGCATTTGAAGATGGAAATGATGGGCAAACATGTCACAGTGAACCACACAGAAGCCATAGGTCCACATGCTGTAGTTCACAAACATAGTCAGTCAGATGCACAAGCACCATCCACATACCAACATGATACAGTGATGCCACACATGCACGTAAACACCCTTGGCCATTGCAAACATCAATCCAGGATGGTGGTATGCATGAAAGCGTTGTTGTGGCAAAACCTGTATCATGTCGAGGTGGAGAGCAGGTGGACCTAGACAATAGGACCGCTCCATCGTTGCCCCTATGCCACAAACGTGGCTGTATGCTTGTGTTGAAACAAACAGATGAGCGTATCCTGTGTGCCATGTCACACACATGGCCAAAACACAACTGTGGAGGAATGTGCAACATACAGTGACAATGTCAGTCCCTGCTGCACACGTGGGGATCAGTACACAGTGTCCAAAGTGCAAAGTGTATGTGCCATCCAACAGGTCAGGTTAAAACTGTCCTTGCAACCCTGGGCATGCATAGTCAAGTGTCACATCCCAATATGCCACAGTCCTTGAAAGTTCATGTGTGTACCCTGCAATGAGCAGGACTCCCAGCCAGAGCATGGCAGCAACAGTGTGTTGGACAGGTCTGTCATGGGCAAAGTAGCAGTCCAAGAGTAATACTGTCCATCCCAGGCATGTGTCCCACTTGCAGAGGTAAAACATCCAATGGCACAATTTTCCACAAAATGTTCCATGGTGTTGTGTCCCCTAACAGGTGGGTGATGGCGAAGCCAGATGTACTGTAAGAGATGTGTCCGGTATGTCCTTTGCCCTGTGTCAGGAGAGGATAAGTATTGTATTGTTAGACGCCTTGCAAAAACAGCACAAATTGCAGAGAGTCGCACCTTAGGAAAGACAGAAGAAAGGGATGCAAAGGCAAACATGACATGATCTCAACACAAAACACACCGCATATTGGTGACATCTTGAATTGTAAACCCAGACACGGGTGTCACATGGATATGGTCATGTCCATGCTCATGTCACACAGGTGTCTCACAGCTACACACTATATGCATCTGTTTCTGTGAACAGAGAGGCAACATGACATGAACATGAGACAAACAGTAAATCATCAACAGGTAAAGGCAGATGTAATCCCCCAAATAACAAAGGTGCAAACTACCTTGTATGTGCATCAGGTGTACGTCATCGATCCCTTGAGCGACTCAACGGCCATATCAGGTCACAGTGAAGGGAGACAATGTCAGCAATACATGTAGAATCACCATGTCAAGCCACTGTTGATGCATGTCCACATTAAGCCGATATCTGTGATAAACAAAAGCTGGTCAACAGTGGTCCATCAAAACACAAGACACAGTTCTGCTCACAGCACACAACACATGTTGAGAATGTTCACAAGGTAAACAGCACTACGGTAGAGGTAGCACAGTTACCACTGCCCCCCAGGTGCACAGACCCCTCACAGCACATGATAATGTACTATGGCTGAACACTGCATCATCACACAGCCAACCCATAAACACACACCCATACAGTATGCTAAGGTCAGCGTGGCAGCTGTAACACATGGCCTGTATGTGCACAAGTGGAGATTTGTAGACATAAAGGCCCAGTGAAATGCAGTGATACCCTGCTGTTGGCTGATAGTACAATGTTGGGGTAGGGTACAAGCGTAGGCCACCACCAAAAACAAAACGACCTCCACACACATGCAGCTCTGTTGTACATGTCCCAGAGACAATGTTGCAGAGGACATACTGGACACAAACACATGGGGATATGTGTGACAACAGCAAGATATGGGATAGGGAGGCATAAGGAAAAAAGGTGAACCACAACATCTGCACAATATGACACATCACTGAGGACATGTGTTCCCCCTGCCTGCTGGCACAGACAATGTAGCTGTAGATCCACATACCCCAGACCACAGCATTTTGGCTGATGTACAGTCACGTGGCAATGCACCACAGCAACAGCATCTTCACGAAGTATGTCCTGTGCATTGGTAAACACAAGAGAAACAAACATATGTCATGTTCTAGCTGTGCAACACACACTGCACCTTCCTGTCCCCAGCTGTCAGACCCCACAACATCACATACTGACGACTGTTCACTATCACACTGTACAGATCTCTCACATGTGAGAGGCAGCACAGAGGTGTCGGAGGCAAACTACAGGTGTCTGTAATCTCTCTGTCCCCTCCCTTACCTCTCTGTTGTTGTACACACTGGTCAATAGAGGTGTCTGCTCCCACCATGTTTCTGCCTCACCCCAAGGTTGCAATATTAGCCAAGGTCCCCCATATTGCCACCAATGCCCCCTCTCCGTGTGTACTGGTGTCCCAATGTTGTCTGTTACCCCACTGTCAATTGCTGTAACACATGGAAATATGCAGGCACGCCTCCTGTATCCACTGGCCAAATAAATATCCTGGTGTGTACATCTCATACCTTGAATAATATTGACAGCTGTGTGCTGATGATGTGCACAAAGAGATGGCAATGTCTGCGTCATGTCAGCAAAACCACACCCCCATGTCTGTTTGTGACCTGACCATGATGGCTGCATGTCATCCCACTGTGTGACAGTGAGAATGTCAAAGCATGGATAGCCTATATGTGCACCTTTAAAAAAAAACTGTCACCTAAGTCTCTGTGTGTATGTGGACATAACCTCCCTCGCTAGGGTCTGCAAGGTAGTTGTTGTCGTGGACTGTACTCTCCTGCCCTACACACATACACAGCCTGTAGCTGAGGCATGTGGCATATGTTGAGATAGCATCAGCTAGATATGCCATGTCCTCCCTGAAAAAAACCCTAAAACACAATCCACCCACACATTCAGTGCTCAACTTGCCTACTGTAACCCACACCTTGCTGATCTTGCCCGGATCACCTCTGTGTGTGTGTACATATGCAACAGTGCACTGCAGGGCTATTCTCCAACAACAAAATGTATCAATGATACTCCCCCTGGCTGGACACTGCACAGGTCCCCATTCCTCACCATATCCATGTCAGGGCTACGCGATGACCTATACATTCAGGCACACTGTGGGGTTGCATGAATACCCCTCAAGGATAGTTAACACCATCATGAAAAACTAGTACTGAGCATGTGTATTGTGCTATGTATGACATGTGGCGCCACACATAAGAAACAGACAGACATATCCAGCTGACAGGAGCATAACACCCACACAAGCAGCTCGAAATTGTACAATATACCCACACCCCGCTGGACAACTGTCCCCAAACATGGTCTGCTCTCCCACTGTGAATACCGCACCATATGCCTGCCACCGTGCTGCACCCATAGCATCAAACCAACTAACTGTGGTTGCACAGCAGCTGCTATCACAAGCAGCCACCAACTGGGAAGGTGACCCCCAAAACCTCCCACAGGCGTAGAAACACCCACCCACATAATCCACCACCACCTGCTGTTGTACCCTGCCCACATTGTTTGTCTCACACGCATGCCTATATGTGACGTTGGGATTGTCTGTTAAATATCAATGCAGTGTGGCATCCGAATGATATATTTACAGAAACATCAACCTTTATAACCATCACACACATATAACAACACATGTAGGTGGGAATATATGCAATACGTACATGAGAAGATCTCTGCAATCAACCTCCGCCTGACCGCTGTGCCCTCCCGTGTGTCACCACTGGCACGTACAGGGGGGCACGTTGGATCATCCTCCAGATCCTCATTAATCTCTGCAGGGATATCGTGCCTGAGAGCTATGTTGTGCAGGATGCAACAGGCTATGATTATCTCTGCCACAGTCATTGGCTTATATTGTAAGGCCCCGCCTGTCCTATCCAGACACCTGAAGCGGCTCTTCAACATGCCAAAGGTGCGCTCTATGACAGAGCGGCTGGAGGCATGGGCCTCATTGTACCTCTGCTCTGCACGTGTCCGTGGCTGACGCACAGGGGTCATCAGCCAGGGGCGACACCCATATCCTGCATCACCTGCAGAAAGAAATGTTGCATGTGAATGCAGGAGCTCATGTTCACCCAAATTGACACATGTATAGACGTGAGAAACAAATGCAGAACATATCCTGACAGAAACATATGACAGCACAACTATGCAGTTGAGAAAAATACACATATGATGACAGAAAAGGACCACATGGCCTATGGAGTCTGTACATCCATGGCAAAAACTACAACAGTCCCATTTATACCTTTAGAGATCCTCTGTGTGTGGCACATGCGTTTTGTACTGCAGTTACTGTCCTCATCTCTACCACCTCCACTGTGAGACTATACCACCGATCCACTGATCACATGTTCAAAGTATATGTCAGCATAGTACCCACGAAAAAACCTGCTGTCATTTGAAGGAGGCTCACACCCAGAACATGTATGCCATGGAGGTCTGGCAAAGTCTAAACCAGGGGTCTCAAACTCAAATTGCTTTGAGGGCCGAATGAGGACTTGTAAAGTAACCCGGGGGCCGCATAAGATACGGGGGCCTCATTTGCATAAGGGGCCTCATTTGCATAAATATTTGCATACATATTTGCATAAATATTTGCATAATGTTGCATAATGAGTGCATGGATAAAGAAAGACTAGAAAATTTCTATATTACTATAATCCAGTGCCAACCGCCAGGCACATTAGGAACTACTACTAACACTGCCCATTTAGAACCCATAGCAAACCCCCCGTATCATAACAGCACTACCAGGACTCACAAAGCACCAGACCCTACCTATCAAAAGGCAACACTGCAAATATTAAATCAATACATTTCAGAGAACAATACATGACCTACTGGGAAAAGAGAACAAGTAGCAATGTCAAATAGGAATTACACAGAATACCTCAGCACTGTAGAAATAAAACTATAAATTAATTTCTTGTACTAAAGCACAGACATTAATGATGCACATTTCCCAGAGCTGACATATTCCAGTTAATAAACTCAAAATAAAGAGATATTTTCCATGGTTCTGACCCCCCCCCAGCCCCACAGCACATTACCGGGTGCTAAACCCCCCAGCACATTACCAGTTCTGACCCCCCCAGCCCACAGCACACTGGTAATGTGCTGGGGGGTTTAGAACTGGTAATGTGCTGTGAAGCTGGGGGGTTCAGAAATGGTGATGGTTCTGACCCCCAGCCCACAGCACATTACCAGTTGTGACCCCCCCCATCCATCATCATCAGCAGCAGCAGCAGCAGCAGCAGCAAAAATCACAGCCCCCCCCATCCATCCATCCACCCTCCCTCCGCAAAAATCACAGCCCCCCCATCCATCCATCCATCCTCCCTCCCTCAGCAAAAATCACAGCCCCCCCCATCCATCCATCCTCCCTCCCTCCCTCAGCAAAAATCACAGGCCTCCCTCAGCAAAAATCACAGCCCCCCCCCATCCATCCATCCTCCCTCCCTCCCTCAGCAAAAATCACAGCACCCCCCATCCATCCATCCTCCCTCCCTCAGCAAAAATCACAGGCCTCCCTAAGCAAAAATCACAGCCCCCCCCCATCCATCCATCCATCCACCCTCCCTCCCTCCCTCAGCAAAAATCACAGCCCCCCCCCATCCATCCATCCATCCATCCATCCTCCCTCCCTCCCTCCCTCAGCAAAAATCACAGCCCCCCCCATCCATCCATCCATCCTCCCTCCCTCCCTCAGCAAAAATCACAGGCCTCCCTCAGCAAAAATCACAGCCCCCCCCCATCCATCCATCCATCCATCCTCCCTCCCTCCCTCAGCAAAAATCACAGGCCTCCCTCAGCAAAAATCACAGGCCCCCCCCATCCATCCATCCATCCTCCCTCCCTCAGCAAAAATCACAGGCCTCCCTCAGCAAAAATCACAGCCCCCCCCCATCCATCCATCCTCCCTCCCTCCCTCAGCAAAAATCACAGCCCCCCCATCCATCCATCCTCCCTCCGCAAAAATCACAGCCCCCCCATCCATCCATCCTCCCTCCCTCCCTCAGCAAAAATCACAGCCCCCCCCCATCCATCCATCCATCCTCCCTCCATCATTAAATATCACAGGCCTCCCTCAGCAAAAATCACAGGCCCCCCCCCCGGCAGAGCCATCCCGCCCTCCCTCCCTGCCTCAGTCCCTCTCCTCTTCGGCTGAGATTAGAACCGCGAAGGGAGAGTTCCTCCCTCAGGACTCTGTTAAGCCGGCTGAGGCTTATGGGAAATTTCCCCTCTGCCCCCTCGAGCTTAACAGAGTCGCGAGGGAGAAGCTCTCCCTTCGCGGCTCTGAAAGCCGAAGAGGAGAGGGACTGAGGGAGGCAGGGCTGGCTTAATTCTGGGCAGACTGCTTCCTTACCTGCCGCGAAGAGCTGTGCACCCTGGCGATCCTCAAGCAGGCGATCCTTCCTCCAAGCAGGCGATGCTTCAAACGCTGGTACCTCGTGGCTGCTCAGACTGCTTCTGGGCCCGGCCCCCCCCCCCCCTCCTCCTTTTTCTCCTCCTCCTGCCTGTCCCTGATTGGTGGAGGGCAGGCGCGTGACGCGGTCATGTGAGACCAACACCATGCAGCCCCGGGAATCACGCTAAGGAAAACAGTGAGTAAAAATAGCAGAAAGGATACTCCGTGGCGTCGCGGGTCGCGGGCCGCGGGCCGCACAAAATGCTCTCGCGGGCCGCGTGTTTGAGACCCCTGGTCTAAACCATATCACCTCTATTCCCCCTGTCCTCTAAGGTCTACATATCAAGATTGAGCAGTCTGTCTCCATATGCTGCATACTGCTGACCACCAATCATTTTAGTAGCCGTCCTCTGCACTGTCTCCATCCTGTTCACAGCCTTTTGAAGCTGCGGTCTACAGAATTGCACACTGTACCCCACATGAGTTTGCAACAATCACATATACAGAGGCAGAGTACTTTCCTGTGTATCTGCTACCAATACTTCTCTGTATGCACCCAAGTAGCCCCCTAGCTTTTGCCGTCACCTTTCCATAATGGTCAGCTACATTAGGATCGGCAGATATGACGCCTAGGTCCCGCTCATCTACAGTGGCCAAAGGTACTGCACCCCCTATACTGTGTTGCTCCCCTGGTTTGACGCAGCCAAAATGCGTGACCATACATATGCAAACATGTACTCCCAGCTGCAAAGGTCCAGAACATCCATCATACTTAGCTAGACCCCTCCTCATGTTATCTAGTGCTTCCTGGGTGACTACTCCAGTACTGAGTGAGTGTGTGAACCTAAGACACACATGACAAGGGTTAGTTGTATGGATTGGCAATAACATAAACGTTACATAACATACAAAAACTAGCAGACAATTAACCGGCATCACAGGTGGATGTGAAGGGCACCAAACCCCCCCCCCCATCACATGTGGGCAGTTGGCACACACACACACTAGGAGGGATCCACCACCAGGACAGACATATGCACACGTGTGTAGTCACATGAACACCATGTGCAGGTTATGATCATATAATGTTATAATCCTGATGGTCTTGTTTCAATCAGTTCCCCTGTTACTCTACGTTTAGACTCCTGTAACAATGTAAACTCAGAACAGTCTTCTGTCTCTTTAACTTTTGTTATTTGGAAACCACACTGATAACAAACAGCGCGCTATATAAGAGATGTTACTGAAATAAATAAATACATACATAAATAAATAACTAATCTGGAAATACTCACCCAGCAATATACAGTCCACATACTGGCCTGCCTCAAATTGTCTGAATAGTGCCGAGTGATGCAGGATATAGGAGTCATGGGTGGACCCTGCAAACCTAGGGACCACATTCAGAATATGCAGATTAGCATCACATACAACCTGAACATTCAGGGAATGGTAGTGTTTGCGGTTGCGGAACGCTACCTCCCTGTCTCTAGGCGGGACCAGGGCAACATGTGTGCAATCAATAGCTCCCATCACGTGTGGTATCCTGGCTAACGCCTCAAAGGCCTGGTTCAGGGTCCACCACTGTTGCCTAGTGTGGGGAATGGCAATATAATTCTGCACCCGGCTGACCATGGCACGCAGTACTTGGTGGAGACAACGTGAGAAGGTGGGGCGGCTCATGCCACCCACTGCGGCCACAGATGACTGGAAACAGCCAGAGGCAAAGAAATGTAAGGCAGCAAGGAGCTTGACTAAACCTGGTATGGCATGGGACCGATCAGTCAGGGGCTCGAGGTCAGGTCTTAAATCCTCATAGAGCTCCCTAATAGCCCTTGTGCTCAGTCGGTACAGGGAGATGACCTGGTCCTCACGCATGCCCTGGAGCTGGGCCCTGGGCCTGTAGAGGCAAGGCTGCCGAGCCTGCACCTCAGCACGCCTTCTGCGCCGTGCACGCACAGCACCTGCTTGGACCGCCCCCACAGATGCAGGTCTGATTTGCTGCGGGACTACACCCATGCCCTTTGCCTCAGCCCCATGGACACCATCTCCCCTGTCCTGCAACCGCAGTATCTGCCCACGTCTCAGGGCACATGCACAAACATAAATACCCGCCATAAACTCCTACCGTCTGGCTACACAAACACACTCAAACACACACACGAACCTCCCTAAACAGTGTACACCTTACAAACCACACAAGACAAGACACACACAATATAACACAATACAACCAACACATACAATACAACCAACACCAATACAATCAACACCAACACCTGCTTTGACTCTCTCCATTCCTCTCTGCAAACACACATCTCCTCTCCCTCGCCTACGAAACAACCCTCAATGTGGACCAGGTGTGCAGGCAGATATATACAATTTTCTCACGTTGCGGCCGTTGCGCATGCGCAGTTGTGCGAGCGCGGTGCGTGTGCGCGGCACGCATGTGCAACTCTTTGTGCATGGGCGTCTGTCTGTGCACGTGGCGCATGTGCAACTCTATGCGCATGGGTGTCTGTCTGTGTGCGGCGTGCATGTGCAACTCTTTGCGCATGGGCGTCTGTCTGTGAGCGGTGAGCATGTGCAACTCATTGCACATGGGCGTTTGTGTGTGCGTCCCGCGCATGTGCGTCACCACGCATGTGTGGATGAAGGCACGCAAACGCCCATGCGCAACGAGTTGCACATGCGTGCCGTGCACAGACAGATGCCCATGAGCAAAGAGTGGCACATGCGCGCCGTGCACAAGCAGCGCGCTCGCACAACTGTGCATGTGCAACGGATGCAACGTAAAAAAAACTATAAATCACCCTGCACATCTGGACAACGTTGAGGGTTGTTTCAGGAGTTTGAGGTATTGTGTCAGAGGTAGAGGTAGAGCTAGAGGTATTGTGTTAGAGGCTGTGGTGGGAGTAGTGGAGTGTGGGAGTAGTGGAGTGTGGAGTAGTGGAGTGTGGGAGTAGTGGAGTGTGGTTTGTAGTGACGTCTGTATTGTGGTGTGTAGTGTGTCCTGTATTGTGGTTTGTAGTGTAGTCTGTATTGTGTTTTGTAGTGTGGTCTGTTTTGTGTGGTCTGTGCTGTGGTGTGTGTAGGTGAGGGTAGGCAAGGAGCAAGTGAGGGAGAAAGGGGGTGAGGCGAGGAGAGGCGAGGTGAGGTGAGGTGAGGTGGGGTGCGGTGAGAGGAGAGGGTGATGGAGAGGGTGATGGAGAGGGAGATGGAGAGGGAGAGGGAGGGTGAGGGTGAGGGGGTGGAGGAGGTGGGCCCACCTGTTGCCGGGGAGACACCCAGGGCAGGGACTGCAGGGCCTATGGAGGCAGAGGCAGGCCCATCAGGTAGGCCACAGGCTGCACAGTGCAGCCACACTGGCAAAAGAAAAAGAATACCGGTGCCTGCACCACAGAAGAGGAGGGCCACAAGGTTCACTGACAGTGAGAACCACATCCTCCTGTCAGGGGTACTGGAGCATTATGATGTGTTATACAGGCGGCTCAGTAGCCGCACAACTGTGGCGACAAGGAATGCGGTGTGGGAGGAGGTGCGTGCGGCATTGGCTGAGGCAAGGGGCCCCCCCCCCAAGACATAGAAAGCCTCAAAAAAAGATTTTCTGATATCAAAAGAGGGGTGAGGCAGCACATGGCCGCAGAGCGCCAACATGCTCTGGGCACAGGTGGCGGAGGCCCCTTCATACCATCCCTCACGCCCCTGGAACAGGAGCTGGCGGCAGGATTGGGGCCTATATACCTCTGTGGTCTGCCTGAGGCCCTCGACACTGCACATCCACAGGCAGGTATGTATGCTACGTATACCTTTCAGCTCTCAGGCCATGCCTGAAATCCCCATTGTGTAGACATCATCCATCTGCAAACACCCTCCCATACCTGTCTCCCAAGCCCCACCATGTACCTATCCTGGTGGCACATGTCTGTGCTGTACCCCTGCACACCCTGTTTTGTTGCCATGTTCCCATGCCACATCCAACATGTGTCCCTCATCCCTTCCCTCTCCCCATCTGTCCAAAAAATGTCCATGCACACCGGCCACTACCCTACCCCCACACCTGTGATTGCCATCCCCTGTATGATTGTGAGGGCCTTTGATCAGGGCATGTTTGTGTGACATACTATCTGCACAGTGCTGCATGTGCTTGGCAGTGGCCCAGAGGTGATGAATAGTCGTAGTCCGCTGCGTAGTGGGTCACTGCCAAGCACATGTAGCACTGTGAAGATAGTATGTCCAAACAAAATATGCCCTGATCAAAGGCCCGCACAGTCACACAGGAGATGGCAATAACAGGTGTAAGGGTAGGGTATTAGCAGGCGTGCGTGGACAAATATGGAGCAGATGGGGAGAGGGATGGGATGGGGGCCACATGTGGAATGGGACCAGGAACAGCAACATGGCAACCAAACAAGGTGTGCAGGGGTACAGCACACACATGTGCCCCCGGGATAGGTACATGGTGGGGACAGACAGGTATGGGAGGGTGCAGTGGGTCCTGTATGCAGCACACATGCAGGGCCCCCTCCCCCCCCATCATGTCTGTGGTGTCTGTAGCACACACGTATACATAGGTGGAGTGTCTAAACATATGTGTGCTGTCTCTGATTGTTCACAATGCAGGTGACTACAGTACAATGGGGGCCCATGAGGAGGAGGGAGAGGAGGAGGAGGAGGTGGAAGAAGCCGTGCCCGTGCCTCACAGCGTGGATGAGCCCGAGGCTGCTGTGTCTGGGGCAGCACAAGTGGGGGCGAGGAGCCACTGGAGCCACCCATCAACAGCGGGCCAACATTGGGGGCTGCAGCCAGCAGCACACAGGCTGGTGTGAGCCCAGCAATGGGGGCCATCCCATACCCCAGGCAGGAACCAGGCGCAGATGACATGGCTGTCATGATGGGGGAGCTGAGGGCACACGCTGCATCAGCACGGCGCAATGCCGAAGGTGGGTGACAACAGACTGTCACAAACACAACGCACAAACCACTAGTCTCTGGTTGGTGTGTGTGTGGTGGATGTGGCATAAGAACATAAGAACATAAGATATGCCATACTGGGTCAGACCAAGGTCCATCAAGCCCAGTATTCTGTTTCCAACAGTGGCCAATCTAGGTCATATGTACGTAGCAGTTTCCCCAAGAGACACAAGTTCCACAATGCTTGTACTGGGTCAAGCATTGATATCTTCGGTCACTTCTTAATAATGGTTTATGGACCTTTCCTCCAGGAACTTGTCCAAACCTTTTTTAAACCCAGCTACACTAACAGCCTTTACTACATCCTCCGGTAACAAATTCCAGAGTTTGATTACACTTTGAGTGAAAAAATATTTTCTTTTATTAGTCTTAAATAGTTTACCCTGTAGCTTCATTGCATGTCCCCTAGTCTTTCTATATTCTGATAACGTAAACAATCGATCTACGTTTACCCGTTCCACTCCGTTCATTAATTTATAGACTTCTATCATATCTCCCCTCAGCTGTCTCTTTTCCAGGTTAAAGAGCCCTAACCTTTTTAGCCTTTCTTCATAGGAGTATCCTTCCATCCCCTTTACCATTTTGGTGGCTCTTCTCTGAACCTCTGGCAACATTCCTTCCACAGCTGTTACATGTATGGTTCACGTAGACAGGATGTAGTGGAGCAAACAAAAGGGTATGGCGTATGACAGATGATGTTAATGTGACACACACCAGAACAGCCTAGGGTCAGTTACCACCTACAGATGCAGACATAAGAGGAATGTTGTTTAAGGTCCAGCACGTTGTCAGCCACAAAATAAAATCAAGCATTGTCCTTGCAACAGTCTGCCTCATCGCAGACGCAAAGCCGTCTCGCAGAGAACAGGATGCCACCTGTCCCATAGTCATTGGACAATCAGAGCAGACATAAACAAACCTAAGCAACTTATGTCATGTAATGTGACACAGCCTACATTCCCTCCAGTCTGCATCTCCAGGTGAAAAACAATCATAGGATAGGAAATGAGCAGTCAAAATGTGTTAATACACCCATATACCAGGAATTACAGAAATGACAGGATCAAAGATCATGTAAAGATGGTTTGGTAGAGGGACAGTCCCTCAAGGCTGCCTGTACGTCAACAAATAAGATCGACTGCTTGGCATACAGACAAAGCCACCAACATGTCCCCTTCCTGTAGCTCTGACACTGAGTCCCCCGATTGCATAGGTTGGAACTCACCCACTCGAACACACAGGTCAGCTAACGGCCTCAGTTGTGTTTTGAATGACTCGCCACCTCCCAGCTGCCACCCCTGTTGCCAACCTGAATCAGGGAAACACCCCCCCAGCTCTGGGTATTGCAGCCCTTCCCCAGGGGTTAGCACCTGCTGTGGATTCCTCAGCATTACGCTGTCCGTGTGTTCCTGGGGTCTGTCCACCTCTGCTGCACCCTCTGTTGCTCCCTCTGCTCTGTCCAAACCCTCCATATGTTTACCAAGGTGTACACGCACTGGTATCCAACCCCTCCTCTTTTGCCACAAGGTGTATGTGAACCCCTCTGCCGTCAGAAACGTGAAGCAGCAGTGCACTTGCGCACATAAGGGTTGATGTCCTTGTGCTACCACTCCATCCCTCTGAGTCAATAGCGCATCTCCTGTAACCTGTCGGAGCTGCGTTTATCCCTCCAACTGTGCCCCCACTTGGGCTGGCTTTCCTCGACCTTCCTCTGACCGCCACTGCTGCTCTCCAGCTGTGGTTGCTGTCCCTGGTTCATGCTCCACCTCCCGTACCCGATGGACATGTGTTTGTTATCGGTCCCCAAGCCTGTTGCTACGTCTGCAGTACGTGGGTGTCAGCGCAGCCTGTGGATCTTTGTGTTTGCCTTCCACATCAGAATACTGGACCGTGTCCTGTGCGTGGCTGTGATGTATCCTACTGTGAGACTGATGGCTCTCATCCCTAGCCATGTGTCTACTAGAGTCTGCCCTATCACATAAGAACATAAGATATGCCATACTGGGTCAGACCAAGGTCCATCAAGCCCAGTATTCTGTTTCCAACAGTGGCCAATCTAGGTCATATGTACCTAGCAGTTTTCCCAAGAGACACAGGTTCCACAATGCTTGTACTGGGTCAAGCATTGATATCCTGTGTCCCTTCTTAATAATGGTTTATGGACCTTTCCTCCAGGAACTTGTCCAAACCTTTTTTAAACCCAGCTATACTAACAGCCTTTACTACATCCTCCGGTAACAAATTCCAGAGCTTGATTACACATTGAGTGAAAAAATATTTTCTTTTATTAGTCTTAAATAGTTTACCCTGTAGCTTCATTGCATGTCCCCTAGTCTTTCTATATTCTGATAAGGTAAACAATTGATCTACGTTTACCCGTTCAACTCCGTTCATTAATTTATAGACTTCTATCATATCTCCCCTCAGCCGTCTCTTTTCCAGGTTAAAGAGCCCTAACCTTTTTAGCCTTTCTTCATAGGAGTATCCTTCCATCCCCTTTACCATTTTGGTGTCTCTTCTCTGAACCTTTTCTAAAATCTGTGTTTTAAATTTAAGCTAAAAGTACATTACTGATGCTAGGCCCTGAGTGACTATTAAACTTAGACTACAAGCTCACTGCTGGCTTCCAAATTGAACCATAAAGCTCTCTTCTGTGTTTTAAAACTAAAAGTACTTTGCTGATGCTAGGCCCTGAGTGACTATTAAATGTAAACTACAAGCTCTCTGCTGGGTTCAATAACAATCTTGTGGGATATGCGTGACATGTTTGTGTGTGACGGTTGATTACTGGAGAGGTATCTCACAGACCATCCTGTGTCCCACCCACAGGCAATCGTGAGGCGATGAACAGAATCTACAGTGCGGTGGTGGACAATACCAGGGAGCTGAGGCACCTCCGGGAGGAGGTGAGAGCGTTGCCGTTCCACAGGATTGCTGACGCCCTGGAGGGCATGCTGGCCGTGATGCAACAGATAGCACCACAAAGACCACCAGAGGCACCATGAGAGGGTGTAGCACCATGGGGGGGGTTGCCACATGGCAGACGTGGACAGCCACGTCGTAGATAACTGTGCGGCCAATAAAGAGCTGTCACACACTACATGCAACATCTGTTTCCAATGTGTGTCCCTGTGGTCCCCTATGCATTGTGCAAATGCATGTTGTGTCCCTGACCATATGACCTGCACCCAGGCCCCTCGCTGGTGGGGCGTTTGCACTGCCAGGTACTACTGCACAGATGCCATCACATGCCATGTGTGACATGCACAGTGTGTGTTCACTGCCCCTGGGCTGCAGCGTGGCGGTTTACACAGCCACCCAGGTTGCGACAGGGGGATGTTCTGAGGTCACATGTTCAGTGTTCTGATCCATCACCGTTTTCTCACCCTCATACCCCCAACATTTGACGCATATGTGTGACCATTGCCCCTGCCAGCAACACTGCTTACGTTCCTGCCCCCCCCCCCCCCCGGCATGCATGTGGCACAGGCATACATGGGTGGCATGCGTATGTCGGCTGCTGATTTCTGCAAACACATTTGGTTACACTACGCCCATCCCTGTGACATGGATGTTCCCAGGACGCCCGTTACATTGCAACATCTCATGCGCCTACCCTGGTCTCACACCCCTACACACATGTTTAGTCCCCATGACTGCATGTGGAGCCAGTCCACGTATGATACCCATGTCTTCCTTTTACTGCACATCCAAGTCCACACACATATTGTGATGGCGCAGCCAGTGCGGGGCATAGAGAAAGAGGAAAAAACAAGCAATTTCCCCAGATAGTAGAGCAAGAACCAGAGGTTTAAGGGTTAAACCTGCTGAACTAGAAAAAAACTCTACACAGAAGGCAGGTAGCAAGGAGACACACCCAAGCTCCATGGTTACCAGCCCTGCTCACGAGGGAGAGCAAGGGGTGGGGCCAGGAAGCCAGAAGGGCAAACACTCATATAAACTGCCAGTGAGTAGAAAGACGCAGGGGCACACGAGACAGAGACACGGAGGTGAAAGGCTCAGACTCAGAGAGGAGAGGCACGAAGAGAGGAAGTGCCAAGACAGACACAGTGCTGGAGGAGAGAATAGCAGAAGAAAGGAGCAGGGTCTCAGAGAGAGGTCTGAGAACTGTGGAAGGAAGTGTGTGCCGAGGAGTCCCAGTTCTGATTCCAGTGCAGGGAGGAACAGCTCTGAACGTCCCAAGAGGGGAGGCGGTTCCAAAAACTCTGGAGAACTGCGTGAAACAGGTACCCGGGGGGTTAAGGGAGCTTCAGAGAGATCCTCTTGGAGAAGGGCAAAGCCAGCCAGGGGTGTGGAAGCTAACCCAGGGCCCTGTAAGGGACAGAGAAGGAACACTTCTAGAAGAGAAGCTTATCCAGGGGAGTTGGTCAGCCATGTTGGCAGCAGAAGCCCTTCCCCCGAAGAGTGCATGGAATGTGTACCTTCAGCAGTAAAGCCTGCTAAGTGTGCAGTCCAAAAGGATAAGGTATGCAGCTTAAAACCTTCTGTTGATTCTATAAAGGCTAAGAAGCTTCCTGTCTGTTATACCATTCCTCAGAGGAGGAAGGGGACTGCCTTATCTAAGGTTTTGAAAATCCTGAGAGAACTGGAACCTGATAGTTTGGAGCCTGAGTCCTATGTTTCTCCTATAGAGTCTGACCTAGAGAGCATGGAAGTGGGGATGTCTGGTTTAATAGAAAATTCGGATTCAGAGGGAATGCCTGAATACCTCTAGGCAATGAAAGAGGCTAGAGGGTTTAAAGTTTAAACCTGACAACTGTTTCCTTGAGAGAGCACGGCTGTGGGAATTATGCTAATGAGGTTTCCTGAAGCCAGCCGTAGCTAAATGAGTGAGCATTTTAAATTGCTAAAGAGTGGAAAGCCTGAAACACAGGAGTGGAAGGGATTGTTAAGTGAAAGGGAGAAAAAAAAACCTATGAGAAACAGAAGTTTGTTTGGATGAAGCATAATACTTGCTGTTGTCTTAAAGCCAAGAAAGAAGAGGGGTTTTTTTTTCTAATCCCTTTGCATTAAAGTTTCAGTGCCATGTTTTATTTAGTATGAAGAAATACTGTTTGTTTAAGTGCCAAAGCTGAGAAGAAGCATGTTTTGTTTGATTTGATGCTGGAGAAAAATATCCTCATTTTTGTTCTGATGTTGGAACCTTTTTAAAAGTTCCTTGTGGCTGGAAATAATAAAATCCTGCGTGTGCCTAAAAATCACCACTCTGGTTTGGACTTTATTCACAACTACAAGAAAATAGGCACTTATAACAAATAAATAACTTACTGTGATCGCTCCCTAACCTTAGGCAACCGCCTGGGGCGCGGGCGCGGCGTCACAATATCCCATGCTTGCATCCATAGTGAGTCAGTAAGGGAAACACGTGACCATGGTGTCGACTAACAACAACTGTTTAATGTTTACAAAAAGAAAAATGGCAACATGCCACCCATCCCCTGCCACATGTCCGTTGGTGGAACACAGGACAGCACAGGGCACATGTGTGGACGTCACAGGTGCCATCACTGACTCCTGTGATGCCCTTCAGCGGATGGCCGACGACAGGGCAACTGCTTCACCTCGTTGGCCACCCGCTGAATGGCTGCCGTCAGCCACTGGCAGGCATGCAACAGGAGATGGACGTTGCACTCCACGCCATCCAGTGCCACAGACACATCATGCATGCACATGCCACCACACACACACATAGTGGCCGTGGTTTGTGTGCTGGCATGTGCATGTGACATGTCTGTGGCCCTGGACGGCGCATCGACATGCCGCCACCCATCCCCTGCCGACACCTGCAGTGGCTGACGGGAGCCCACAGTGCCCTGTGCTGGGCTGTGTTCCCCAACACCCTCCACCCACCCTGCTCCCCTCTCCACCCCCCCCCTTCCACCACCCTCCCACCCTCAGCAACAACCCCCACCCCCACATGACCCACATTCCCCCCAACCCTGCCCCCCCTCCCCCACATCCCCCATGGGCACATCATCCTCCTCCTCCTCCTCGGGTGAGAAATGCAGCTCCTCCTCCTCCTCCTCTTCAGACGCCTCAACCACCACCACCTCCACCTCCCTTGCACGGTGGGTGGTGGGGCGCCTCAGAGAGTAGGCAGAGGTGTGTGGCTCCTCACCGTTGTCATCACCCTCTGTGGAAGATGACAGACATTAGGACACTATCATGTGTGTCACATAACACATGTACATATGCAGGCAACACACAGGCTGGTGGGCCAATGTGACATTTGTACCTGGGCAGCATGCCTGGCAATACTCACCATCACGGTGTGCCTCCGCCCCTCTCTCATAACGGGCCAAGAACGCACCATGGTACTGGCGTAGCTCATGCCCCTTCTTCCTCAGATCCTCCACCTGTAGATATGGAAACAATGGGTGGGGTCATCACTGACCGGTTATCTCAGGTGGGTGGACAACATAAACAAACCCCTGTGTGGGCAGCATCTTGCTGCTCCTGCTCCACTGCTGTGTGTGGCATATACAGCATAGTTACCCACCTGTAACAGTTGGTCTCTGGGAAATGTGGGGATAGGTCTGCACATGTGTGTCGTGGCGGTAACAACGGAGCCTGTGTGGGACCGACAAGCATCATCCAATAGGACAGCAACTAGCAGCATCGCACAGCGCCTGCATGCTGCCCTCCCCCATATCACCAATGTCTCTCTACACATGAGTGAAATGGTGGGACGAACAGAGACAGAGAGAGAGAGAGAGAGAGAGGGAGAGTGAGAGAGACAGGGAGGGTGAGAGAGGGAGACACATCCCCTAGGGGAGATGTTTTTTTTGTGAGGACCTATCCCTGCTGTTCCGTGACATCAACTGGTACAGGTGGGTAAGTATGTGATCCCCAGAAACAAGCAGGACATAGTCCTCACTGGTGGGGACCCCCTAGTCGTAGATGCCAGGGAAGGGTCCCCGGAGTGTTGGGGCCCTGTGGAGGGGTTCCACTACCTACCATGTATCTCTGGCATCCCCTATGGGGGGCGTTTTTGAGTTGGGTATGTATGGGAGAGGTGTTGTACAGCGGCCTGAACAAACATAGCATCCCTGTGGGAGCCTCTATCTGAGCAGTAGTGGGCCGTGAAGGTGTGAACCGAGGACCAGGTAACTGCTCGTCAGATGTCATTCACACAGGCGGGATGGCGGTGAGCCCTAGAGGCTGCCATGGCTCTCACATTGTGAGTGGTGACATGGGCATGCAGTGCAAGTGGTTTGCCATGATAGATGTATGTGAGACAGTTAGCAAACCAGTAGGATACAGCTCTTTGTGAAACTGCTGTACTCACATGGGAAGGATCAGAGTGTATGGATAGCTGAGGGGACCTTATGTGTTGCTGGGTCCCCTGCAGATAGAAAGCCAGGGCTCTTCCACATTTCACACTATAATGATTCTTCCCTGCATCTGGGGCATGGGGCTATGGGACGGAAACAGATAGCTGAAGCTGTTTGTTCAAATGAATGTACCCAACCACCGTAGGCATGAAATGTGTCTGTGTCCATAGGAGGACCTTATCATGCTGAGACCCTGTGTATGGTGGATCAGCCACTAGAGCTTGCACTTCACTGATACGCCTTGCTGATGTGATTGCAATAATGAGTATTACCATCAAGGACACAAACATTATGGACGTAGTGCCTAGGGGCTCTGAAAGCCGCTGCATAAGCTGGCCCACAACCAGATTGCAACCCCATGCCACTGGGGGTGGTTCCAGGGGAGGTGTCAGTAGAGGCAGGCCCTCCACAACGCATGGTTTGAGCGGATGGGAGGAACTGGTTTGTCCATCGATGGGTGGAGATGGTGCAGCAATGGCATTTCAATGGTCTCTGACTGACTTCAGTTGTAGACCAGTGTTTGATAGGTTACGGTGGTAACCCACCAATGCTTCTCGAGGGATGGCACGAGGGTTTATGCCCTTTTGTGGACACCAGCTGGAGACTCTCTTCCACTTGAACGCATGGGAACACCTTGCGGAAGGTTTCCTGGGAGCATAAAGGACATTTCTCACATCCTGGGTGAGGGGGGGGGCATAACCTTTTCAGCCATCCGTAACCAGGCTCTGGGGTTTACAGACTGGGGGTTTGGATGCCATAGTGTCCCCTCCCCCTGCGACAGTAGGTCTGTGGCAGACCAAATGTCCAGGTGTAGAACCTGTGACAGAAGTGGTTGCAGAGGGTACCACACCTAGTGTTGCCAGCATGGGGCTATGTGGATCATGTTGCCTCTGTCCCCCTGGAGCTTGCATAGTGTCTTGGCAATCCAGGCAATGTCAGAAGGGGCATATAGGGAGTCATGCCCCCAGGTGTGGAGAAGGCATCCCTCGCTTGGCAGCCATGAGCCGGAATGAGTGAACAGAACCGTGTACTTGTGGCATTTGACAAACCTGCAAAGTGGTCTATATCTGAGGTTCCCTAGAGTTGAGATATTCTGGAGAGGTGGTCCATGTGTAGGGACCATATGTGCCGCAGCAGAGCACTACTGATTCTGTCTGGACAATATTTGAGATTGCCAGGGAGATAGACTGCCAGGACATGGGTCTGATGCTCTCTGTCAAACGCCCACAGTTGACGAGCTTTGTTGCAAAATGACAGGGAGCCTGTTTCTCCTAGTTTGTCCACCTAGGAAATGACTACCTGATTGTCTGCGTGAACTAGTCGTGTGTTGCCCTGTCAAGGGGGATGGAATACCTGGGGGGACAGGCGCATTGCTCCGAGCTCCAAAATATTTGTGCTGGAATGACTCCCCTGGACCTCCAGGTGGCTGGAGGTGAGGTGTTCAGTAGATGAGCACCTCACCCCACTTTGACAGCATCTGTTGTTAAGGTGATCAGAGGAGGGGTTTGCAGGACAGGTGGCACCTCCAAACATTCTTGTGCTGAACGCCACCAGTCCAGGGACTGGGTGAGGCGGTCTGAGAACACTCTCCGATCTGAGTGACAGCCTGTTGCATGAGTCCACTGGGTGGGGCGGGACCATTGGGCTACTCTCCTGTACAGACGTGCGAAGGGGACCACATGCACCGTAGCTGCCATGTGCCCCAGCTGCTGGAGCATCTCTCGTTCCGAGAGGTGAGTTCTTTGTAGTGCTCAGGATAACAGTTGCACAATGCAATGACAGCGAGGCTGCAGCAGATAGGTCGTTGCCAGTCTGCTATCTTGCCTTGCTCGTCTGAACTCCAGCGATTGCGTGGGAGTCAGGAAGGATTCCCTGAGATCTCTGAGACGGCATAGATATTGGCGTACACGCAGTGTGTGAGAGGGAGAGAGGCCTGGTCCTCTGTCTGTGACTCTGTCCGGATGGGCCACTCGTCCAGGTGTTGTTAGACACATATTCCCCTGGTACGGAGAAGAGCAGCTCCCACAGCCATGCACTTCGTGCATACTCTGGGTGCTGAGGCTAGGCCGAGGGGAAGACCTTTGTAGTGATAGTGCCCTCCCTGATAGCGGAACCCAGGGAACTTACGGGGTGATTGGTGGCTGTGAACATGGGTGTAGGCATCCTTGTGATCTGGGGAAGGAGGCCAGTCCAGGCTGTGGGGGTAAGGTAGTACGTTTCCTATTTAATTACGTTTGTATTTCTCTCTGAAACATAACCTGTCCAGTTCTCAGGGATCTCAGATGTGTCTGTGACCTCCTGTTGTCTCTGTTATGTGGAAATAGGGGGTGTAGAATACAGAAACCTGTTGAGGATGAGTTCCCACTTGTATTCCTCATGAACTAGGTTACGCTTTACCTCTGGAGCCAGTTGGGGTGCGTTTGTGAGAACTGACCTTCCTTAATGTTGTGGGGGGAGACAGGCTTTGGGAATGTGGCCTGTACCACCTTCTATGATGGACAGAGTCCAGGGTTCTTATGTTCTGTCCCTCCATCCGTGGATGCGGTGACATAAACTTCCTGGGATTGTCAACATATGTTTTACGTGGATGGCCAGGGGGGGCATGTACTCTATCAGGGACTCAAAGGCCCTGTGGGGGTTGATGCTGCTGGGTCTGCTGCGGCTGGGTGGCTCTCAGATTTCTTGGCTTCATAGATTGTTGACCCTTTCTATCAGCTTAGCCTGAAGGTGGTCCATGCTGGCCATATGACTGCTAGTATCCGTTCGTTCTGGACAGGGACGGCTCTTTGACAGCTTTCCTCTTTGCAGGATCTCAGATCTCGGACAGCCTGGTCAGGGTGGACTTGTGAGCATCCAATTCTTTGGATGTTTGCTGCCACCTTGTCCCTGACAGGTTTCAAAGAATACAGGGGATTTTGCACAATTTATCCTGTAACCAGTGTTCCAGGTTGGCGGCTGACAGCCAGGCACGTGTCCTTGACACAATGGCAATGGGGGAGACTCTGCCTATGCCCTCACAACAGTCCAATGCTACCCTGTTGACAACTTTTGACTTCTTCTGGGCATGCTTGACAGGTGCTACATATACCTGTCCTCTGTCATCTGGGAGAGGCGGACTTAGCAGTTATAGATGTACTGCGAACTCCATCAGAACCATTCCCATGTACAGGATATTGGAAAATATCCTGGCTGACAGCATGGATGCATGGCAGACACAGCAACCCAAAGCATCTACGTTCTTACGCCCCTACCAGAAGGGTTGACGGCATGTCGTCTGTAACATTATATTCTCATCATAGCAGACTCCACCACAATGGAGTGCTGAGGAAGCTATGTTGTTTGAGAGGCAGGGGACGGAGGGCACAGGGTACATAGTATCCAGCTAGTGGGAATATGGGGAGGTGGTGAGAGGTGTGTCCCATCCTTTTCAGGAGAGGATCCTGTACGTTCTGATGTATTGGCAGGGTGGCTGCCTCCTTTGGCGTTTGGGGATATTGGTGATTGTCTGGCTCCTGTGGCCAGTGCTCAGATTCAGTTGCCACTGGAACGGAGCGGACCCTGACTACATGTCTGAGCAAATCCTGGTGGGACATATCCTCAGGCGAGGACAATCTCCTCTTGGGATATGCAGGCCCCTTCTGGAGAGGTACATTAGTACCCTCTGAGCTGTCACAGTCACCAGAACCCTCATAGGATTGGATGTATATTCTCACTGGACGCTCAGGTTTAGTGCGGTGAGCGTGGGTACAGGAGTGACCTGGTACCGGTGTGTCGGAGATGGCACCCACCAGCACTGATGGTCCAGTTGCCCATGCTGGGACCCCAATCTGTGTGGGTACCGGTGACGCAATGTGTGTGGTCTGGGGTGGTAACGAGGACCTTGATGCCACATGGATAGCCGCCAGACTGCGTTTGCTGGCCAGCATCCTCTGGTCCAGTGACACTGGCTATGCCTGTGTATCGGTAACGGCCAAAGCCAGTACCCCGAAGCATGGCCCATGGGGTTCAGATGAGGTTGCAGCCTCCAGACCTTGCTGTAGCCACAAAGTGGCTTGTGGAGGCTGGGAAATCCCACCAGGGCTGTTTGGCCAGAGTGCGTTCCTCGGGGACAACGCCGGGGCATCCCGATGTTTGGAGGAGGGTGGATCCTTTCAGGAACGGCCAGCTTTCTGTTTGGTTACATGGGATCCACAGGAGGAAGGGAACTCCCCTGGGGACATGGATGCCACCACGGCCACGTCGGTGGGGTGGTGGGTACTGAGCTTGGCTGCTCTTTTCGGCCGACCCCTCTTGGATACCATCCCACAGACCAAAAAGCAGACATGGAGTGAGTGGGCCCTAGGCATTCGGGACAGCAAGCATGGTTGTCAGTGACAGAGGAGCTACCGGCACATTTTGAGCATGTCTGCAGACACAAGGAGTGCTTTTCCATGATGGCGGTGGAATTAGGGCCTATCCACAAACCGAGGGGAGATTTGCAAAGGACGTGTTCACTCTTCCTCTGGTATTTTGTTTGTGTGAGGTCAACACAACTTTTAGAGATGGGAGTTACAATACACCAGTGTTACCAGTAAGGAAGACGTCGGCAGGCGCTGATACAGGAGTGGCAATAGCATAGAGGTGTTTTGCGCTGACAGGAACAATGACCTGCTGGCTCTGTGGAACATGATGAACTGGGGAGCAGCATTTGGGAGAGGCATCAGGGCAGCACGCAGGCACTGTGGGATGCTCCCATATGCTTTCCTATTGGACGCTGGGGAGCGGTTACACGCAGGCTGCGACAGGGCAGACAATACCAACATGTGACAACTAATTCCTGCTTGTTCCTGGAGATTAACTGTTCCCAGTGCCACCTGCATGCATAGCTGTGGGTCTGGGCATGTGTGCAGTGACACCTATGTGCATTGTGCGTGGCACCCTGAACACACCATTCCATTCCCCTGTGGCCCCCTTGAATGACATGGCACGGCCATACCACGTTTGGGTTGGCAATGATGTTGTCCAGGCTACCCCTCCTAACCCTGTATGTGGTATGTTTCACACATTTGTGTTGACATTATCTACACATGTCATCCGACCCACACCCACTGGCAACATGATATCCCAGCACACATGGGTGATGTGCCCATTCATGGGACGTTGGGTGGGTGGCCCTATGCACCTTACCAGGGGACACGTCCATGACATGTGGCTTTCTACAAGGCCATGGATAGCAATGTTTGACACACTACAAGCGTTGTGTAACCTGTCTGTCTTGGGGATACTGGTAGGTACGTCTGACCTAGTTTGGCCACTGTTGCAAGGAGCATACTGGTCTTGGTGGACTTGCATCTGTCCCATTCTGGGCTATCTGATGTGGTTATGTTCCTCTGACCTGGACCTTGGATGGTTATGGCAGGTGTGCCTGCCAACACTAGGGGCAGGGGCCATTGCACGGGTATGGGCTATTGCCATCTGTGCTCATGTCTGGGTTTCAGGCTGTGGTGTGCAACCTCAACAGGTGCACATATCCTTCCAACAGCATCTGTGATGTTCATCTGAAAACAGGTGTGTGATTCCTGGTGGCTGGGCAGATGTGTGACCTGACTCAGCATGCATATCTGGGGACATGTCTCTGTTACAGACCTTCGGAATTGGATCTCAGAGCTTATGTGGGTGAGGTTTTTTTAGGCACATCCACATCTGTGCCTACCATATCATCTGGATATATCAACGGTGTGTGTGATGAGCTGTGGACCTCATGGACTGTGGGAGATGTGCAACCTACCCACCATACCCTAAGAACATATCTGACTGACATACCCTCCGTTGCAATCAGTTCTCAGGCCCCCTGGGGTTTGGGTGTCCTAGGACACATCATCAGCAACATACAGCATAGCACCAGGGTGACTGCTAGGACACCATATGCAGGTATCAGGACTCCTGGAGATGGGGAGAATGGATTGAACAGCATAGGCACACTGCACCATATCACCAGGGTGACTGACAGCCCACTCTGATGGGCTGTCAGGACTCCTGGGGATAGGGAGCATGGATTCAACAGCATAGGCACACTGCACCATATCACCAGGGTAACTGACAGCCCACTCTGATGGCCTGTCAGGACTCCTGGGGATAGGGAGCATGGATTCAACAGTCTAGGCACACTGCACCATCTCACCAGGGTGACTGACAGCCCACTCTGATGGCCTGTCAGGACTCCTGGGGATAGGGAGCATGGATTCAACAGCATAGGCACACTGATTTGTGCCACTCCAGGACTGCATTTGGGGGACTCGGCTGTAGGTAATGCGCATTTTTATGGTGTGTGTGCTGTGTAGGGTAAAATATAGATGTTTGACCCATGCTTATGTTCTCAGCAATAAAGGTTTCAGTCTTTACTACCATGTTTTCTTCATGGGTAAAGTATGGGGACTGGGTTGGCAGGAGCCACAGCTGGGACTTGAACCTGTGACCTTCTGCTTTTGAACACACTGTCTGTGTGCACTGTGCCATTGTGTTGCCACAGATATGCTGCATTCCCTGGGGTGTCCATGACTGTACATCCGACAGGGCCTGTTTGTTGCAGTGCACGGCACCCACCTGGACAGGGCTAGGCCATGGTCTGCTGTGGGCACCAGCCGCTGCCACCTCCACCACCAGAACCGCTCCATCCTTAGATTGGAGACAGCATAAACCCTGATGGATTTGTGGCCCTCCAGGACTGCATTTGGGGGATTCTGCCGTAGGTAATGCACATTTCTATGGTGTTTGTGCTGTGGAGGGTAAAATATAGGTGTTTCACCCACACTTATGTTCTCAGCAGTAAAGATTCAGTCTTTACTACCACGTTTTCTTAGTGGGAAAATTATGGGCACTAGGTTGGTAGGAGCCACAGCTGGGACTTGAACCTGTGACCTTCTGTTCTTGAACACACTGTCTGTGTGCACTGTGCCACTGATATGGTGCATTCCCTGGGGAGTCCATGACTGTACATCCGACAGGGCCTTTCTGTTGCAGTGGGTGGCACCCACCTACACAGAACTGTGCCTGGACTGCTGTGGGCAGCTGCCACTACCCCCTCCACCACCAGTACCCCTCTGCCACTATGCTGACATGCCCTTCTGCTGGTGGTGCTGGTGGTGCGCAGTCTCCGGCCATGCAGTGTGCGGGTAGGCGGCTGCCTATGGTGCGGGTTCTGGGGTAGGGGTGCCTGCATATCTGTCCACGCATCCCCCAAGCACCGCCTGCCAATGTTCTGTGCCCTTGGAGGTACCTGCTGGGTACTATCCCCAGTGACACTGTGGGAAATACACTCGTGCCCATGTTGTAACCTCATCAGTTGCTGTCTGGCTGCTGTACAGTTTCAGCATTCCTATGGGCCACCTAGGCATCACCCTCGTCCGCACTGTGGCTCAGCTGCACCACAGCATGTGCCACCTGCAGCCCTCTGTGTCCCCTTTTCCGGCATCTGTCCAGTTGCCCGTTCCGACATGCCCACCCTGATCAGTGCTATTTCTGTGGGATCATTCACCTTGTATGGGGACGGAGCGTAGACCTTTCCAAAATTCATCTCTTTTTTTTGGAGCTTTCTCGGGAGTGTTTTTTGATGTTTCCCATTAATATCACTGTTGCCCAGCTTGTTTATGTTTCTTTTATATTTTTTTCGGGTCATTTTCAATGTTTATTTGCCCTTTTGTTCTGTGCACATGTATCACACTTATCACGTTTAGTAGGTTTCCCTGGTTTTCAGGTACATTGCTGACGGAAATGGTTTATTTTCCCTTTAAATGCTCTCTTGCGCGAGGTTTTCACTCGCGGTAGTTTTAAGCCTGATATTTCACTGCGCTCGTGTGCGGGGAGCCTCTCCCCACCCACTATCCTCCCCTTGACCTCTTCTCTCCGCCCCTGGCGAGCCTTGTACGGACCTGGCTCCGCCCTCCGGGAGCCTTTCCCCGCCCTCGGCGCACATTTCCGCCGCCGTGCACATGAGTGCATACTAATGCGCATTTTGGCCCCGTAAAGCATTATTCCCGTGCGCTAAGGTACCTTAGCGCACGCTACTGCACGCCGCGCACATTAGGACGGTTTAGTAAACATACCCCTAAGTCTAACAACACACATCAGGAATACAAAGAACACAATATATAATAAATTAAGATACCTTAAAAATCTGAAACCATTATTATCAAATCTGGACTTCAGATCAGTCCTTCAAGCCCTAATCCTGCCTCACTTAGATTTTAGTAACTTAATTCTTCAAGGTATTCCAAAACATGCTTTACATCAACTAAAAGTAGCACAACATGTTGCTGCACGAATGCTTATAAATGCAGGTCCGACTGAACACATAACCCCTATACTGTACAAACTTCACTGGTTACCTTTGCAAAGCAGGATAAAATATAAAGTTATCATAACGTTCAAACTAATAAGAGATATAGCCCCATCATATCTAACTGATCTACTAACAATTCATTCAAGGACCAGAACAGTGAGACAAATGAACCTGAACACTCTACTTGTTCCAAACAACTTTTCAAAACTCAATAAATCTACAACAAATAGGGCATTCAGCTTCAATGCCCCTTTAATATGGAACGCTCTGCTGGATAAACTCAGAGATATCACAGATCTTTCAGTATTTAGAAAAGAACTTAAAACTCACCTATTTTTAGAGTATTTCCCAATAGATGAAATATTTCCCACTTAAATCTCATGTATACTCTTATTCATCAATACACAACTTACTTTTCCCTTCCCCTTCAGTATCATACAATACTCAACTCTCCACATTATCACATTAATAATTCTAGTTAACTACAATAAATCTTTCCTTGCTCAGATAGGATGAAATGATATTTAAACCTGTAAATATGTATATATGTTTAAGCTATCTATATATCTAATCAGCATTTACTCAGTATTGTAACCCTCAAATTCCCTTTTCTACTATGTATAATTTATTGTTCACTGTAATACCTATTCTTTGAATAAGTTTTAATGTAATGTTTAAGTTTTGTTCTATGTAAACCGCTTTGATTTTTCTGAAAAGCGGTATATAAAACCGTTCAATAAATAAAATAAATAAATAAATAATTGGAAATGAGCTGAATGGGGGGGAGGCTAGGATTGGAATTGGGCTAGGGGTCTATAATTGGAAATGGGCTGAACTGGGGGAGGCTAGGATTGGAAATGGGCTGGGGGGGCTAGGAATGGAAATGGGCTGAGTTGGGGGTAGCTAGGACTGCAAATGAGCTGATGGGGAGGACTAGGACAGCAAATGGGATTTTGGGGGGGGTAGGATTGGAAATGGACTGATGTAGTTCTGGAATAGGATTGGAAATGTCCGATGGGGGGAGCTACTTTTAGAAATGACTGATAGGGGCAGCTTGGACTGGAAATGAGTTGATTGGGGGGGGAACTCGGACTGGAAATGAGCTGATGGGGGGGCTCGGACTGGAAATGGACTGAGTGTGGGGGAGCTTGGGCTGGAAATGGGCTGAAGCTCCCTCACACTCGGCCCAATTTCCAGTCCAAGCCCCCCATCAGCTCACTGGAATAGGATTGGAATTGGTTTGTGGGGGGACTAGTATTGGAAATGGTTGATGGGGGGCCTAGGATTGCAAATGAGCTGATGGGAGAGCTTGAACTGGAAATGGGCTGATGGGGGGTGGAATAGGACTGGAAATGAGCTGATTGGGGGGGGGCTAGGACTGGAAATGGGCTGATGTGGGGGGAGAATGCAATTAGAAGGAAGCGGATGCTGAGTGGGGCTGGAACTAGTAGGGAGCTGATTTGGGGGGAGGATTAGAAGGGGATGGGGCTGGGAGAATGAAGATGGAGGGGGAAAAGATATTTTGTGTGGGAGGGAAGAAAAATATACAAATTGCTGGGTATTGGCAGAGTAAGTGGGGATTGAGGATGGAAGGATGGAATTTGAGTGGATGATAAAGGAATAAAAAAGAAATTTGGGAAAGAGCAAAAGGGGAAAGATCAGTATGTTAAAGCAGATGTAGAAGATAGAATAGAAAAAATCTAGAAGAGAGAAGAAAGGACAAATGGACAGCAGACAATGGAGAATTAGCAGAAGACAGAACAGATCAGAAGAAAGTGACTGGAGCAATTGCAATTGAAAAATAAAATGCCCAAACAACAAAAGGTAGAAAAATACTTTTTAATTTTGAATTTATTAACTGGAATATGTCAGCTCTGCGAAATGTGTATCACTAACGTCTTTGCGTTTTTGTTTGGTACAAAAGGAAATTAATTTATAGTGTTGTTGTACATTCCAAGTTTGGCTTTAGGGGTTCCCAATTTAATTATTGTCTTCCGATTTCTAAATTGTGATTCCTTGTTCTTTGTTTGGTGATGGTCTATGTTCTGCTTGTGTAACCGAGCTGAGGTATTCTATTCTTGTAGTTTCTATTTGACAGTGCCACTTGTTCTCTTTCCCCAGTAGGAGATGTATTGGTATTCTCTGAGATGTACTGATTTAATATTTGCAGTGTTGCCTTTTTAATAGGTAGGATTTGGTGCTTTGTGAGTCCTGGTAGTGCTGTTACGATACGGCAGGTTTGCTATGGGTTCTAAATGGGCAGTGTTTGTAGTAGTTCCTAATGTGCCTGGCGGTTGGCACTGGGGTATAGTAATGTAGAAATCTAGTAGTCTTTCTTTATCCAGGCACTCATTAAGAGGTATGTTAACATTATGCTAATGTTTATGCAAATGAGACATCTTATGCAAATGAGGCCCCCAATGAGCCTCCGCACATGGCCCCGCGCCCCCCTTGGGCCGCCCACACACAAAATGAATTATATGCGCAACAATAACAGATCCGGCTTCTTATTAATAGTGCGGTTATAAGTGGAAGCCATACGACGGTGTAAAACATCGCAGACATGATAGGAAAGGTAACAATTCCATATAGTAAACAGAAACAGGATAGAGAAAATGATAACATAAGCCCATAATAATGAGGTCCCCAAAGTCCGAGCGGTGGGGGACCAATCTCCAAAGAGCGAATCTCAGAAAGAGTATCGAGATTCAGTCACAACCTTGTTTCCCAGTTCCATTACATGGTCCTATACAATTGCCACTTTAATAACTGTAGTATGTACAGAATTGTTTAAGGACTTGACATAAAAGCGAACAAGTTGAGAGGCATTCAACAATTGTTGTATTCTGGACAAGGGCAGAAAAATTCAGGGAGGCTGAGAGAGTGTAGATGTAAAATGCAAATAACGATTCATTTGTATAGCACTGGCCAAGGGCAAATAGTAAGACTTACTACCAAAATGCAGAAAAGACACATTAGCAATACATCTGACAAAGGGCAAATGATTGTCCACGTTGGCAACATCTACAGGTTCAGACGTAACCATACACACATGTTGGGGGCCCACTTCCCTTAAAAGGGAGTAAGAAGGGGGGAATACGGTAAACTGACACAAGGATACAGTATCATGGAGTAAGCAGGGCTCTCGGGTAGGAGTATGACAGGGGCATACAATACCCAAGTAAACATTCCGGCAGCCTAACATGGTATGAGTCTAGTTATTGGTATCAAGCCAATCTCCATAAAGTTGCGGCTGCCAAAAAGAGTAAGGGGTATGTTTACTAAACCGTCTTAACGTGCGCCCGGCGATAGTGTGCAGGCTGCCATAAAAGGAGTGGGCATTTCAGTCTTAAATCCCACTAGAGGACAGCAACCTTGGGCCGGAAGGACTGGGGTTTCTAGTCCCACAGGTGCTCCTTGTGGTCTTGGGCAAGCCACTTAACCCTCCATAGCCCATGTTCCCTGTAAAATAGTTATCTCCAAGTTATAATGTCCTGTTCAATGTAAACCGCACTGATGCAGAATAGCGCGGTATATAAGAGAATGTATATAAATAAATAAATAAATAAAATAGCAAAACGGGATTATCGCGCGATAACACGCGCTGCGCACATTATCGCGCGATAACACGCGCTGCGCACATTATCGCGCGATAACACGCGCTGCGCACATTATCGCGCGATAACACGCGCTGCGCACATTATCGCGCGATAACACGCGCTGCGCACATTATCGCGCGATAACACGCGCTGCGCACATTATCGGGTGAAAACACGCACTGCGCACATTATCGCGCGATAACACACGCTGCGCACATTATCGGGCGAAACGCTGCTAAGCACGTTAACACGCGATAATCTTAAGTAGGCACGCAGACATACAAACATAAAAGCAGAGGTGTAGCACAATGGTTAATACACTGACTGATGATACAGGGGTCATGAGTTTGATCCCCCAGTGTGCCTAATGCATAAGGTTGGCTGAAGCATCACCCTTTATGTTTAAGTAGTGATTTTTGAGGCATTTTACTTTTATTTTAATTAGTGCTGCCAGCAAACACACCCTCACGGTGGTGTAACCTAAGGTGCCGCATAAGGCACCCCATAATGCACTCCATAGGGCACATTATAAAGTGCACTGTCCGCCAAGGCATCCTATAATGTCCTCTATAGGACACCTTATAAGGCGCTTGATGAGGCGCCTTATGAGGCACCTTAAGGTTACAGTACTCTGAGGGTGTTTTTGCTGGCAGCACTAATGTACATTAAAAAATAGACAATGCCTCAGACAGCCCTCTCAAATAACCCCACCATGGGTTTGAACCCATGACCTTTGGTTTCACAGGCAGTGAAGTAACCAGTGGGCTATAGTTCTATAGCTGCTAACAAGCCCCTGGTTGGCTGCAGAAGGACTGCACGTCACCACACAAACTGTCTGCTGTGGTGACCAGGATAGGGTTAACCCACCCATACTCATGATGCACTGCACATGCAAATCAGCAGTCGACAGATGGGCACAATATGGGGTATTCACCCCCATAGCACCTCGGCCTGGTAGGGGGAACTGACCGTGTGTGGTACTGGCACAGAGTAGCCACAGACCGTCACATTGTGCAGGTACTGTGCTCACCCTGAGAGTGAGGTGGGGTGCCCAGCACCAGGTCCACAGCACCTTTCATGGCTGAAATACACCATGCTGCAGGTCCCCATCAGTGCTACTGTGTGTGATGGGTAGTTCCTGCAGACACACCTAGAATACATCTGTGTCTTTCTGTATTTCTCAGTCATGTCTAGCCCTTATGGGCTATGATGTACCCAGAATAGTGCATATCCTGTGTTGGTGCCATGGTTACATGATGTAGGTGAAGGGGGGGTGTTTGGACCCATAGGCAGATTATGTACCACCACACAACCCACCCACTGGGGCTCAGGGTGGGAAACAGGATCGCCCACCAATAGATCCACATTCTACCTCCTTGCAATGGTAGCAGTAGAGAGAACCATCAACCCCAATCCTGCTGGGGAACAGGGCAGGCAATGCAGAGCTGTACACATCCATAAAGCAATAGCAAACAGACAGTAGGCCTGGAAATGCTCAGCTGCCCCCACCACTATCTGACGTTCTCCAGCAGCAAGCCTCCAGCCACTGCACCCAGCAAGGTGTTCCAGCAAGACACATACTAGCTGCAGACAGTCTGCTAGCTAATCCATAGTGCATGTACCCAGAACTGAAATGTCAGCATACACACCAAGCAGATAAGTCAGTGATTGGGCCCCAAAAGGGACCTATAAATATCACATGAGAGAAATGCTATATAGCAATATGGGGGAACTTAGCCATGCTGTGGCCATGATGTCCGTGCAGGTGGTGGCTGGGCACTACAATGTCTGAGCCATTCCCTATGCCCTGTGCAGATGCAGCCAGGCCAGGCCACCCTATCCAGGCTATTCCCACAGTACCTTGCTCCTCATTATGCACATTGGTAGGCCAATACTGGCAACAGTGCTAGCAGTGTGGGCTATGGAGGGTGTTGGCAGCCACCACACACTGGATAGACAGACACACACTCCACATACCTATGCCAGCATTGTGCAACTATAGAGGTGTTTGGCAGCCCTGGCCACCGCACCAGTCCTGGGCACAGTGCAGGCATGGCTATGGTATGCAATACTGTTGGGGTCACTCTGTCAGACACCAGACCTGAGGCACACTCCACAGACATCAGAAAGGTTGCTATGATGCAGCTCAATCAGCCAATTGTGCTTAACGTAGGAATTGCAATCTGCCAGTTATCATAGCAACCTTTTGATAGCTGTGTATAGTTTTCCCATGTTTAGGGTGGCATTGCTAAGGTATGCAAGTGCTAGTATGGGGAGATGCACGCAGGGCCCAACATCCTCCCTCTCCAGGAGGCTTGGGATAATGGAGCCTGTGGGTGAGGGTGTGTCTGCCCCTGTTGTCCGCTGTTCTAGGGCAGAGGTTCCCAACTCCAGTCCTGGAGGGCCAAACACTGTTCAGGTTTTCATGCTGTCCCTAATGAATATGCATGAGATAAATCTGCATACCATGGGGGCGGTGCATAGCAATGCAGCACAGCCACATTTATTAGAGGCAGCATGGAACCTGAATGGTGTTCGGCCCTCCAGGACTGCATTTGGGAGACTCTGCTCTAGGTAATGTGCATGTTTATGGTGTCTGTGCTCTGTAGGGTAAAATGTAGGTGTTTTGGGCATGTCTACATCATCTGCACTAAAGGTTCTGTCTGTATTAGCATGTTTTAGTAGTGGGTAAAATATGGGGGCTGGGTTGGCAGCAACAACAGCTGGGACTTGAACCTTTTGCTCCTGAACACATTGGCTGTGTGCACTGCACCACCGTGTTGCCACAGAGACAGTGCATTCCCTGGGGATACCATGACTGTTCGTCAGACAGGGCCTGTCTGTTGCAGTGCATTGCACCCACCTACACAGGGCTAGGCCACAGTCTGCTCTGGGCAGCTGCCACTGCCCTCTCCACCACCAGTACCCCTCTGCCACCCTGCTGATATGCCCTTCTGCTGGTGGAGAGCATTCTCAGGCCATCCAGTGTGCGGGTAGGCAGCTGCCTATGGTGCGGGTTCTGGGGTAGGGGTGCCTGCATAGATGTCCACGCTTCCCCCCAGTACTGCCTGCCAATGTTCTGTGCCCTTGGAGGTACCTGCTGGGTACTATCCCCTGTGACACTGTGGGAAGCACACTCATGCCCATGCTGGGCTCTCATCAGTTGCTGTCTGGCTGCTCTACTGTTTCAGCATTCCTATGGGCCACCTAGGCATCACCCTAGTCCGCACTGTGGCCCAGCTGCAGTACAGCATGTGCCGTCTGCAGCCCTCTGTGTCCCCTTTCCCAGCATCTGTCCAGTTGCCCATTCTGACAAGCCTGCCCTGCTGTTGTGGAACATGTGCATGCCATAGGAAACCTGTCCAATGGAGAGGGAAACCCTGATCAGCGCTATTTCACTGTGGGATCATTCACCTTGTATGGGGACGGAGAGTAGACCCTTCCAAAATTCATATCTATTTTTTGGAGCTTTCTTGGGAGTGTTTTTTGATGTTTCCCATTAATATCACTATTGCCCAGCTTGGTTATGTTTTTTTTATATTTTGTTGGGGTCATTTTCAATGTTTATTTGCACTTTTGTTCCGTGCACATGTATCACACTTATCACTTTTTGTAGGTTTCCCTGGTTTTGCTGTACATTGCTGACAGAAAGGGTTTCTCTTCCCTTTAAATCAGCTCTAACGCCAGGGTTTCACTGGCGTTAGTTTTCAGCCTCGGATTTCACAGCGTTAGTGTGCGGGGAGCCTCTCCCCTCCCACTCTCCACCCATTGACCCCTTCTCTCCGCCCCTGGGGAGCCTTCCTTCACCCTCCGGGAGCCTTTCCCCGTCTTCAGCGCTCGTTTGCGCCGCTGCGCGCGTTATCGCGTGATAAGGTGCCTGTGCGCCTGCTAAATTGCCATTATCACACGATAAGGTACCTTATCACGCGATAACGTCACAGAACGCACATTAAGACGGTTTAGTAAACATACCCCTAAGTGTCTACAAAAGGTCGAACAACTAAAGGTAAAACCGTGAACTGACACCATTCTGATATTGAGGTAACATTATACATCCAATAGGAACCTGTACAGTACTTATCAGTACATCCAACTGCTCCTTTCACCATCTCCAGCCACTGGTAAGGCTGGGGCTGGAAAATCGATCACCACATATAAGGATTCTCTGACATTAATGCATCCCAAAACCGGGCATCCTTAAGAGAATTTCCATCGTGTACACTGAATATGTTGTCCAGTTGACAAAGGCTGATAGATTGGCCATGGCAGCATAATCTGTGCGAATATTACCAGCCGTGAGGGATAAATGGGAATCTAAAACAGTCAGAGCTTTGGTTCATGGGAAATTAGAAATGGGGGCCCATTTGGCCAGCACATGCAACGCTGTGCCAATGGTACTACCCGTAGCTGACAGTTTTCCTTTAGTAACTTCCGCATCAATCGAATTTACCACTCCCAATCCTGTACCTACCCTCCCCCCCCCCCCCCCCCACCATCAGGGTATCATACCATGCCCTCTTAGTACGCTTGTAGAAGCATTTAGGAAAAGAGGAAAAAGAAATATTTAAAAAAACATGAAAGGTGGCATGATTGGTAGAAACATTAGCATACGTAGAAGGTAGGGGAACTAAATTAGCCATAGTTACATTAGGTTGTATAGGCAAATGAATAGTAAACAGAAGGGCAAAGGGTCGACTAAACTCCAGATAAGTAGCATTAGTAATTATCTGAGCCTTTGACAAAGTCATTGGAAATGAAGAAATATAACATAAAGAACATAATGAGGAATTACAATTTTTCCAACACTCATAAGTGGCATTCCGCCAGTTCTTGACAGAGAGACCATAAGTAAAGTAGGTATAATCGAAAGAACAACACTGGTAAGTGTTACAGTCACAGTCATATTAACCCCACTTTTATTCATAAAAAAATAATGTCCTCTATAATTATGATACAAGGGGCTATCACTCGAAGTCCATGACAAGTTATAATGTGTTGTCCTTTTAGTCCAATAATTGGGAGAGGACGGATCAACTGTAAAAAAGGGCTTATATTCCCGAGCCTAAGGCAGGGATGTAAAATGAGTGTGTGGCGTATAATGCAGTGCTCGTCTAAAGCACTCCTAGAAGCATTTATAGCACAGTCAGCACATGTCATATTTTCATTTATAGCACAGCCAACACAAGTCATGTTTTCATTTTTAGCACAGCCAACACATCATATTTTCATTTACAGCACAGCCAACACATGTCATATTTTCAGCCTCCTTTGCCGCTTCCGACCATCATCCTTCTGTGTTCAGATAGTATACCAGGAACACAATACCAATAGGCATAAGCAACAGGCTTATTATTTATTTATTTATTTAAACGGATTTCTATATCGCCTTATCCTACAATCAAGGCGGTCTGAACAGCAAACAATCGATAAAATAGTGTATGCGTGTGAGTGTGTCTGGTCATTGATTCTTGGTGCGCTATTTACAGCGTGCGCTATTTACAATGCTATGTATATTAGGTCGTTGCTTAATTACTATTATCGTGACATGTGGGGTGTTATTGAGGTGTCTGTTGCATGGTTTAAGTAATGTCACCGTAGTGTTCTATGAAGAGGGTCGTCTTCAGTAGTTTCCTGAAATCCTTAAGGTCTGTTGTTGAACGTAGTTCATCAGGGAGGGCATTCCAGATTGTTGGTGCCGCCTTTGATAAGGCTCGTTTTTCGGTGTCCTTGCGTACCCTGTTGATGTCTTTAGGTGTGTTGACACCGTTGGATGTGCCTCTTCTCCTCGGTCTTGTGCTGTTGTCGGGTTGTATGAGTGGGTGTAGGCTGAAAGCTGATGACTGTTATTTGATTTTGAAAATGTTTATGATTGTCTTGTATCTAATGCGGGTGCTGATAGGCAGCCAATGGAGCTCTTTTAGTGTGGGTGTGATGTGTTCTTGTCTTGTGGTGCCGACTATTATGCGTGCTGCAGTGTTTTGTGCCAGTTGTAATGGTCTTAATGTCTGATTTGTTAGGCCCAGATAGATTGGGTTGCAGAAGTCTGGAATTGGGGTTATCAGTGCCTGCAAACTGTGCGGAAGTGTTCCTGATCAAGGAGGGGCTTGAGGCGTCGTACTAGTCTCATCCTGTGTTATGCATTTTTGGTGGTTCTGCTGATGTGGGACTGGAGGTTAAGTTCTTTGTCCAGGGTCACTCCGAGGTATTTCACTTCTGGTTGTATGGGTATGGTTGTGGTGCCTATCTTGATGTTGCAAGGGGGGATGAAGTCGGAGTTTCGTGTTATGATTAGCGCCTCAGTCTTGCTGTAGTTTATGGTCATGTTGTTGTCTTGAAACCAGGTGTTCATGTGTATGAGACAATCTGTTATCTTGGTGTAGTCTGGGTTGTCGAGGGTGATTGGTGTGTATATCATTATATCGTCCGCATAGATTGTAAGAGTGGAACCACCTCAGTGTGTCTCCGTGTAGTCCGATGTTCTGTAGTCTTGCTAGCAGCGTTCCGTGGTCCACTGTGTCAAATGCTGATGATATGTCAATGAAGATCATGAATATTCCGTTCTTGCTGTTGTCTATGAGGTGTAGTATGTCGTTAAATAGGTGTAGCAGGAGTGTTTCAACTCTGTGGTTGGGGCGGAAACCATGTTGGTTGAGGTTCAGTTGTGCGTAGTTGTCGATCTGGTCTTGTAGCTGATGTTGTACCGCTTTCTCAATATTAGTCCTATCCCAGCACATTTGATCGAGGATGGCATCCTGCAGCAGCCGTCCGGGTTTGCAGTCTCTTCAAAATGGAGCCTCCTTGACACAGGATGCATGGACCCATGTCGGATGCTTGTCAGTCAATACTGCAGTTCTGGTTACAGCTATAACTTCCTCAGGTTCTCTGAATGGCGGGTCCCACTGGCCCCTTTTATGGAACAGTTTCACCAAGACCTTGTCCCTTGGCTTAAAAGGATGCATCAGTCCTGCGGAAGGAAATGGGAGGGCATCATAAACCTTACTAGAAACATTGCTAACATATTTCGCCAAAGCGCATGCGTAATCCTCTTGTGCAAGCAGGAGATCATCTGAAGTAAGACAACTACCTTCCGGCCATTTCCACGGAAGGGGAAACGGCCGGCCCATTAAAATCTCAAAAGGGGAAAATCCACTTGGCCCCCGGGTTAACCTTATCTCTGCCAACACTGCAGGCAGATATAAGGGCCATTTAACTGGGGCCTCCTGGGTGGCCTTTTTCAATTTTTCCTTAATAGTGCGATTCATCCGCTCTACTATTTCCGATGACTGGTGTGACATAGTGGGTCCTTCTAGCCCGTGTAATGAAGCTAAAAAGCCAGGAACAAAAGTAGAGCTGAGCTGTAAACAGAAGCACATGGCTCCTGGTTACCGTGGGAACCAGGCACAGAGGCAAGAGAAACGCCGGTGCTATCATTCAAGGGATGAATCACAAGGGAATGCAGGACACCTGTTAGGGGGTGGAGTTGAGCACGGCCCCAGAATTCACCCTATTAAAGAAACTGCAGTGGAGTTTATGGAAGTAGTAGGTGGAGAAGGAAGTAACGAGGTCACAGGTGAAGAAGCAGGAAGTGAGGCATATGAGCTGGAGAGAGAAGCCATTGAGAGCTACACTGAAGACAGCTATGCCCAGAGTAAGCCAGAGTCTCTATGGAAAGGAGAGACAGATTCCTTCTTGAGGAGAAAGAAAGAAACCCTGAGGACAGGATATAACAGGGGCCAAGGAGATTGTCTGCAATATCCTGGGGAGCACGGGAGAGACAGAAAGCCTAGGAGGCAAGTGAAATGCTATGAGCAGGGCTTAGGTTGGGAACCTACAGCTGTTCAAAAGCACCAGAGAAAACCTCCACGTGTAAGGCTGAAAGGTAAGCCAAAAGGCTTGAATAGACTTAATTACCGTGACTGTTTGTATCCAGAAGGGTGGTGCTGGGAAAAGAGTACTGAGCCTGATAGTCTGTATGAAAGCCAGTATTTGACCCAAGCATACCGTGTAAAGCCTGGAGCAATAAGAAAGGGCATGGCACCAGCAGTGCCGGTTCAAACATTTCCTTATGACCAGGAGGAATTGATGGACTGTGAACCAGAGTGTATTGATGCTGGAGAAGATACAGATATAATGGACTGTACATTATCTCTGGCCAGTGGAATAGTTTCATTGCGTTGAAAGTGTGCTTTAAAAGAGAGTACAGTTCTAAAATTAAACCCACTTTTTATTCTTTTGTCGAAGTCCACCGAGGGAGGGTTAGGACGGTTAGCCAAACCCCCACCAGACTGTGAACTGCTTTTATTCTTATTAAGTCACCCTTGTGAATTACAAAAAATCAAACACTTATCTTCATCTCCAAAACAGCAGCGATTCTTTTCATGTTGCAAATGACAAGATATTCAGTACACGACGTGCACGTTTCGGGTATCCGCCCTGTGTCAAGTGTATTCGTCATAGAATAATGCAACGTACTGCTATCTTTCTCTGCCTGCTTGAAAAAACGCCACCTTCCACATGGCTAATTCCGGGCATTATCTATGATGGTAAAACTCTCAGAGTTTTACCATCATAGAGGGTTTTTCTAGTTTTAGTTAAAAGAGAGTACAGCACAGATAGCACGTGGAAACAAAGAGCTGTGAGGAAACAGCGTGATTTTGTTTGAATATTTGTTTTCACCTTGGTTAATGCTGAAGAAAGCTTTTTTCTGTTGAAGAACTTTTGTTTGTTCAAATACCAGTAAATACCTGGATTGTGTCTTCTGTTCATGGTAAAATCCACCCCGGGAGGGGAAATAAAATCCTTTGGTTGCTTAACCACTTCTTTCACAACTGCTCCTTATTGACTGGGTGAAAAGACTACATTTCCCAAGGGGCATTGCTCCAGGATCTGTGAAATAGCTTGTTCAATAGGGAATTACCCACTCCCTTAACCTCTACTCGGGGGTTTAAGGAGAGCTGGTGACACTGGGGATGATAAGGTACATGGAATTTCCATTCAGTGGCAAACAGTTGGACAACCTGCTGTAAACGTTTTGCCACAAAGGCAGGGCCCTGATCCGAATCAATTGTTAGTGGACACCCAAATCTAGCGATAACATCTTTGCATAGGAGTTTAGCAACGGTGCGGGCATCCTCCATAGTAGTGGGGAAGGCTTCAACCAATTTAGATAATCAGTCAACGATCACTAACAGGTACTTAAACCCTCCCACCGAATGGGCATACATGTAAAGTCAATCTGGAGGGCCTGAAAAGGTCCTTCAGGTGGGGGTAAGTGCTGCAGCTGTCCTATCGGCTTCCCCTGCTGAACATTATTCCTGACGCACGTAAGACATTGTCCTAACTGTGATACAATTAACTGGGCCAAATCACGACACACAAATACTTCCTGCAGCTACCTTCTTCTGGTTTTTGTGACCCACTCCATGTACTCGGCTAATCAAAAGAGGTGCTGCTGCTTTAAGTAAGTCCCGCCACCCTCCTCCTTTTTCCTGCCAGATGCTTGCATCTGTCAATCCCATGTTATGGCTTTCCCAATAGGCCAGATCCTCTGGGTCAGCTGCTGCCTGTGGATGATGGAGAGAGAAAGAATGTTCTAGTGGGGAGACGTACATTTCTACTAACTGGGACTGCATGTGAGTAACCCCTGTAGCTTCTTCCAATTGTTCTACTTGTTCCATCGCTATTCGCTTAGCTACACTGTCAGCAAATGCATTGCCTTGGGATTCCATGGACGAATCATATCTGTGGGCAGCACACTTTATAATAGCCACTACCCGGGGTTTACACAGGGCTGCCACTAGATTGTTTACCAATAATGCATGGGAAATGGGTTTCCCGTCCGCTGCCTTCCACCCTCTCCGCCCCCAGAGTACGCCAAAATCATGCACTACCCCAAAGGCGTATCTCAGATCAGTGTAAATATTGACCTTTTTATCCGCAAACAGTTCACACGCATTAGTTAAGGCTATTAACTCAGCCGCGTGCGCCGAAGCATAGGGGACCAGCTGGGCATCGTGGACAATATCAGGGAGCTGAACAATAGCGTATGAGGTAACATATACCTTATCGCTAGGGCGCATGCAGCTTCCATCTACAAATACATGAGGTGCCCCAAGCAAAGGGGTGGAGCGTAAATCCACCCACACTGCCGTTTCTCGATTAATCAGCTCAAGGCAGTCATGCATTTCTTCAGGGACAGATGTCCCAATGGGGCGTACCAGGGCCTGCAAGGCTAATAAGGGAGTAAATGCAGTAGATTGCTGCTTTACGGTCAGTCCCTCAGTTGAGGCTAAAATGGCCTCATAACCACTCAGCCGCTGGGTGGTCATATGCTGAGTAGTTAAATTCTTTAAAACATTAAGGACGGAGTGGGGGGAGTATAAAGTAGTCACATGTGACAAAGATATGGGGGTTACCATTTGTACAGCAATTGCTGCAGCTGCTAGTACTCGCAAGCATGCAGGCATCCCCTGCACCTGGACTGGTAAGTTTTTGGATAGATAGGCTACTGGCCTCAACCCACCCCCATGTTCCTGGGCTAAGATGGCTGCCACTGTTCCCCCCTCTTCCTTTACATATAGGTGGAACATGTGAGCATAATCAGGCAATCCCAGAGTTGGGGCTGAAATGAGCAGCTGTTTCAGCACTGTGTGTGCCTTAATCATATCATCAGTCCATTCCACGTGTGCGGACCCAGGCAATTGTAAGGTGGAGGCTCGCAAGATGGAATCCCAGTAGGAGCAGTCAGGGATCCACTGACGACAAAAGGAGATGAGCCCAAAAAAAGCCAGCATCTGCGTCACAGTTTCTGGTAAGGCAAGATCCATGATTGCCTGTACTGGGGCAGGAGAGAGTGCCCTATGCCCGGGGGAGAGAACAAATCCCAAATAAGTCACTTGCTCATAGTATCACTGAAGCTTATGCAAAGATGTCTTATGTCCGTGGGACGCTAGGTGACATAACAAGGAAACAGAACCCTGCTCGCATGACTATTTGAGCTAGCGCAGATCAACAAATCATCCATATACTGGAGGAGCGTGGAGGAACAGGGAGGTTGCCACATTTCAATAGATGCCTTAAGTACAAGAGAATATGCTGCCGGAGAATCAATGTATCCCTGCGGCAGTCGAGTCCAGTGTACTGTCTGCCCGCATGCGTGAAAGCCATAAGGGGCTGGGTCAAAAGATCGAGGGGAATACTAAAAAACACATTAGCTAAATCAATGACCGTAAAACAGCAAGCTTGACTAGGGATAAGCATGAGTAGCCCTGTAATATCAGGCATTACTGGTGCCAGGGGCACTACTAACTGATTCACTGCCCTTAAGTCTTGGGTCAATCTAAAGCCTGCCCCCTTCGTGACAGGATTAACGGGAGTGTTGTATGCCAACACTGTGGGCACAACCACCCTGGCTCGCAAAAATTCTGAAATCATCTGGGTCAAAGCTGCCTCCTTAGCAGCAGACAATGGATATTCTTTTATATAGACAGTAACTTGGGGATCCTTTAACTGGGCAATATACGGAGTGCAGGGAACAAGTCCCGCATCCATAGGGGATGTAGACCAGAGGGTCCGGGAGACCCTTGCCAAGGGATGCACACCTTCCTCCTTGGCTTCTTCCCTATTCATATAAAGCAGGAATGGGGAAAAGAAAGAAAAGGAACCATCTGGGGTACTAATGGTAGTGGCTTCAAGCAAGCATAAGAGGTCCTCTCCTAGCAAGCTAACGCGACATGAAGGAATAATAGTAAAGGAATGGGAGAAGATCACTTGCCCTCCCACAACCAAAACTGACAGCTGGGGAGTCATCCACGTAGGGACAGACGTTCCATTAATACCTACAGAGACTGGACCTGGGATTAGATTCCCCTTGTAAAGAGACGCCTGCAAGGCGGAGCACGTGGCTCCCATGTCCACCACAAAGGACACTTCCTTGCCATTGATACATAAAGTGCAACAAGGGGGATCCTTCCATTCTTTTGTTAACTGTATCCAGGCCGGAACAGTAGCCTCCGGGCAGTCCTATGCCTCCCTTGGCGGAGGCAGCTGCCATGCAATGGGAATAACGGGGGTGGGTGCAGCCCCTTGTTCCATGCCGGGCCGGGCCCCACCTTCTGATTCCCCCATCTCCCCATAGGGACACTCATTCTTCCAATGTCCTGGCTGCTTACACTTAAAGCATACCTGATTCCTCGGTGGGAAATTCGGGGCCCTTACTCTTCCCTCTGTCCCATACTACCACCCCTACCTCACCAGCTTCCTCTACCCCACCCCGGGAGTTCTGCCACCCTTGCGGGGAGTTTCCTGTCCCCATTCCATATCCCACATCCTGCTGCCAGGCATGACTAACAGCTGATGACTTACCTCCTCCCTTCTTCACTTCCATGTCTGCAAAACAACCTGCCGCTTCCTTCATCAAAATAACCTGCTCCAACTCCTCGGGCTTCATTTTAAACTACGTATCAATCATACGTTTACAAGCGACTGCCACCTCCGGGCGCATCGCCCCAAACATGGTCTGTATATACATAGACCCCATAAGTCCTGTCCGGGACAAACCTGCTTCTTCCTTCCAACACTTATGAAACCTTCTAACAAATTGGGACACACCTTCTCCCACCTCCTGTACACAAGCAATGGAAGCGGCCAAATCCTGTTTCTCACCAAATAGTATTTCAAACGCCGCCTGCACCTCCTCCCACAACCCTTTCACTTCTGTAGGGAAATTGAAGGGATATTGTGCCACATTATCCGGGATGATAGGGTCCTTTAAAATCTTCATCCTAGTAAAATCAAAGGGCGTCTCGTCATCATATCCCATGACACCCTCAATTATCAGCCGATAATCCTGGGCAGTACATTGCAAGCCACGGGTCATTCGCTGCAGATATTGGACAGTAGCTATCGGGGCTTTCATAGGACTAGGGGCATTCTGGACAATTGCAGCCATGGTCACAGCATCCATAGGTTTAACGACCAACTGCTGACCAATAGTAATAAAAGGGAACTCTTCTACAGTTACAGGGGAACTCCCTCCGGCCACCTTAGAGGTGAAGGGGTTAGTACATTGATCTTCGGTTGTTGGCTACGCACCCGTCGACCCTCCCTCTACCAGCCCCTCCATGGGCGTCATGAGAGAGACAACCAAGCGCTTGGAGACCGGGGAAACTGGAGACAAAGATGGCGGCAAGGGAGTAACCAACTCAACCTTGGGATTCGGTGCCATCTGCCATCCTCTTAGTTCCCACAGTGTCTGGGCATTCCGGGCTGCTAACTCACTCATTCCCCGCATAACTTCCTCCCAATTTCTTTTATGCTCTTCCAATTTAACATGACTCGGGGTTGGAAAACTTCCCCTATTGACACCCTCCTTATCCACCCCCTTCTTAGTGGCCTCACCTGCTTGGATAGTAGCGGCAGCCAGTAAAATATCGTCATCCTCAGTACTAGGAAACAGGGCAGGATACAGTCCCTCTTGAGGTGCTGTGGGGGTCACAAGAACCACGTCTCCCACTGCCTTAACCTCAACATATGGTGGCGGGGAAGTGGATGCCGATAGGGAGGGGACACCACTATAGTAAGGAGCCAACTGGAGCCATACCACCCCACATTCTTTCATGTAAGCCTTACACCACTTAGGATCCCCAGAATAAAAGGGAAATGCCTTTTATCCCCTAAACATAAACCTCTAATCATATCCAAATGCCAGGCAGAAAAACTTCTAAAGGTGCTTATTACGGAGTGTGAATGTATCACCAAAATGCTGTTACACTCCAAATTTTTTCAATTTGTCAAAACGAATGAGCTTGTGGTCACTATTATGATATTTTAGCGGGTTTTATCTTCATCATAATTCACACTTAGTATATCCCATGAGGTCTCAGACTGGAGAATAAATAACGGGGCCAAAATCTGACCCTCATCAAATCTCTATTCACATCAACGACCTCTCATTAGATAACTAAACAAAAGTGTGGTTTCAATTTCATTTTCATAAAAGTAACTCCCGCTAGAAAAATGATATCATTGTGAAAAATAATTTTTAAACATTCTTATAAGCAAAATTTTTAAACATTCTTGTAGACGAAAACTTTCATGAAGCTGAATGCTGATCGTGTATGTTGTTGTTAACTAGTTTCTATTACATGATGTTTAACAATGTCCATTTAAAAATTTCTTCTCAGCTTTAGAACATCCATGCCATTGAACAGCGTTGGGATGTTCTAAAGCTGAGAAGAAATTTTTAAATGGACATTGTTAAACATCATGTAATAGAAACTAGTTAACAACAACATACACGATCAGCATTCAGCTTCATGAAAGTTTTCGTCTACAAGAATGTTTAAAAATTTTGCTTATAAGAATGTTTAAAAATTATTTTTCACAATGATATCATTTTTCTAGCGGGAGTTACTTTTATGAAAATGAAATTGAAACCACACTTTTGTTTAGTTATCTAAAGAGAGGTCGTTGATGCGAATAGAGATTTGATGAGAGTCAGATTTTGGCCCCGTTATTTATTCTCCAGTCTGAGACCTCATGGGATATACTAAGTGTGAATTATGATGAAGATAAAACCCGCTAAAATATCATAATAGTGACCACAAGCTCATTCGTTTTGACAAATTGAAAAAATTTGGAGTGTAACAGCATTTTGGTGAGGCAGAAAAACTTACCATCCCTAGGAAAAGAATTAGAACTACGGAGCCCTTCTCTCCATCCAGCCATGGTATCCACCCACGGGTTAGTATAGTAGTCCCCTACCACCTGGGCTATATACCGTATTTTAGCGCATATAACGCGCGCTATACATGTTTTTACCTACCGCGCAACCCTCTCGCGCGGTATTTGCGGGCGCGAACTATACCAAATCTTTTTTACAGGGAACTGCATTCAAGATATAAAATCTCTGCCACGAATTGTAACCAACGGTGAACTTTAATGAAAATCAGAATATGACTGTAGAACTTTTATAGTTAAATGAGTAGTTACGTGTATAATTATTGTAAACCATTAAAAGCAGGAGACATTCATTGATCTGAAAGGGCATTCACAATAAAACAATTCTCGAGCTAGTCAATCAGAGGCACATGCGCGTTATAAGCGAGGGTGCGTAATGTGAGAACTTTATTACTTAAAAGCCCAATTTCTGCACATTATATGCAGGTGCGTATTATATGCGGGTGCGCATTATATGCGCTAAAATACGGTATTCCTTGGGAGTTTCATTTTCAGTCGGGGGAGCCCCAGGGGGCATAGGAGTCCTGCTTGCAAGAGCCTTGCAGTTTTAAACCTAATAAACACTTTAGACTGTGGCGCATCAAGCACTCCCACGGATTCTGGGGGAACTCCCTTACCTTGGGTTCCACCCATTCTCTAATAACACAACAGACGCATGTCTAACCACTTGCTTTCTGTGACAGCCATCACGAGTGCTATCACTTCAGGCTGTAACAGGGGCGTTTTGTCAGACTCACACTCAGACACAAGTCACAGAGAAGGAAAATGACAACACAGACTCAGGCGGGACGTCCCCTGTTGCCACCCCACCACCAAAGCGGGTCCCATTTAGGCAGGCTACCAAAGCCAAGCCAATTTAGGAAGTCAGGAATTTCCAGTGCAAAGGGGAAATCCCACTTCTGACACCAAATTGTAACGGGTTCAAATTCATTTCCCAGCACTTATTCTTATTAGTACTTTACTTACCACAGGGGAATTCTCTGTCTCTTTCCCTGGGTCCAAGCCATCACCTACCTCCTCCGTCTGGATATCCAGGGAAACAAGCACCACACATACACACTGGGGAGGTATGTGAGTTTTATTCCATCTGAGATGTGGGATTATCTCACTTATATAATGTGTAATAAACAATATCACATAAACCTTAGCACACTTGGCACATATACATGGAGGCCTTACATCCGTGTATCAAGGGCATAAGCTAGAAAAGGAACTAGCATTTGCCAATCTCTGTATTACTCTGCTCCAAACATACCGGAAGCCTTTCCTGTTAGCATGCTGTTAGACAGTACACATATTCATGCAGAACACTATTATACTCATGATAGAATCTTTATCTAGGTGGCCTGGAGATGAACTCCGGGCCCCAACCCATATAAGGTCCTTTTCCTATCAGCGTATTCATCCTAGCTAGGAAAAAACTCAACTTACGCATCCTCATCAAGATCTCAGACAAAGGGCTGGACACAATAGCAATAACAAATGGTAACATAACCATCTTACCTACAGATCCCCCAGTGCCAGCCCTGACCAACTAGACACACTAATAGAAGCAGCATGCAATTACAGATCACAAACCAACTACCTCACTCTCCTCGGTGGCCTCAACCTTGCATCCACCACACCAAACAAAGCAAAGACCTTCCTGGATCCTCTGAACTATGCTCAACTCGTCCTTCACCTACCCATCACAAAGGAAACACCGTCAACTTGATCTTCCTACCACAGAGTACCATCAAAAAACACTCCATCTCACCTCACCTGGTCTGATCACAAGGTAATCTCCATCCTCATACCCCACTGGATCAGAATACATTTATTTAACTAGGCTTATATACTGCTTTTCTTCCAAAGCGGTGTACATTCAGATACTGTATATATATTTTTCCCTTCTCCCCAAAGGGCTCACAATCTATATTTTTGTACCTGAGGCAGCAGAGGGTAAAGTAGCCACAAGGAGCACCTGTGAGACTAGAAACCCCAGTCCTTCTAGCCCAAGGTTGCTGTCCTCTAGCAGGATTCAAACCCTGGCCCTCTGGCCTGAGGTAATTTGCCCCAACCACTAGGCCATTCCTCCCTCTAAACCTACTACTGAAACCTCAAAAAAAAAGATTTTCTGGAAAATCTTGCCTGACCTCCAATCTACTCTGGAAGACCTCGGTTCCCTCGTGCAAGCATGGAACAAAACCATATCCAACACAGCAACAAAGCCACCCAAGCCCCGACTACAAACAAGACATAAATCTGCAATATGAAGCGCACCCTCAGAGCCACCGAGAGGAAATGGAGAAGCTCCAGGACACCTGAGTCTCACCTCCTACAAAACCAAACTCGAAGAATATCAAACAGTCACTCTACAAGTAAAAAAAGAATACTACACAAAACTGATTCAAAACTCGCGAACTCTTCAATTAGTCAAGTCGCTCACAAAAGATAATTCCTATCAAACAGAAGGAACAAATCTGACCTCACAGCAGATGGCTGACTACTTCCAAGCTCTAACCTCCCCTAATAATAACAGCACAAGCATCCTTGTGGACACTCCACCTCAAGAATGGTCAAAACCCCAGACACTTGGAAGGCATTCTCAACAGTCACACCCGAGCAACTAGAAGATATAATCACCAGTATCAACACAACCACATCCCCTCTTGACCCATATCCAGCCAGCTGGATCAAGTTCGCCAGACAAGAACTCTCACCAACAATCCACAAGATCACACAGCTCTCTCTACAACAAGGTTACATACCACCTGAATTCAAAATGGCCTCCATCTGACCAATAAGAAAGGGAACTACCAATGACATCAACCAACCAACATCCTACAGACCCAAAGCTAGCCTTTTATTCATTGGCATTGATCAGATGATGATCATCATTTTTTAGAAAGATGAAGAGTGAAGAAAACTCCGTGATCTGACCACAATACCACGGCTCTTTAGGTCTCTGGTCCTCAAGCAGCGAGAAACAGACAGAGAGTAATACAGAACACAATCACACACACAAGTGTTACTTTCTTTGAGCTCAGAGGGAAGACAATAAACGGGTCTATGAACATGCATAATTCCACGCTTATTGAATTCATAGTCCTCCTCCTAAAAAGCTCCTTTTTATTAGAGAAAAAGAGGAAGTAACAGTCATTTATTATAATCATAAAATAACACAAGGTGTCGCCAAAGTTCTTTTTACAGAGTAAGATCTGATTACAGTGTATTAGATGAAATTCACTCAATTATGACAAAATTGTTTATAATTGCAAAAGTTGCAAAAATTATGTTTTGTCAGCAGTGACTGTACAATGAACTATGGTTGCACAGTTCATAGCCTATGTTCTTTATGCTTGCGTTAACAGTGTTCCATCTATTTTAAAGACGGTTACACAGAACTCATGATCATGACATCCTATTCTATTAAAGGAAGTAGGTGAAAAGTCAAACTTCTAAACACATTTTGTATCAAGAAATTCATCCATCTTCAATTACATATTGGGGATTCTGGTATCCCTTTATCTGTCCATCTCTACAGTCCTCCCTGTGATTCTATAAAGAATCATTACTAAAGAGCAGTAGTTGAAACATGTCCAATTCCAGAATAATCTTCTACAGTAGGCTTCATTTTGCAGATGTTCTTTCAAAGTCCTAGGCACATCTGGTCCATAGGTGAGCTCCATCTTGTTCATTGGAAGAAATCATTATACAAAATCATGTGACATTGTTTACCTTTGCTTAGCCTCAATAAAAATGTGTACAAAGAGCACATAATAATGTTTACCAATTATTCTTGTAAGCACTACCTTTTCTAGCAGTGGCCAACTGCTTCTTGTAGATCTAGCAATAATTCAGAGATTAGTCCCTCATATCATGACACTAGTCATCACTCCAGATTCTTCAGCAGCATCCTTTCTCATCATGGGCTGTGCTATGCACATCTTAGATCAATCTTTTTCAGTGACCATCCACCCAGGCTTCACTGCTGCACATACATGAGTAGTTCCGCTGGAATCGCTGATCTTTATCAGGAGTCTCCATATTCAGTAGCATTTCATTCAGTCGTTTTCTTCCTCTTCGGCCCATTAGATTCAGTGCATACAATATATAATTTGTAAAAATCCAATTCTCCACTACAGCATCTCTCTTGATTCCATACAATTGCAAACAAGCACAATTATTCATCCCTAATGATAGTCTTAAATTGTTGAACAGAATTATATTATCTTTTGTTAATTACAATACATCTATAGCTAGCACTAAATTATTACATAGCTAGTCTGTAACATACTCATTATTTTCATCTACATTCCTAAACTTATTCTGTCTACTTGCCAAATAAAATGTTAGCATGTGGCCTGATAGACACATTGCTTTTTCCTGTCAGGAACACAATTGTACATATTCATATCACTAATTATATTTGTGATGTATTCTCCAGCTTTAACAATATACAAGATATAGTCAATCTGGTTTATTCAAGGGGTAACAAACATTAAAACATAACTAGCAGTTTATGACAAATAATTTAAACTCATTTCAATTTTGTCAACAATTATTAGGAAGGCTGTCGTATCTTAGGTGATGATTCAACTCACATTACTTTAAACATTATCACTGCGTCCTGCACACTGTCAGGACTACTAGCTACGTCCCCCTAGGCGGGTGCCTGAGAGGGCTAGTGCCTCACACTTTCTTTATGCCAACTCCTAGAACACAGACTTCTGGGAGTTGAAGTACCTTGAATGTTCTCATGTAGTTGTGATATAATAAATATACCGAGAGGCAAGGCTTGAAAGCAAACAGGATTTTTTAATCGCTTCCCTAAAGACAGGAACTTCAAATGGAAGCTTTGGTAGTTCACATGTTATTACTTTACTCATACAAGAAAATCAAAATGGGGCTTAACGTTCAGCTCAGACATTTGCTTCCTTCAGCATGGCATGATTCTTCAATACAAGTTTCCAGCACATAAACTTTATAGCAAATGAAAACCGTCTTTTGCAGAACTTTGCAAACAATCAAAAACAGGTAAGAAAATCTTCTTCTTTGGTTTAAGACAAAATAGGAGCTTTACTCTGGTCTGCACTAGAGAATCTGGGCATTTCTTTCATCCAGCCTTCTAGGTAAAAATCACAGCAGCCATACTAGTTAAAACTTCCTATGTTTCTTCAAAACATTCATGCACAAGAATAAGATATATTTTCTTCAAGCTTGACCCTTGTAACTTTTACTTCACCTTCTTGGAAAAGCTACAGTCCATCTCCTGGTCACTCTCACTTGAGAAACTTTGGTTATCAGTTATATCCATTGCATTAGAATCAGAACAGTCACTGTTTGCTGCGTCATCAGCTAACAGCTGTTCTCTGTGGAAACTCTCCCGGGACTCAGGGCTGCACTTCAAACCTGCCACTCCCTGATCCTGTATCAAACGTTTTAAGGGACTTAAAACATTAAGAGATTGCTTGTTCAAGGGTTTCCTTATCAGCTCTTCCTGAGATAAGAAATAAGGATTCAAACCCTCCTGGTAAGCTCTTATATTCTGAACTCTTTCTGTAATTCTTTCAGCTTTGCTTCTCTGGGCTCTTGAACCTTTAGCCGGCTTCTTATAGCCTTGGAACTGATTCAAGTCCTGCACAAATGGTTCAGTGAGAATTCTATGGTCTAACTGCTTTTGACAACGAGGAGGCTTTCTCTCTCTTACCCTCATGTATGGAAGCAGCTTCTGTCCCTGCAGAGGCTCATGCTCAGAGTCTGTCTCTGAGTCAGAATCAACTGTCTCTGGAACTTCCTGGAGATCTCTGCCACGTGCACTCTTGCTTCCCCAAACACTGCTCTGAGCCTTACCAATGCTCCTGCGACTGTGTCTGGTACTTCTTGCTGAATCTCTCAGGTTTGACCCATCTCCCACATCTGGTCTGTCCGTAGCAATGGGACTTCCTGCAATGCACTTCCCACCATTGCACTCCTCACCATTGCACTTCTCCACGGTGCACATCTCCTTAAACACTGCCCTCTGGGGTTTATATAAGTGGTTCTGCCTAATACCATTCCACCCCGCCCCCAACTGCTTTTGGTTACCACCCTCAGTTTCCCTAGAGCTGGGGCGTGGCTTTGACTCAGCAGTTCTTGAGAGGTTTTTTTCTTTCTCAGTTGGATTCTTAAAGATACATTTTTCAACCTTGTTTTCCTGATTAGGAAAAACTGTCAGCATTTTCTCTGTTTCAATGGACTCTATACTGGCTTCGTCACCACAACACACAAACACCCCAGTACCTCACTGGTCTTCTCCGCTTCCACATCCCTACACGTAGTCTTCATTCTCTTCACATTAATCGACTTCACCTCCCCCCACCATCTCGTGCACACTTATAGTCTACCCATCATTCTGCCTTTTTCTTCCTTGGTCCAGCTCTGTGGAACTCTCTGCCCACTCCGCTCCGTCTGGAAGATAACTACACCACTTTCAGGTCCCTACTTAAATCCCATCTGTTCACCTCAGCATATAACCTCCCGGCCACACCCAACTGACCTATGTTTGCACTTTTCTTTGTTTTTTTGTTATTTTTTTCTAATACTACTTTCCCCACTAATCACAGCAGTTCACATTGCAACTAAAACTTGGTACAGCACATTAAACAGGAACATTGATAACTTGGAATTTCTCTTTGTAAGGCAATGAGGGTTAAGTGACTTATCCAAGGTCACAAGGAGTGCGAGTACTCTTCTCTATTCCAGTCTAATTCACATACACATCTAAGCTCACTAAGGAAGGAACATTTATATAAGGGTGTGTATATTCATAAACTATAAAACCTTTTTTAACACCAAATTTGAACCAACTGGAAAATCAATTATCACTTCTTAATAACTTAACAGTTCTATCTTTGTTACACTATTTTCAGAACAAAACAACATAGTAGTATCAGCACATAGAGCTCCTCATGCAAGAAGCCTGAGACAAAATCAGTATTGATCAAGTGGGCAGATAACTCAAGAGCTCTAGAAAGAGCGAACACTCCAGCTAGTTGAGCATTAGCAAATAGCAAAGCAGCCAACTCTGCACAGAATCAACTCTTATAATTGCATCAATTTTCCTTACTCATTGTGCAAAGCAGAACCATCAGTACAGAGTGAGGTCAAACAGTAGCAATCTAGAGCTGAAAGGAAGCTGGGTTTTTTTTATTCCAAGTGTAGAAGACACGAAAACTTAATGAGAGACATGTTAAAGTACTGGAAAATCAGTAATTTGGATTGCAAAGACTACTGCTACCAGAAAACTGAAAATATAGAGGCATTCCTGCTATAACAGGGTCACAAAAGTCTGAGAAATAGCCCAGTGGCTTACGTCCAGTGGGAAATTTCTGAGCAAAAACACAAACAGTAACAATAGAAGAGGTAGGCATATTAAATCTAACTAAGTGATACTAATTTAAAAATATTCCACTAGCAGCAAGGCATGTGCTTCACACTTGCAATTAATAACATCATTTCTGCAGAGGTCTTTCATAATAACTAAAACATATGCGACATGAGAATTTAAGATCACTCCTCCAATCAACTCCTGCAGATTAGTTTAAAAGAGACTAAGAGAAATATCAGCATTTTTTCTTCAGACATTTACTCATACACTATCATAGTTGAACTTTCAACATTATACATATATTCGCCATACTGTTTTAATTACTTAATTCACTTGTTTGAATGTAATTGTATCATTCACTGTTTCCCTTTAAGTAAACAAACTTGCTTGACTTAACTTGACTAGCAATGCAATTTTTTTCCAGTTAAGTTACTAACTTCTCTTTCCTTTAAAACACTTAATTTTTTAAACCTTTATCACACAATTTATCAAATATCCAAATATATCAAAGCATGGAAGATCTTCCCGTTCATTCACATCAAATATAACTAGAAATACAATTCGGAGAATATATCATCAATCATTTTTTCCCAAAGCATCCAGAGACAAACACCAAGGAGTAATGTTTCTAATAATATTTTTCAGCATTTGCATTATTACACATAGAATGGAATCAGTAAATAAATTCTCATAACCCAAAATAAGTTCAGATCCAGACATAAAAAACAAACTTATTTACTATACATATACAAGTAAGAGAAATAGTTAATCACATTTGGAGGTTTTTTTAACTTCCCTAATGGTTAGTCTAACAAAGAAAATCTTACCACAGTTGCTCAAGACTTTCTTCCTGCTAATATTGCAGTCATGCCAAGCTGTTATCTTGCCGGAAACTTCTACATTATTACTGCAGTAAATATCAAAACTTATACTGCACAGAACAATTCCCTAACCACGAAATTAGAGGAAACAAACTTCACACTACAATTATGACATGAAAATTAGTCCTTTAAAACTTTGTTTGATTAATTCTATTTTACAGTCATACAGCAACGATATAAGTTTTTCCCTGTAAGCTTCCGTTTCTTTTATATTTACACTATCCATCCTAAACAGTGGATTTTTAAACACAAAGTCAGTGGCTTGCTGCACTTTTTCAGCCTTAAACCATACACGGCACATTCATGACTGGTATGAAATTTGCTTAAATCTAATCATATTTCATACTGTAATCAACCTCAATTTGTCCCACTGAAATGTTCCACAAAGGAGGAACAGCAAACCGTGGTTACTGGCAGTCATCGAATGTTAACATAAGGGCGCTTCACCAAACTTGCGCCTCATTTCACAATTAGGGCTTCCTTTCTCTGCCCTATATCACTCCACTTATCTAACTGAGATCTCTAATTAACCTTACCGACTTTACATTATAATCACAATATATACACAGATATCTGTCAATTCTTTAGTATACTCACACAAACACTGCCTGTGTCCTTGAGACTTGTCTGCTGTTTCCAACTGCTGAAGGAACACAGAGATCCGAGTACGGTACCAACTGAAGAAAACTTAATGATCTGACCACAATACCACGGCTCTTTAGGTCTCTGGTCCTCAAGCAGCAAGAAACAGACAGAGCATAATACAGAACACAATTACACACACAAGCGTTACTTTCTTTGAGCTCAGAGGGAAGACAATAAACGGGTCTATGAACATGCATAATTCCACGCTTATTGAATTCAAAGTCCTCCTCCTAAAAAGCTCCTTTTTATTAGAGAAAAAGAGGAAGTAACAGTCATTTATTATAACCATAAAATAACACAAGGTGTCGCCAAAGTTCTTTTTACAGAGTAAGATCTGATTACAGTGTATTAGATGAAATTCACTCAATTATGACAAAATTGTTTATAATTGCAAAAGTTGCAAAAATTATGTTTTTTCAGCAGTGACTACAATGAACTATGGTTGCACAGTTCATAGCCTATGTTCTTTATGCTTGCGTTAACAGTGTTCCATCTATTTTAAAGACGGTTACACAGAACTCATGATCTTGACACAATTTAAATTCAAAAGCCAGTTGTATAAATTACACTGGCAGATATCCTGCAGATTCACCTCTGTTGTTTATGCTGTGCAATGCCCTTGTAATTTCCTATATAGAGGGCAGACTTCAAGGGAGTTTTGAGAAAGAATTTTAGAGCATAAAAGCCGACTTAAGTGTAAAACTGATGGCGCCACATGTGCGGCATTGTGCTACTCTTGGTTATAAGTTTGATGATTTGCATGTGTTCACAATAGATCAGATCCCCTCATGATTAAGAGGAGGGATCAGAATAAGAGTTTAGTGAGGAGAGAGCAGCGATGGATTTTCAACCTAGGTACAGCGTCTCCAGGCAGTTTGAAAACTGGAATAGACTTGCGCCTTTGTTGATCTCAGGATTGGATAGATGACAGTAGTAGAACCAACTTTCTCTTATAGCTACATTTTAGCTTTAGTTTTGATTCTGGGGATGCCATCTAGGTATAGGAGTAGTATAAGGGATTGTGATGGGAGTTGTGATTCAAAAGGGTGGTACCTTGTAGTGATATGACTGCATGTGCTACTTTGAATGGGGATACGTTCTGTTTGAGGGATTGCTATTGAGATGCTGACGATTGGTAAGAATAGCTTTTGGAATCCAGTCCTTTCTGCTGGATGACTCAGCTCTTTTCTTTCAATCCGGAGACTGGATTTTGGTAAAGACATACCACCAGCACACAGTACAAGCCCCTTTTCCAGTACGGGACCGTTCCAAGTTCTTCTGATAACACCGATTACAGTGAAGGTGGCGGCTAAAAGATCCTGAAGCCATTGCCCTCGCTTGAAACATTCTCCATCTATAGATCTGGCTTCAGGACCAGGATGAGAAGTAGCTGGCGCCGGGGCAGCCAAGGCCCTAGCAACTGGAGAGGAGAGGAGAAGACTCCTAAAGAAAAGCAGCTTTCGGCCTAGAGGTACCGAACCAACATATCCCTTCAAGGTTGGTGACCAGGTACAGGTCAGAGCACCTCACAAGCACAGTACCCTAGACCTGCCCTACGGACCTCCAACTACAGTGATCGCCATCACATGGACAGCCATCCTGTGGGACTCCTGCCCTTCGTGGATCCATGCGTCAAGAATCAAGCGTGTATCGTCTCCACTGACATCATCTTCGGTTCCAGCCTCCTGACCATCACGCACAAGACTGTGTTGAATCCTCCTACCACTCATGTGGTGCCTCCTTCAGCCCATCTCTGGAAATGTTAATACGGCAATACTACTTGCCCAGACTGCCTTACCTTTTGTGTGTGCAGCTCGCTACAAGCTGGAGCTTTTCTCTCAACATGTCTCATTACTGTACCTTCTGTGTGAAATGCAGAAGTTTACTGTACTTGACAATTTAAACTGCACCTAGCCCCATGTTTCTTTTTCTACTTCATTGTATAACTTTGGTGTTACTCGCCCCTCTTTGGGATATGACTAGGTCCCTTGCCCATTGTAAACTGTCTCTAGTTTTAATGCTACAGATTGTTTTATTGTTTCTGCTTTTAGCCTGTCTAATACTGCTCTATACTGTTCTTCAACTACAGCAGTTTCTCATGCTTACTCTCTGATGTATCTTCCTTTGGGCTGGTCTCAAAGGGCTGATTATTGCCCTATGGAGCGGTTTTATAATCCTTGTTCTTTTCTGTTGTATATTTTCATTTGTTCTAGGCTGCTGTCGGAAGGCCCTACAGAGCTCCACCACTTTTATGTACTCTTATACTCCTGCTTTTACGGTGGCTGATGTACCTGAACTACCGTGTACAGATATTCAGTTAATAATGCCTGTTTAGTTATTTTGTAGTAGATTGTTAGGCTGTTCTTCTATTGGGCCTATACAGGCCCAAAGGGGAGAATTGTAAGGGGAAATCAGTTTCTTGTTATACAAAGGGACCATGAGGCCCATCTGTGAATACCTAGATAGAAAGGAATGTGTTGTGCTAAGACAAGATTCAGTGATCTTCACAGAAACAGGTACCAGTTTGTACGATTGCTAATTAGCAATAGCAGGTGCAGGGCTATGCTGCTGGCATGGGTTTATGACGTATATATGTTTTTGATACTGTATAAAAGATAGACTGCACTTCTAACGTAGGGAATAAAACTTACATGCTACTTATGTGTGTGTGTGTGTGTGTGTGTGTGTGTGTGTGTGTGTGTGTTTGTTCCCCTGGGATCCCAGACAGAGAAAATAAGGTAATTCCTCGACCCAGAGAATTAGAGGACGTCCCAAGGGTAAGTGCTGGGAAAGGAAAGAACAGATACCCTCACACTGATTAGCTCAGTTAAGTTCTTTGGTGGGCATTGGTAAAGCGTGTTTCACTTTTCATAGATTGTACCTGTAAAGGATATCGCTTTATGCAGCGGGGAGGCCCCTTCTGTGGTCTGGTTTTAATGACTGGCTGCAGTTTTCTTTTAAATACTGGTGTTTTTTGGTGGCTGATTCGCTAATTGAATCAGAGGAATGTGAGAGGTCACCCTTTTTCGTGGGCAGTATCTGTTTTGCTGAACCAGCCCATGGTTTAAAAGTTATGCAGCCTGTTTGAATCATAAAGATAAATGTCTTTATTGGGTGTTTGCTGATAACATGTCTCTGTGTCTAAGAATGTTTTTTGTTTTTGTGTAGATGGCTGGATCAAAGCCTATGTATTTGAATGGTTATTTAGCTAATTTTGTTGCTTGGTGTGCACATTTTTTATTGTAATCTCCTGATGCAGCTTCAGCGGCGAAACACTGTCAGCATTGAGGCATCTGAGGCACTGATGCATTTGCGGCATTTTTTTTTGTACGGAATGAGGTACTTGTAAAGAGGCATGTGAGGTATTTTTTCTCGTCTGGAAAGAAGCACTCATGAAAAGATAAGTGTGCTTCATTCTAAAGAATAAACAGTTGTTCATACACATTATTTACATTATAAAATACTTTATTTGTGACAAGTGGCACTAGAGGACAGCAACCTTGGGCCGGAAGGACTGGGGTTTCTAGTCCCACAGATGCTCCTTGTGGTCTTGGGCAAGCCACTTAACCCTCCATTGCCCATGTTCCCCGTAAGTATTAGTGTATGTGTCATATCCCCGCGTGTTAAATGTATCCCCCAATTGTGTTGTGACCGCTTTGATTGAAGGATAAGGCGGTATACAAAACTGTCTAAATAAATAAATAAAATAAATAAAATTTTATGTTCTTTAATATTATCAATAAATATGTTTTTATTGTAATATTGATGCCATTTTTGTGTCTTTTTTGAAACATTAGATTGGCTATGTTGGATGCTATACTTTTTTCATTACCCTTGATCAGCGCCTAACATTCTCCATTCCCATCAGAAACATCACCGAGAGTATCTACTATAAACTCAAGACTGTACAACATCTCAAGCCTCTCCTAGCCCACCAAAACTTTCACATAGTCCTTCAAGCTCTCATTTTCCCAAATCTGGACTACTGCAACCTCGTCCTCCAAGGTCTACCTAAGACAACAGTCCTCCCTCTCCAACTAGCCCTCAACACAGCAGCACATACCCTCTGTAATGCAAGCATAACTGAACACATAGCTCCCTTGCTCAAGCAGTTACACGGGCTACCCATTATTGAGCATACAAAATTCAAATCCATCCGTACAATTTTCAAAGTTCTCAATGGCCTATCGTCCACCCACCTTCAAACCCAAAGACAACCACACAAGGCGAACTGGATCCCAGTACACCCTGATCACTCCAGTGTTATTTCGCCAGATCCAGCACCACCAAATTCAGAAGAGCCTTCTTTCTATATGCATCTTCCCTCTGGAACTCGATCCCATACAAACTCCGGGTCATGTCAAAAGGGCCTACTAACATTCAAAAAGGCCCTCAAGATTCACCTATTTACAGCCTATTTCAGTGAAGACAGGACATAATCCTATCATGCAACAGCCTCTGCCCCCCATCTCCTTATCCCCTTCCCTTCTTCCCCTTTCCCTATCCCCCTGCCAACCCCTTACTCTTTATATTAAGTTCTTTCCAAGTTCATCACTTTGTTACAATGTATTAAGTTCTGTTTTGATGTAAACAGCTTTGACCATGGGATAAAGTGGTATAGAAAAGCTGTTAAATAAATAAATAATATCTCAGTTTCATGGTGAATGGCACACTCTACCTATACAAGGTCCGGCCATTCAGCCTTTTATCAGCACCAAGAATGTTCACAAAATGTGTAGTCATAGTAGCAGTTAATCAATTATTACAGGGCATCTATTTCCCTATCTGTATGATTGGCTTCTGGCAGCACCCTCTCAAGAAATGGCTACCCAACACAGGGAACTCACCATACATATCTTAACCCAGTTGGGATTTATAATCAACCACAAAATCTCTGTCACAGAAAGTCGATTTTATCAGAGCAGCAATAAACATCGCCATGACCACAGCTATGCTGCCTTTACAATGCTGACAACAAATCCACAACTTGGTGACAAATACCCAGGGCCACTGTGCAACAACCGCAAGGAGTATCCTAAAACCTTCAGGCTACATGGCCTTAATTTTAGGCTACCATATGCCCATCTGCAAATGAGGAATTTTCAATGGTTGCTGAGATTTCAGTGGTGCCAATATCAACAATCTTTAAATTACAAAATACATATTGGACCAGCTATTTAAAAGGTCCTCAGTTGGTGGACAACTGCAGACAACTTTGCCAAACCCAAACATCTGTATCTGCCCAACCAACATACCAACTCATGACAGATGCCTCCAACGTAGGATGGGGAGCCTACACTGCCAGCCATGCCACACAAGGGAGATGGTCCCAAAAGGAAAGAATGTACCACATCAATCTATTGGAGTTATGAACCATCAAAATGTCCTAAAGACCTCTGCAGAATGCTTCAGATCCACACAGACAACCAAGTGGCAATGTTTTACATCAACTTAGTCGCATTTTCTGCATATCATTGATAGCTGACCGATATCATAACACCCCGTTGTACAAAGATTCATTAAAGAGCTCTACAACTTCAGACCACCCATAAGACCACCATCGCCACTCTGGGATCTTAAAGTCATTCTGTATGCCTTGATGGAATCACACTGAAACGATTACCTCTGCTTCCAGAAAATACCTCATGTGAAAAACTCTCTTCCTTCTCACCATCACATCGGCGAGACAGATTAGTGAAATCTGATGCTACTACTGCTTCTATTGCTAATCATTTGTATAGTTCTACAAGGCATACGCAGCACTGTACATATAGCTTACAATCTAATGAATACAAAACACATAGAGACCAATTCCATAACATGCACATCCGACCCACGGACATGTCTAAATCAAAAACGGGCCTGATTTCACCCTAATTATGTAGCCATGGATATAGACACGCCCATGGTTCCGGAATCGGTGACATAGGCGTTTCCAGCGTGGCATGAGCAAACCACTATGGAGAAACACGAGCCCCGCTATTATAATGAGACACGGGTATACGCAGCAAACAGTTTGGACGTTCCCACGCTCACCACATTCTGAAAAGATGGATGTTTCTGATCCTGCCTGTCTCCACCATATACGTGTGGATGTCTCCGATGGCCAAGCTCCTCTATTAAAACATGCATCTCCTAAGCTGCTCCACTCACTGACAGTGTTGTGCTGATGCAAACTACACATAAATACTAACATAGAAACATGATGACAGAAAAAGACCACAGAAAGAGAGCTAAGAGAAGACAGAAAAGCAGAAGCCTCAGATCGGGACCAGCATGATCAGAGAATAAAACGGTCAGACAACAAAGGTAGAACAAATCATTTTATTTCATTTTAGTGAATGGACTTTGTGCTATCTTTATATTTTACACTGTATGGGGGAACTGCATATCTTATTTATCTGATGTTGCACTACTTGAGGAATCTGGCTTCCTGGGGTTTCAGTTTAAATTTTGTCTACATATTTTTATTTTTACTTTAGATTGTGATTACTTATTCTGTATTTGGTGAGGGTTTGTGTTCTGAGTGTGTGAATGAGCCCAGGTATTCTGTTGGAGTTTATACATAAAGATCTATACTGTACTGTAGTAATTTGACATGTTCAGCTTTTCAAATAGGTCTATGGCCCGTTTTAGGGCCCACTGTAGTATTTACAGTGACGCTTTTTTTGGTGGGCTCCTTATGTGAGCTTGGTGCTGATATGGTATGGTATAATAGATTTGCTCTATAGATACTCAGTCACTTTGTTGTAGGGTTTTGCATTAGTTCACCATATGCCTGGTACTGAAAAATTTTTGTTGTTGTTGTTAGTGAGATGATCAGAATCAGATTTTTTTTTTTTTAAGATATTGAGTTCTGTGGGTGAATGCCCTGGTTCTGCTCTGCACCCACTGTTGAGGAAGGGGGCTCTGTGGATGAAAAATATATGTTGAAAAAGAAAAAGCAAGAACTATAACACAGTTGATAACAACAAAATAAGAATGAGTTATAATTTAGTTTTATAAACTGTGCTGTTGTTCTCGCTCTCTTTTAGTTCCTTGGTGTGCAAACATCTTGCATTTCCTCCATATAATCTAATCAGCTTTTTGGTTTGGTTCAGTCCCTGATTGGAGTTTTGAGAAAGGCCCGCCCCCTCTACGGGGGGGGGGGGAGGGGCACCATCTCATCCTTCACCTCAGGCAGCAGATTGCCTTGCGCCGCCCCTGCCCCCAGGTCATTATGGATACCAAAAAAGGCCTTTCAGCAGTTAGCTTGTATAGTCCCTTGGGAAAAAAAGCCTACCTACGCTCATTCCTTTATGGCATAGTCTGTTTCTCAAGATTCAACAGAACCTGATAGCTTGGAAACAGTGGTACTCTAGAAGAATCTGGTCCATAGGGCAGTTGCTTTTGGATGGTAAGTGAAGACTTTTGCTAGTCTACAGTGTGAATTCAACTTACCTGGATCTCATACTTCCAGTGGATTCAGTTGAGGCACAGTATTGGGAAATTCACTATTGACATTAGTTCTCTACCAGAGGAATGGGGGCTCCTTAATATAATAAGAAGTGCCCAACAGGCCCCGGGGGTGGCTTCTCATTACAATCAGTTAGTATCCCATTGCCCTCACTCATACTCCATTGGCACCCAGCGTGTTTGGGAACATGATACCGGGGTTCCCCTCTCTCCGAAATCATGGACAAAATTTTGGGGTAAGCTAGTCAGAATCTCTCAATCCGTCTCTATCTCTCAGGCATTGTATTTTTTCGCACATAGAGCCCATTATATTCCGATAAAGGTCTCCAAATGGGATAAGACAATCGGCAATGTGTGCTGGTCTTGTCAGAGTGATGTAGGCACTTAAGCCCATCTGATTTTTGATTTCCCTAACGTTCAGTCTTACTGGTCTCCGATATGGGAGCGAATTCAAGCTGTCTTGGGATTCAGGACCACTCTCACCTGGGCTATTATTGTATATCGATCAATAGCTGACATTCCGTCTCTGCGGAGGGAATGCCATTTTTTGTTTGATTTCATGATGAGAGTGGCTCTGCATCTCTTAATCGCCAATTGGAAACACACTGTGGATCTCAGTTGGCACACATGGTGGAATCGATTATGTTTATACTGTAAATATGAGCAGATGCCGCATCAAGGTTCACTTCAGCCACCTTCTACTTTGCATAAGTGGAAACCCCTGCATGACTATGTATCTGTAGCACACTATGTCGTTGCATAGGGTGCAATGATTTGTACTTGCATATGGTATTTGACATCTTATGTTGTACATTTAAGATCTTGTAGGTTATTCAAGATAGCCACTGGGCCTTGGGGGGTAGGGGCAGGGGTGGGGATTATTGAGGCTCTTCCTTATGTTTAAAGGGGCATGTTTTTTGTTGTATTTGTTGGAAACTTTAAATAAAGGATTTTAAAAAAACAAACAAACCTTGTTGAGGTCGCTTCTTCTTCCCTGCACTGTCCTGAGTCATTATTTGTCTGTCTCCCTCCCCTACATGCTTTTCATATTTTATTACTCTATGCTCCCCCCCCCCCCCATCCCTCACTGCTTCATTCTGTGACTCCCTTCTACTTGCTCTAGTAGAAACAGTCACAGTGTATCATACTTTACTCATCTTGGGCAACTTTAATATTCATGTTGACCAGCCCCTCAGACACCGTGAAACTCTTTCTTTCCCATATTTCAGACCTGTCCCTCCTCCAGCATGTCTCGATCCCTACCCATGTAGCCAGCCACACCCTGGACCTTATTCTTACGCCTGCCGTGTCTTCATTCCAGCTGCCCTTCTCCCCTAGTTTAACTCTTTCTTGGACAGATCATCTTGCCGTTCTCCTTCACCTCCCTCACATAAGTCTCCTTCAGTCCTCCTCTCTCCAGTAGGGCCTATACCCATTTGGTGCTCAATCACAGTCTCTCACCCTCTTGTTTTTTTTCTCTTCTGACTCTGTTTCCCTCTAATTTCAAATCTCTCTCTGATTCACAGGCCCAAACCTGGAACACAGTTCTTTGCATGGCTTTGGAATCTCTTGACCCTTTGATCCCTAGATGCACCTCCCCGGAAACCCCATCATCCCTAGTACCACTTCGGTCTCCTCACTTGCTGTCAACTTTGTAAGGCTGAGTGGGCTTGGCGCCGTCTCTGCTTCCTTGCCACCCTCGCCGCTTCCCAAGAACTCCACATCTACTATAGAATTGCAATATCAGCTGCCAAGAAGCAATAGTTTACTAAACTCATTTCTAACTCAGAGAACCAGCTCAAGAAACTCTATTCTGTCATCTCTCATCTCCTGCACCCTCATTCTCTGGTTTCTCCAGCGGCCATTCCTACAGCAGAACAACTTGCCCAATTTTACATTTGCAACGTGATTTCATCCCAGTGAACCCCTCCCCCTTCCATGCTCTGGCCAGGATCTTTCTTCCTCCAATGTTGAGGGACAATCCTCTTCTAGCTGTGCTTTAACCCACACTTGGTCTCTGTTTAAAATTTAAACCTATTTGCATAGACTCTCTCACTAAAGCTATCGTCACTTCCTCAAAAAACACTTTCACCATTGACCTGATTCCCTTTTCTTGAAAACTGCATTGGTTCATCCTCTCTTAAAGAACCCTTCCCTTGATACTGCTGTTCTCATTCACTATCATCCAGTTTCTAATCTTCCTTTCCTGTCCAAAATCTTGGAGAAGCTTGTTTTTGCCTAGCTTGCAGATCACCTTGAAAAGATCAACTTGTTTCATCCCAGACAACCAGCTTCCGTGCTAGGCATACCATGGAAATATTCTCTTATCTGTTCTTAGCGAAACATGGGAATCACAGGATAAAAGTAAAATATCTCTTGCTATTTCTCTTGATCTCTCTTCTGTGTTTGATCTCATCAGTCACTCCCTTCTTCTTTCTCATCTACAAGCTGCTGGCCTGCACAGTCTTGTTCTACAGTGGTTTCAGTCCCTTCTCTCTGATCAATCCTGCTATTTTTCCTTCCAGTCTTTCACATCCATTCATTTTCCCCTCCCCTGAAGTGTCCCCCAGGGCTCAGTTTTGACTCCCTTGCTCTTCAACATCTTTCTCACCCCCCTAGCCACTCTCATTCAGCAGCAGGGGGTCACGGCCTATTATTGTGCTGATGACATCCTGCTCCTCTTCCATACACACCCGGCCTCTCCAGATCTCACCACTATTAATTCCTGTCTCTCCCTGGTTGCCTCATCATGGGTGCATTCCAACTGCTTAAAACTGAATCCTTCCAAAACCTCTGCTATCTAGTTTATTGGTTCCTTGGCCTTTCTCTCAGTGTCTCCCTCACTTGGTGGATTCCTTATTCCCTTGGTCCCCTCCCTTAAGTATCCTGGAGTTATCCTTGACACTGGTCTCACCTTTCATGATCAAATTAGTGCCGTGGTAAAACGTTCTTTCTTTGCCCTTTGTCAGATTCTTTCTATCCATTCGCTCCTCCCTGACTCCACTGTTGACACTCTGCTCTTGGTCTTAGTTATTTCCTGCCTAGATTACTGCAATATTACTACAATATCATTTATGTCAGCCTCCCCAACCATCAGCTCAAGTGCCTTCAAACCATCCAGAATGCAGCCATTTGCATACTTTACCACGCCACTAACTTCCCCTCTGCTCATCAACATGGTTACCTCTTGCATGCCAGATCTAGTTCAAACTTCCCACCTTAGTTCACAAGACCTTGCACACCAGCTCCCCTGCTTATTTATCCTCTTGTATTATCCCATACACCCCAACACGACTTCTTTGACAAACATGTTAATCGTCTCCATCTCCCTTCCCCTTCAAATGCTCGTTACGAATCTACACGACACTCTGCTTTCTATTTTCTGGGACCTAGTCTTTGGAACTCTCTCCCTGCTAATCTTCACTTGGAGTTATCCTTCCCGAAATGTAAATCCTTTCTCAAGACACATCTATTCCAATTGGCTTTCAACCTACCTCCACAGGCTCCTTAGAATTCTGCTTCCCCTAGCCCTTGTTTAACCCTCTTCTCTCCCCCTCCCGTTTTCCTTATCGTATCCTCTTTTCAGCTTTACTATGATTTTATTGGTGCTTTTCATTCATTTGTTCTTAATTGTACACTGCTGTTTTGCTGCAAAGGGCAGTATATCAAATATTAATACACCATAAACCATAATGAATGAAGTCTGGAGTTGGCAGTGGCAGAAAAGGGCACAGATAAAGGAATCTGCTAGAAGAGTAGAGTTCCCAAGGAGGGGCATAGAGCGACATAAGAGAGGAAAGGTAGCGAGGAACTGCTGAATGAATGCACTTGTAGGCTAGTAGGAGAAGTTTGAACTGGATGTGGAAATGGATAGGGAGCCAGTGAAGTGACTTGAGAAGAGGGATTACACAAGCATAACAACAGTGGTGAAAGATAGGCCACGCAGCTGAGTTTTGAACAGATTGAAGGGGCGAGAGATGATTCAGAGGGAGACCAGTGAGGAACAGGTTACAATAGTCAAGGCACGAGATGACTAGTAAGTGGATAAGTGTCTTAGTAGTGTGAGTAGAAAGGAAGGGACAAATTTTGTTGATGTTATAGAGAAAGAGGCGGCCAGTTTTAGCCATGTGTTGGATGTGCCCAGAGAAAGAGAGAGTAAAGTCAAAGATGACCCCAAGGTTGTGAGCTGAGGAAACGGGGAGGAGTATAGTGTCATCCACAGAAACAGAGACAAGAGGAAGGTGGGTTTAAGGCCATATTCAATTTCAGACGGTGGTGAGACATCCAGGCAGCAATGTCGGATATGCAGGCACAGATCTGGGACTGGATTCTGGAGAGATTTCAGGTACAGAGAGGTAGATCTGCGAGCCGTCAGCATAAAGATGGTACTGAAAATCATGAGAGGAAATAAGTGCACCAAGGGACTGTGTAGAGAGAGAAAAGTAGACGTCCCAAGACAGAGCCCTGAGGTACAGGTCCTAGTACATTATCTTCCCTACCTACAAGTAATGCCAACATCTGTATTACTTTGAATGCATCCAAATTCCTCCCAAAAGTGGTAATGGACTTCCACATTAACCAATCCATTTATTTACATCAGTTCTCACCCCCTTCACATCAAAGTGTTCGAGAGGAGAAGCCACTCACTCTGGATTGTAGAACAGCATTACTATATTACTTAACAGAAACAGTCATGCTGCATGACCATCACCACTCTTTATAACATATGCAGATCATTACAAAAACCATCCGGTATCAAAGAGAACACTTTTGTCCTGGATTGCACAGGCAGAAATCTCTGCTATACTCATCAGAGCTCATCAACAGCAGCTTCACATCTCAACTCAGAGAGTTGGGGCAATAGTGGCTTCAGGTGTGCACCTCTCTAATGCCTCATTGCAAAACATCTGTGCAGTGGTGATATGTGCAACCAAGCATACCTTTATTAAGCACTACTGCTTAGATGCACCAGATGGACTGAATTTGCCTTTCACACATTCAGTTTTCCAACTGATGGAATAAAACTGTACAAAACCTCCTCCTCCAGTATCATGAACGGTACATCCACAAAAAAGACTAAATCCAGGAGGCACATCCATAGCTGGGGAATCACCAGCAGTATGGCTGTGGTGATCCACTGTCCATGGAGAAAGCGAAGTTGCATGCCTGAAACATGTGTTCTTTATGGACAGCAGGATCCCACAGCCACACTTGCCAACCCAACCCAGCCCAATCATATGAGCTACAAAACGACTGATCCCACTATGCCTCAGAGAAAAGAGTGGGAACCCCAGTACAGGTGCAGTAGTAACCTTCTATAAGCTTTAGCTAAGAACCTAGAATCATACCGCCACCACAGATGACATCACCAGCAGTGTGGCTTTGGAATCCTGCTGTCCATGGAGAGCACCCGTTACAGGTATGCCATTTTGCCTTATCTGAGTGGCTCTAGTTTGCTATTGGTTGTTCCAGGGAGCTGTAAAGCTGCCAATAACAGAGCAGAACCTCCAGGAGTGCTAGCCAGTGGCCAATGAGATACAGCAATAGTTGAGACAGAGAAAGTCAGCAAGTTTACTTGTTTTCTAAGTGACTGCACTTGAGTGCCTGGAGAAAAGAATAAAAAAAGACTGGGGGGAAGGGTACATACTGGCATGCAGCAAGAGAGTTTTTTTGCTTGTCCTTTCTGTTCAGAGGAGGATGTCACCATGTCTGGCTGCATAACTCTCTTCCTCAGTCTTAGAGGTGCCAGTACCATAGCTTGCGCAGAGACGGCTAGTGGTGCAGGTAATAAATGCCAACAGAGAATACCACCAGGGAGCAAACTGGGGTAGCAGTATTGCCAGTGGGGGGTAAAAAAAATTCTGCCTTGTGCACGAAATCCCATCAAGCTACTTTATCAAGAAATTTCCACTAATAAATTCTTCACTTAAAAAATCTCAATGCAATAGTGGAATTTGTTTGCACCCTGGGAGGGAGGGTATTTGTTATTTCACCAGTATTGTGTGCAGACTGCTGCTTTCTTTTTTAACCCCAGAATGCCAGGAGAAGGGAAGCTTTAGGTGATAAGGCATTTATTGCAAGGAAGTGCAGGCAGACCTTCTTTCCTTATCTCGCTTGGTCACCTGCATGTGTTGCTCTGTACAAGGCAAGGGAGAGCCATTTCCTGTACTCTCCTATTCACGAGAAGCAGTTGGAAAGTCAAAAGGGTTTGTTTATTTTTTTCTGATACAACTTCTGCTATTGTCTGTTTTAAAGAGTGAAGTGACTGTATTTTTGTCCTGGGTTAACAGATTTTCTCTTTTGCCACACCATCTGCTCAGATTCTGTGTGTGCAGGGTGGGCTCCTGTCTGCTCTTCCGAACTCTCTCTTTAATAGTGAATGAGCATGTCAAAGGGCATTTTTTACATACATTCTAAAAAAATCTGCCAAAAGTGTTTCCATGATCAAAAGACTATTCCAGGACTATTCCCAGCAAATCCATCAGGTCTTTTAGTTTCTCTGTGGTATTAACTGCACCTAGGGTTGCCAACTTTTTGAAAGAGAAAAACCCACCACCTGTGGCTAGTCACGCTCTGCCCATGCACACCCCAACCCTGCCCTTTCCCACCCCTGCCCTGCCCCCAAGCCGACAGATAGCCAGGAAAGTTGGCTGCAGTCAGAGTGCTGTTATTAAGATTGTACAGAAGAAGAAAGAAACGGGTTCAGTGGTGGACAAGCCTCGTTCAGGTCATCCACGTGCATCAACATCACGCCAGGACCGCGCACTACGACGCATTTCACTGACTAATAGCAAGCTGACCTCTCTTCAGCTACTTCGAGAATGGTCAGACAAGAGTGAGGTCAGTGTCAGCTCATCAACAGTTTTTCGCCGGTGCCTGCAGTTTGATCTCCGGGGCTGCAAAGTACGGAATAAGCCACTGATGACTGACATACAAAGGCGCAACCGGATCGTGTGGGCGAGAAAACACTCAACCTGATCGACTGAAATGTGGGAAAAGTGCTATTCAGTGATGAAAGCACCTTCTGCCTGTTTGGTAACCAGGTCCACACCTATGTGAGGAGATTTCCTGGAGAGGAATTCAAGCCTGAGTGTCTCAACCTCACTGTGAAGCATCCTTTGAAGGTCATGGTCTGGGGCTGCATGGCTGCCAGTGGCGTTGGACATCTTCACATCGTTGATGGAATGGTCAACGGGGCCAAGTACATCACCATACTGCAAAAGTGCATGGTGCCATCAGCACACCAGCTCTTTCCTGGCCAGTTCCTGTTCCAAGATTACAGTGCACTCTGCCATCGATCCAGACAGGTGATCAGCTGGAAGCAACGGAACAACATCAAGTCAATGGACTGGCCTGCCCAGTCTCCAGATCTGAATCCAATCGAGAACCTGTGGCACAAGGTGGCCTTGAAAATATCCAAGAGACATCCGACATCAAAGCGTGAGCTGATTGAGTCACTCATTGCAGCTTGGAACCACGCTGTCACCAACGATCACCTTGTCAGACTGGTTCATTCAATGCCGACAAGGTGCAGTCAGGTGATCAAGAACAAAGGGTGGCCCATCAAATACTGACAAAGTAGTACTGCTCTTGCAGCTGACCACAGGGTACACAAAAAGCAAGAGTCCAAGATCGTCAGGATGAAATCAATGTTTCTTTATTGAGGTCATCCCCAACGTGTTTCGGCATAAATTGCCTTCCTCAGGGGGTAACAACTAAAACATCAAACATAAAGAACTTATAGCGATAATAAGTAAATAAAATCAATATATAAAAGGAAAAAAAAGCCCTAATGGCTATTAAAAACATATAAAAATAAATAAAAACAAACCTTAAAATCAACATAATAAGTTCCAAACTGACATGTAAACACAGGATTAAGTTAGCTCACATACAAAGACATTAGGAACCTAGTTCGTAAAACCAAACATGAATATTTTAAACAATTATCATGAGAAGAATATATAAAAATATAAAAGTACTTTATATAGATAAGGACAGACAACCAAAGACATGAAATATCAGACAAACCATTGAACTTAAATAGATAATCACATTGGACCAAAGCTAAATTCCCTATTATGTCATAGGAATCAGATGATATCAAACTATAAGATAAGATAAACAAACTTATATATTTGACTATAATGGAATAAATTAGTACTAGTGATCTTGAGGAATCATATTATCAACATTGTTACATGCATATCCTTGTTATGTAAAGTGGCTCATAAGAAGATTCATAAAAGTAGTTATGTCATCGAGTATAAATGATAGTCCCTAGACCAAGTTCATAAAATATATAGAGTTAAAGGAAGTCATGAGTTATCATGAAAATTACTACCAAAGAAACTGTGTGTATAAAAATAGGCTTTTTTTTTCCTTTTATATATTGATTTTATTTACTTATTATCGCTATAAGTTCTTTATGTTTGATGTTTTAGTTGTTACCCCCTGAGGACCTCAATAAAGAAACATTGATTTCATCCTGACGATCTTGGACTCTTGCTTTTTGTGTACCCCATCAAATACTGAGCCATCACTGACACATAAAAACATCCTTTTTCAAGGCCACTTACATTAATTTGAAGGAAACCTGGCGTGCGTCCATAATATTTTAAAGCATACTTACAATAATATATCATTGGCCAACGATGCACATTATGTGATTTTCACAGAAAATCTATCAACAGGACAACTATGGGGAACAAACTCAGAAAATAAGGGCCAAACCAATACTAAACATAGAAATATAGAAATATGACGACAGAAAAAGACCACATGGCCTATCTAGTCTGTCCTTCCATATCAACAACTACAACAGTCCCCTTTTTTCCTTTAGAGATCCTCTGTGTTTGTCCCATGCTTCTTTGAATTCCGATACTGTCCTCATCTCTACCACCTCCACTGGGAGACTATTCCATGGATCCACCACTCTTTCCGTAAAGAAATATTTCCGCATATCACTGCTGAATCTATCCCCCTTCACCCTCATCCCATGTCCCCTCGTAGCAGAACTTGCTTTCAATTGAAAGAGGCTCTCCCCCTGAACATTTATGCGACTGAGGTATTTAAACATCTCAGTCATATCACCTCTATCCGCCTTTCCTCTAAGGTATACATATTAAGATCCTTAAGTCTGTCCTCATATGCTTTATAATGAAGACCACTAACCATTTTAGTAGCCACCCTCTGCACCGACTCCATCCTGTTCACATCCTTTTGAAGGTGCGGTCTCCAGAATTGCACACCATACTCCAAATGAGGTCGCGCCAAAGACTTATACAGAGGCACTATCACCTCCTTTTTTCTGCTAGCCATTCCTCTCCATATGCACCCAAGCATCCTTCTAGCTTTTGCCGTCACCTTTTCTACCTGTTTAGCTACTTCAAGATCATCAGACACAACCACGCCTAGGTCCCGCTCTTCTTTAGTGGACAAAAGTACTTCACCCCCTATACTATATTGCTCCCTTGGATTGCTGCAGCCCAAATGCATGACTTGCATTTTTTAACATTAAATCTCAGATGCCATATTCTAGACCATTCTTCAAGCTTAGCTAGATCCCTCCTCATGTTATCTATACCTTCCTGGGTGTCTACTCTATTGCAGATTTTGGTATCATCCGCAAAGAGGCAAACCTTACCGAACAACCCTTCCGCTATATCACTAACAAAGAAGTTAAAAAGAATCGGACCAAGGACAGATCCCTGGGGCACACCACTGGTAACATCCTTCTCCTCAGAGTGAGCTCCATTTACCTGTACTCTTTATCGCCTCCCACCCAACCAATTTCTAACCCAAACAGTAACTTTAGGGTCCATCCCTAGGGTGCTCAGTTTGTTTAGGAACAGTGTCAAAGGCTTTACTGAAATCCAAATACACCACATCTAGGGCTCTCCCTCCTTCAACTCCCTGGTCACCCAGACAAAGAAATCAATCAGATTTGTCTGACAAGACCTGCCTCTGGTGAATCCATGCTGCCTCGGATCCTGTAATCCGCTGGACTCCAGAAACCTCACTATTTTCTCTTTCAGCAGCGTTTCCAATAATTTACTCACCACCGAAGTCAAACTAACTGGCCTGTAGTTTTCAACCATATCCTTACTTCTGCTTTTGTGTAAAGGCACCACATGAGCCTTTCTCCAGTCCTTTGGCACCACTCCCGATTCTAACGAGGCATTGAAAAGGTCAGTCAATGAAGCTGCTAGAATGTCCCCAAGTTCCCTCAGTATTCTAGGGTGTATCCCATCCGGTCCCATAGCTTTGTCTACTTTAAGTTGAGTTAGTTTCTCACGAACACAGTCTTCTGAAAATTGTTCAAGATGTCCCTCGCTTCTGTTCCTGTTTGTGGATGTTTTCTGAGGTCCTGCTCCTGGTTCTTTATCTGTGAACACAGAACAAAAATATTTGTTAAGCAATTCCGCTTTATCCTTATCAGCTTCTACATATTCCTCCCCTTCACCCTTGAGTCTGACAATACCACTTTTGCCCTTCCTCTTCTCACTAACATATCTGAAAAATGTCTTATCCCCCCATTTTATTGCATTGGCTATTTCCTCCTCTTTTTGAATCTTTGCTTTCCTGACTACTTTGCTAGCTTCTCTAAGTTTTTCCAAATATAGATGCCTGTCTTCTTCTCTCTGTGATCTCTTGTATTTCATGAAGGTCTCCCTTTTTCTGCACTTTTTCAGCTATTTCTTTCGAAAGCCATAGCGGTCTCCTTTTCCTTTTACCTTTATTTACCATTTTAACAAAAAGGTTGGTTGCCCTTAAAATATCCCCTTTCAGTTTTGCCCACTGTTTTTCTACATCCCCCAGCTGTTCCCATCCCGCTAATGACTCCCTGAGGTATTGGCCCATCTTGTCAAAGTTAGTCTTCCTAAAGTCTAAAACCCTCACCTCTGAATGGATTCTAACATCCCTAGTCCTAATACTGAACCACACCATCTGGTGATCACTGGATTCAAAATGATCTCCCACTGTAACATCAGAAACACTTTCACCATTGGTAAGCACCAAATCCAGTATGGCCCCTTCACGTGTGGATTCTGTTACCAATTGCCTGAATAGTTCTCCCTGTAGAGAATCCAGGATCTCTTTACTTCTAGATGATGCTGCAGCAAGAATGTGCCAATCAACATCTGGCATATTGAAATTCCCTATCAATAGCACTTCCCCTTTCCTAACAATGCTGCGTATGTCTTCAATTAACTCTCTGTCCACCTCTTCCTCTTGTGAGGGAGGTCTGTATATCACGCCAATGCAAACAGATTTTTCTTTCCCTCTTTCTAGTTTAACCCACAATGCCTCCTCTCTCTCCTTTTAAGCTCTGTAATTCCAAAGCTTTAATAGTATTTTTACATATAGTGCCACTCCTCCTCCCCTTCTTCCTACCCTGTCCTTTCTGAATAAGGTATAGCCAGGTATAGTTACATCCCAGTCATGGTTTTCTGTGAACCATGTTTCTGTAACTGTCACTAAATCCAAGTTGGCCACTCCCACCAAAGCTTCAACATCAGGGATCTTATTTCCCATGCTATGGGCATTTATACACAGTACTTTCCATATGTTACCCCTGTTACCCATTTCCATAAAGGTATTTAATGTATCACTTACCTGGGGGCTTTCACTTACCTGGGGGCTTTCTTCACCCATCCCCAATGAATCTAGTTTAAAGCCCTCTTCAGTAGATTAGCTAGTCTACTACTGAAGACGCGTTGACCTTTCTTGGACAGATGGATGCCATCTCTGCTCTGCAACCCTTGGAACAGCATCCCATGGTCTAGGAAACCAAAACGTTCTCGATGACACCATCCACGCAGCCATGCATTCATCTCCAGGATGCGAGCCTCTATGCCTTGGCCTTTACCCTCAACAGGGAGGATTGAAGAGAACACCACCTGTGCACCTAACTGCTTCAGCCTCTGTCCCAGAGCCATGAAGTCACTTTTTATATGCTCAGAGGGATACCTGGCAATATCATTTGTACCGACATGGATTAGCAACATTGGGTAATAGTCAGTGGGCTTGATGAGTCTAGGTAAACTCTCCATAACATCTTGGATTTTGGCACCAAGCAGACAGCATACCTCTCTGGACATCAAATCTGGTCAGCAGATGGACGCCTCAGTACCCCTCAGAAGAGAGTCACCAACCACCACTACCCTTCGCTTCCTTGTGGTCACTGATTCTGCAACTTTGGGGCACTTGAGCTCTGGTTCTTCCCTTTCCAGGGATGCTTTCACCTCTTCCACTTCCAGGGCTGCATAATGGTTCTCCAATTCAAGGGCTGGAGAAGTTGGATTGGTGATTCTGCAGGCCCTGGTGACTTGTGTCCAACCTTCGTCATTCTGTTGGCACCCATCTTCTTCTCTGCTGGGGAGCTTGGTTGCTGCAAGAAGCATCTCATCAATGTACTTCTCACTGTCTTGAATGCTCCTCAGCCTCGCCACCTCCTCTCTGAGTTCCTCCACTTGTTTCCTCAGAGCCCAGCATGCAGGCACCGTGCACATGGAACCGGTCCTTCAACTGGCATTGGGACCTCTGTCTGGACAGAGGCAGAAGCTGTAACGGGGGCAACAGCTTTAGCGATACAATTTTTCCCAGTCATTGTTCTGTTTGTGGAGCTTAGGTATCTGTTAAAGCAAAAGAAGGAGATCTACCAAAGTACCAACTGGTTTCCCAGCTGTCTTTTCAGAGAAAAAGCAGTTAAATCTCTTTAATTATATTCAAAAATGTGCTGTTCCAAGTCCCTGTGCTTTGTTAAATGGGGAGGTGCCCTATAAAGCAAGACTGCTCACTAGGGGTGGGTGGGAGTTGGGGTGGGTAGGGAGGGAACTAACACCTGATTAGGTGTCAGCAGTTCTCAAGAGCTAAACAGGTTACCAGAGTTTAAAACCTACCCCACTAAAAAAAAATATTTCTACCAAAGCACCAAAAAGAATGCAACTTTGCTTTAAAAATATACCAAAACCCTTTGAAGAGCTCCCAGTCAGAGAGCTAGCAATTTAATAAAAATAAACCCTCAAATCCTTACCGTTGTTTGACCTGTAGAGCCACTGTTAGGAATGCCTCAAAAGGGCAGGGCTCTGAAGCCTTTTATACAGGCCTCAGCTGCTCTCAGTTCATTCACAGCCTAATCAGGCCCATTAACTCCTGATTAGGTATCAGCAGTTCTCAAGAGCTGAGAAGGTTACCAGAGTTTAAAACCTACCCAACTAAAAAAAAAAATATTTCTACTAAAGCACCAAAAAGAATGTAACTTTGTTTTAAAAATATACCAAAACCCTTTTAAGAGCTCCCATTCAGAGAGCTAGTAATTTAATAAAAATAAACCCTCAAATCCTTATCTTTGTTTGTCCTGTAGAGCCCCTGTTAGGAATGCCCTAATAGCCAAATCTATCACTTATCATGAGATACACAGAAAAAGCCACTGGGTGGACAAAGAAATTAAGATATAAGGTCACAAAGTTGAAAAAAACGTCAAATTTACAAGTGATTCCAGACTTTTGCACACCACTGTATACTAGCAAGGAACCATTTCAGTTTTAAATTGGTGGCTACAATCAGCATAGAACAGAGCAACTGTGGTAGGCGACGGCCTATGATCCATGCTAATTGAACTAAGCAGACAGGCCTGAGCAGCTTGACCTGTAACTGAAGCCTGTAGTTAGGCCCAGAGGAATGAAAACCCCCCTGAATGATGACACCATAGAATTGAAACTTAACTCAGTTTAACTGAACATAGCTAAGCAGAAACGAAACTTAGAAAATAAAGAAAAACAAATTTAATTGGTACTGATAAGGTGTGCTATGCTTCTATGGAATTAATTAACTCTGCAGAGAGCAAGGTCACAGTGCCTCTGCTTCCCATATGTTTTAACAAGCTCAGCGACCTTGGAGGAGAGAAGTAACAAGTTGGAGACACTGACCATTGTAATTGGGACTAGAAGGGGGGCAACCAGGTGCTGGGCCCAGACCAGAGTCCCGATTGGGTAGCCATATCAGTACCGGGACCAATAGATGGGTGAGAGGGGTACTGGGACCAATGAAAAGTTTGCCTATGCTTAGAATGGACAAGAAAGCTATAAAAGTTGTTGTTTTACTAGAAGCCATTGCTCAGCCATTTTGAAATTGCTTATTGCTTGAGCCATGTGCACATTAAACTGGCTTGGATCCTTGAAAAGACTCCTGGATTTATTTATTGCATGCTTATCTGCTGCTACATTCTTGGTGCGTTGGCCGAGAAGTGCGAGTGGTGGATAGTGTTCAAGTGAATAAATCCACGTAATTCGCCTTGAGGTTTGGTCCAGTTGGAACCATGCCAATCCGACGCAGGGGAATTTCCCTGGGCCCACCGATCCTCTTGTATCGGAGGGAGTTCTGCCTGGCCTCGGCAGGCACTGAGTCCAGCTGGCCAACACTTCCGACCCGGGGGAGTCCAGGATCCAACTCAGAAGCTTGGGAACCAGATCTGGTAAGTATAGTTTTGAAAACCTGTCTAGACAGATGAGTTAGAACTGCAGTTTGAAAACTTTGGTAAGACTTAAGTCTTTGTTTGAAAATCCTTGCATGAGTATTCGCTAGGTACAGCTGTTATAGAGGATCATGATTCAGCCTGGTCAGAGCAGACAGGACTGGGTTTTTGGTATGTCTAGACAGAAATAGAAAGAGCAGTACTGCCAGTGGAACTTGGAATTTGTAATCTCGAGATATTGGGAATTGGTAAGAGAGCTCTCAAGGAAGGGCCGAGTAACCCCGCATGGGAATTCGCCGAGTGAAACCCTCATCCTTTTTGTAATTGGGAAAAAGACTAGTCAGAATAGATAGAAAGGAATGCATTCTAAGATACGTTGCTAGCATGATTGTGTGAATGAAGTGTGAATGAGAGGTCTGGCAGCACGGACCAAGCAGAGTGGACTCTGGACTAGCGCAGTTCCTAGTCGGGTGACTGCGTCTAGGTCGCGAAACGGATGAAGCGTTTGGTGTATTGTCCGTCCTGTGTATTTGATTTTTGCTATCTGTTGAAACTGCGAGTTTCCCTTTTGTTATATATGTGAGATTATTCTGTTGAGTAATTTGTGACAGTTCACTGATTAAGAAATTGTATTAATAGAGCAGAATGAAGACCCAAAACACCTACAGTCATTTTTAGAAATCAAAAAGCTGGTCTGACCCAGTTAGTTTTTCTACTGCAGTGTGAAAAACTGACAGGGGGCGTGTCTGAAGGAAAGAATGTCTAGTGTCGTCTTTCTAATCTTGTGCAGGCTTAAACCTCAATGCTGGTAGTTTGTGCTTATTTCAGGCAAATTGTACCTGTTTTATTTAATATGTTTTTGTTCCTTCTGCTGTGGTTATGTAATATATATCATTTATTTATCATTTAATAAGAATGTTTAGTCAGGATTGTGGGTCCCGATAGTTTTTGGGTTTAGCCTGAAAAGGATTAAGTTTGTATTAATCCCTTATGGGTTGCGGACCAAGTGAGAGGAATTTCTGTCGGCTGTATGTTCAAATTTTCAGTAAGCACTGAAACAGTTTAAATAGGAAATGATAAAGAACTGTTTTTGTTTTTCCTTTGATCTACAAAGTAATTAGATCACGACTTAACATTGATTTAAATTGTTTTTTTCTGGCATCTCTGTCCATGTGAATGAGAAGTCTCTTTTTATGAGCACAGTTCAATTGTTTCCCTGCGAGCAGAGGGGTGTGGCTTCCACATAGCCTGCAGAGAAAAAAAAAAAAAAAAAAAAGGTTCTGGAGAGACAGCTGGAGACTGCAGGAGATTTCTCCTAGGAATGAAAAGGGACTCCCGATTTGAAAAGTCTCTTCATTTAATCGAAGCGTGATGAATTTATAATTAGTTTTTTCTCTGGTTTCACTAGCTCTGTTTAACCAAAAGTTTTAAAAACAAAGTTTATCTTTTTATGAATGAGTATAAGTCATTTGAATGCATGCTTCCCCTCTGTGCTGGTTACTAATGAACAAATCAGTTAGCTTTTCTGTATTTAAAAAAAAAAAAGGAAAGGTGTACTGTATTTTATGAAAAATATCCGGAATGTCTTTTAAATATTTGCTTCCTGAACTAAAAAAATAATTTCTTTTGCAGAGACATGCTGACAGATAGCTATAGTTCTCTCTATAAGAAGCATAATGGATGTATGTGCTCAATCTAAGTGTTTCCTGCCTGCCCTATGTTTACAGAAATAATAAGTGTCTTTTCAAGTATGATCAAGAATTTCAGTAAGGGATTTACTGAAGATTATGAAATGTCTCTGTCCTAATCAGGATTTTGCCCCAGAATTTCTAGATATCCTGTCTCGTCTCTCTCTCTCTCTCTCTGTAAGTAGTTCAGTTCAGAGTGCTTAAGGGGGGGATGGAGCCCAGTCCACCGATGATGTCAACCCCCCCCCCCCCCCCCCGGTGGGCGTGAACTAATGTGCCCACAGCAGAGAAGTGGATCCTTAAAAAAAAAAAAATCAACCTCCTGGATAGAGCATTGCTAGGAGAAACAGAATCCAGGAGAGGGGGGGGGACTACAGATTCCCAAGTAGTTTGCTAGCCACCTCTGCAACAGGGGAATGTCCACCCCCTCCGGACTAGAAGTGAAAGTCAGCTGACCAGACTTGTTTAGAACTGAAAAAAACTGCATTATACACTGAGAAGTTTTAGGACTTGATTGAACTAATGAACGGAAATTGCAAAGAACTGGATGAATTTGCGGGCATAATGGTTAAATGAAAGTTAATCAGAGGGTGTGTGAATTGTGAAAATAAATGTAACAGAGAAAGTGAATGATATTTTAGTTGAATGATGTGAGGAGGTTATCTTAATCGAAGGAACAGAGGAAGTGAAAAACTGGGTGTGAGTACGCCCATTATAGAAAAAGAAGGACATTAGAGAAGTGAATGCCCGTATCTTGACTCCACCCCAGGAGGGAGTACTTGATTGTAGAATCATAGACAGAATAAAACCAAGCACAGTGTTTCAGCACGAGAGTGAAGCAGCTATAGCGTGAGTGGCAGCCGAAGAGGGCTACAGCATGGATGAAGACTAGGCCAGACCGGACTCTCCAGTTTCCCTGGGTCCCCAGGAGTCAGTCTGCAAAATAGGGGACCAATATATGGACTTTTATGGGGGATACAGGAGCAGAATACTAAAGCCAGTAGCCCCTGTGTTTTTCTCGCAAAGCCTTTTCTGCAGAACCACATGTGTGAACTAGAAAAAAAAATAATAATAATAATGTACCAGTTCCTGTATATGCCTGAATGCCCTATTCCATTTTTGGGCCGAGACCTGCTTGCAAAGCTTCAAGCACAGATATCCTCTGTTGAAGGAAGAAAAAAATGAAACTCAAAATCTGCTGGCCTGATGGTGTTAACTGTCCCCAAGAAGAAGAATGGCGGTTCTATTCACCTGCATCCAAAGCAACAAGCTGTACACTTACCAACCTCATAGCCCCACCTGGAGGATGGGCAGAAGATAATCCACCTGGCCTAGCGAAGAACATAGCCCCTGCCATTGTCACCCTCAAGCCAGTAAGAAGCCTGGGACAGGTGATTACCGCCCAGTGCAGGATCTAAGAAGAATGAATGATGCAGCTGAAACTATACAACCAGTGGTACCAAAATCCTTATATTCTCTTGGAACTGATCTCTGCTGAAGCTATACATTTCATCATTCTGGACTTAAAAAGATGTTTTTTTCTGCATACGCTTAGCCCAAGACCCCACTACAAGGAGGCGGGGCCAACTCATCTGGACAAGATTACCTCAAGAATTCAAGAACTCGCCTCACTCAGCAAAAGATTTGACAAGTTATCCAGAAACTCCAGAAAAAAAAAAAAAAAGAAAAAATTCTACTTCAATATGTGGACAACTTGCTCATAACCACCAACTCAGAAAGTGAATGTCCACCAGCCACCAGTGAACTCTTGCACCTTTTTAATGAGGCTGGATACAAAGTCTCAAGAGCCAAAGCATAATTATGTCAAACAAGTTAAATACCTAGGATTCCAGTTGTCCAGCGGAATTCAACGCCTGGAACCCTTACCAGAACGCAAAGCAGCTGTATGCAGTATTCCTACTTCAACCACCAGGAGGCAAGTGAGAGCCTTCTTGGGTGCCACAGGGTACTGTTGTATATGGATCCCCAATTTTGCGCTGCTAGCAAAACCATTGTATCACATTGTATCAAGCTACCAAAGGAATGAAAAAGTCTCCATTGGAATGGGGACTTGAATAGGAATGCAGTCTTTTGATCTTTGAAAACCGCTCTGATGTTATCACCAGTTCTGGGTCTACCCGATGTCCAGAAAACCTTGCAGTCTCTATGTTCATGAGTCGCAAGGAAATGTTCTGGGAGTGTTGACTCAATCTCTTGGACCTTATTTGAGAAGCTGTTACAGCTACAGCCTTCCTAGTAAGCAAAAACTAAAAGAAAAATCCCTTTGAGACAGGATCTTCAAGTTACTGTACCACACTCTGTTCTAACCAATATGAAATACAAAGGAAATTACTAGCTAACAAATCTATGAATGTTGAAGTATTAGAGTATGTTGTGTGAAAACCCCAGATACAACTGAAGGGTCAGTCAAGCTTTCAATCCTGCTATGTTATCAGTTAGTCTTGATCCCCTGATCATGACTGTTTAGAAATTATGGACACTGTATTCTCAAGCCACCTGGATTTGACTGATGTCCCTCTGGAGAACCCTGAACAGACTTTCTTTGTGGCTGAAGGCAGTTTCATCATCAATGGACATTGTTGTGCTAGATATGCAGTGATGACCCCTGATTTGGTAGTTGAGTGCTCAGCCCTGGCCCCAGAAACTTCACCACAGAAAGCTGAACTGATAGTCCTCACTAGAGCACTAACAATAGGAAAAGAGCCCTGTCTAAATGTGTACCCAGATTTCAAGTATACCCTTACAACCTTGCATGCATATGGGGCCCTGTACAAAGAATGAGGGTGGATAACCTTAGGAAGCAAGTCCATTAAGTATAGCCCCAAGATATTGATATTAATAGATACATACTGCCTATAGATCTCAGAATTTAGGAAAAGTAGAATGTGTGAATAGAACCCTGAAATCTCAGTTGTCTAAACTTTGCCAAGAGGTTTACCTGAAGTGGCCCCAGGTTCTTCCCATAGCCCTTCTTAGGATATACTTAGCCCCTGCTAAGTCTTTAGGAGTTTCCCCTTTTGAGATTCTGTATGGGCAACCCCTGCCTATTGTATAGGAAATAAAAGGAGATATGAGACAGATAGGATCTGAAATTATTAGACATGAACTATTGGTTTTAAGTTCTGTTTTGCAGGAGTCTTCATACCTGAGTACAAAATCGATTACTCATCAATTTGCCTGCACCCCTGCATCCTTTCAAGCCTGGAGTCTCGGTGTGGATCAAAGAGTGGAGAAAGATACTGTTAGCCCTGCATTGGAGAGGACCCTATGTCGTCATCCTGTCAACAACTCCAACTGCAGTAAAAGTCGCAGAATTTGAACCTTGGATCCATCATAATCAAGGGAAGCCAGCAGCTGCTCTTGAACCTGATCACTGGACTACTGTATAGCATCCTGAGACTCCATTGCACCTCACCCTACAACAACAACCACGGACCTAAGACTTATTGGTCCCTCAGAAACTGCACTATTTCAAGACTGTTTGTTTATCTGAAGGTAAGCCTCGCATCTGAAAAAACCTGCAATCATCAGAAAGAGACTGTGTTGTGTTAAGAAATTGAATCTTCTAAGAGACTGTGTTTAAATACTCTGAAAAGACTGTTTTGATCTCCTAAAGAGTGAACTGCTCTAAGGAAGCAATAATAGCCTAAGAGACTATGCTATGATATTTTAAGAAATTGAGACATCCCAGAGGACAGTGATACTTTGGAATCTACAGCCCTACTCCTGCCAAAAAGCTGGTAGGTCTACGTACGGCAGAAGCTTGAGGATCTACAATCAACCCTACATCTGTTATCTGTTGTGGAAGTCGACAGTTCCACCAATTTTCCAGAGACTATGCCCATTATGAATTATTATTATTGCTTTATTTTGGCAGCAGCCTTGGAGTGCTTTGAAATGACTTTTGCCTTATCTCCCTGGGCAGCCTGTATAAGTACAACATGAACTGGACCGAAGGTCACTCAGACCTTGATTTATCATTCTCCCTATACTTGCATTGGTATACTCTCCAATCCAAAAGTTGTTCTAGATCTTGACTTTCTACAAGGCTATGCAAGCCACCGTTGCAATTCCTCATACCACCACCAGAACTTGTTTCTTGAACTTGCTGGAGCAATAGCATCTAGTCTCCACACTTCTGACTGTTTCTATTGTGGAGGAACTAAGATGGGAGATCAGTGGCCCTGGGAGACGCAAGAACTGAACTATTCTATCCTATACAATCAGACTGATTTACATAATACTACTAGTGAGTGGGTATTGGCCCACCCCATTGTTGACAGTTTGTGTTTTGTTCGGACTGGACCACAATCTACTACGAAGGATGGACAGCTGGTCTGTCTAAATCAGAAGCTTTACGACAGCACAACAAAGATGCAACCGAACCTTCTAATCCTTTAGTTCTTTTTCCCACTCTTGCCAAACTATGGACTTTGACTATCTGCTTGTTGCTCCCTTGTTTCTTGCTACTTTGCTTGCGAATGATAACTTCAGTTATTAATAACACTGTAGAGCATAAGGCGGCTACAAAGATATTAGCTATGTGAACTTACTACCCTATACCACAGAGTGATACCTTTACCTAGTATTATGTGATTTGATTCTCACACCTTATTAACATGCGGGTGAGAATAATCAAAGGGGGGAATGTGGTAGGCGACGGCCTATGATCCATGCTAATTGAACTAAGCAGACAGGCCTGAGCAGCTTGACCTGTAACTGAAGCCTGTAGTTAGGCCCAGAGGAATGAAAACCCCCCTGAATGATGACACCATAGAATTGAAACTTAACTCAGTTTAACTGAACATAGCTAAGCAGAAACGAAACTTAGAAAATAAAGAAAAACAAATTTAATTGGTACTGATAAGGTGTGCTATGCTTCTATGGAATTAATTAACTCTGCAGAGAGCAAGGTCACAGTGCCTCTGCTTCCCATATGTTTTAACAAGCTCAGCGACCTTGGAGGAGAGAAGTAACAAGTTGGAGACACTGACCATTGTAATTGGGACTAGAAGGGGGGCAACCAGGTGCTGGGCCCAGACCAGAGTCCCGATTGGGTAGCCATATCAGTACCGGGACCAATAGATGGGTGAGAGGGGTACTGGGACCAATGAAAAGTTTGCCTATGCTTAGAATGGACAAGAAAGCTATAAAAGTTGTTGTTTTACTAGAAGCCATTGCTCAGCCATTTTGAAATTGCTTATTGCTTGAGCCATGTGCACATTAAACTGGCTTGGATCCTTGAAAAGACTCCTGGATTTATTTATTGCATGCTTATCTGCTGCTACACAACTATTAACTAATCCCATTCACAGACAGGGCTCAACCCCCGACCTCCTATCTGTACCTAAGACACTAATCAAAGACGATGCCATAATGTCCCCAACAGTTACCTTGACATCCTGGTCAGATCATCACATAATGGCATTCAGGATGAGCATCACCAAACCTACCAAGCTTCAGCATGAGCAACACAATGGAAGAAGATTCAAGAACTTCAACAAGGAACAGTTCTTCCAAGAAATCCTCTCTACACTAAACCAAGACACCACAGATCTTGACAGTGCAATTAACAACTGGAATCAATCCATTGCTGTAGCTGCAACAGCACCAGGCAGTAAGAGAGCCACTACACAAAGAACAAGATCAGCACCCTGGTACTCTAAGGAAATAAAGGAAGCAAAGAAGATGCTAAGAAGAACTGAGAGAAAATGGAGATAGAATAAGACCCAAGATACCCAACAGCAATATAGAACCAAACAGCAGGAATACAATAAACTGCTTAACATATTTATTTATTTATTTAACATTTTTTTATATACCATTTTTCTCCAATTCAATACGGTTTACAATGAACAAAATAACAGTGTGGTTACAGCTGTTTTACATAGAATAATAACAATTTTAACAATGGTTGAACATTTAAACAGAACTATTTACAGTAATTAGAGGGGTTGGAAAAGGGGTGTGTAGTTAGGGGGATGGAGGGGAAGAGGGGGATTTTGCTAGTTTAATGGGGGTTAATTAGGGGGTAGAGAGGGGTACTGGGGTTTAAGGGGGTAGTGGGTAGTATTTGGAGAAAAGGAAGGTTTTGAGCATTTTACAAAATTCTGAATGGTCATTACAGCATCTTAGGATGGGGGGGGAGGGCGTTCCATATAGAGGGGGTGTAGAGAGAGAAGGCACGATTGCAAGTGGATTGGGTGCATTTTTTCCTTTGTGTTGGGATGCTTAGAATGTTTACCGTGTTGGATCTACGTGGTCTGGAAGAGTTTAGTTTTGAGACGAGTGAGAGTAAGCATGAGGCAGATTCATTGTGTAGAACTCTGTGAATTAAGGTGATGATTTTGAATTTTATCCTAGCTTGTATGGGGAGCCAGTGAAGGTCCTTTAAGATGGCAGTGATGTGTGTATATTGTGGTGAGTGCGTTATTAGACGTGCCAGGATATTTTGCTCCATCTGGAGGGGTGGAGGGTGTGTTTTGGGATACCATGGTATATAAGGTTACAGTACTCAAGGGTCGAGGTAGTAAGGGCCTGGCAGACAGTTCGAAAGGAGTCTGGGTTTAGTAATGGATGGAGATTCCTTAGTGTTTGTATTTTGAAGTAAATGGAATTGGTTGTTCTTTTTATCTGTTCATGAAAAGTAAGGTTCTGGTCTATTATTAGGCCTAGGTATGTGACTTGTGTCTTTACTGTGATTGTGAGGTCTCCTAGGAGAATGGAGAGCGAGGGGACAAAGGATGGCTTGGAGGAGATTTGGATGGCTTCTGTTTGGATTGATTAATTATAAGGTTGTGGTGGTGGAGCCACTGTCTTATTTTGGAGAAGCAATTGCTGATGTTGGTGAGGTTTGACTTAGATATGTTAAAGGGGTAAAGAACATTATGTCATCGGCGTAAAGTTGATACTGTATGTGGTATTCTTGGAATATTTTGCATATAGGTTGGAAGAAGATGTTAAAGAAGAGTGCTGAGAGGCTGGAGCCTTGGCGGACTCCTTGAGGAAGGGTGAATGATTGGGAGGTTTTATTGCCATACTCTTTGTGTTCTGTTTTCAATGTATGAGGTGAACCAGTTTAGTGTTGTGTCTCTGAGGCCTATGTCATAGAGTCTGTCAAGGAGTTGTCTATGGCGGAGCGAATCAAAGGCTGAGGATATATCGAGGAAGATTAGAGTACATCCTTGGTTGGGAGATTGAGTATTTGTTATTATTGAGTCGAGGAGGGAAGTGATCAGGGTTACCACCCCATGATTCTTTTTGAAACCATATTGGAAGGGATCGAGGGGGGAGTGATCATCAATGAAGTTTTGAAGCTGGTTTTGTACAGATTTTTCAGTTATTTTTGCTAATAGAGGGGTACTTGAGATCAGGCTGTAGAATGCTGGTGAAGTGGGGTCGAGTTTATTTCCTTTCAGGATGGGGCGGATGGAGCTGTTTTTCAGCGGGATGGGCATAATACCAGTTTTAAGGGAGGTTGTGACCATAGATTGAATGAAGGGGCTTAGTGTTTCTTTTGTATTTTTAATCCATGTGACTGGGCATGGATCTAGAGCAGATGTAGTGGTGTTAAGTTTTAATGATATCTATTATGTTTTTAAGGGATGGGGGGTCAAAATAGTTCCATGTTGTTGTGGGGGTTAACTTGGGGGTTTGGGCATGTGTGTGGACGCTGGTGTTGAATGAGGGAGAGGTGTATTTGGAGCAAAGTTGGTCTGCTATGGTTTGAGGGGAGATTCTATCTCCTAATTCTTGGTTTGGTGTATCTTTTAGAAGAGCTTTGGCTATGGAGATGTAAGCAGGAATACCACACCAACCTAATTATGAAATCTGCAAACAAACCTAGAGAATTATTTGATATCGTACGAACACTCACAAAAGAACCATTACCAACATGTGAACACAAGATACACCCACAGCAGATAGCAAACTATCTAATGATGAAACCCAGGAACAGTCACCAAGACAGCAAATTCCAATGGTCACCTCAATGGAAACTAAATCAAGCAGGTCCAAGAACTCAAACACCTGGGATCGCTGGTGCAGGAGAAGAAGGTAGCATCCACCACCGAAATCCACAGCAGGATCGGCCGGGCAACAATAGCGTTTGCCTCACTTAAATGCTGCCTCTGGAAGGAGGCCAATATCTCCAACAACACCAATATTTGCCTTTTCCGAACACTGATCCTACCAATTCTCCTGTACGAATCGGAAACATGAACTCTGCTCAAACCTGACATGACCAAGCTCAAGGTCTTTCAAATGCGATGCCTGAGACAGATTTTGGGTGTCTCTCTTTGTGATCACCATTGAAATGAGACAATTCGGACAACGTGTGACCATCAACCTTTAGTCGAAGAACAAATCCAAAAGCGCAGACTGCGATGGTTTAGACACATTTGCAGAATGAACACCAGTCGACTGCCATACAAACTCCTCTGGCAAGAGCGACCTCTCCACTGGAGGGTTCAATGAGCAGCACTGAAGAAAACGTGCCTCAAACATATCAAGGAAGATCTAAGGAACCAGCGACTGACCATCGATGAGGCCAGAATTATCTCCACTGAGAACCGACCAGAATTATCTCCACTGAGAACCGACCAGAGGGGAAGCCTTATTGGACCTAGTCCTTAGTGGAACACCAGATCTAGTGCAAGAGATAAGGGTGTTGGGGCCACTTGGCAATAGTGATCATAGCATGATCGCATTTAATTTAATTAGTGGAGGAGGGATAGCAAGAAAATCCACAGTACTACCGTTTAACTTTCGAAAGGGAGACTATGATAAAATGAGGAAAATAGTTAAGAAAAAACTAAAAGGAGCAATTGCAAAGGTTAAAGACTTACATCAAGCTTGGGTGTTGTTGAAAAATACTATCTTGGAAGCCCAGACTAGCTGTATTCCACACTTTAAGAAAAGTGGAAGGAAGTACAAAATACTGCCAGCATGGTTTAAAGGTGAGGTCAAAGAGGCTGTTCTTGCCAACAAAGCATCTTTCAGGAAATGGAAAAAAGAGCCAAATGATGCGACCTGGAAACAGCACAAGCACTGGCAAGTCAAATGCAAGGCATTGATAAGGCAGGCAAAGGGAGAATTTGAGAAGCAGCTTGCTGCGGAAGCAACAACGCAAAATAAAGACTTTTTCAAGTACATTCGTAGCAAAAAACCTGTGAGAGAGTCAGTTGGTCCATTAGATGATAGAAGGGTTAAAGGGGCACTAAGAGGCGACAAGGCGATAGTGGAGAGACTGAATGAATTCTTTGCTTCGGTCTTTACTGAGGAAGATGTAGGGATGTTACCCATGACTGAAGTGGTATTTAAAGGAGCGGAAGAATTGAAGGAAATATTGATACATCGGGAAGATGTATTACAACTATTAGATAAACTGAAGAGTAGCAAATCACCTGGGCCGGATGGTATACATCCAAGGGTGTTGAAAGAACTGAAATATGAGATTGCAGACCTGCTATTAGTAATCTGTGAATTTTCATTAAAATCATCTGTAATACCTGAAGATTGAAGGATCGCCAATGTAACGCCAATTTTTAAAAAGGGTTCCAGGGGTGATCCGGGAAACTACAGACCGGTGAGCCTGACGTCAGTACCGGGAAAAATGGTAGAAACCATCATAAAGAACAAAATTGCTGAACATGTAGATAGTCATGGCTTAATGGGAGACAGCCAACATGGCTTTAGACAAGGAAAATCTTGTCTTACTAATCTGTTATGTTTTTTTGAAGGTGTGAATAAACAGGTGGACAAAGGTGAGTCGGTTGATATAGTCTATCTGGACTTTCAGAAAGCCTTTGATGAGGTTCCTCATCAGAGACTTCTGGCAAAACTAAAGTGTCATGGGATAGGAGGCAGTGTACTATTGTGGATCAGGAACTGGTTAAAAGATAGAAAGCAGAGAGTAGTGCTAAATGGCCAATTTTCCCAATGGAGAAAGGTGAATAGTGGTGTACCCCAGGGATCTGTGCTGCGTCCGCTGCTTTTTGACATATTCATAAATGACCTGGAAAAGGGAATAACGAGTGAGGTTATCAAATTTGCAGATGACACAAAACTATTTAAAGTTGTTAAAACCCAAGAGGATTGTGGAAAATTGCAAGAGGATCTTGATAAATTGGAAGATTGGGCATCAACTGGCAGATGAAATTTAATATGAACAAGTGCAAAGTTATGCACCTAGGGAAGATCAACCCAAACTATGGTTACACGATGCAAAGTTCCACATTAGGAACCACCACCCAGGAAAAAGATTTAGGCGTCATTGTGGATAACATGTTAAAACTCTCGGCCCAGTGTGCAGCGGCGGCCAAGAGAGCAAATAGAATGCTAGGTATCATAAGGAAAGGAATGGAAAATAAAACAAAAGATATTATAATGCCTCTATATCATTCCATGGTGAGACCGCACCTTGAATATTGTGTGCAATTCTGGTCGCCATATCTTAAAAAGGATATAGCGTTATTAGAAAAGGTTCAGAGAAGAGCCACCAAAATGGTAAAGGGGATGGAAGGATACTCCAATGAAAAATGGCTAAAAAGGTTAGGGCTCTTTAACCTGGAAAAGAGACGGCTGAGGGGAGATATGATAGAAGTCTATAAATTAATGAATGGAGTGGAACGGGTAAACGTAGATCAATTATTTACGTTATCAGAATATAGAAAGACTAGGGGACATGCAATGAAGCTACAGGGTAAACTATTTAAGACTAATAAAAGAAAATATTTTTTCACTCAACGTGTAATCAAACTCTGGAATTTGTTACCGGAGGATGTAGTAAAGGCTGTTAGAGTAGCTGGGTTTAAAAAAGGTTTGGACAAGTTCCTGGAGGAAAGGTCCATAAATCATTATTAAGAAGGGACCCAAGATATCAATGCTTGACCCAGTACAAGCATTGTGGAACCTGTGTCTTTTGGGGAAACTGCTAGGTACGTATGACCTAGATTGGCCACTGTTGGAAACAGGATACTGGGCTTGATGGACTTTGGTCTGACCCAGTATGGCATATCTTATGTTCTTATGTTCCACCGATCACCAAGGTTGGAAGGATATTGTGAACAACATATGGAATCCAGCACCAACTACAGCAGCATATTGGTTGAGAGGACAACCTGCTCCCCAAACGCCAGCTAAGGATTAAAGAAGAAGATGGTGCTAGATAGTATATTTGACCCCAGTAATTGGATACCCTATTTTCTAGTTTCTTTCTCTTTTATGGATATATGTCAAGATTTAGCTTACACTAATAGCATCCTAAGTGGATGGAGCCAGAGCTTGATAATGTCCAGCATATCCCTGTTTTTAAATTTTGATTTATATGAAAAGTCAGCATTACAAATATTACACCGGGCCCTAGAATATCAATACAAGTCTTACTGGGAAGACAGAACATGTAGGACTGCTACAGACCTCTACACAGAAACTACATGCTATCAAATCCTCACCTTGGTCACACACATAAAACACAGACAGACTTGCAAGAAATATAGTAAAAGAAACCACAATCAGACATAGAAATATGCAGAAAAAACTGAGCTGCAGCCCCAAGTCTGCATGCAGTACAACACTAGGCGGTATAGACAGAGAAATGCTTTTCTTCTTGTACGGAGCGAAATACAAAGATAACACTGAGGTCCACAAATTATTTCACACAATATGTCAAACTTCAATGGAGCTAGTTTTATAAACCCTTTTCACACATAAAACACTGCGTTTTGGGGGGTAAAAGGCCTCTTATAAAAGTAGGTCTTGCTTAAAATGATACCCAGTTTAAGTAGATGCATTCTTATAGGTAGGCATGCTTTGGTGAGGAGAATGGGTGGAGCATGAGTGACGCTTTGATTTATGCAAGTTCCTTTTCTTTTTAAGTCCTGTCAAGTCAGTGCTGACTCCTGGTGTCCCAGCAGCCCCTGAGTTTTCTTGGCAAGGCATGACTGGAAGTAGATTGCCAGATCTTTTCTTCGGGGATAATGGAGGGTAAGGTGGCTTGCCCAAGGTCACAAGGAGAACCAGTGGGAATCAAACCCAGATTTACTGGGTACTAGGCTATTCCTCCGCTATGCAAGTACCTTACTCACTAGCACTTAGGCCTGCTTCTGCTATTTCAGTGGGATTTGTGCTAGTGTGTTATGAAGACACAAAAGCATCTGTGTGCCTTTATAAAATAGGCTAAACATAGGTGCATTTCCACGTCCAAACTAGGCACCCTGTTCAAATACAATTACTCTCATCTCTTCACCTTGGCATATAATAATACGCCTTAATGTATTCTAGGCCCTATAGCACAGACCCGCCCTCTGGTGCACAGACGCCAGCTCTTCTTACCTTACTAATCTTACATTGCTTCTCTGCTTCCAGACTTCTCAGCTTGCTGGAGCTCCTTTCATATTACGTTAAATCTACTATGATTAATATTCTGTAAAGCGCCTTGATACTTGTCTTTGAAAGGCACAATGGCAAATAACTAAAAAAACATAGACATAAACAATCATCGTTTTAGGATCTGGAACTTGATCCAGCAGTTTCAGGCACAAAATGAAGAATAAAAACACAAGAATAAATGGAGTGGAAGGTTAAGGCCGATTTTTATTCAAAAAGATGTTCCGTTCATAAAAATCTGATCAGAGAGGGCTGTTAAACAAGAGGGGCCTTGGTGCATAATCACTGCAATCCTAAAACAATGGAGTATGGGTGAGAACCTTTCATTTCTTGCTTTGTACCTTGCCTGCTGGTTATAAAGGTCGCCTGGGGCTTGGGTTCTGTTGGTATCACGGAGACAACAAAACAGAAACTAAAGTGACATTGTTGAAAACAAATCAATACACTAAAATCAAAATCACCAGAACACAATCTTCAGAAAAACTCTTGTATGCAACAGACATCAACATTCAAAAGAGCCATCGAATATCACCATCTGCCTCTACAGTTCTGTGTAGTGAAAAAGTATATGTGAAGTGCTCGCAAACTTGTAAAGCATCTATGCAAAACCTTAACTTTAATGATGGCTGAAGTTCTGCTTCTATTGACCAACATCAGTGTTACAGCTAAATGCCTGCTGCAAGGTTAGTATACCAAATTGTTAAAGTAAACTGTTGGAGCACAAAAAAACTTGCATCACTAGGGCCGCATAGACATGATACATCTCAAGCATTGCGGTTTATGTTTATCTACATTTATTATATTATAAATTATATTTTCCTTTTCCTTTTCCTTTTCCTTTTCCTTTTCCTTTTCTTTTTCCTTTTCCTTTTCTTTTTCTTTTTCTTTTTCCTTTTCTTCAGCATCTTGTTTCGATCTTACGCGGGTATTCTGGAGAGAGAAAAAGATGCATTCTAAGCAAGGCGGTTTTGAAAGAAATGTTAAAATGATAATCTGTCGATTATGATTCCTCATCTAATTTATTACATTTAATCTTTTATTTATGTAATGTTGTCGCAAAAGCGTCCCTTACTAGTGTCTTCAGTGGCCTTAGGGACTCTGAGTATTGAGGTCGAGGAGTCTATGTAATAGCTCAGACAATCCCATTCATTGTGAGTTCTCCTCAGAGGAGTGTGATTCTGTAGAACTCAGAGACTGACTTGGGTTTTTGTTCTTTTTCTTTTTTACTTTATCCTGACCTAGGAGTTTGAGGCTCTGAAGGAAGGGAGAGGGGAGAGAAGTTCTTGGGCACCTAGAACTGGAAGTCTTTGAGGGCTCAAGAGGATCTAGAGAGAGGGAGAGGGCCAGGAGATGGAGTTAGAGAAAGGCACTGATAGGAGAATCTAAATAATATTCAGTGAATTTTCTACATGGGAGCGAAGTCTAGAATTCATACAAGATGGGACAAAATCTAAATATAAACCCTGCACCTTGTTTCTGTAACACATACTCTAAATTTCCTACTAATGGAGCTAGGACATTTCCCCTTACAACTTATCATACAAAAATATCTCAATATTAAAAGTGTGGTATCATTTCAGGAACAACACACTTATGTTCCACTGCCAGATGCTTTGTAAAGTAGCATAACAGCCCTGCAAAAAGGACTCTTGGGACCTATATAATGAACACCATACCTGAACAAATGAGACTGCTACAGATCTCTGTAGAGAAACTACTTGCTAGCAGAATCCTTCCCCTCGGACACACACAGAAACTTGCTGACAAAAGGTAAAATGGAAACCTCAAAAAGCTAGATTCTATAAGTAGTGTAATACTGGAAAAAGTGAAACAGAAATGCATTCCCTCCTGTGTTTTGGAAATTACAGAAAGAGGAGAGATGCACATTTCCCAAAGCTAACATATATCAATCCTTAAAAATTGAAAATAAATGCTGTTTTCTGTTCTTGTCTAGGCATTTTATTTTTTCTAACTGGGTTGGTCCCAATTTCCCTTTCATACTTTTCTTATGTTGTTTTTTTCCTATATTTTCCAGGTTTTCCTTCCCATTTCACCTCTCTCTTGTCTACTTCGGTACAAATTATATCGTAATGATAGAGCAGAGCAAATTGGTGGAGGGGTTGCATTCTATGTTAGAGAGGGCATTGAGTCACAAAGGATTAAAGTTTTGCAGGAAACAAAATTCACTGTAGAATCTCTATGGATTGAAATTCCATGTAAAAAGGGGAAGGGGAAGGCGATGGTCGTGGGGGTGTACTATCGACCGCCTGTCCGGAATGAAAAATGGATGTTGAAATGCTCAAAAAAATCAAGGAAGCTAACAAAAGTCACAGTACAGTAATAATAATGGGTGATTTCAATTACCCCGGTATCGACTAGGTCAGTGTCACGGCAGGACACGCTAGGGACATAAAGTTTGTAGATGAAATAAATGACTGCTTCTTGGAACAGCTGGTTCATGAACCAACCAGAGGGGAAGCTGTTTTGGACCTAGTCCTTAGTGGAACACAAGATCTGCTGCAAGAGATAAGGGTGTTGGGGCCACTTGGCAATGGTGATTATAGCATAATCGCATTTGATTTAATAAATGGAGGAGGGACAGTAAGGAAATCCACAGTACTACCTTTTAACTTTCAAAAGGGAGACTATGATAAAATGAGGAAAATAGTTAAGAAAAAAACTAAAAGGATCAGTTGTAAAGGTTAAAGGTTTACATTAAGTATGGGTGTTGTTTAAAAATACTATCTTGGAAGCCCAGACTAGCTGTATTCCACACTTAAAGAAAAGTAGAAGGAAGTCCAAAAAAGCGCCAGCATGGTTTAAAGGTGAGGTCAGAGATGCTGTTGTTGCCAAAAAAACATCTTTCAGGAAATAGAAAAAGGAGCCAAATGACAAAAACTGGAAAAACACAAGCACTGGCAAGCTAGATGCAAGGCATTGATAAGGGAAGCAAAGAGAAAATTTTAGAAGCTTGCTGTGGAAGCAAAAACGCATAATAAAGACTTTTTCAAGTACATTCATAGCAAAAAAAAACTGTGAGAGAGTCAGTTGGACCATTAGATGATAGAGGGGTAAAAGGGGCACTAAGAGGGGACAAGGCTATAGTGGAGAAACTGAATGGATTTTTTGCTTTGGTCTTTACTGAGGAAGATGTAGGGATGTTATCCATGACTGAAATGGTATTTAAAGGTGATGCCACAGAAGAATTGAAAGAAATATCGATACGGGACTTCCGGTGACGTCACCGACCCACAAGGATGGCTGAAGAAGAGCTCTGCCGATAAACACCACAAAAGCGATAAAAATCTCCTCTAAAAAAAAGCAAAGCAAATATCCCAGAGTGGACAAGAATAGGCAGCAGACCCAGAGGCAGGGGGTATGAGTGCGGCATGGAAAAAAACAGTGGACATAAGAGAATATACTTTTTCAGTTCTGCAGGGTGAGCAGAAAGAAGGAGAAAAAATAAGAGTGGAGGTGAATTTGGAGTCAAAGACCAAAGAACAGCTTGGTGCCTTGGAAGGGATGCAGTGTAAGAGTGCTGTTGTACAAATTCTCGAAAGAAGAGCTACGTTCCTGATTCGGCGAGCTGTGCTTAGAAATGGCGGGATTCAGGGCGGATATGGAGGTGTCCATAACAGAATTCCATGCTGATGTATAAGAATTGGGTAAAAGAGTGGAAGGGGTGGAAGGGCAAGTGGAGGAGGTGCGAAGCAATGTGAGTGCAATAAATAAGGCAGTAAACAATCTGGAAACGGCGAAGGAACAGATAGAGCTTAAATTGAGGATTTGGAGAATCGAGCGAGAAGACATAATTTAAGAATAAAGGGTGTACCGGAAAGTGATGAGTACAGAGACTGTGAGAAAATGGCACGAGAAATATGTAAGGCGGTGCTGGAAGATCTCGAGGAAGGAGTGATGACTCAGGAAGTTAAACTTGATAGAACACACCGCACGCTAGGCCCAAGGAGAGGGGAGGCACCGAGGGATATAATAATCTGCCTCCAGGACTTTAAAGTTAAAGAAAGAATAATTAACAAAGTGAGAGGAGCAGGTCATCTCGAATGGAAGGGAAACAATTTTTGCAGACCTGGCAGAATGGAGAGGATTTATAATGAGACTGAGAGAAGAGAACATTAAATACAAATGGCTGTACCCAGCAGGAATTGCGTTTACCAGCAATGGCATTACAAGAAGGGCGACAACAGTGACGCAGCTGGCAGCTGCGATGAAGGAAGCAGGGGTAACACGTTTACCGGAGATGGGAGAAATGAGGAAACTGGGAAATGGAAAGACAAAGGCTGGCAGAAAGTGGAGAGTAGAGAGAAAAGGTAAACCTGTAATGCAAAAGTGAAAGGACTTGGGACTGAGTAAATAAGTAGAGATGAGTTGTCAGGAAATGGAAAAGAATCCTGCGTCAAGAAGGAAAAGATGGGAAAGAAGCATATTTGGTAAACTAAAAAAGAGATGAAGGCAAAAGCTAGAAAAAGAAGCTGCAAAGAAAGACTGAGTAAACAACATGAAAGGGGAGCAAGGGGTTGAATGAAGTAAGCAAGGACGAGTGGGAGGGGGAGATTAATATAAGAAAAATACTGTTCAGAAGTATGAGTCATGAGTGGGAGGGGGGAGGATGATGTCACAGAGGAAGGGGAAGCTACTAAGTGGTAGTGTAAAGGAGGGGAGGGAAGTGGGGGAGGTCGGGCGATGGGGTTGAGAGGGGGAGGGAAGGGTGGGAAGAGGGGGGATAACTGGATCCTGTAAATGTACAAAGCGGAGGTATAGAGATTTGGAATCATGGTGAGTAAACAAAAGAAATTTGATGAATGTAAGATAGTAACCATTAATGCTAAAGGCCTCAATTCCTGGTACAAAAGGCAAGCCCTGTTAAAAGAGGGTAATAGGCTTCGAGTCGATATAGTGCTTGTACAAGAAATGCATCTAAAAAAACACCCAAGAGAGATGGTTGATGAGTAAAGACTATGATAAAGTATATCTGGCACATAATCGGGTCTCACCCAAGGGGGGTGGGGAAGGGGGTTGGGATACTTTTTGCAAAAGGATTGAGCCTGGATGAGGAACAGGTTGAGAGGGACAGGAAGAGGCGTTAACATATATACCAGTGAAGTGGTGTATATGTTAAAGATGCTAATGACTAGAATACGGATGGAAATAGCGAAGGGGTGGAAATCAGAGAGGGAACCAGCCTCTGAGAGAATTTTAAGCAGACTCTGGAATTTTAAGCAGATTCTGTGAAAGGGTAAAATAGCAGGGAAGCCTATAGTAATAGGGAGTGTATACGCACCAAATACACAGCAAGGGGGGTTCTATGGGAAACTATATGACATGGTAGAAGCATTTATGCAACATCCAGTGGTATTAGGGGGAGATTTTAATGCAATCCTAAACCCCAGAATAGATACCACGGGGAGTAATAAGCAAAGCATTAAGTGAGTGAGCAAGATGTTAGGAAAATTGTTACACAAATTGGGCACAGTAGATGTCTGGCAGTACATGCATGGTAATAAGAGAGAATACACACACTACTCACACCCACAGAAAACCTACAGCAGATTGGATATGATATGGGCAGATGGAAGGATAGTAGAGCAGGTAAAGCGAGTGGATATAGGACCCTTAAGCTGGACAGATCATGCACCGGTGGAGGTTTCATTGAATTTCCAAATAAAGGGGGGAGGCCTGAGTTTCTGGAAATTGAATGAATCCCTCATAGACGAGGAAGAGGGCTAAGACGTATTAAGAGTACTATAAAGGAATATATGCAGCATAATAGTGGTGGAGAGGTGGGACCAGCAGGGGTATGGGATGGATTGAAAGCGGTGGTAAGGGGGCAATGGCGGCTAGGCGGAAGCGGGGAAAAGAACAAAAGGAGCAAGAGTTAATATCACAGTTGAGGCAAGAAGAGACAATGCACAAAAAGAAAGGTGGAAGGAAAAGGCTGCAACGTATTAGAAATTTACGGGAAGAATTAGGCAGATTAAATAAAGAGGAAGTTAAATCAGCTCAGACATGAATTTTATGTACAGGGAAACAGGCCTGGCAAATATCTTGCCCGAAAACTCAGGGAAAGAAGGATGCCAAAGCAGATCCTGCGAATAAAGGATGAGCAGGGTAGATGGGTTAATGCTACCAAACAAATACAACAAGTATTCTGGGAATATTATCATAAGCTATATGAATCAGAACAACAGGGAGAGGGAGGGGATATAGAACAGTATATGGCAGAGATCACACTGAAGCAATTAGATACAGAGCAGTAGCAGTGGATGAATAGAGAGATTGAAGGAAAAGAAGTAGTAGAGGCTATAAAGAGCTTCAAAGACAGCAAGGCTCCCTTCAGGATTGGATGGCTTTTCAGCCAAGTTCTATAAAAAATTTAGTGAGGAAGTCAGCCTAATATTGAGAGATGTTGTCAATGAGGTATTAAAAGGAGAAAAGCTACTGAGCTCCATGGAGGTGGCAGGAGTTGTAGTAATACCCAAACCTGGAAAGGACCATGGGAAGTGTGACTTATATAGGCCCATATCTCTCATCAATTTGGATGCAAAGATATTGGCTAAAATACTAGCGACCCGGTTGCAGAAATATATCCCACAATTGATAAAGGAGGATCAAGCAGGATTTATCCAGAGTACAGGAGCTAGTGACAATGTACATAAGTTGCTGAATTTAATATGTCAAGTACGCAAAGGATCAGACATCATCTATAATGATGGCGATGGATGCTGAAAAAGCCTTTGATAGAGTAGAATGGGCTTTTATGTTTGCAGTCATGCGGAAAATGGGGCTGGGGGACAACTTACAGAAATGGAGAGAAGCTCTCTATAGGGAACCTAAAGCACGAATACGAGTAAATGAGATATATTCAGAATTATTTAAGTTGGGAAGAGGTACCAGAAAGGGCTGTCCGATTTCCCCATTACTATTCACAATGGTGATAGAGCCTCTAGCCGAAAGTGTTAGGCAGAATAAGGAAATACATGGTATAAAGGTGGGAAAAGAGGAATGCAAAATTTCATTATTCGCGGATGATGTTATGTATACATTAGGGCAGCCTATAGAATCCATACCAGCCTTAGTACAAGAAATCCAGAAATACAGTAAGGTATCTGGTTACAAAATGAATATGGGGAAAACTGGGAAATGGAAAGATAACAGGCTGGCAGAAAGCGGGCTAATAAAAGTGTGAGATACCTGGGGATTCAGATTAGTGCAGAGTTGTCTGAGTTATATAAGATGAATTATGACCCAACAATAAAATAAAGTGCTAACGGATTTAATAAGATGGGACAAACCTATTTTTTCATGGATGGGAAGAATTGCCATAGTGAAGATGAATATCCTAACTGGATTGCTGTTTCTATTTATGACATTGCCCATAGAAATTACCACTGCAATGTTAAACCTGGTGCAGAGAAGAATCTTTTCCTTTATCTGGAGACATAGACCTCCAAGGTACAAAGGAAGATAATGTATAGAGAGAAAAAGGAAGGGGACCTAGCAGTCCCGGAAATAGTAAGGTACTATGAGGCGGCGCAGCCGAGAGCATTAATGGGATGGAGGCTACAGAAAAATGGGCCCCAATGGAGTACACTAGAACAGGAGATGGTAATAACAAATTGCCTTATTGATTTAATGTGGCAGGGAAGGGGGGTGAGAAGCAGGGGTCAGGATAGAAACCCGTATATGGCATGCACACTCCGAATATTGGATAGGAAACATAAGGTATTGACACAATTGGGGGAGACATTAGAGCACAGCGGATTGTACAGTGTGAGGGCTTTAAGGTGGAACGAGCCTCTGGGATATTTCAAAAATGGCATGAGAAAGGGCGGCAATATATGGGACAGGTATTAACAGCTATGGGCCAATTAAGAACATTTGGGGAGCTTCAGCAAGAATTTCAAATAGAGGCAAGTGATTGGTATGGTTACTTTCAGATAGCACATTTCCTGGGGGGGGGGAGGAACAAATAAAGGCATGCTTAGGTAATAAGGAGAAACAATTCGAAAATATGTTTTTATAAAGCACTGAGCGGTCCAGTGGACCATGGAACGCATATGCAGGCATGGGAGGAGGAAGATGGGAAAAATATACGAAGAGGTGAAAATCCCAGTGGTCTCGACAGCAATCCAAGAACACAGTTATAAGATGGTGTACCGAATGTATCTAACACCAGCACGCTTGTGTAAAATGGGGAAATATAAGGATGTGGTGTGTTGGAGGGGGTGTGGGGAGAGAGGGGATTAAATGCACATGTGGTGGGCATACCCAGTTTTACAGAAAACATGGTTGACTGATTTGGCTCGAGACATGGTGGGTTGAGTAGGCCCCATTACACCAGCAGGAGTGTTATTGAATGAATGGGGGGGGGGGGGAGATATGAAGAGTGAACTGGTATATATGTTAAAGATGCTAATGATTGGAATACAGATGGAAATAGCGAAGGGGTGGAGATCAGAGAGGGAACCAGACTCTGAGAGAATTTTAAGCAGACTGGCATACATTTACAGAATGAGCGAAATTACTGCATATAAAACACACAGGGTAGAGGTTTTTCAAAGAAGATCGGAAAGGTATAGGGAATGGTTGCAAAAGGAGGAAAACAAATTAATGTGATGAGTCTAATAAAGTTTTGGGAATGAGATAGCAAAATAAGGGTGCGTACATTACTGGATCCAGTGGAGGGGGAGAAGAGAGGAGTATGAAAAAAATCTATAGGTACATGAACGGTACTATACACTGTGATGTAGGAGGTAAAAGGGTATTTGGGTTAAAATAGGCTGATATGAATCAGAAGATAGTATTGATATGGAGGGGTATGCCAATTATGGATGTCAGTTTTTGTTTTTTGACTGCTGAAGGCAGTCAGATGTATGGTATGTTACCTATTGTGAATTATGAGAAAACATGATGCAAAAATTTGTGCAGTACCGAATAAAAATTTAAATTGCAAAAAGAAATATCGATACACCGGGAAGATGTATTACAACTATTTGATAAACTGAAGAGTAGCAAATTACCTGGACCATGGTATACATCTGAGGGTGTTGACAGAACTGAAATATGAGATTGCAGATCTACTATTAGTAATCTGTGAACTATCATTAAAATCATCTGTAATACCTGAAGATTGGAGGATGACAAACGTAATGCCAATTTTTAAAAAGGGTTCCAGGGGTGATCTGGGAAACTACAGACCAGTCACCCTGATGGCAGTACTAGGAAAAATGGAAGAAACAATTATAAAGAACAAAATTACTGAACATGTAGATAGTCATGGCTTAATGGGAGACAGCCAACATGGCTTTAGCCAAGGAAGGTCTTGTCTTACTAATCTGTTTTATGTTTTTTTGAAGGTGTGAATAAACAGGTAGACAAAGGTGAGTCAGTAGCAATGTTCCCTCTAATTTTCTGTAGGCTGTGTGCGCATAAAATATCAGCTGTGCAGCTTTTGAAGGAAGGTCAAATTTTTGTGCACCACATAAAGACACTCGGAGTTATATACTTCAAAATTTGACTACACATCAGAATACTGTATATATACCATATTGATTGCACTAGAAAACATTGTAGAACTTGTGAAAACCGTAAATACTTAACAACTTTTAAATTTTAAGATGCCTGTGTTGTTTTCTATCAGAATCGGAACCGTAATTTTTGTGCGCTCTGTTGTAAAGTATGTGCGCTCGTTCGGTGAGGTGTGTGCGCGTGCACACGCGCACAGCTTAGAGGGAACAGTGGTTAGTAGATATAGGGGTATGTTTACTAAACGCCGTAAGTGTGTGTGGCCGCGGTAGAGTGCGGGTGCCATATAAGGAGTGGGCGTTTCGCACTGAAGAAGGAAATCCGTGATTTGCATATGTGCTAAGGTGCGCCCCGCACCTTAGCGCATCAGATGGCTGCGCGGGAGGCATATGTGGTACGCTGCTGAGCAAACAAAAGAGCAGAGCCACAGCACAATGGTTAAGGCACCTACCAATGGTACAGGGATTGGGGGTTCAATCCCCCACAGAGCCCAATAAAGATGGCTGGCTGATGCAATAATTTAGGTGACATTGAAATAATGGGCAGCATAAGGCGGCAGGCTAATGGGCATAAGGTGGCATGTTGTTTTAGGAGACATCTCAATATAGGGCGGCATAAGGCAGCGCGCTGCTGAGCAAACAGAAGAGCAGAGCCACAGCACAATGGTTAAGGCATCTACCAATGGTGCAGGGATCAGGGGTTCAATCCCTCAAAGTGCCCAATGAACAAGGCTGGCTGAGGCATGTTGTATTATGGGCATGAGTGCTTTAGGGGGCATGTTATTTTTATTTAATTATCATTACTAGCAAACGCACCCTCAAAGCATGTTAACATGAGGCACCCCATAAGGCACATTTCAAAGTGCACTGTCCGCCAAGGCACCCTAGAATGTAGCTTATAGGGCGCTTTAGAGGGTGCCGTATGAGGTCCCGCAAGGTCAAAGCACTGTTTATGATGGCAGCACTGTGCAGTTTAAGGAATGAAAAGCATTAGTAGGTGCACTGACATGCAAGGAGGAGCAGCAGTGGAGCACAATGGTTAAGGCACTGACTGCTGATACAGGGGTCATGCGTTTGCTCCCCAGGGTGCCTAATACGTAAGGCTGGCTGTGGCATCAGCTTTGCAATGTACATATGTTTTCCTGCAGCACCGTATGTTTATGTTATTAATTGCTGCCAGCAAACACGCCCTCACGTGCTGTAAGTGAAGGTGCCGTATAAGGCACCCTATAAGGCACTCCATAGGGCATATTATAGAGTGCACTGTCCACCACGGCACCCTAATATGTCCCCTATAGGGCACCCTATAAGTTGTGTCACAGGATAATGTATAGTGCACCTTATATGGACGGGAACCATAAGGTGCTATATAGGGTGCCCTATGGAGCGCCCTCAGAGGCACCCTATGGGTACAGTACGCTGAGGGTGTTTTTGCTGGCATCAAAATATGTACATTAACGAAAAATAATGCTGTGGAAAACCCTAGCAAATAACCCCTCTGTGGGTTTGAACCCATGATCTCTGGCTGCATAGGCAGTGAAGTAACCATTGTGCTACAGCTCTATAGTTGATAGCAAGCCCCTGGCTGGCTGCAAAGAGCCTGCACGTCACTGCACAGACAGTCTACTGTGCTCACCAGGATAGGGTTAGCCCACCAGTACCCATGATGCACTGCACATGCAAATCAGCTGTCCACAGATGAACACAAAATGGGGAATGCACCCCCACAGCACCTCGCCCTGGTAGGGGGTACTGACCGGGTGTTTTACTGGCACAGAATACCTACACACCGTCACATTGTGTGTTTACTGAGCTCACTCTGAGTGTGCGATGAGGCGCCTAGGACCAGGTCCACAACACCTTCCATGGCTGAGGGAGATCCAAAGCAGTGTTAATGTGTAAGATAGGTAGTCTGCACAAACACTGTCTCAGTCAGGTGTAGCCCCCAGGTGGGATATGCACCACCACCACCACCCCCCCCCCCTGGGCCAAGGGTGGCAAACATGGTCTCCCATCAATAGATCCACCTTATACCTCCCTGCAAAGGTGGCAGTAGAGGGGAACATAGACCCCAGTCCTCCTGAGGAACAAACATCCCACAGGGCAGTCAATGTAGCTCTATACACATCCATAACACAATAGCAGACAGACATTAGACCAGGATATGGTAAGCTGCACCCCACCACTATCTTATATTCTCCTGCAGCAAGCCATCAGCCACTGCACCCTGCAAGCTGCTCCATCAGGACACATACCAGCTACAAACAGTCTGCTAGTTAGTCCATAGTGCATGTTCCCAGTGAAGATGCATGCACCCAGAACTGGAACGGCAGCATACACAGTACACAGATATATCAGTGACTGGGCCCCAAAAGGACACCCATATATATCACATGAGAGAAATACTATATAGCACTATGGGGTTGCCTAGCCATACTGTGGTCACTGCACAGTCAGGGTGAGAGTGATCTCTCAGCAGGACATACTGAGGTCACCCTGTCTGTGTAGGTGGTGGCCGGGCACCACAATGTCCCAGTCAGTGCCCTATGCCCTGTGCAGATGCACCCTGGCAAGGCCACCCTGTCCAGCCTACACCCATGGTACCTTGCTCCTCATTATGCACATTGGCAGCCCAATACTGGCAACATTGCTGGCAGTGTGGGCTGTGGAAGGTGTTTGCAGCCACCACACACTGGATAGACAGACAGCCACCCCCACACCTATGCCAGCATTGTGCTACTATAGAGGGGTTCAGCAGCCATACCCACCACACCAGTCCTGGACACATGCATGGATATGGTACTCATTACTGTTAGGGGTCACATTCCAGGGTGGTAAACACTGTCAGAGACCAGACCTGCAACACACACCGCAGACATCTGAATGATTGTTATGGTGGAGCTCCATGAACAAACTGTGCTTTACGTAGGACTGGAGATCTGCCAGTTATCATAGCAAACGTTTGATAGCTGTGTACCGTATACCCAGGTGTAGGGTGGCATTGCAGAGGTATGCAACTGCTAGTATTGGGAGATACAGGCAGGGCCCAATGTCCAGCCTCTCCAGGAGGCATTGGCCAATGGGGCCTGTGGGTGTGTCTGGCCCTGTTGGCTGCTGCTCTACGGCAGGGTTTCCCAACTCCAGTCCTGGTGTTCCAAACACTGTTCTGGTTTTCATGCTGTCCCTCATAGATATGCATGAGCTACATCTGCATACCATGGGGGTGGTGCATAGCTATGCAGCACAGGCATCATTATTAGAGGCAGCATGGAACCTGAATGGTGTGGGGCCCTCCAGGACTGCATTTGGGAGACTCTGCTCTAGGTAATGTGCCTGTTTATGGTGTCTATGAATGGTGTGTTAAAATATAGGCATATGAACCATGCATATGTTCTTAGCTATACAGTTTTGTCCTTACTATCACGCTTTAGTTGTGGGAAAAATATGTGGACTGGATTGGCAGTAGCCCCAGCTGGGATTTGAACCTGTGACCTTCTGTTCCTATACACACTGTCTGTGTGCACTGCACCACCGTGTTGCCACAGATATGTTGTGTTCCCTGGGGAGTCCATGACTGTACATCCGACAGAGCCTGTCTGTTGCGGTGGATGGTGCCAGCCTGCACAGGCCTAGGCCACTGTCTGCTGTGGTTTGCAGCCACTGCCCCCTCCACCACCTGTACCCTACCACAAACATGCAGACATGTCCCTATCTGGGAAAAACATATGACCTGAGTGAGTTGTAGCACTCCAGGACTGAGTTTGGGGGACTCGGCTGTAGGTAATGGCCATTGTTATGGTTTGTGTGCAGTGTAGGCTAAAATATAGGTGTTGGGACCATGCTTATGTTCTCTGCAATAAAAGAGTGTCTGTACTCTCACTGTTTAGTGGTGGGTAAAACTATGGGTACTGGGTTGTCAGGAGCCCTAGCTGGGATTTGAACCTGTGTCCCTCTGGTCTTACAAGTACTGGCTGTGTCCGCTGCACCACACTGTAGCCACAGAGGTAGAGCAGTCTCTGGAGATAGGAAACCTGGCCGCAAGAGTCAGACACCCTGCTCTGCACAATTTTACTGTGGCTCGTTTACCTTCTATGGGGACAAGGGTGCACAAAAAACTCAAATATGCCCTTCAAAAAAGGGGAGAAAGATATAACAACAAGCTGCGCAACAGTGATATCAATGGGCAACCTGAAATACACTCCCAGGAAAGCTCCATTACATTGCAGTGCTTTTGAAAGAGTCTACGGAGCGTAGACCCTTCCAAAGATCATTTCTATTGTTTGGGGCTTTCCTGGGAGTGTTTGTTATTGTTGCCCATTAATAGCACTGTTGCCCAGCTGGATTATAATTTATTTGGAATTTGTTGTGGTCATTTTCAAGTTATATTTGCTATTTTCTTCTGTGCACATGTATCACACTGCTCACGTTTTTTAGGTTTCCCCGCTTTTGCTGTACATTGCTGACGGAAATGGTTTCTCTTCCCTTTAAATGCGCTCTACCGCGAGTGTTTCACTCGCGGTAGTTTTTACATGTAAATTCGGCCCCGCTCCTGTGCGGGGAGCCTCTCCCCTCCCACTCTCCACCAATTGACCCCGTCTCACCGCCCCTCGGGGGCCTTCCTCCGCCCTCCGTTAGCCTTTTCCCGCCTCTATTGCACATCAGCGCACCGCAAACGTGCGCGTTTTCGTCGCACGTGTGCGGGGCCTGTTAATGTGACGTGCACGCGTGCGGGGCACTTAAGAGCACTTAAATGCATCATTTTAGAGCGCTCAAGTGCGCCCCGCACAAGTGCGCAGTTTAGTAAACATACCCCCTAGTGTATCTGGACTTTCAGAAAGCCTTTAACAAGGTCCTTCATCAGAGACGTTTGTTAAAACTAAAAATAGGAGGCAGTGGATCAGGAACTGGTTAAAAGATAGAAAGCAGAGGACAGGTTTAAAATGGCCAAGTTCCCCAATGGAGAAAGGTGAATAGTGGAGTACCCCTAGTGATCTCTGCTGAGTCTGCTGCTTTTTAATATATTTGTAAATGACCTGGAAATGGGAATAATGAGTGAGGTAATCAAATTTGCAGATGACACAAAACTATTTAGTTGTTAAAACCCAAATTGTGGAAAACTGCAAGAAGACCTTGATAAACTGGAAGACTTGGCATCCAAATGGCAGATGAAATTTAATGTGGACATGTGCAAAGTTATGCACCTAGGAAAGAACAACCCAAACTATGGTTACACAATGCAAGGTTCCACATTAGGAACCACCACCCAGGAAAAAGATTTAGGTGCCATCGTGAATAACATGTTGAAACCCTCCGCCCAGTGTGCAACGGCAGCCAAGAGAGCAAACAGAATGCTAGGTATCATAAGAAAAGAGATGGTATATTATATTGCCTCTGTATCGTTCCATGGTGCGACTGCACCTTGAATATTGTGTGCAATTCTGGTCGCCGTATCTTAAAAACAATATAGCATTATTAGAAAAGGTACAGAGAAGAGCCACCAAAATGGTAAGGGGGATGGAAGGATACCCCTATGAGGAGAGGCTAAAAAGGCTGGGGCTCAACCTGGAAAAGAGACTGCTGAGGGGAGATATGATAGAGATCTCTAAATTAATGAATGGAATGGAACGGGTAAACGTAGATCGATTGTTTATGCCATCAAAATATAGAAAGACTAGGGGACATGCAATGAAGCTACAGGGTAACCTATTTAAGACTAATAAGAGAAAATATTTTTTCACTTAATGTGTAATCAAAATCTGGAACTTGTTATTGGAGGATGTAGTAAAGGCTGTTAGTATTGCTGGGTTTAAAAAAGGTTTGGACAAGTTCCTGGAGGAAAGGTCCATAAACCATTATTAAAGGGAACCTGGGATATCCACTGCTTGATCCAATACAAGCATTGTGGAACCTGTGTCCCTTGGGGAAACTGCTAGGTACGTATGACCTAGATTGGCCACTGTTGGAAACAGAATACTGGACTTGATGGACCTTGGTCTGATCCAGTATGGCATATATTATGTTCTTCCCTTTCTTTTCTACATCTGTCTGACACAGATTTTTCCTTTATATTTAGTTTTTTTTCTCTGCCTCTATATCTACTCATATATAGATGTTATCCTTCATTAAGCCTCTCCCACTCTCTAGTTCTTAGTCTTTATTTTCACCTTATTTTTAAATTATTTTTCACATCATTCAATAAAAATAATAAACGTAATGGAGCAATGCATTTCAAATACACTAACTTGAAAACACTGTAGAGAAGGCAATTCCACAACCTTACAAAGAAACGTGAAGCAGAAAAAGACCATATTGCCTATCTAATCTGCCCTTCTATATCAACTCTATAGTCCCTTTTTACAAAACACAAATGTTACCACTGTAGACTAAAAGCACTGTAATAAAGCAATGAATATAAAATACAGTCCCTAATCTTTTCCTTCAGTTCCTTCCCCATACATCCCATCTCATTCATCCAACTATCATTCCCCTTACATGCTCTCATCCACTATTCCTCCCAAATTGGATATAGCTGCTACATCCTACAGTCCTCCTTACTTCCTCTCTGTAACCAAGACAATCTCAATAAGCTGCTCTTGCAGATTGTTGTGCTATGAGGGCTTGTGTGAATCAGTGATACTGAGGGCTAAGCTATCGGTAGCTTAACTACTGGCAGTATCTCCCAAGATGGACAGGCCTCAACTGAGGTGCCAGACCAAGATAATCCACCCATCTGGGCAGCAGCAGAATGGGACAGTATTAGCAGCAGAGGATCACATTTCTTTGACAATGGCAACAACACTAGAATTACCTGCATGGAAGAAAGGCCTGACAACTTACTTCCATATCTTGCCATGAAAACCTAGTGGATAGTTACAACAAAACAAATTGCACTACAGTGCTGGAAGATGAGACCCCCAGGTTCAAAGGCACTCAACTGACTACTGGGGATGAGCTGAAGACCTTTCAGAGTAAAGCCAGCATTTATGATGTGGTTGGATGAAAGCCCTTGGGATATCTGACTGCTGATGTAGCTGCACATGAAATGAGAGTCAGAAGCTGCAAATAAGTCTTACACATTGGGACATGGAACATACAAAGCATGAACCAAGGTAAGTTGGAGAAGGTCAAGAATTAAATGGAACGTGTACAACTCAGTCTTTTAGGTGTCAGCAAACTGAAATGGACTGGTATCGGGCACTTTGCATAAGATGGCCGCATGGTCTACTATGCTGGAATTGAAAGACAAAGAAGAAATGGCGTTGCATTTATAATTAAGCAGAAACTTGCAACAACTGTAATGAAATACAGTATAGTCAGTGAACATTTAAATTCAATTCATCTATGAGGAATGCCCATCGACACAACTATAATTCAAGTATATGCCCCAACAACAGTTGCAGAAGAGGATGAAGTTGTTGAGTTCTATGAATAAGTACAAGCTGAAACTGACAGAACATTCAAACAGGATATCCTGATAGTCATGGATGACTAGAAGACAAAAGTTGGCAAAAAAGTAGGCAAAGTGGTTGGAAAATATCGACTTGACAACAGAAATGAAGATGGAGAAAGACTGATATAATTCTGTATGACCAACGATCTATTCATCTCAAATACCTTCCAGCAAACTAAGAAGCAACTGTACACATGGACTTCACCCAATGGATTGTACAGAAATCAAATTGACTATATCTGTGGAAGTCAACAATGGAAAAGCTCTATAACATCAACAAAGACAAAACCTGGAGCTGACTGTGACACAGATCACCAACTTCTAGTATGCAAACTCAAGCTAAAGTTGAAAAAGAGCAAGCCACTCATGAATGTAGCAAAATATAACCTTGAGAATATACCACCGGAATTTAAAGACTGCCCACAAAATCAATCTACTGCTTTAGATACAAATGACAGAACTCCAGAAGAGTTATGAGATGACATCAAGAAGATTGTGTTGGAAGAAAGTGAGAAGTCTCTACAAAAGCTATAAAAGCAAAAGCGGCCAAAATGAATGACTGAACAATCTCTGAAAATTGCCCAGAAACGCAGAGAAGCTGACGCCAGAGGAGAAAGAGAGGCAATTGCAGAACTCAACAGAGATTTCCAACATGCAGCAAGACAAGACAAGACAAAGAGAAATACTACAATGATGCATGCAAGGAAATAGATGCAGAAACTATTAGAGGAAGAACAAGATTGGCTTTCCTAAAGCTACCAGAGTTAAAGAAAAAATTCCAGCCTTGAATTGGAATGTTACAAGATGCTCAAGGATCCATGCTGAATGATGCTGAGAAGATCAAGAAAAGATGGAATGAATATACAGAGTCATTATACTATAAAGGTTAAGTGGACCAACAGCCGTTTCTACCTGAACCTTATGATCAAGAACCATTGGTGATGAAAGAAGAAGTCGAAACAGTATTGAAAGTCTTATCAAAGAACAAAGCACTGGGCATTGATGACATTCCCACTGAAGTATTACAGCAATCTGATTACCATACTTACAAGGCTCTGCTAGGAAATCTGGAAGACAACATTATGGTCAACTGACTGGAAAAGATCTGTGTTTAAAACCAATACTAAAGAAAGATGATCCAACTGACTGGAAATTATTGCATAATTGTTCTGATCCCACATGACAGCAAGATTCTACTCAAGATTATTCAGCAGACACTACAACCATACCTAGAACAAGAACTACATGAAGTGCAAGCAGGCTTTAGGAAAGGGCAAGGAACAAGAGACATCATCACGGATGTGAGATGGATCCTTGAAAAGACAAAAGAATACCAAAAGGATATCTATATGTGTTTTATCGACTACAGCAAGGCTTTTGACTATGTAAACAATGAGAAACTCCAGGCCACATTAAGAAGCATAGGTATACCAGAACACATGATCGTTCTTTTGCACAACCTTTACATTGTTCAAGAAGCAACAGTTTGAACAGAACAAAGAGAAACACAATGGTTTTAAAATTAGCAAAGATGTACAACAAGGCTGCATACTTTCCCGCTACCGGTTTCCACCCGCAGCCGTCCAGCTTCACTCCTGCCCAATCCGGGCAATGGGAGGGCTCCTGTCCAATCGGGACAGTGGGAGCAGCTGTGACCAGCAACCCGCAGCCAATTTAAGCGGCGTCCCTGCTCCGAGGGAGCCGCTTTCCACCCGCAGCCGTCCAGCTTCACTCCTGCCCAATCCGGGCAGTGGGAGGGCTCCTGTCCAATCGGGACAGTGGGAGCAGCTGTGACCAGCAACCCGCAGCCAATTTAAGCGGCGTCCCTGCTCCGAGGGAGCCGCTTTCCACCCGCAGCCGTCCAGCTTCACTCCTGCCCAATCCGGGCAGTGGGAGGGCTCCTGTCCAATTGGGACAGTGGGAGCAGCTGTGACCGGCAACCCGCAGCCAATTTAAGCGGCGTCCCTGCAGGGCGCACCCGCGCCAGGCGGGCCCGTGCCTGAGGGCCCTTTGGCGTGGCCCTTAGGCGCAGGCCGATAGGCAAGGAAGAGGCAATACTGCTGCAACAAACCACCGCCCTGAGGAGGACAAACCAAACAAGGAACCACAGCTACGCCGGGCTGGAGCTCCCCTAAATGGGTTCGAGATCGCCTTCACCGTTGCTCTAAGTACACCCGAAATCCGCAAGAATCCCTCTGTTGCCCGGCTGGAGCTCCCTCTGACCAGGTCGAGCTCGCCAACATTAGGCGCAGCAACGCGGGAGCACCGAGAGACACGCTCCCAGCAACTGAAAGCGACAACAGGCCTGCGATAACAAGAGGCAGTACCCAGGAGGTAAGAGACACTAAAATAATCACACATGGAATGATCTCCAGAACATCAATGGATAGGCCACGATCCTAGCTGGTCAACTCAAAACCGGGCTATTAGTAGACCGGAAGGGCAACCCCCACAAAGTATACTGATGCTGTTGACAACGATTACCTGCTAACCCAGATCACGACCGGCAACTGCTGAGCTGACTTATACCTTAAAATCACTGAAAAACTCCAGTCAGGGGAGGAGGAAGTGACGTCACCGGAGCCAATGGCGGCCTGAACGAGCTGCTCTGGCACCGATCCGGCCGGTAATAGGCAGCTTGCGACCCCCCGGAGGTGGAAAGCGGTGGTCCCGGGTGCGGGAAGCGGCCGGAGCTGACCGCGACGGTTGGAACGCCGGCGGCAGCATAATTCAGCGGCGGAGAGCCGCGTGTGCGGGAGGCCTGTACAGCCACGCGGTGGGCAGAAATGGCGCCCGGAGGTTTAAAGGAGGAGGCGTGAGTGGCCGGCGGCAGCCCCGGACGGGCGAATCTCTGCCGTTTTGCAGCCCCTAGGAGGGAGGAAACTGCGGGGCACAGGAGTGCTGGAGGAGGCCAAAATCGCGAGGCACTGGACCTGGAGGTGAGCAGAGGCTGAAGAGGGAGCCCGCAGGACCGGAGACAGCCGCACAATCCGGAGTCTGCAGTGCTAGAGTCAGAGGGCACTGGGAGGACCTGGTGGAGGCTGGGCAGTAGCAGGAATCTGCAGCACAGAGCAGAGTGACAGTGCTGTGTACTGCTGCCCTTAGTGCTAGCAAGGGTGAAGAGTGACAGACCAGTGCAGAGCCAGACAGAGCACTCTGGGGCAGAGATGACCACCAGAAGAAAAGCGGCGGATCTCAAAGAGTTTGCCTACCCTGGATCGCATGGAGGGAAGGGAGAAGCAGGCCCAACAGGGAATAAAAAGCCACCGGATGGGCAAGGAGAGCAGGGTGAAGAAGCGGAGAGGGAAAATGTAACAGCTCCTGGACAGGAAACTCCGCAACCTATCACCAGAGCGGAGCTTCGAGACTGGTTCCTTGAAATTAAAAATGAGGTGCAGTCCGTGAAGAATGAGTTGAACGAGGTGCTGGGACCCCTGAAGGAGGAAGTCGGAGAGTTGGTGTGTCGAATGGGAGACCATGAGAACAGGTTACAGGAGCTTGAACAGCAACAGGAAGGAGAGACCCAACGGCATGCGAAGTTAGGATCTCAATACGAAGCTCTGTTATATAAGCTGGAGGATCTGGAGAACCGTTCGCGACGCAACAACCTGAGACTCCGTGGGATCCCAGAGGAAAAGGAGTTTATGGACAGTGAAAAGGTTGCGCGTTCAGTGTGCCTGGAAGCTCTCCGACATGGTGGAGAGGAGGTGACAGCTATGGACATACAGTTGGAAAGAGCGCACCGTGCATTGGGCAAACCAGTTGGGAATAAACCACGAGACATCATCATATGCCTAGCACGGTATAAAATCAAAGAGAAAATTGTGCATAAAATACGGCGAGCGGGACCCCTTATGTGGCAAGGGTACCCAGTGCACATATATGAGGACCTTTCTGCGGGCACGTTGCAGCGGAGGAGGGCTCTGCAACCAGTTACACAAATCCTGCGTAGGGAAGACATTAAATATCGTTGGCTTCACCCATTTGGACTCTCATTTACAGTTAAAGGGCAGACATGGCGGCTACAGACTCCGGAGGAGGCAATGCAGGCCCTCCGGGAGGCAGGACTGAGCACCACGGCAGAAGGCGTGGGGGCAGGTACTGCAACTGGCGGGTGGCGGGGGCAGCGTGGGGGCAGCCCGCAGCACCGGCGTACACGAACTGCAAACCCAGGGCGGGAGCTGCAAGCCGCCCAGCTGCCGGAAAACACCTGAAAGACGGTGTAGACTGATAGCATGCTGGTTTAATTGTTGCAGGGTACAGGTGGAGTGCTATGTTTCTGTCTGACCCTCATGGTAGCATATAGGTTTTGTGTAAGGTAATTTGGGGAATAGAAGGGAGGGGAGTTGGAGAGCGGGTGGTGAAGGGGAAGGAGTAAGAGGATGGGAGGGGGAGGAAGATGGAGATGCAGTAGTGTACAGGGCGGGAGGACTTTGGGACCGGGGGAGAGGGGGGTTGGAAGAAGGGGTACCGAGCGTGTGGGAGGGGTATGTGGAGCGGAATAGGGGGGCTGAGGGGATGAGTAGGTGATAGAAGGAGGCGGGTCAGCGGGTTGGTAGTCGGGGGGGTAGGGATGAGAGTAAGCGTTAGGCTGGGGAAGGTAGGGGACGCACTACTCCTGAGTTATCCTCTGGAAGTGATGGAGGATATGGGGGGAAGGGGGGGGAGGCCTTGAAGGGGTTAAAAGGGGTTCGACGGGCGAGGGGAGGGGGAGGGGGGAGGGGGGAGGTATGGGGCAGGGAGGGTGGGTGGAGGGTTTGGGGGGGAGGGGGGTGGGGGAAGCAGAGGAAGTTGCGGATTATGACCTTGAATGTCAAAGGGCTGCGTTCAAGACAGAAACGACGGTTGGTGGAGATGGAGGGTAAACGAACAGGTGCTGATATTATGTGCATACAGGAAACTCATCTGCGTGTGGGGCAGGAATATATGTTAGAATCTCGGCAGTACCCTACAGTGGTTCTGGCGGGCCAGAGACTAAATTCTCGGAAGGGGGGGGTGGGCATCTTGATAGGGGGGGAGTATCATAACATGGTGAAGGAGGTTCGACGAGGAAAAGGAGGTAGATGGGTGGGGGTGTTGCTACAAATCGAAAGGGAGGAGGTTTGGGTGATCAGTCTGTATGGCCCTAATGAGAAGCAGGGGGAGGCTTATGAGCAACTTTTGAAGGAGTTGGAGGGCGTGGGGAGTATTCCAATAATAATGGGAGGAGATTTCAATCTGACATGTAACCCCAGACTAGACACCAGCGGGGGGCCCGGGGGGGGGGGGGCGAAGGGATAGACAAAGCCTGCATAAATTGAGAGAAAGCCTGGGTTTGGTGGATGTTTGGAGGAGCTGGCATCCGGGAGAACGGCAATACACATACTATTCCCCAGTGCATAGCTCCTACAGTAGGTTGGATATGATATGGGGGGGTGGAATCTGGTTAGACAGAGTACAGGATGTAGAACATGGTTCGATCACTTGGTCCGACCATGCCCCGGTGAGTGTATGTTTTGATCTGGGTCGGAAAGAGGACAGTCTAAAATTTTGGAGACTCAACAACTCTCTGTTAGAAGAGGAGAAGCATGTGGGGAAGATTAGGGTCCAGATACAGGACTACCTCCAATTTAACGATACAGGGGAGGTGTCTATGGGGGTACTCTGGGATGGCTTAAAAGCGGTGATTCGTGGACAACTGGTTAGCCTAGGGGCGCGGGTGAAGCAGGACAAAGGGGCAGCGGAAAGTAAATTATTGCAACAGCTGCGGCGTTTAGAGGGGGGTACATCAGAAGGTGTCGGATCCGAGCATCCTTGCGGAGCTTATTAGGGTAAGAGCGGAGCTGAGTACACTGCGGGCCCAAGAGATAGCATTCCAGCTCGCGGTACTGAAGCAGGCCCATTTTGAAGGCGGTAATCGGGCGGGGAAGATACTGGCCAGTCGCCTGAAGGGGCGGCGGCAAGCAGCGCATGTTGATGGTATTCGGAATACTAAAGGGGAATGGATCCACACCTCAAAAGGTATTAGGGGGGCGTTTCGGGAGTACTATCAGAAATTGTATGAAAGTGAATTGGAGGTGGGAGGGCAGGACACGGCCGAATTTTTGGAGGAATGTGGTCTGTCGCAAGTGACTGAGGAGGAAAGGGAATATCTCGGGCAGGAAATCCGGGAGGAGGAGGTGAGGAGGGCTATAACCACGCTGAAATTGGGGAAGGCGCCGGGGTTGGATGGGTACACGGCAAAGTTCTATAAGGTCCTTTCCGAACAGATCACGCCCCTCTTTACTAAGGTAGTTAATAGGGTGCTGCAGGGGGAGGGCCTTCCGCGCACGATGGCGGAGGCGGGTATAACAGTCCTGCCGAAACCGGGCAAAGATAAGGGGGTATGCGGCTCATACCGACCTATCTCCTTGATAAATTTGGACGCAAAGTTGTTGGCAAAGATTTTGGCGAATAGAATTCAAGATGTGGTTCCGCACCTGATTCATCCGGATCAGACGGGTTTTGTGAGGGGACGTCAGGGTAGTGATAATGTGAGAAAAGTTTTGAATGTTATGTGGCATCTTCAGTGTGCCACCGAGGAGGCAGTGTTAATCACAGTAGACGCCGAGAAGGCCTTTGACCGGGTGGAGTGGTCTTTTATGTTTCAGGTTTTGGAGACCATGGGGTTTGGAGGGAGGTATATTAGTTGGATAAAAGCGCTTTACCAGGGACCCGCGTGCTAGAGTTAGGGTGAATGGTGGATATTCTGAGAGCTTTGATCTCCATAGAGGTACTCGACAGGGGTGCCCCTTGTCACCCCTCTTGTTTGCATTGGCTATAGAGCCGCTGGCAGCCTATATCAGACGGGCGGGGGATATTAAAGGAGTGACGATCTGTGGGAGGGAGGAAAAGATTGGGCTGTTTGCAGATGATGTTGTCTTTACCCTGACCCAGCCCCTTACAACCTTACCAGTGCTCTTGATGGCTATACAAAGGTACAGCCGCCTCGCGGGATATAAAATGAATCAGGGGAAGACGGAGCTGTTGGGATTTAATTTGGCGCCCAGGGTGGAAGAGAATCTCCGGCACCACTTTAAGTTTCGGTGGGTGGAGGGGAGATTTCGGTATTTGGGGATCCAGTTAGGGACCCCCCTATCTCAGCTTAAGCAATGGAATTATCAAGGCTTGGTTGAGAGTATCCGACAGGATCTATCCCGGTGGCGGGGGTTGTATTTGTCTTGGCTGGGCCGCATTGCGGTGGTTAAAATGAATGTACTCCCACGGTTATTATTTGTGTATATGTCTCTGCCGTGTAGGCTGGTTAGAAAGGACATTGATAAGATGCAAAATCTTCTGCTGCAATTTATTTGGGATGGTAAGCGCCCGAAGGTCGCCCGGGCAACAATGTATAGGTTAAAAGCGGAGGGGGGATTGGGGGTCCCATCGTTGCTCCGGTATTATGAAGCGGCGCAACTTCGGGCGCTGTTCGCTTGGAAGGAGGGGGTGGAGAGACCTGGATGGGTGGAGATGGAGGACGGGGAGGGGGCAGAGGTGGGGCATGGATATGGGACCCTGGTGGGGGGGGGACGGAGAAAGGAGATGGGAATCCCTATCGTGAACTGACAAGACAGGTTTGGGTGAAATGGAAGCGGTTCTTGCTAGGGGGGAAACAATTCTCCCGCGAAACCCCAATTCAGACCTTAATGAAAGGCAGGATGGGGGAGGCAGCAAGGGTTTTTAGGGGGTGGGGGGAGAAAGGGTTACGGAAAGTGGGCCAATTGGTGGGGGAAGGGGGGCACATTCGGGGATTTGAGGTGTTGCAACAGCAATATGGCTTGGAGGAGTCCGATAGATTTGCCTATGTAAGTTTGTGGTATTGGCTTCAGCAGCGGGAGGTGAAGCAAGACTGGATGGCGAAGTGCACGGCGTTTGAGGAGATGATGGGGAGTGCTGGGATGCCTACTCGGATTATCTCAAAGTTATACAAACTTTTGGGGGAATATCAACAGGGACCGCTACGGGGTCAGTTGCAATGGGAGGAGGAGCTGGGGGGGCAGTGGGATGCTGAGCGGTGGGACAGAATTTATATTAGAACCCATAAATTGGCTCCGGGAACAGCTATGCTGGAAAATAGCTATAAGCTCCGTTTAAGAATGTATTGGACCCCGGTGTGGCTGCATGCCCTCTACCCTGATAGTTCGGATAGATGCTGGAAAGGGTGTGGGGATAGAGGTGATTTGCTGCATATGGTGTGGGGCTGTATGGTAGTTCGGGATTATTGGCGGGCGGTGGAAAGTCTTACGGCAGCCATCACAGGGGTGCAGGTGAGTTTTACCCCTAGTGTGGTGATTCTGAATGAAAGTGAGCAGGGAGGGGGAGGGAGAGAATTGGATAGACTACAGGGGTATTGTGTCATTGCAGGGCGGATGGGTCTGCTGCATTGGTGGAAGAAACAGGATGTTCCCCCGATAGCGGAGGTGGTGGGGCGTATGGAGCAGCTTAGGGGGTATTGTGCAGTAGAAGCTCATCACAAACATACTGTCCACAGGTACAAGAAGGTGTGGGAACGATATGAGCATTGGAGGGTAGGGGGGGGGGGGGTTAGTATAATGTGTCCCGGTCAGGGTTTGTAGTATACACTCACTGTCCCCTTCCCCTGTAGGGGGGCTGGGTGGGTTGTTTCCTGTATGCACCTCTGTACTCCTGCACCTTGTGTTCAGATTTGCCTTGGTTACTTTTAGTTAGCTCACCGCTGTTTGTACGGCGGAAAGGGGTTCTTCTGCGTTAGGGGAGGGGGTGAGGTTTGGGTTGGGGGGGTTTAGGGCTAGCGGGAGTAGGAGGGGGAGGATACTATTGGGTGGGGGGGGTCTATTATTATTAGTGTGTGGTATGGGGTCTTTATGCTTGTATGGTCCACAAGAGACAAATTTCTGCCTGTATAACCAGTAGAATGTATAAAATGTACAAGGTACAATGTATAAAGTGTGAAACAGAGTATGGGGGTTAACAGAAAATGGAGAAGCACTATGGGCGGGGATCTACCACACCTGCTGATGACAATGTAAAGAATGTTTTTTTTTACTTTTTATTTTTTGTTGTATTTGAGTCGGGGGGGTTCCCGAAGTATGTTATGTATTGCCTGTTGTGTTGAGTGCTAATAAAAACTTTTAAATTAAAAAAAAAAAAAATCACTGAATACTAGCTACTCTGAATAGATCACTGCTAAGTATACTATGTTTACCTATAACCAGACAATGTTAAGGGCTGTTTACTAACTGTTACTTAACTCCCTGTTACATGTGCTAACTACTCAAATGTACTGTAACCAACACTGCACGACTTATTTAGCACTCTTGCAAACGTACTGATGACCCATTCTCACGCTGATACTATTACCAGCTGATACTGTTAACTATTACATGCTGATGCTGTACTACTGTAACTATTACATGTGATATTGTATCTATTACATGCTGCTGCTGTTCTACTGTGTGCTGATACGATAACCCTTACCTCTGTACCCAGTTTACCTACTGATACCGAAACTGTTACATCTGTCCTAAGATTAGCATTAGATACTAAGCAAACTGTATCTGCACTGTTGCACACCCACACCTAAACATGCATCTACTAAAACTGGTATTAGGAATTAGTCTGATCACCCTAATCTCAACTGTCACAACCAAAGCAAACATCTACCAATCTACACCACTTATATGTGGCCCAATATACATCCTCTATGCTATCCATACCCCTCATGAACCCCCTCCCTCAAACTACCTCACTACCAATATAGGACCATCACTCATGACCTATCAAGGGCACACAGGCAGTAAACACGCGGGAGCACCGAAGCGCAACAAGCCAAAATCAAAAAGGCCACGGATGCAGAAACCCCGCCGACCCCTTGCTCAACAAAACCTTGCGAAATCAGATCCTTCAGTGATCTGTAGCATCACACTCATAAACGCCCGGTCAATCAGAAACAAGACCCATATCATCTTTGACATAATCAAAGACGAACAACCTGACATCCTCTGCATAACAGAAACCTGGATAACAAACACCGACACTGCCTTACTGAACCAGATAGACAGACCAGGCTACAACCTGTACAACTGTCCACGATCCAACAAAAGAGGTGGAGGAGTGATCATAATTGCCAGATCACACTTGAAACTCGCATGCACGTCCCTGGACTCAAACCCGGATATAGACCTGCTCAAAGTGGAGAACTCAGCAATATCCATCTGCCTAATATACAGGTCCCCCTCACTGAATCATGAAGGACTTGCTGCAGCGTTGGAAAACATCTCCTCAACGCAGCCAAGGAAATTCCAAATCATCCTCGGTGACCTAAACCTAGCATCAACAACAGCGGTGCACGCCAACACATTCCTCAAAGCTATGTCGCAACTTGGGTATCACCAAATAATAAATGAGCCGACGCACGAAAAGGGACATACACTGGACATGGTCTTTGCTCCTAAAAACAAGCCACCCAACCATGTTGAACCCCTGATTAAAATCAAAGCAATACCCTGGTCTGACCATCACCAAATAGACCTACGGATGAAACTCCCATTGGCACCGAAAAATGCGAAAGCCCAACGAGAAACCCGTCAGCAGAGAGCTTTCAATAAGCTGGAACTGGATAATCTCACGAGTAACATCAAGGCCCGCATTGATTTGGAGTCTACAGACCTCGATGCCCTAACAAATAGCTGGAATGAAGGGATCCAGGCATCAGCTAACCCGAAATGGAAAAACACAGCAAGCACAGGCAAACAAAAGTCAGAGCCCTGGTACACGACTACGCTGACCAAAAGGAAGAGGGAACTAAGAAGGTGTGAAAAGAAGTGGAGACGCAACAAAACTTCGGAACTCAGAGCTGAATACCTCAACACCCTCAGAAAATACAAAGACGAGGTAGATGATGCAAAAAGGAAACACCACAACAACCTGTTGAATAAAGCCATCAACAAACCACGGGAACTATTTCGAATAGTGAAAACACTAACCAAAACAAACCAACCAGAACAGATGAGCGATACTATTCAGCCCCAAACCCTAGCTAACCACTACGCAAGCAAGCTGACCACAACTGCAACCACGCTACCTTTGGCCAAACCCAACTTGGCAACTATAGAGAAGCAAGAACAGACGTGGAACGAATTCTGCAAAATTGATGATAAGCAAGCAGGGGAAATAATAACCAGCATCAATACCACCACCTCCCTGCTTGATCCATGCCCAGCTACCTGGATTAAAGCGGCAAAAAAGGACATTGGCCACCAAGTCGCTCACATTGTGAACCAATCACTGTCCCAAGGAATCATGCCTAACCAGCTCAAAAAGTCTATAATAAGACCAATACTAAAAAACAACTCGCTAAACAAAGAAGATCCATCCTCTTACCGTCCAATCTCCAGCATATCGTTTCTAGCGAAAATCATTGAAAAAGCAGCCCTCATCCAACTGCAAGAACACCTTGAAGACAATGAAATACTGGACAAACAGCAATACGGATTCAGAAAAAATCATGGGGTCGAAACCTTGCTTTTAGCCCTGTTTAACAACCTCCTCAAGGGGCTGGAAGACAGGAAGAAAATGTTTATCCTCATTTTCATCGACATATCCGCTGCTTTTGACACTGTCCATCACTTAACCCTCCTGAACAAGCTTGAATCAATCGGAATATTAGGAACCGCTTTGAAATGGTTCTCCTCCTATATAACGGGCAGAAAGCCACAGGTCCAATTCAACGGAGATAAAGCTGAACCATTCACCCAAACTCAAGGCATTCCTCAGGGTTCGGCACTTTCGGCGCTACTTTTTAACATTTACATGCAACCCCTCAGTGAAATATTCAGGAAATATGGCATAAACTACCACATATACGCGGACGATATCATGCTGTACACCCAACTAGAGACCACCGACCCGAACTACGCCCAGCTTGAAACCTGCATGGGAGAGATGTCGGGATGGCTACAACAAAATAACATGTCGATTAATCATAAGAAGACCGAAGTAATGTTTATATCAAATAACCTGGGCTTCGAACCACCTCCAACAATCACATTGTGCAACAACACATACAATACCAAGAAAGAAATAAAATATCTGGGAGTCACAATTGATAGCAAACTGAAAATGGAAAAACACCTTAACAACACCAACAAAGCCATCTTCCATAAGCTTAAAGTGCTACGACCCCTGCGGAACGTACTAGATCCGTGTGACTTCCGATCAGTTGCTCAGGCTCTCATCATGCCCCACCTGGACTACTGCAACGCCATCTTACAGGGACTACCAAGGAAAACAACCAACATACTACAGATGGCCCAACACGTTGCAGCAAGGATCATCATGAGAACTAGCGTCACGGAACATATCACACCTGTATTGATGGAACTACACTGGCTTCCAGTAGTTGCAAGGATTCAATACAAAACATTGGTAACTACATTCAAGTTAATTCACAATCTGGCCCCCTCATTCCTCTCCACCCTGATCTCCATGCAACCCACAACCAGAAGCAGGAGAACCATTAACTCTGACACACTAATAGTTCCAAACAGCTTTAGGCACGTAAAGGTCAGTACTAGTCGCAGAGCGTTCTCCTTCTCTGCCCCCACGTTATGGAACCAGCTCCCACACGAGCTGAGAGAAATTAAAGACATAAGCAGCTTCAGAAAACAACTGAAGACGCACCTGTTCAATTGTCACTATGCCAGATGAAAATCCAAAAAAGACAAAAGAAATTGATTTGCTGTATGTACAAATGTAAATAGATGATGGTTAGTGCCTGTGTAAATGTATTATAATAGTTAAAGGCTTTATATGGACCCACATATGTGTGCTGTGTATCCCCCTGCGCTCTCTATCTAATCCCCAAATAATTCTGTCTGTGATTTATGACAAATCCCGTACTTGTAATCAAACCGCTTCTGATCGCTGGAAGGAGCGGTATATAAGTCCTTACTAAATAAATAAATAAAAATAAATTTAATTTATATGCAGACAACTGAGTTGTGAAGATTGGTGGAAGACTGATCAACAATCTTCGCTATGCTGATGATACCACATTACTGGCTGAAAGTGAAGACAATCTGAAACATTTGCTTCTCAAGATCAAGGAACATAGGGGTATGTTTACTAAACTGCGCACTTGTGCGGGGCGCACTTAAGTGCTCTAAAATGATGCATTTAAGTGCTCTTAAGCACCCCGCACGCGTGTGCGTCACATTAACGGCCCTGCATGCGTGTGCCGATAGAGGCGGGGAAAGGCCAACGGAGGGCGGAGGAAGGCCCCCGAGGGGCGGAGAGACGGGGTCAATGGGTGGAGAGTGGGAGGGGAGAGGCTCCCTGCACAGGAGCGGGGCCGAATTTACAAGCAAAAAATACCACGAGTGAAACACTCGCGGTAGAGGGCATTTAAAGGGAAGAGAAACCATTTCCGTCAGCAATGTACAGCAAAACCAGGGAAACCTAAAAAACGTGAGCAGTGTGATACATGTGCACGGAACAAAATAGCAAATATAATATGAAAATGACCACAACAAATTATAAGAAAAATATAATCCAGCTGGGCAGCAGTGATAATAATGGGCAACAATAAAAAACACTCCCAGGAAAGCCCCAAAAAATAGAAATGATTTTTGGAAGGGTCTACGCTCCGTAGACTCTTTCAAAAGCACTGCATTGTAATGGAGCAGTCCTGGGAGTGTATTTCAGGTTGCCCATTGATAGCACTGTAGCGCAGCTTGTTATAATTTTCGCTCCTTTTTTGGAGGGCATATGTGAGGTTTTTGTGCACCTTTGTCCCCATACAAGGTAAACGAGCCCACAGTAAAATTGTGCAGAGCAGGGTGTCTGACTCCTGTGGCCAGGTTTCCTATCTCCAGAGACTGCACTATCTCTGTGACCACAGTGTGGTGCAGCGGACACAGCTAGTATTTGTAGGACCAGAGAGTCACAGGTTCAAATCCCAGCTGGGGCTCCTACTAACCCAGTCCCCATAGTGTTACCCACCACAAAACAGTGAGAGTACAGACACTCTTTTATTGCAGAGAACATAAGCTTGGTCCCAACACCAATATTTTACTCTACACCGCACACAAACCATAACACTGGGCATTACCTACAGCCGAGTCCCCCAAAGTCAGCCCTGGAGTGCTACAACTCACTCAGGTCATATGTTTTTCCCAGATAGGGACATGTCTGCATGTTGGCGGAAGGGTACAGGTGGTGGAGGGGGCAGTGGCTGCAAACCACACCAGACAGTGGCCTAGGCCTGTGCAGGCTGGCACCGTCCACCGCAACAGACAGACTCTGTCGGATGTACAGTCATGGACTCCCCAGGGAACACCACATATCTGTGGCAACAAGGTGGTGCAGTGCACACAGACAGTGAGTGCAGGAACAGAAGGTCACAGGTTCAAAGCCCAGCTGGGGCTACTGCCAATCCAGCCCACATATTTTTTACTACAACTAAACCGTGATAGTAAGGACAAAACTGTATAGATATGAACATATGCATGGTTCTGACGCCTATATTTTACCACACCAATCACATACACCATAAACAGGCGCATTACCTAGAGCAGAGTCTCCCATATGCAGTCCTGGAGGGCCCCACACCATTCAGGTTCCATGCTGCCTCTCATGATGATGCCTGTGCTGCATAGCTATGCACCACCCCCATGGTATGCAGATGTAGCTCATGCATATCTATGAGGGACAGCATGAAAACCCGAACAGTGTTTTGAACACCAGGACTGGAGTTGGGAAACCCTGCCGTACAGCAGCAGCGAACAGGGCCAGACACACCCACAGGCCCCATTGGCCAATGCCTCCTGGAGAGGCAGGACTTTGGGCCCTGCCTGTATCTCCCAATACCAGCAGTTGCATACCTCTGCAATGCCACCCTACACCTGGGTATACGGTACACAGCTATCAAACGTTTCCTATGATAACTGGCAGATCTCCAGTCCTACGTAAAGCACTGTTTGCTCATTGAGCTCCACCATAACAATCATTCAGATGTCTGCGGTGTGTGATGCAGGTCTGGTCTCTGACAGTGTTTACCACCCTGGGATGTGACCCTCAACAGTACAGCGTACCATATCCATGCATGTACTGTGTCCATGACTGGTGTGGTGGGTATGGCTGCTGAACCCCTCTATAGTAGCACAATGCTGGCATTGGTGTGGGGGTGGCTGTCTGTCTATCCAGTGTGTGGTGGCTGCAAACACCTTCCACAGCCCACACTGCCAGCAATGTTGCCAGTATTGGGCTGCCAATGTGCATAATGAGGAGCAAGGTACCATGGGTCTAGGCCGGACAGAGTGGCCTGGCCAGGGCGCATCTGCACAGGGCATAGGGCACTGACTGGGACACTGTAGTGCTCGGCCACCACCTGCACAGACAGGGTGACCTCAGTATGTCCTGCTGAGAGGTCACTCTCACCGTGACTGTGAGGTGACCACAGCATGGCTAGGCACCCACATAGTGCTATATAGTATTTCTCTCATGTGATAGGTATGGGTGTCCTTTTGGGGCCCCAGTCACTGAGTTATCTGTGTGCTGTGTATGCTGACATCCCAGTTCTGGGTGCATGCATCTCCACTGGGAACATGCACTATGGATTAGCTAGCAGACTGTTTGTAGCTGGTATGTGTCTGGGTGCAGTGGCTGATGGCTTGCTGCTTGAGAATATCAGATGGTGGTGGGGTGCAGCTTACTATATTCTGGTCTAATGTCTGTCTGCTATTGTGTTCTGGATGTGTACAGAGCTGCATTGACTGCCCTGTGGGGTGTCTGTTCCTCAGCAGGATGGGGTTGATGTTCCCCTCTACTGCCACCTTTGCAGGGAGGTATGAGGTGGATCTATTGATGGGAGACAATGTTTGCCACCCTTGGGCCTGGGGGTGGTGCATGTCCTGCTGGGTGGGTGTGTGTGCGCGCACATGCACCCCTGGGGCCTACACCTGACTGGGACAGACAGAGAGATATCCATGGTGTTTGTGCAGACACTACCTATCTTACACATTAACACTGCTTTGGATCTCCCATATGGCCTCCATCAGCCATGGAAGGTGTTGTGGACCTGGTCCTAGGCGCCTCATTGCACACTCAGAGTGAGCACATTAACCGCACAATGTGACGATGTGTAGGTACTCTGTGCCAGTAAAACACCTGGTCAGTACCCCCTACCAGGGCGAGGTGCTGTGGGGGTGCACCCGGTCACTTCCCCCTACCAGGCCGAGGTGCTGTGGGGGTGCATTCCCCATCTTGTGTTCATCTGTGCACAGCTGATTTGCATGTGCAGTGCATCATGGTTACGGGTGGGCTAACCCTATCCTGGTGAGCACAGCAGACTGTCTGTGTGGTGACGTGCAGGCTCTCTGCAGCCAGCCAGGGGCTTGCTAGCAGCTATAGAGCTGTAGCATAATGGTTACTTCACTGCCTGTAAAGCCAGAGATCATGGGTTCAAACCCACAGTGGGGTTACATGATAGGGTTGCCCAGAGCATTATTTGTCTTTAATGTACATATTTTGCTGCCAGCAAAACCACCCTCAGCGTACTGTACCCATAGGGTGCCTCTGAGGGCGCTTCATAGGGCACCCTATAGAGCACCTTATGGTTCCCATCCATATAAGGTGCACTATACATTATCCTGTGACACAACCTATAGGGTGCCCTATAGGGGACATATTAGGGTGCCGTGGCGGACAGTGCAATCTATAATGTGCGCTATGGAGTGCCTTATAAGGTACCTTATACGGCACCTTCACTTACGGCACGTGAGGGCGTGTTTGCTGGCAGCAATTAATAAAATAAACATACGGTGCTGCTGGGAAAAATATGTACATTGCAAAGCTGGTGCCACAGCCAGCCTTACATATTAGGCACCCTGGGGAGCAAACCCATAACCCCTGTATTGGCAGTCATTGCCTTAACCATTGTGCTCCACTGCTGCTCCTCCTTGCATGTCAGCGCTCCTACTAATGCTTTTCATTCTTTACACTGCACAGTGCTGCCATCACAAACAGTACTCTGACCTTGCGGGACCTCATACGGCACCCTCTAACGTGCCCTATAAGCAACATTCTAGGGTGCCTTGGCGGACAGTGCACTTTAAAATGTGCCTTATGGGGCGCCTCTTGTTAACACGCTTTGAGGGTGCGTTTGCTAGTAATGACAATTAAAATAAAAATAACATGCCCCCTAAAGCACTCTTGCCCATAATATGCAATGCCTCAGTCAGCCTTGTTCATTGGGCATTTTGGGGAATTGAACCCCTGATCCCTGCACCATTGGTCAGTGTCTTAACCATTGTGCTGTGGCTCTGCTGTTCTGTTTGCTCTGCAGCGCGCCGCCTTATGCCGCCCCATATTGAGATGTCTCAAAACAATTAGCGCGACGCCTTATGCCGCCCAGTATTCAACTGCCTCCAAAACATCAGCTGCCCATTATTTCAATGCCACCTAAATTATCACATCAGTCAGCGGTCTTTACTGGGCTCTGTGGGGGATCGAACCCCTGATTCATACACCATTGGTAGGTGCGTTAACCATTGTGCTGTGGCTCTGCTATTCTGCTTGCCCATCAGCATACCACATATGCCTCCCGCGCAGCCATCTGATGCGCTAAGGTGCGGGGCACATATGGGCGCCGCGCACCTTAGCGCATATGCTAATCACGCATTTCCTTCTTCAGCGCGAAACACCCACTCCTTATATGGCACCCGCACTCTACCGCGGCCCGCACTTTACCGGGGTTTTAGTAAACATACCCCATAGTCTTAAAATGGGCCTGCACCTTAATGTAAAGAAGACAAAGATCCTGACAACTGGCAAAATCAGTAAGTTCATTGTTGATGGAGAAGAAATTGAAATAGTTTACAACTTTAACTTACTTGGATCATCTATCAATAAAGGACAAGCAGTCAAGAAACCAGACGACGCATTGCTCTTGGCAGAATAGCTATGAAAGACCTAGACAAGATTCTGAAGAGCAGAGATGTCTATCTCTATACAAAGATTTGACTTGTTCAAAGTTATATAGTTGCGAAAATTGGACAGTGAAAAAGATAGAAAGAAAATTGATGCCTATGAATTATGGTTCTAGTGACAAATACTGTGTATACTATGGACTGCCCGAAGAACAAACTAGTCAGTACTAGAGGAGATCAAACCTAAGCTTTCCTTAGAAGCTCAGATGACAAGACTTCAACTTTCACTTGGATTACCTGTCAGTGTAAGAAAGGGAGAGATATTACTCACACCCCTGCCCCTAAGACTCCACCACCTCCAGGCCAGACAGAACATACTAGACGAGCACTATATAGGTTTCGATTTTGGTGTTCCAAAAATACCCCTTGCAATAGACTAATAAATGCAAAGAGCATACTCCAAATCTGGAACAACTCTGGCATGGCAAAGTGACTTGCCCCCATATAACTCTCATTAATCCATTGCAGCAGAGCCGAGGCATTGTACAAATGCAGATCTGGTAAATTGAACCGTCCGCTGTCCTTAGCCAGTATCAGCTTCCTACAAGCAATCCTTGGTCTCTTCACCCTTCAAATAAATCTCCTAATAACGCTCTTGTACAGCTGCTCGTCCCTTTGCTTTACCCAACATGGTAACATCTGTAAGGGATATGATAATTTGGGTATCAGCACCACCTTAACTAAAGCCACCCTGCTCATCAAAGATAAAGGTAACTCTTGCCATTTCTCACAGATATTCTTGATCCGCTGAATCTTATCTACAATGTTCTTTGCATTTGTGGGCCTCATAGTTCTTTCAAAGCATATACCCACATATTTCAAGCCCGTAGAAGCCCAAATTAAGGGAGAATCTGCTCGGCTCCCCTTCTTGCCCCATTGGAGAGAGAGCGATTGCCTGGGATTTTTCATAAATAATTTTCAACCCACTGTTAATTATTTGAATTATTCTGGGCATACTTGCTTTGAACTTGTTTACAAACAAAAGCATGTAATCCACAAAAACGTTCACTTTATATTGCACATTGCTTATTTTAACTCCTTGAAATTGGCTACACTTTCTTAATTTTATGGGCAAAGGTTCCAAGGCCAATGTAAAGGGGAGAGGGGACACCCCTGCCTTCTGCCCCTGTTAAGCTCAAACTCATAAGAACGTAAGAACATAAGATATGCCATACTGGGTCAGACCAAGGTCCATCAAGCCCAGTATCCTGTTTCCAACAGTGGCCAATCTAGGTTATATGTGCCTAGCAGTTTCCCCAAAAGACACAGGTTCCACAATGCTTGTATTGGGTCAAGCATTGATATCCTGGGTCCCTTTTTAATAATGGCTTATGGACCTTTCCTCCAGGAACTTGTTCAAACCTTTTTTAAACCCAGCTACACTAACAGCCTTTACTACATCCTCCGGTAACATATCCCAGAGTTTTATTACACGTTGAGTGAAAAAATATTTTCTCTTATTTGTTTTAAATAGTTTACCCTGTAGCTTCATTGCATGTCCCCTAGTCTTTCTATATTCTGATAATGTAAATTGTTCTGTCTCATGATGCACATCATTGTAAACAGAATTCTATCACTGTAAATAGTTGGCTACATTATATGTACAAAGTTTCCCAAAGTTTAAATCCTTGTTACTTTCCCTGTTGTATGTAAACTCAGGACAGTCCATTACTGTCCGAGAGTCATTTTGTTCACTGTAAACCGCACTGATAATAAAGAGTGCGGTATAAAAGAACTGTTAAATAAATAAAATAAATAGAAATAAATAGAAATAAACAATCGATCTACGTTTACCCGTTCCTCTCACTTCATTAATTTATAGACTTCTATCATATCTCCCCTCAGCCGTCTCTTTTCCAGGTTAAAGAGCCCCAACCTTTTTAGCCTTTCTTCATAGGAATATTCTTCCATCCCCTTTAGCATTTTGGTGGCTCTTCTCTGAACCTTTTCTAATAATGCTATATTCTTTTTAAGATACGGCGACCAGAATTGCACACAACTTATTTGATAGCTTATTATTTATCAAAATATGAGCTGTTGGCTTCCAGTATAACTCTGAGACCCATTTCAAAAACTTCCCTTGAATATCATATTGGGGAAGCATCCATAACAAATATTCCCTTTCTGGTGTCCATGCTGGCTATAATCGAACCATTCTTGTCTTTTTGTTTGGCCTGTAAAACCATCAAGGCCTTTAGGATATTCACTGAACCGTACCACTCCTGTACAAAGCCTACCTGATCAGGGAGTATTAAACATGGCAACATACACTTAAAGCATTCTGCCAAAACCATAGCTAAAATTTTTAAATCAGAATTTAGCAGAAATAAGTCTATAGGCATTCACCTGCTGCTTATGTTTACTGGGTTTCGGGACTACCGCGATGTGTGCGTGACTTTTGTATTTTTCCCCTTTCCTCACTATCCAATAAGTGTGTTCCTACAATCCTCAGGGTAGATGCAATTAAATCTCGCAAAATCTGATAAAATTCTCTCTTGAAACCATCTGGGCCCGGCATTTTAGCCAGTTTTAGCATTTTGTCACTTTCTATAATTCTTCAATTGTTAGGGGTGCATTCAGTACCTTCACCTGGTCATTGGTAACTTCTGGCAAAATAAGATGATCAAAAAAATAGTATTTCTCTCTGTCAGTCACCTTATCTGCTATATAGAGTGTTACATAGTAGTTCAGGAAACACTCCAACTTGCCCTTGGTATGAGAACAAAGGTCCCTAGTGGGTTTCTGAATAGCAGTGATATAGACTTTTGTCATACATGGGTGGATAAGATTTGCCACAAGTCTCTCTCAGATTTATTCCCCCATTTAAACAATTGGTATTTATGTGGAGCCCAATTCCAGAACAAGCACGTCTGGCCTGTGGGCATGTCCAGATCGCAAATGCGCCAGATTTAAACGTGATTCCGCAGCTGCGGAGGATAGACGCAGCTGCAGTTCTGGAATTGGGGACATAGATGTTTTCGGCATGGCAAAAATAAAGCGCTATGGAGTACGAGAGATGGGTATGAGCAGCCAATTGCCGTGTACAACCCCGCGCTCACTGTATTCTGAAAAAATGGACGTGTTTGCCCCTGCCCATCTCCGCTATATACCTGCGACCGGCCACGCCTCCTCCGTAAAACATGCATCTCCTAAGCTGCTCCTCTTACTGACAGTGTTGTGCTGATGCAAACTACACATGAAAGCTGATGACGGGGAAGCTGTAAAACTAGAGGGCATAACATGAAGCTGCAAGGGGGTAAATTGAAAGGCAATGTCAGGAAATACTTTTTCACTGAAAGTATGGTGGATGCTTGGAATGCCCTCTCAACGGAAGTGTTGGGGGGCAAATACAGTGACAGAATTCAAAATGGCATGGGACAGACACAGTGGATCCCCCTACAGCAACAGGATAAAATCAAAATAAACTTAACTAATTTCTCAACATACAGGGGTGTCCTACATGGAGCAGTGGGTTCACCCCTAAAACAAAGACATGGGGAGGGGTGGTCTGCACGGAGCAGCAGGTGCACCTACTCTTGCCATCCTACTGGGCAGACTAGATGGACCATACTGGTCTTTATCTGCCGTCATTTATTATGTTACTATGTTACTATAAATGGTGATGCAAAGTAGACTATATATATTAGTCTGTTGCATGCCCAAAACACTGCAAAGGAATTTCACTGCATTCTAAGATACTCTAAAAGCAAGTAGAAAGTGATAAGTGTTATATGACAGACCTTGCATCACGACATACATGGCAGTAGAAGACCTCCTTAGTTATTCCTGTATTGGTCATCTCTGAAAACAGTCTGTATAATGCTAAGTATGGACCAGAAAAATCAGAAAAGGTTCTCTGTAGCTAAATATCAAAACATATCCCTGTCAATAATAAGGGGCCCTCAGAATAAGAGCATTCAGCAGTGCAAACGGCACTAATACAAGCTCAAGAGTACCATCGTCGTTCTCTGAAAATACGCACATCTGTAGAGATGGGGCCGCGGCTCCGATATCAATGGGGCCTTGGCTCCGCTATCGATCGGAAACCGCTACCGCCACTTAGTAAACAAGCCCCAAAGTCTCTGCATGTTTTATAGTTCCATCAGCTCCAATAGGCAGCAGCGAAGCAGCGCTCTCAAAGAAATCTCAAAGTCCAGTCAAGTGCTGGTTCTCACATTAATTCTGGGTCTGCTGATATCAGCTCTGGGACTGAGTCTTGCCTCTTGGTGCTCATTGTAGCTTCCATTCTGCTTACAGCCATGGATAGCAGTGGATTTCCCCAGATGAAACCAAACTTGAGCTCTTTGGCAAAGCAGACCAGCGATACATTTACAGAAGAAGAAATTAAGCTTATAAGGAAAAAATACTTAATATTTAAATATGGTGGCGGTTCCATAATGCTGTGGGACTCTTTTGCTGCCTCAAGAACTGGAAGCCTGGTACATATTAAAGGAATCATGAATTCAAAGGACTACCAAGATATTTTGGAGCAAAATGTGCTACCTAATGTCAGAAAGCTAGGTCTGGGTCAAAGGTCATGAGTCCTCCAGCAGGACAATGATATAAAACATACATCCAAAAGTAAAATTGACTGTTTTAAATTGGCCAGCAATGAGTCCTGATCTCAATCCAGTCAAGAACCTTTGGAAAGAGCTGAAATCTGCCATTGGTAATAGGAATCCTGGAAATATTTATGAACTGGAATAAATCACAGTTGATCATACAATTAAAATATTATGATGCCACTGTTGTTGTTAAGTGCCGTCGAGTTGGAGTCGACTCATGGCGACCACCTGGATAGTTATCCTAAACTGTGTTCGGTCTTGAGTCAGGCGGCTCATTGTTGACAGACTGGTACCCGTAGCTGCTGTTATTGTGTCGATCCATCTCATTGCTGGCCTTCCTCTTTTGCATTGACCTTCTATCTTGCCAAGCATGATGTCTTTCTCTAATGATCTCTCTCTTTGCCTGAAGTGTCCAAAGTATGAAAGTCGAAGTCTTGTCATCTGAGCTTCTGAAGAAAGATTAGGTTTGATCTCCTCTAGTACCGACTGGTTTGTTCTTCGGGCAGTCCATGGTATACACAGTATTCGCCACCAGCACCATAATTCAAAGGCATCAATTTTCTTCCTGCCATAAGGTTGGAATATTTGTAATTATTTCTGAAGATATTGTACATAATATAACTAAAATGGAAGGGTGTCAATAATGTTGAACACAACTATTTGGGTCAGTTTTTGCATCAAAAGCAACAAAGGGGTATTTTCCACTAAAGTAGGAAAAGTGATTGTGTGTCCTAGGAATACTGTTTAAGAAAGCCCAGCCCTGGGGTGGGTATGAGAAGGGTAGGGAGGTTGGTAAATAAGTTGCAATTCACCTGAAACAAAATGGCAATAAGCTATAAGTTTGAACTCTCTCAGCCAGAGATCCCATGCTGGGCAACTACTAGAGTTCAGCCTTGCCACTGTAATATAGGCCACAACTTTTCCCTTAAATTACTATTTCAGAAAAGAATGAAAAAACGAGCAGGCCTTTTTTCCTACAGCTACAAAGCTACTAATTCCGATATTATGCTAATAGTTTCTCTAAAGCAATAGAAATCTACATTGATCTGTCAAACAATTTCTAAAGAGGCAAGTTTAAGCACAGCTAGCAAAAAGGGCAATTTCGGAGCAACTTATTCAAAAAAATAGAAAAAAGTAGAGGCAGCTACAACTATTTAAAAGCAAGCCAAAGAGAAAGAATAAAAATATCACATTCATCCTCTTCCCCACATTTAAATTTAGCTATAAAAGATACTACAAGAAAGGTTCCAATTTTCTTTTGTACCGAAAAAAAAACATCAGTTTCAGCCACTCATTAAAACTAACATTATAATGATATGATAGTAATGCTCAGTGAGAGTAAAGTCTGGGGTCTATACAGGATAGGAGAGAGGACATTTCCCCTTACAGCTTATCATAGAAAAATATATAAATATTAAAACAATGGTAATATCATCTCAGGAACATCACACTTAATTTCCATTGCTAGATACTTTGTTATACAACCCTGCAAAAAAAGACACTTTGGTCCTTTTATAGGGAACACTATACCAAAACAGCCCTAACTCCTGAGGCTGAAAGTGCAACAAATAGCTCTGCAAATATTGAACCAGGTCCTAGAAGGCCAATATTCCTCCTATTGACAAAACAGAACAAATGGGACTGATACAAATCTCCACACAGGAGTTCCACACTAGCAGAATTCTTTACTTAGACTAGAGCATACACTTGGAGCAGAGGAGCGGCCTAGTGGTTGGGGCAAGGTACTTCAGGCCGGAAGGTCGGGGGTTCAAATCCCACTAGAGGACAGCAACCTTGGGCCGGAAGGACTGGGGTTTCTAGTCCCACAGGTGCTCCTTGTGGTCTTGGGCAAGCCACTTAACCCTCCATAGCCCATGTTCCCTGTAAAATAGTTATCTCCAAGTTATAATGCCCTGTTCAATGTAATTTCAGTTTGTTCAATGTAAACCACACTGATGCAGAATAGCACAGTATATAAAAGAATGTAAATAAATAAAATAGACAGATCCTCACAGAATACAAAATAGGAGGCTACAAATTAAAAAACAAAACAAAACATACAGATGACAACCAAAATTGAAACTCCATACTTCTAGAATTTATGAACAGTTGAAGAATACAGTGACTCATGGAATTTTTTCCAACTCTTCTTTGTGTTTGTGTGTATGTGTGTGTGTGTATTTACATCTGCATTGCCTATGTGTGTATGTTTGTGTCTTCTGAATGTAGTGTCTTTAAGAGTGTGAGTGTGAGCATGTAAATCTGTTTTGTATGTTTATGAATTTATTTATTTATTTATTTATTTATTTATATTGTTGTCATAGCTCTGTTTTGTGTGTGTGTGTGTGTGTGTGTGTATGTATCTTTGTGAGCTGGTATATCTGTGCATGTTTGCATGAATATGCCTGTGTTTGTGTATCACTGTATATGTGCATATTCATAAGTGTGTCTGTACATGTTTGCATGTGTGTGTGAATGCTTATATGTATGTGTCTTTGCATGCGTGGACATGTTAACAGTGGCATACCCAGCCCCCTCTGTACCCAGGGTGGGTGGTCTACTTGCAGTCAGTGCCCCCCCTCCATATCGTGCCGCAGTGCATTATTTATTTATTTTATTTACTACACACTTATATACCGCTGCGTCCAGCGATCAGCAGCGGTTCGATTCGTCTTTGGGGGATTGTCAATCAAGACTTGTGGGGGGGGGGTGGTTTATACATCTGGGGTCACAGCACACATGATTAGCGTCTTAGGGGATGAATCATACATTCTTACATCTATATATACATATTTACATTTTTATACATATAGCATTTTGTAACTCTCTCGCAGTTGATGGTCATAATTGATTGTAATGACATCGGAATAGGTGAGTTTTTAGCTCCTTCCTGAATTTGGTGATGTCCTTGGTTAAACGCAGCTCACACGGGAGTTGATTCCAGATAGTTGGTGCAGAGAATGAGAAGGCTCTACGACTCGTACTTGCTTTCACTGTTCTGAAGTTGGTGGGGACTTGCAGGGTGCCCGAGTGGATGGTTTTTCTGTCCCTATTTGTAGTTTGCGTGGTGATAAGTGAAGATAGGAATGATGGGGATATGTTGTTTATTAGTTTGAAGGTGGTCACTAATATCTTGTATTGTATCCTAGCTGCAATTGGGAGCCAATGTAGCTCTATTAAAATGGGGGTGATGTGTTCAGCAATGCTTGTTCCCATTATGATCCTGGCTGTCACGTTTTGGGCCATCTGGAGGATATTTAGTGATTTTTTTTTAGGCAGACCTTGTAAGATGGCATTACAGTAGTCTAGGTGCGGCATAATGAGAGCTTGCGCTACCGACCAAAAATCACCAGGTTCTATTATTTTCCTTAGTGGTTGAATCACTCTAACAGGCATGTTTACTAAAGTCCGCAAAATAGCGCTTCGCAAAATAGCGCACGGCAACGCAGCACTGAAACGCGCAGAAACGCGTTTAAACGCCCCACACACGTGCGTGTCACTCCCGCACAGGTACGCGGCTCACTAACGGGCCCCGTACAAGTGCGTGGCCGCAAATGTCCGATAGAGGCGTAGAACGGCGAAAGAAGGGCGGAGGAAGGCTCCGGAGGGGCGGAGGGACGGGGTCAATGGGTGGAGAGTGGGAGGGGAGAGCCTCCCCGCACGGTATCGGGCACGAATTTGCATGTGAAAACTACCGCGAGTGAAATACTCGCGCTAGAAAGCATTTAAAGGGAAGAGAAACCATTTCCGTCAGCAATGTACAGGAAACCCGGGGAAACCTGCAAAACGTCAGCAATGTGATCCATGTGTACAGCACAAAACTGCAATTTAAAATAAAAAATGAGCAGCACAAAAATATGATAAAGATTATGTCAGCTGTGGAACAGTTATAGAAATGTTGAAAAATAAAATACACACCCAGGAAAGCACAAAATAAAAATTTACCTCTGGAAAGGTGTTGGGAGCGGAGAGTGTTCCAAAAAGCAGGCGTTTACTTTGCAGATGTCCCGTTAGTGTATGCAATGGTTGGCCATTAATATCACTGTTGCCTTGCTTGTGTATATGTTTTTCCCCATTGTTCTGTGGCCCTTCGTGTGTTTTATTTTCACGTTTGTCCTGACAGTGGTTGAAGGAGCCCACAGTAAATATGCGCACAGCAGGGTTTGTGACATCATCCTGCTAGGTGTACTATCTCCAGGGAGTGCACAGTCTGTGTGGTGCAGCAGACAGATACAGTACCTCAAAGACCAGAGGTTCAAATCCCAGATGGTACATTTGCCAGACCAGTTTGTAAATTTTATCCATCACGAAACAAAGATGGCACAGACACCCCTGTATTGCAGGGAACATAAGCATGTTGAAAAAACCTATATGTTAACCAACACCGCACACACCCCACAACAATGGTCCTCACTTACAGCAAAATCCCCCACATGCATTACTGTAATGCCAGAATGCAATCAGGTAATTTTTAGAGTTTTCTGAGAGAAGGACATGCCACCATGTTTGCAGACGAGTACATGTGGTGCAGGAGGCAGTGGCTGCCATCCCCAGAGAACAGTGACCTAGCCATGTGTTGTCTGTCACCGTGCACTGCAACAGACAGGCCCTGCTGTATGCACAGTCATGAGCCTCCCAGGGAAATCACCCAATCTGTGACTAGACAGTGGTGCAAAGCACACAGACAGTGCATGCAAGAACAGAAGGTCACAGGTTCAAAGCCTAGTTGGGCCCACTGCTAATCCTGCACATATATTTTTTTCCCACCACCAAACACAGAAAGTGAAGACACTCAGTGATGGCAGAGTAAATAATCATGTTTCCAAAACCAGTGTTTTACCTAACACCGTGCCCCCCCCCCCTCCAAAATGGGCATTAGGTACAGGCAAGTCCTCACAACTCAGTCCTGGAGTGGCACAATGCAATGAAGCTATATGTGTTTTTCCAGATAACGACATGTCGTCATGTTGTGCGAGGTGTACAAGTGATGGAGGGGGCAATGGCAGCAAGCCACAACAGACAGTGCCTTAGGTGTGTGTAGGCTGGCCCTGGCCACCACACCAGACAGCCTATATTGGATGTACAGCCATGGATTCCCCAGGGAATGCAGCCATGATGTGGCAAAACCGTGGTCCAGTGCACACAGTCAGTGTTTACACGAACAGAAGGTCAGAGGTTCAAATTTTGTCTGTGCTTCCTGCCAAACGAGCCCCCAGAATGGAACCACTTTGGAACATGGCATGTAAGACAGAACCTTTGTGGCAGATAATCCAGATATTGTGATATAAATTATTTCTTTGGTTTCCCTTCAATACCACACACCAAATAAACATGTGCATCCTCTACAGTAGATTCCAAGAAATGCACTTCTGGAGGGTCACTGATTGTGCATCTGCTGTGCATGTGCCAATATAAGACAATGTGAGCATGGTGATGGCAGGGGAACTGTTGGCAGCTGTGCACATCACACCAAGGCCTGGTCTGTATTAAGTGGGCGCTGTGCACTGCAAGTGACAGGGTCTGTCTGAGAAACAGCCATGTATTTTCCTGGGAATGCACTGCCCCTGTGTCAAGATGGTGGTGCAAAGCACACAGGCAGTGACTACAGGAGCAGAAAGTCACATGTTCAAATCTCGTGTGTCTGCTCAGCCAACACAGTCCCCTCAATTGTCACACCATGCAAGTATTTAGAAAAATAAAAGATCCTGTAGTGCAGATAATGCACACATGTGTAAAACCTCTATATTTTACATGAAAGTGTACAGAAATTAGAAACATCTGTATTACATAGAGCAGATTCCCCAAATGCAGTCCTGGAGTGTCACAAATCATTTACATCTTATGAAGTGGGAAATAAAGATGTGTTTCTCCATGTCCATATGCTGCTCCATGGTTTGCAGATGTATCTCATGCATATTCCTGAGGCACAGTTGCAAAACATGATCAGTGTGTGGGGCAACACGACTGGAGTTGGGGACCTCAGGCTGAGAGTATCAACCAACAGGAGCATAAATGTGCAGAGACACAGGCTCCATTAACCAAACACTACTGGACAGTCATGATATTGGCCCTTCTGTACATCTCAAATAACTAGTACGTGCACACCGTAGCACTGTCACCATAAACCATGAAAAACAGTAAACATATATCAACGTGTAGATGTGAAAGGTTACATAGATCAATGCCAACGTCAAGCACAATATGGTTAGTGAGCATTAGAACACCAATATGTCAGATGTTTGGGAAGTGTGTCTCAGGTCAGGTGCATGACAATGTTCACCACCCTGTGTTGTGACACCAACAGTATGCCATACCATTGCCATGCCTGTACTGGGTCCAGGACTGCTCAGATGTCCGAGACTGCAAAAGCAAGCTATATTGGCACAGTGATGGCATAGGTGTGTGAATGTGTGCCTGTCCATCCAGTGTGTGATTTGTTAAACATATTACTCAGCGCACAATGTTTGCTCTGTGTCCATTGTTAGCTTGTCTATGTGCATAATGAGGAGCAAGGTATTGTGGGCATACCTCAGACAGGCTGCCTTTGCCATGATGCATGAGGATAGATCATTAGTCAATGTATTGGACATTGTAGTGTGCACCATCAGCAACATGGACATGGTAGCCCCTGCATGTCTTGCTCGAAGTTCAATTTCACCCTAACTGAGCAGTTAACATGACATGGCTAGGTCAGCCATAGTGTAATCCACATCTTCTGCAAGTGATATGTATGGGTTTCCTTTTGGGGCCCAATCACTAGCTTAGCTGCTTTGTGGGTGTGCAGACATCCCAGTTTGTGGTCCACACCTATTCACCAGTAATATGCACTATGGATGAGCTAGCAGTTTGCTGCCACCTAGTATGTACAAGACTGCCACACCTAGAAGGGTGCAGTGTTTGTGCTTTTGAGGCTGGTGAATGTGCGCTTTGGTGGTCTGCTGAGCATTTCCAGGCCTACTGTGTGGTCTGGATGTTCACATAAATGCATGGACCCTCTTAGCTGGTGTCACTCCATCAGCTGTAGGCAGGTTTACATTTTCCTCAAGCACCACCATATTAGTGAAGGTGGATGTGTTTCTGGGTGATCATGAGTTGTATTGCTCAGTTTTGGTGTTGTTGTAAAATAATCTGTCTATGTATTTCAAACAACTTCTCCCCCCCTTTACTAAACTAACCTAATTAATGTGTTGCTGTGTAACACACAGAATATGTACAATGTGTTATCATAAAATTATAAAATGTATAAACCTGACACACAAATAAGAGATGGACACAAGTGTAGTCAGCAATGGATCTAGAAGACCTACCCATCAGACACAGTCACTGATGTGTACACACACAACATAGACTAGCTTAGCTTATCTTGTTGCCTTGGACATGGTGTTGTGTCTCCCCTCTCACTCTCAGGGTGAGACCAGGGCCTGCACAATGTGATGCTCAGTATAAGCTCTATGTCATTGATCTACATGCTTATTTAAAAGTATCAGGATGAGTGGGTTCATTGCCCTCATAACACATCTGAATGTTATGTCTGGACTGCTTTTTTGCATGTGCAGTGCATCATGGGTATCTTTGTTTTGAGCCTATCATTATAAAAAAGGGAAAAAGGTCATGTGGTGGTCCTCAGTCCCAATGTATGCAGCCAGGGGTGTGTTAGTATAAAGGGCAGTGTTTATCAACCCATTCCTCGGGGAACGCCAGGCCAGTCAGGTTTTCAGGATATCCATTATGAATTGGCATCAGATATATATGCATTAGAGATAGTTTGCCAACGTAACTGGTTTGTGGCCCTCAAGGTCTTGATTTGGAGACCCCGGCCTTACACCTCTGTCATATAAGATTGTCATTCTCCAAGGTACACATGTCCCAGACCTTGAAAGGCTAGATAGAATGTGTCACATTCACCCTTGATTCTCAACAACAACAAAGATTTGTCTAAATGACAATATTTTGGTGGTGTTTAGAAATAAGGAGGAATGTGGAACGTTCTATATACCCTTTTGATGATAGCCCCTGTGATGGCCTTTCTTAACCTGTGTGGATCGGGAGACTATATTAAATGGTGTAAGCACACCCAAAAATATTAGCATGGTGACTGATAGCCCACATTGATGTTTTCTAAGCAGACATTGCTATTTTATCTGCGGTATTGGCAGTCATTCCACTGTGAAAGACATAGCACATGACATCACACAAAAGGCTAGGAACCATTGTGCAGGTGTTGGTAGGTTTAAGTCCAAAATGTGTATACACAATAACAATCTGAAATGTTTTGTTTGAGTTTTTAAAAAAAGACACATAGCAGTGTATAATGTGTGTTGCGCATGTGTGCCCTTTTTTGCGACAATTTGTGCATTTGCGTGGCGCAGCTGCACGTGCACTAACGGCAACATGCGCCAGCTGCGTAGGCCACATGCACGTAGTTTGTCACGCACATGGACGCAATACATGTCTGACCTGCGCCACTGTTGCACGTAAATCGTTGCGCAAGTTGCAATGCGCATGCGCGAGAAGCCCGCTGCGTGCAATCAGGTGATAATATCTGAAAATGGCGCCCAGAGCAAGGAAGCCCTCCTTCACCCTCCGTGAGCTCAGGTACCTGTCTCGCCTCATTGCACCACGCCAGCAGAAACTCTTCCCTGGCACCACCGGGCAGAGGGACAGCTCCAAGGTACTTAGGGCATGGCAACGTCTACAAAGACGTTTCAATAGAGAAGCTGACTACCCAAGGGAGGTAAGTGTATAGGGCCAGGTCTTAAGAATCATATATGTAGCCTGTGCTCATTGCAAATGTCCATGCTGTTGTGTTGAGGTACTATGAGTGAAAACTGTGCAGAAGATGAGAAGACATACCATAATGTATCTGTATCACTTATGACTGTGTTGTCCTGCACCCTGGTGTGGATGTAAATGGTCAAAGAGGTTAAGATGCTAACCTTGTGACATGTGAGCTGCTGCTGTGGCTGTGCATCAACATACTGTAACTGCGTAATACCTTACATCAGCATATGTAAATATATCCAACAACATATGGATATGGTGTCATTTGTACCTTGAACAAAACACCTTGGGACCAGCACAAGTATATGTGAAACATAACATTAATGGTATGTGACTCACTCAAGTGATATGGGCTCTATTGGTCATGAATTGCAAATCACATGCCTATCTGCATGGCTCCTCAGAGCCCATCACAGTGGGCTTGCTGTCATCCCTGTGCTATTGGTCTGTGTGCTGTCAGACTTTGAAAAGTTCCTACCAATGTGCAGGTGTCCAAACAGATCCTCCCAGTAGGCTAACAATCACCCTGGGGTAATGCTTGTGTGTGCCCACCCACTGTCACACATCCACCCTAACACCAGGAGGACAGAGAGACCATCACAGTGGGCTTGCTGTCATCCTTGTGCTATTGGTCTGTGTGTGCTGTCAGACATTGAAAAATTCCTCCCAATGTCCAGGGGTCCAGACAGATCCTCCCATTAGGCTATAAATCACCCTGGGGTAATGCTTGTGTGTGCCCACCCACTGTCACACATCCACCCCATCACCAGGAGGTCAGAGAGACCATCACAGTGGGCTTGCTGTCATCCCTGTGATATTGGTCTGTGTGTGCTGTCATACTTTGAAAAAATCCTCCCAATGTCCAGGGGTCCAAACAGATCCTCCCATTAGGCTATAAATCACCCTGGGGTAATGCTTGTGTGTGCCCACACACTGTCACACATCCACCCCATCACCAGGAGGTCAGAGAGACCATCACAGTGGGCTTGCTGTCATCCTTGTGCTATTGGTCTGTGTGTGCTGTCAGACATGTAAATAATCCTCACAATGTTCAGGGGCCAAACAGATCCTCCCAGTAGGCTAACAATCACCCTGGGGTAATGCTTGTGTGTGCCCACCCACTGTCACACATCCACCCTAACACCAGGAGGACAGAGAGACCATCACAGTGGGCTTGCTGTCATCCTTGTGCTATTGGTCTGTGTGTGCTGTCAGACATTTAAATAATCCTCACAATGTTCAGGGGTCCAAACAGATCCTCCCAGTAGGCTAACAATCACCCTGGGGTAATGCTTGTGTGTGCCCACCCACTGTCACACATCCACCCTAACACCAGGAGGACAGAGAGACCATCACAGTGGGCTTGCTGTCATCCTTGTGCTATTGGTCTGTGTGTGCTGTCAGACATTGAAAAAATCCTCCCAATGTCCAGGGGTCCAGACAGATCCTCCCAGTAGGCTAACAATCACCCTGGGGTAATGCTTGTGTGTGCCCACCCACTGTCACACATCCACCCCATCACCAGGAGGTCAGAGAGACCATCACAGTGGGCTTGCTGTCATCCCTGTGATATTGGTCTGTGTGTGCTGTCATACTTTGAAAAAATCCTCCCAATGTCCAGGGGTCCAAACAGATCCTCCCATTAGGCTATAAATCACCCTGGGGTAATGCTTGTGTGTGCCCACACACTGTCACACATCCACCCCATCACCAGGAGGTCAGAGAGACCATCACAGTGGGCTTGCTGTCATCCTTGTGCTATTGGTCTGTGTGTGCTGTCAGACATGTAAATAATCCTCACAATGTTCAGGGGTCCAAACAGATCCTCCCAGTAGGCTAACAATCACTCTGGGGTAATGCTTGTGTGTGCCCACCCACTGTCACACATCCACCCTAACACCAGGAGGACAGAGAGACCATCACAGTGGGCTTGCTGTCATCCTTGTGCTATTGGTCTGTGTGTGCTGTCAGACATTTAAATAATCCTCACAATGTTCAGGGGTCCAAACAGATCCTCCCAGTAGGCTAACAATCACCCTGGGGTAATGCTTGTGTGTGCCCACCCACTGTCACACATCCACCCTAACACCAGGAGGACAGAGAGACCATCACAGTGGGCTTGCTGTCATCCTTGTGCTATTGGTCTGTGTGTGCTGTCAGACATTGAAAAAATCCTCCCAATGTCCAGGGGTCCAGACAGATCCTCCCAGTAGGCTAACAATCACCCTGGGGTAATGCTTGTGTGTGCCCACCCACTTTCACACATCCACCCTAACACCAGGAGGACAGAGAGACCATCACAGTGGGCTTGCTGTCATCCTTGTGCTATTGGTCTGTGTGTGCTGTCAGACATTGAAAAAATCCTCCCAATGTCCAGGGGTCCAGACAGATCCTCCCAGTAGGCTAACAATCACCCTGGGGTAATGCTTGTGTGTGCCCACCCACTGTCACACATCCACCCTAACACCAGGAGGACAGAGAGACCATCACAGCGGGCTTGCTGTCATCCTTGTGCTATTGGTCTGTGTGTGCTGTCAGACATTTAAATAATCCTCACAATGTTCAGGGGTCCAAACAGATCCTCCCAGTAGGCTAACAATCACCCTGGGGTAATGCTTGTGTGTGCCCACCCACTGTCACACATCCACCCTAACACCAGGAGGACAGAGAGACCATCACAGTGGGCTTGCTGTCATCCTTGTGCTATTGGTCTGTGTGTGCTGTCAGACATTGAAAAAATCCTCCCAATGTCCAGGGGTCCAGACAGATCCTCCCAGTAGGCTAACAATCACCCTGGGGTAATGCTGGTGTGTGCCCACCCACTGTCACACATCCACCCTAACACCAGGAGGACAGAGAGACCATCACAGTGGGCTTGCTGTCATCCCTGTGCTATTGGTCTGTGTGTGCTGTCAGACATTGAAAAATTCCTCCCAATGTCCAGGGGTCCAGACAGATCCTCCCAGTAGGCTAACAATCACCCTGGGGTAATGCTTGTGTGTGCCCACCCACTGTCACACATCCACCCTAACACCAGGAGGACAGAGAGACCATCACAGCGGGCTTGCTGTCATCCTTGTGCTATTGGTCTGTGTGTGCTGTCAGACATTTAAATAATCCTCACAATGTTCAGGGGTCCAAACAGATCCTCCCAGTAGGCTAACAATCACCCTGGGGTAATGCTTGTGTGTGCCCACCCACTGTCACACATCCACCCTAACACCAGGAGGACAGAGAGACCATCACAGTGGGCTTGCTGTCATCCTTGTGCTATTGGTCTGTGTGTGCTGTCAGACATTTAAATAATCCTCACAATGTTCAGGGGTCCAAACAGATCCTCCCAGTAGGCTAACAATCACCATGGGGTAATGCTTGTGTGTGCCCACCCACTGTCACACATCCACCCTAACACCAGGAGGACAGAGAGACCATCACAGTGGGCTTGCTGTCATCCTTGTGCTATTGGTCTGTGTGTGCTGTCAGACATTGAAAAAATCCTCCCAATGTCCAGGGGTCCAGACAGATCCTCCCAGTAGGCTAACAATCACCCTGGGGTAATGCTTGTGTGTGCCCACCCACTGTCACACATCCACCCTAACACCAGGAGGACAGAGAGACCATCACAGTGGGCTTGCTGTCATCCTTGTGCTATTGGTCTGTGTGTGCTGTCAGACATTGAAAAAATCCTCCCAATGTCCAGGGGTCCAGACAGATCCTCCCAGTAGGCTAACAATCACCCTGGGGTAATGCTTGTGTGTGCCCACCCACTGTCACACATCCACCCTAACACCAGGAGGACAGAGAGACCATCACAGTGGGCTTGCTGTCATCCTTGTGCTATTGGTCTGTGTGTGCTGTCAGACATTTAAATAATCCTCACAATGTTCAGGGGTCCAAACAGATCCTCCCAGTAGGCTAACAATCACCCTGGGGTAATGCTTGTGTGTGCCCACGCACTGTCACACATCCACCCTAACACCAGGAGGACAGAGAGACCATCACAGTGGGCTTGCTGTCATCCTTGTGCTATTGGTCTGTGTGTGCTGTCAGACATGTAAATAATCCTCACAATGTTCAGGGGTCCAAACAGATCCTCCCAGTAGGCTAACAATCACCCTGGGGTAATGCTTGTGTGTGCCCACCCACTGTCACACATCCACCCTAACACCAGGAGGACAGAGAGACCATCACAGTGGGCTTGCTGTCATCCTTGTGCTATTGGTCTGTGTGTGCTGTCAGACATGTAAATAATCCTCACAATGTTCAGGGGTCCAAACAGATCCTCCCAGTAGGCTAAGAATCACCCTGGGGTAATGCTTGTGTGTGCCCACCCACTGTCACACATCCACCCTAACACCAGGAGGACAGAGAGACCATCACAGTGGGCTTGCTGTCATCCCTGTGATTTTGGTCTGTGTGTGCTGTCAAACATTGAAAGAATCCTCCCAATGTCCATGTGTCCAAACAGATCCTCCCAGTAGGCTAACAATCCCCCTGGGGTAATGCCTGTGTGTGCCCACACACTGTCACACATCCACCCTATCACCAGGAGGTCAGAGAGCCCATCACAGTGGGCTTGCTGTCATCCCTGTGATATTGGTCTGTGTGTGCTGTCATACTTTGAACAAATACTCCCAATGTCCAGGGGTCCAGACAGATCCTCCCATTAGGCTATAAATCACCCTGGGGTAATGCTTGTGTGTGCATATGCAAAGTTAAGACATACACCCTATCCCCTGGAGTCGAGGAGTTCCATCGCAGTGGCCCATCTGGCAACATGGGGATATGGTTGTGTGTCACCTAACAGTTTGCTTTTTGCACCCTATCCCCTGGAGTCTCGCAGTGGCCCATCTGGCACCATGGGGATACGGTTGTGTGTTACCTAACACGTTGCTTTTTGCACCCTATCCCCTGGAGTCCAGGAGGGCCATCGCAGTGGCCCATCTGGCACCATGGGGATACGGTTGTGTGTTACCTAACAAGTTGCTTTTTGCACCCTATCCCCTGGAGTCGAGGAGGGCCATCGCAGTGGCCCATCTGGCACCATGGGGATACGGTTGTGTGTTACCTAACACGTTGCTTTGTGCACCCTATCCCCTGGAGTCCAGGAGGGCCATCGCAGTGGCCCATCTGGCACCATGGGGATACGGTTGTGTGTTACCTAACAAGTTGCTTTTTGCACCCTATCCCCTGGAGTCGAGGAGGGCCATCGCAGTGGCCCATCTGGCACCATGGGGATACGGTTGTGTGTCAATTGACGGTTTGCTTTTTCCTCCATATCACCTGGAGTCAAGGACGCACATCCCAGTGGCCCATTTGACACCATGGGGATATGGTTGTTTGTGACTAACACGTTATATGCATTCTCCCTATCCCCAGGAGTTCTGTGAGCTGCGTAATGGGTCGTGTTAGTGACCCTTCTTCAAAGGTGTATGCAGCTGATGATCTGTGGTAGGACCCCCAACCCACAGGGGGCAAGATCAACATTTGTTCTGGTGTGTATGTTCATAAGCTAAGGTGGTTTAATTCATGGCAGGTACGTTGCAACTACACCATAGTCTGTGAGAATAACATCTCAGCACACATGTGTGTGATGTTCCCGGATGATATGCTAGCTGCAGAGGTTAATGTGCGTATATGCACCCCATCCCCATGAGCCATGACATGTGTTAGCAAATACCTGTAGCATTACCATGTCCCCATACCGTCAAAAATACACAGGACCAACACCTTGCCACCTAATATAACCTCAACACCAGCAGACACATTCAGATCACAGATGGTGTTTCAATGATACATGCAACTGTTGTGGCTGGAGAACACACATACACCATTTAATTAAGCATTGTAGCAAATACCTGTTATGTTATTATGTCCCCTGGTGCTATTGCTGTTAGTACACACATGCTGTCAGGCAAGCTGAGCCAGGTCACATGAGGATAACAACATAACATAGACCACTGAGGATTAATTCCCCCCCCTCCCCCACATTATGGTGTGAGCAACTGTGTCCAATGTAATTTGCACAGAGCAACCAGGTTCCCCATAAGACACAACTCACACAATGGAACTAGTGGTCCAAACATACATATCGTGGGCCCTGTCAAAGATGAAAGTTAAGGTTTCTTTCCCCTGCCAAGCTCAGTAGGACCACCCACACAATGTTTAATCTAAATAAACACAGCCTATGATTGATGGCAGATCAGGTTGCCATTGGGGGTGAATACTGGGATGTATACAGAGCATATGAACATTGATGTGTGGGACACATCACATGCTGCCTAACTGTGACTATCATGGACATCATCATGTTGCAACAACCTGTGGCATGTTGTGTCAAGGTCATGCAAGTGGGGGACAGGGTAGTACCAGGATGTGCGGAGGGTGCCAAATACACAGGGTACAGGTGTCAGCGCAAACATGTGCACACACAATGGAACAAATTAAGATGGTAGTATGACCACTAAACGTTGTTAGGAAAAGGGATGTAGGCCTGCCATGTGTGTGTAAATTGATGACAACACAGGATGCTTAGAAAAAATAAAAACAGTGTAGCGTTATGATCACATCATAAGCTAAATGATGTGCATGTGTGCGGTGATGTTGCCTGTGCAATATGCCTTTTTCCAAGTCAAGCTGTTTCACACATCAAGCATGTCACTGTGGCTGTTCAGGCAAAACATCAGCTATTGTAGTGACACACGTGTGTTATTGTCCTTTGTGATGTGTGTCTTTTCACCTGAATGCCACAATGTACACAGATGAACTTAGCCAACACACCCACAAACGTGAACCATGATCCTAAAAGGTGCATGTTACGTTGTAAGACCACCCCTAGCTGTCAAAAGGCCATTATGAGATATGAATATGCAAAAAAACATCCGTAGTCTTCCACTCAGGCTCCATGTAGGTTTGCTGGAAGGCACCTCCAGGCATGCCCCGGTTGGTCTGGCTGTTTTGCCACACACCCAAAATATGTCACCCACGTCTAGCTGCCACACACACAGGATGCTATAGAGATATGTGGTGAAAAAGGAGGCCAGCCACAGTCCATCCACACACGTGTCGAAACACATTAGCATTTAAAAAGACGGTGTTGCCAGATGTTTGCCCATGTGTTGTGTGAATCTGAAGACAGCATAGCTAAATCCCTGTCTGAGGTTTACTGCTGGAACAGCAGCTTCAGGAGGTCAAAACCCACCCAACCCCCCTTGGGGGGGGGGGGCTCTCTCTGTCCGTGTCACTCTCCCACTATGTGTCTCATTGTTGGTCCCTGTGTAAGCTGTATACGTGACTGGTGAGAGACATGTTTGACAGGGGTGAGGGCAGCGCATTCACAACGTGGGATGCTCCCATACACCGTCACAAGTTATGCGTGTCAGCTGTGACGCACATGCTCCCTTGCCACCAGCAGTAAACACATGTCATTACATATGCCTTTTGCCCATGGGAATGCCTACTGATAGGGGATTAACTATGCTGGACAAGAGAGACACACACACCCAGCAGTGTGGCAGAAGCATTAAGACTCTATGCACAATGATTGGGGGGGGGGGAAAGTCCCACAAGTAGAAAAAGGTGACCAGTCACTGATGCCCTTACCTTTTCCTTGCTTATCTACAGATTGAGGATCTCCGGAAGAAAGGCAGGGAGCTGCGTCTCCACCATGCAACCTACCTCCAGCACCTCCTGGGTGAGAACTAACAATAGGGTGATGTACAATACTCAGAAAGTGACGTATCTGTAACCAATGTTCCATTATGTCAGATGCCTGTGATTTGCCTACCTATCTGCAAGTGCTATATGTTTGACATACATACGTGCTGATGACTGTTATGTTTCACAGATGGTGATATCAATGAGGATGGGGCCACCACCTCTGCACATCTTTTCAGAAGAACACCTACACCACATGATGCAGAGGTGGTGGTTCTGGACACCACGGACGAGGAGGAGGAGGAGGCGGAGGCGGAGAAGGAGGAGGAGGAGGAGGAGGAGCAGGAGGCGGAGGAGGAGGAGGAGGAGGAGGAGGAGGAGGAGGAGCCGGAGGCGGAGGAGGAGGAGGAGGAGGTGTTGGTGGTGGAGGCGCAAACACCTGCATCCCCGCAAGATAGGACACCAGAGGGCCAGAATGGGCTTTTGGAAGGGTTGTCTGGGGGGAGCCTGCGTTGGGAGAGGGTGCAGGTGATGTTGAGGGGGGGGAAGTTGGAGAGGGCTCAGGGGGGGAGTGTTTCCCAGATGGTGTGTGGGAAAGTGACATGGAGGACAGGGCATCACAGGCCACTGAGCGGTCCCCCCAGCCACAACAGTTGCCTCCACCATCCAGGGCCACACACATGTCCTACGCAGATGCCACCACACAGACAACATGTACCATGTGTGTGTGTGGTGGCAGATGCGTGGAGCACCTGTCTGTGGCCTTGGATGGACTGGAGCAACGGATACACCAGCTGTGTCATTCACAGCAGTGGCTGGCCACCGTGATTGAGAGGGTGGTTGCCGAGGTGGCACATCTTCCATGTCGGCAACCACCCCCTCAATGGCGTCACTGGCGCCAGTAATTGCACCTGAAACGTCACAACATGTGCCCTGTGATGCCCTGTCCTCCATCTCTGGGCATGCTGGGGGAGGGTGGGACCCATGTGTGATTTTGTATTTTTGTGCGTGTGTAATATGTGTGGGTGGGATTTGGAGTGGAGGGGAGGATGGTTTGGGCAGTGGGAGGGTTATGGTATATTGCCCTTTCCAAAATTTGTAAATAGTTTCTGGTACTCATATTTTTCTAACATAGTAAATATATTTTTTGAAAACAGCTGTATGGGTCATGTGTCTCACCTAGTCTATGTGTGAGGATGTCAGCATTGGATATGTGTGTGGGCACATATATTTCTGTTGGGTAAACATGTGTCTGATGATAGCATTGGCCAGATATTATGGTGTTCTAAAATACCATGTGTGTAGGTGTGTTAAACTATGATTATCCATTAACTGTTGCAACGTTGCACCTTTCCCAATGCTGTACATGGCACAGGTAAGGTCCTAGGTGAAACAGAGGTCTGCACATATTTGAGTCTCCAACATAGGCTTTGGAACGATGTATGCCTCTGAAACAGGCATCCCTAGAGTGGGGTGGGAGGCAGGTGATTCATGATGTGGTCAAGGGCAAGGGTCACACATATGCCACCAATGTGTATTATATGATGGATTTCACACGGTGATGAGTATGTCAAGTAAATGAGCCATTTACATAATAGTCACCCTGTGACAACATGGATGTCTGTGCAGACTGTGTCACTGCAGCCTCAGGGCTGTGGCTAAACATGTTGCACATGACACATTACATATGTGTGTAGCATGACAATTGTAGCTGTATTTTGCAAAGTCGTTGTCGTTCAGGACCTGTGTGTGAGTCATGTAATGCACCCAGCACTGTATCACCTGTGTGTGGCTCATATAGGGGTCCCACCCCCTAACTCCATGATATAAATGTGACAACCTGGACACTCATTGCACACACACACTGTATGTATGTTTAGAAAACGTTTTATTGTTGCAGCTGTACCCTCAAAGTTAGGACGGCATATAAACATATATATGTATATGTTTTGGAGTTTACATTAAACAAGATTTAACGCACACACACTACATATGATTTGCTTATGTCAGATGTGTCACATGTGACACATAACAAACAACTCTGAGTTTCGTTAAACTGAAAATATCTTTTATCAAAATGAGCATAGCCACATAGAAGGATATATTACAGTGTAATGATACAGCAAACTATGTTTTTCCATTATTGGCGACGTGGACGCCCACACCTGACACGTCGGCCCCCCAAACCTCTCCTCCCCCGTGCACGACCCTCCTGTGGAACCCGTGCTGGTGGTGGTGCAGGTGCACATCGTTGCATAACCTCTAGCATTCCCTCCAGGGCCTCAGATATACGTTGTACCGGCATATTTTGGACAACTTCACGCAATTGCCGCTGCTCAGCACACACCTCCCTGGTGTTCTGCTCCACTGCAAGGCGAATACGGTCCAGCATGCGTCTAGTGCCTGTGCATGGGATACAGGGTGGTATATCAGATACATCTCCACTACTCTGGCACCATACACAAACATGTAATGCACATCCCATACGATTGCTGATGTGATAGGGCAGACCACCTTACACACATGGATAGTGACAATAAACATCATGACCCCAGTAGTAAATAGCAGACTAACCCACAGGGCACATTCCACCACGTAGATCTGGGATGCCATCACAGCAATTTACAGGCTGTGGAGACATACCCACATACTACTGTTGACGCAACAGGATTGGACTATGAGAGCTATCACATATGCATCGTGTCGAAGACGTGCAGCATGCACTAGACACAAATAAATCAGATGGACAACAGCAGTGTTTAACACAGGAAGGTGTACCTAATCCATCACAATTGGGAACACAGGTCGAGGGATAAACACAATTCCTGCCACATAACAAGTGTTTGTGAATGAATCAGTGTGATGTTAGTTAAGGGCAGAGAAAACACACCTCACCTGCACATGTGTCCCTCTGCTGCACATATGTGAAAACCTGAGTGATACATATGCACCATCAATGATACACAGAGGAGGGTTTGGGGAGCATATAATGTGTGTTGTGCAGAAAACATGGTCAGTTTCAGCAGAGCAGCGGGAGCAACAGAGGGGCCCATCTGACGTCTAACGACATTAGGGCCAATAAGGGGATGCGGCATGCTACGTAACACACAGCTATTTATAGAACCTGGCGAAGGACAGTGGTGTGCACAGTTTGGCAGAGTATGTATTGGCTGTCTCTCGGCATGAGGTGTATTAGCTGAGTTTGGTCTACTGTTAGACATGTTATGGTCTTATTTTGGCCATCCTTTCTGCTTATGTGTTTGGGTTTTAGAGAGGGCCAAACAATACAATGATCACATATGTTTCATCACATAGGCCGCTGGTCACAGGGACAACCTGCAAGATACATGTATATGTGGCATCCTCTCTTTAATGTATTCAATACCTGCCTAATGACACAGATGCACCAGCAATGGAGGAATATATAGTCCTGCTGGACCCTCTGTGTACCCTTATCCTATCTGCAAAAACTAACAGATATGTAGAGCGAGTGTGTATATCCTACCTCTCTGTTCAGGCCACAGGGGCTCATGGAAAATGATGCACATGATTGTGTGGACACAAGGCTGTGATGGATAGCGTTTCAATAGGCCCATTGGCGGCATTGTAAAGCAATGCAGACCATGTTCCCCTTCTGTGTTGTATGTCCCTACAGAGGGTCTCTGCCGACAGAGCTCCCCCACATCACGCCCTGGGACACTACAGGCAGCTACCACTGTATGAGCGATGATAAGCACATTGCAGTGTCTGAGACAGCAACATTGCCAATGTGGTGTGGGGGTCCGGATGTGACGTGTATGGGTCTGTGGTGTGTGGTGGGTTAGCACATGAGATGTGCTTTGGGTAGGGCTCTAGGGCGTAAGGTGCCTCTTGTGGTGTCTCAGGACCGTTAATGCCCAGTGTGGGTATTGTACCTGTGATGTGCTGAGCAATGCAGGGCCATGTCTGACTAATGGGTCTTGCAGGATAAGTGCTAGTACTGAACATGAGCTGTTTGGTGATGGTATGAATTCAACTGTCAGTTGTGGCTGCCTAGGTCTCCATACTCTCCTTGAGTTGCTTGCACTGGCTGTAGCCTCATGGGGGTGACTCAGCCCTGATCTGGACCGTGTGCTGGTGATGTAAGTGTGGCCTGGGCTGGGGTTTGTCACAGCACATGACTCTGTATGTGATGATTTCTTTATATTTTGTATTCCAGAGGTGGCTATGTGTAATAATGAAGATGGATGTGTTAGCTTTTGTTTTGATTTGCCTCGTGCAAGGACTATAGCAGATTATCTGCGGACGTACACAGGAAATGTTAGTGAGGTCATGTTGGTGCATGGACAGAATGTGTTGGTGAGGGGACAGGTTAATGAAGAGATTTAGATATTATTTGGCCGTGAGGGGTAATACATCTGCCATTGTTCTGTTTGTTGTAGGGTAGGTGTGGTGTGTAGGATGCCATGTTATGAACATGAGCAAGAGTGTGGGAACTGAGGGACATTCTACAGGGAAATAATGGGTATGATCAGGCAGATGTGACATGTGATAATGGAGAGGACAGTGAACCTTAGTTTTTGAAAACAACGCGACATCTTACGCTGTGGGGTGCGCACAACCATCATGTAGCCTGCTTAATGGTGTCTGGAGCAATTGTAAATTGGGAAACTTGGAGAAGAGATGGGCATGTTTCTGTTAATAATCCAGTTACATAGCATCTGTGATCGTTACATAAGATGAATACTACTATTATTTCAATTTATTTTGCAATGGACAATGTAGGAGTCACTGTACGGTTTGGTTCTTGATCTCTATATTTTTAGGTCAATGTACATGCACAAATGTTTATATACAGTGCTGATGTAAATTGAATGTTGGCCGTTTGTGGGTTCAGGTTTAATATTTGTCTTTCAGGATGTGATTTGTGTTTTCATGTATGATGAAAATATTTGTCCAGCTATATTATGTGGACTGAGGTATCGGGATCACATTATCACCCTTTGACGTTGACAATTGTTTACATCAACTAGTAGCCTCTGTAAAGTCTGTACGTGAGCTTGTCAGTTTAGCAGTTAAAGTTATGTGTATGTGAACCCCATATCTATGTCATGGATTCAGAGTACAGTGTGTATGATAGGCCTCTACATGTGTAGGTGTTGTCCAGGATTCCCATGTGTGTAGTCTTTGTCCATTTAGTACATATTTTGGAAAAGGGGTTTGGTCAACCTTATCCATATGCCAATTCCTAAACATTTCCCTTTCTTATCATTGTGTGGTTAAATGCAACAGCAATTGCAGGGCAACTGCTTATGCTCATGGTGCCCTTTGCAGAATTCTGACACATTATCCCGCAATCCACCTGTGATGCACCAGCTCATATTTTTATTGTGTTGATGCATTGGTTGACTTTCCGTACAGGGACATGTTGTTTGTCCTACACTTCTGCATTGCAGTGTATGTCTGATGTTGCCCTACACATGTTATTACAATATGTTCCTCTTAAAACAACAACAGTTGTATTTATATAAGTTTGGGTCACCTATGGAACGCCTTGTCTATGGGTTATGTTTACACATTTGCTTAGCTATATGCATATGCTATGTTATCTGATACCTGCAAATGCCAGACATAGTGGAAAGTATGATTTGTGAAGTCACAACACAGAGGAGGGTTACAGAGTTTGATATATTTTTGATACTTATGGAAGTAATGTGTTATTTGGCATTCTGCTGTTCCCAATACATTTGGGTGTTTGCAGAGAGAGAGAGTCAGGAGGTAGGTTTGCCAATGTCGCCATCTCCTTCTGCTGTTAGAACGTGCTGGCCCCTCATACACATTCCTCTTATGCCTGCATCTGTGTGTATTCAACCTGACGTTACACGATTATACTGGGTGACACAATAACATCAGTTAAGGTACCCTTCAAACATATTTTCACACACATATCCGATTTTTAATCATAACATGTAACATGTGTGTAGCTAATGTGGGGACAGCCACCACACAAACACCAACAATAGACTAATGGTGTGTGTGTTGTGGCTCTGAGAGTCCTGGTCACCCACCTTCAGCATTGCGATGCGATGATGCACCATAGGCCTCAACTCCCCCATCATCATCTGCGGAAGAGGTGCAGGTGCAGCTTCGGCTGCCATTGGATGTTGTGTGGCCTCTATTGCGGCTTCTACCAGTGGTGTCTTGGTGTGCATGTGTGGCTCCATGGACTCATCATCACCAATTGTGCTGCCCCCTGAGGACAGCAGCCTCTGCCTCCCCAGACTCATTGGGGCTGTGAGGTTGAGGCTCCACCTCTCCACCACCGCCTCCTCCTCCTCCTCCTCATCCCTCCTCCTCCTCCTCTTCCACCTCCCACCTCCGCAGCACCCATTTTTCTGTAGTCACCTGCATGGGAAACAATAAAAAAGAGAGACACATATGTTTGAAACATTTACATATGTATACGTGTGTGATACAGACAATGGAGCAGGAGATCAGCCGGTAGAAAACTTACACCATTAGTTTTTTATGTGATACAAGGCAGTTTAATGTGCACATGCTCAATCACAAATTAATTGCAATATGGCTGTCCCCCGTACTCTGGAAAAAAATACATACCTTCAGGACACTTCCTTCATTACAGGTATAGGAACACATTTAATTGGTCCCGAAAACATACCATACCTCCTGTAAGTCTTTTTTTCTTCCCGGTATTGATATGATTATGCAAATACGTTTTGGATGGTCTCCGCACCTATCTTTTTCCCCCTTCCTAATCCCAATTACAATGGGCAGTTATTCAACGTTTAACTTTATACTTCCAAGGCCATTTAGACAATGTCTATGTGTAGGACAGCATGGCTCTGCAGCCTTTATGTGAGCAAATTCAATGTGAGCCCTTACAGCTGCATTGTCTTATACTTTGTCCATACTAAACATATTTATCCCATATGTACAAACGGAACTTGTCGAGGTTAATTTAATTATTTGAATGATTTCAAATTCAACAGCAGCATATCTGTGTATTTAAAGTTATATTGGTCTCTTCACAGACTTCAATTACAGGCCAAGCTTGTTATGGTTGTCAGCTTAATTCAATTAGCATGGGGCATAGGCAAATGCCTACCACTAACACACAGACAGGATGGGTTGACTACGGCCATGTGTGCGGCATGCCGGAGACAGGAAGCCCTCCCATAAGTGTTTTTTTTTTTCCGCAACACGTAGCTCAGTCTGGCCCTCATGTGTGTTTGGTGCCCATGCCACACCATGACATGTTGCCTCTTGTGCATGTTCATGGTCACATTGCACATGTTTGCCCATAGCATGCTGCTCCTCAGGAAGAGCAACAAATGTGTGTACCATGCGTGTACCTGCACCCACCATACAATCTGGTTGTTACAAATCAAAACGTTTTTTTTTAGAAATCTGATATGTGGTCTTAGTTTCCTATGTCACCTTATCTTATCATTACTCCATGTGACTCTCAGTGACCTATTGTGTAGCGCATTGTTTGTGATCTATACACCACCTATCACCCACTTAGCTGCACATGCAGCAATTTATTGGATGGATTGTCATAGGAACATGCCTTGTTTTGAAATGAACCAGGACTGTAATACAGTGTATGGCAAAAAGCCCAGGTGTGTTGTGTCGTCTAGCTACATGTGTCTGTGTGTTGTGTGTCTCAGAATCGTCAGATTAGAATATTTATGCGGATGGTTATTTGGGAGCTAAGTTAGGAATGTTTCATCACAGACAGGTCCAACATACAGAGGGTGATTGTAGGGATATAATCAGAACCTGTTCCACCAGCATAGGTACATAAGAGGATTTTGTGACTCATATGGGGGTATATGTGCAATATGAGTGTTCTGTTTGACATGTTTTGATTATCCAGGACTACCAGGAACAATACACATTTGTTGTACATACCTGCATGTGGATGTGCTGGTATCAAGGGCCTCACGTCATCCACGAAGGTAGATATCTCCCAATCGTGTTGCAAGTTCTTGTTCGAGGGGTGTGAGGGTGGGTATAAAGGGTCCACCCGCCACCTGTGCCCATAGCATGTTTTTTTTCAGCAAACCATGTGCTGGGACTCTGACACCTCTTTTGATGTCTGAAAATCTTTTTTTGAGACTTTCCACATCACGTGCGTGACCCCCTACCTCAGCCATTGCATTTCACCAGCGCATCCTCCCACACGGCCAATCTTGTTTTGCCAACAGTTGCACGTGTTGCTCATCTCGGCCAAATAACTACATCATAGTTGTCAATGACAATATGACAGTAGTATGTGGTATTTCCCTTGTTCACTGAATTGTGACTGCTCTCTTGCCTCTGTGTTGCTGGCAGAGGTGTCCTTTTTCTTTTGGCCGTTTGGATGTAAAGTGACTGTTGTGTGCAAAGCAGATGGCCCTGCCTGTTCCTGACTAGCCTGTGCCATGGTTGACTCATCACCAACTGGCTGGCCCACAGCCTCCACCACCTCACCCTTGATCCTCTCTGTCCACTGTCCCCTCTCCACTCCTCCCTCTTGGGCAAAGGCTACTATCAACACACCCACACTCTCTACACACAGGCAGGACAGAGCCCAAAACAAAAACAAAAAACCAAGGACACTACAGGTCATAAGACCAGTACACTGTAACAATGGTGAACTGTGAACCTTAAATAAAACAAGGGGACAGAGATAATATACAGGAACCTTTTTTGGTAACCACTCCCTCTCTCCTGTGCCGTTTATCCCTAACAGCACTCTCTATCCCTCAGACTCGTGTCTAACTGTCTCTATCTCCTCCTTCCTCAGACGTAATCCCACCACAGCCCTCAATCCCTATTGCATTCGTCTACCAGTCTTTCTCACTCTTTTTTCTGTTGACTACGGGGTAGCTAGGCTCTGTGTCTGGATGTCTCTGCAACTCTCTGCCTGTCGTTGGAACATCCTCTAACAACCCTCACGTGGTGCCTCGTGGTCAGGCCGTTTTATACCTTTTTTCCACGTGAGTTTTGGCACATGCGCATTGTGCAGGCGTGGCGGCCCTGCGTCGCGCTCGTGCGTCGCGCTCCTGCGACGTCTGCGCGGTGCCGGCTTAATACCGCCTGGGTGTCTTTAACACGTCACAACCCATATGCTCTGTAAAATTATAGTAGTATCAACGCATGCGCGTCAACGAGTTTGTGCCGCATGGGCGTCTTTGTGTCGTTTTTGCGCATGTGCGAGGCAATGCGCATGTACGTTTGTGAACCACGCAACGTGCCCACACCCATGCGTAGAGTCGACGCATGCGCGCCATACGGATTGCCGTCTACGAGCAATTGCGCATGCTCATGGAAGTTTAGGCAAAAGCCACAATCTATATATTTTGAAGGTGTAAGAGTTTGTCCAGGTGTGAGGGTTATAGTTGGAGAAGAGTAGGAGTGGTGTTTCGGGAGAGACAGGAAGGGAGTTGTTAGCCTGGTGTATGTTTGGAATTGTTTTGTGTGCTGTGTTGTACTGTATGATTGTGATTAGTCGCTTTTGTGTGTATAGTCCTCTTGGTGTGAAGGTTGTACATAGCTTATATAGGTTTTTTTGTGTGTTGCCAAGTGTTTAATTTTGTGTTTTAGTTTGCTGGAAGGAGTTTATGGCGGCATATAGAGTGGTTTGGCTTGCATGTGTCCTGTGCAGGTGGGCATGATGCTGGGGTTGCCGGACAGGGGAGATGGTGTTCGATGGGGCTGTGGAAAAAGGGCATGGGTATAGTCCAGCGCCAAGCAACTCAGGCCTGCAGCTGTGGGGGCGGTCCCAACAAGTGTTCTGTGCGTGCACGGCGCTGTCGACGTCCCGAGGTTGAAGGCTCGGCAGCCACACCTCTACAGGCCCCGGCCCCAGCTCCATGACATGCGAGAGGACCAGGTCATCTCCCTTTACCGACTGAGCACAAGAGCTATTAGGGGACTCTATGAGGATCTCAGACCTGACCTGGAGCCCCTAACTGAGCGGTCCCATGCAATCCCAGGTTTAGTGAAGCTCCCTTGCTGCCTTTACATTTTCTTTGCACTCTGGCTGTTTCCAGTCATCTGTGGCCGCATTGGGTGCAATGAGCCGCCCCACATTCTCACGATGTCTCCACCAAGTACTGCCGTGCCCAGGTCCAGCCGTGTGGGGAATTACATAGCCATTCGCCCACCCTAGGCAACAATGGTGGACCCTGCAACAGGCCTTTGAGGCAGTTGCCGGGATACCCCACGTGATGGGAGCTATTGATTGCCCACATGTTGCCCTTGTCTCCCGCCTAGAGACAGGGCGGTAGCGTACCCGCAACCGTGCAAACACTACCATTCCCAAATGTTCAGGTTGTGTGTGGATGCAGATCTACATCTTCTGAATGTGGTCCCTAGGTTTGCAGGGTCCACCCATGACTCCTATATCCTTGCATCAGTCGGCCCTATTCACAACAATTTTGGGAGGGACTATATGTGGACTGTAATATTGCTGGGTGAGTATGTCGCACTGTGTAATCTTAGTTTATCTCTTTATACATGTCTCTATGTGTAAATCACAGATGTTGATGTACTTTGAGGGTACACATGCACTTCACATATGATAGAATGTTATCCACAGGCCTTGTGTCAGTCCATGATGCCAGGTGTCTGTACATCTTGTACCTGCAGAAACATTAAACACACATCATAATGTTCTTACCAGTTTAATGGATCTTAACATGCACATGTTGTAAATGTGCATACACCACAGGGAATAAGTCTATGTTGTTAATGCTTCCCTCATAGTGCATGTTGGTAGCATATTCAAACATGGGAAGGTGTGTGTGGGGATTTTGAACATCACATACTAATGGGTTGAT